>OW240915.1:154139534-154409879 GCA_933207985.1 Pelobates cultripes
TATGGTTAAAAAATATTCCACAGAACCAATTCAGAAGAATGAGACGTAATTGTTCAAAATTGGAAACATGTAGGGAACAGATGGAGGAAATGAAAGAAAGATTCTTCATGAAGCATACCCTACGGATTTGCTGGGAGAGGCTGTGGAGAAAACTCTTAATATATCATGTGAAGAAACACTGTGTAATAGAAATAAGTGCAATAATAAAAAATTATATAACAACACTCCAGCTTTTATTACAAAATATAGCAACCAGTCCCAGAAGGTACAAAGGATACTTAGGAAACATTGGGGTATTTTGAAGAGTGATCCTATTATATCACAATTTATAGAAGAAAAAACGAAAATAATTTTCACGAGGGCTCCCAACCTCAAGCTGATGCTGGCTCCAACCATTAAATCAGAGAAAGTAAAGAAAATATCAGGAAGTCAAAAACACTTTAAAAGATGCCAGAAGTGTATCGGATGTAGGAATACTGAATTCACTTCATTTCATGATCAGAAAACATATAAAATTAAGACAGACATGAACTGTGATACTTTAGGAGTGATATACCTTATCACATGTCCATGTAAAAAACACTATGTGGGACGGACTAAAAGACCTTTGAAAATCAGAATTGCGGAGCATATCCGGAATATTAAGAAAGGTCTATTAACTCATAATTTATCAAAACATTTTAAGGAGATACACAGTGCAGATCCAGCAGGCCTTACCTTTATGGCAATAGAAAAAGTGAACGTGCACTGGAGAGGAGGAAGTATAGATATCAACCTTGATCAGGCCGAAACCAAATGGATATTTGCTCTTAACACATTAGCTCCCAATTGTGAGATCTTCAGAACTACTGTTACACAGGACTATTTTATATTCTAGAAATTATATTTTAGAAATTATTTTTATTCTATTTGTATTTAATCTTTTTATTTTTATTTTTACTTTTATTTTTATTTTTATATTTATTTTCATTTTTATTTTTATTTTTATTTTTATTTATTTTTATTTTCATTTTTATTTTTATTTTTATTTTTACTTCTACTTTTTTACTTTTTTACTTTCTATATGTCTTCATCTTCTCCAAAGTATATATATCCTTTTACTGGTAGTACTATACTTATATCTATTGACATTGTTTATCTTAATCAGCATTTTCAATTATAACATTAAGACATGAACTCTTTTATAGCCAGCATGGCTTATATAGTGCAACATAGAATTTTTTTGCACATTTTTGTATTATATTTCTAGCAATTTTTATTCTACAACAACATATGAATTTTTTATCATTCCTATTTTTAGAAATTAGAAGAATTCAAGATTTTTAAGATTTTTTAAGATTTTTTAGATTTTGTAGATATTTAATATATATTTATGTTAATTTTTAATAATTTTTGGTATACTGCACAGTTATGTTCTTTATCGATATTCTGCTATTCTTTCCAATTGTATGCATACTTTGAGTATATACAGTCCTCATATAGAAACCATGACCTGCCATTTGCAGGACCATTTTTGATTATTCAATGTTCAATACATCGATAACAAATGAATACATGTTTATGATAAACATAATGTGGCTCAATCTGCCTACTAACATCTATGTCTCGTTACAGGAATCTCACCAAGACAAACAGAGCAGTTCTTATTCCCATTTTTTTTTTTTCAATATGTGCCTTAGAGAACAAACAGCTTTTGTATCTAACATTTGCCATATTTAAAGTATCACTATGCAAACAAAATGTCACATTTTGTTACATAATGTTATGAGTTCGATATTAACAAAAATGTTCAAGTTGTTCCCAGGAAACAAGTGATATGTATTAGAAGGCGAAGTGATAATTACAGCCTCATTAGAGTCAATATGAACTAAAGAGCAATGTATTAATAAAGCATGATCAGGATTTTTCATTTATTCATTTTTTAATTCATTCATTTATATTTTTTTCTATTTCTTTCTATTTTCATTGCCATGTCAATCAGTATTATTACTAACATCTATTCCATGTAATGTTTTATTCATTTTACTGTATAAAAGCCTAGAGCTATACTTAGATATATTTATGTATATTTTCATATGATACTGTTTGAATTATGTATTATATATACATTTTCCACTTTATTTAATTTATTGCAATGTACTCATTAATTAAACAATTATCAATGGAGAGGTATATAAACACTTCTATAGAGAGTTGAAGTCAGATGTCTCTGAGGAAGTAGGGCTAATCCCTACAAAACGCGTCAGACCAGTTCGAGAGAGTCCACACAGCGATAGAGTGTGAAGGTGAAGGGACACGAGCACAACAATCCGGCGATCGGTTTGGAGTTCATTCTTCCCAACAGCACGATCTGGAGAGCAGTGTCATTCCCCTCGAAGTGAGGCTCGAGGTGGAACGCACTGTGACACGCAAACCGACCTCACCGGTTACCAGCATCATAATACTGTACGAGGAATCACCATCCACATCCATCCGTGCCGGCATTAAAGGTCTCTGTACTAAGTTTACCTTTTATCACTCATTGCCTTAATTGTGGACACATTTTTTAATATATTTTTATACTTTTTCAATAAATTAATTCTGATACTTTATTACTCTCTAGCGACCAAGCTATCTTTTGTTACATTGCTTTGAGTAGCCAGTTTTCTATATACTGGTGTTTGCTTACTATTATAGATCCATAATATATATGGTATTTTTCTTGAAGGCAGGCTACATATTTTAAGGGTACTATGCCTGTTTATCTTTCTAAAACATATTGTGTATGAAAGTATGTTAATTGGCATAGATTGTTGTTACCCAGAGATTCTCACCACCTGGGTTAACAATCCTGCCACACATATCTACAAACACTTTTTTATTAGGCAATAATTTTTATTTTATTTTATTTTTATTTTTATTTTTATTTTATTTATTTATTTGTATCTCCATTTTTTATTAACATTCCTTTAGAATTTATTTATTTGCTAGCTCCTGGATTCCTATTACTGCTGATCTAGTGGAAAATATTCTTTACTTTGGAGAATGTTCAGTGGGTAATGCTCACTACAGATGTGAATTTGCAATGGTTGGGACCATGTCTATACTCAAGTAAAATGGCAGCAGAACTGGAACCACCTCTCGCTAAATATTCCGGAGCTGAGAGCTGTTTTTCAAGCCCTGGTAAGTTTCCAATGCTTTCTGAAGAATCACCAGATTCCAATTTGTATAAGCAATCAAGTGGCAGAAATGTACATCAACAAGCATTGAGGCACCAGGAGCACGCCTTTAATGAGGGAAATCTCACCTATTATGATCTGGTGCTAAACATTCATTCTGGGAATATCATCTGCAGCGGATGGCACTGGGCTGTCCTGAGAAATTACATGTATTTGAATGCATTCGTGTAAAGTAACTAAGTTCTATGTGTTAAATATATTGTATTCGTCTGAATGTTAGGTAGAAACTACCGAACAGTCAGACCTCCCCTGTGTGAAGTGTGCCTTCAATTACCCGTTGCAACATTGTTGCGAACGGGTAATTGACAAGCTGAGTAGCCGTCCTTTTAAAACTCCCGAACAGCGGTGTTTTGCCGTCAAGTGTCTGGAACTCAAATCGGACACTCGACTAGGCGAACATCGCTGAAACCTCCACAAGCCCGGTCCGTTCTGTTCCAAACTACCGAACGGCCCCTCGTTCGGTAGATAGAAAGAACCGAACGAGGGGATTAAGGCGATCCCTCCCTAGTCTCTGTAGCTAGAGGCTTTCGTGCCGTTTATTCCCAAAACTGCACCCGCTACCCATAATAGAGGAGCCCTTCAGCAGAGTGGCAGTAGATATAATAGGACCCCTTAAAACACAGACCGCAGGGCCCATTCGCATGGAACCCCATTCGGCTGTTCTCTCCAGTGCGGTCGGTCATTTTATTCCCTCCATGAATTTCCCGAACCCCTGATCTGATCTGGGTGATTTTTGGATATGTTGTTCACCCAGATCAGGGCTACCAGGGGATGTATAATTTAAAGTGGTACCCCTAAGTTTAGGGGTACATCCAGAAACGGGGGGAATTGGTGTGCTGGATAAGGGGATTATGATGCATGCTGAGGGGAGGAGATGTGTGGGAGGTTACCAGAGCAGGATTGGCTACTGTACAAATTAATGAAAATCCCTCCCTTGCATGGGAGCAGGCTTTAAAAGGCCACTGTCTGAATAGATCTTTAGTTCTGCTCCTGAAACTGTGTGTCGTCCAGTTATTGGGATTGCTGTTGGGATACTGCTGTGTTATTTTGCCTGCTGGATACTTTACCCTATGGATTTATAATTGCTTGTTACTGAACCTCCCTGGAATCCAAAGTGGAGATAGTCTATGTAATACCAGCTCTCCGCTACATTGGTTGGCAGCGCTGGGATCCAGACTCACAAGGGAACAAGGACTAATGGAATACGGATGGAGAGTGATTATGCCAAGCTAAAAAGATCTCCTTGAAGTGAAAGGTATTGCAGCAAGCAACAAAAAGAAAGCAACCCTCATTGCAGAGGTGATGGCAGAATACCAGAATGAGGACAGGGTGATCCCTGAGCAGCGGAGTTCAGCAGATGGATCTGAGCAAGAGGAGTTCCAGAGACAGCTGCAGTTTAGGTTGTCCTTTTATGGAGAGAATCCAACAGCGGATATTATATCCAGGACAATGACAGAAGTGCAGGAGTTTATACTGTGCCAAAGGCCACTACATAATCTGAATGCTACCACCGCTACCATCACACAGGGTAAGACAAAAATACCTTACCAAGCATTTAAAACATATGTAGAAGCAGAGGAGGATATAGATGTTTTTCTCCAAGACTTTGAGACTGTGTGCACTGCATAATATTAGTCCAGAGGAATGGGTGCCTATTTTAGCAGGGAAGCTCACTGAAAAGGCTGCTGAAGCATATAGAACTGTACCAGATGAGGAAATTCGAAATTACCACAGGGTAAAAGAGGTGATCCTGGCCCGATATGCCATCACACCAGAGGCATATCGGCGGCGATTTAGAGATTTAAAAAGGAATGACAAGGACTTTCATGTGGAATGGGCCTGCAAGTTACATCGGGCCGCCCTAGGGTGGGTACAGTCCAATAAGGCTCGGTCCATGGAGGACTTGTTACAAATGTTGTTATTAGAGCAATTCTATGAGGGCATTCAGAATGATATTCAGGAATGGGTGAGAGACTGCAATCCAAAGTCCCTCACAGAAGCAGCTAAAAAGGCGGAGTACCTAGATGCCCGCCGACAGCAAAAACCAGCTCCCATAAAGACAGTTATCCGACCCCTAGGGGGGAACAACCCATATCCCAACACCGCACCGCCACCACGACAACTACCCCCTTTCCCACCTGCTAGTGTACAACAGAAGCCTCGACCCACTAGCTCGGTACAGTGCCACCATTGCCAACGCTGGGGACATTATAAGAGGGAATGCCCGCAGCTAAAAGATCGCTCCACCTGGATCAGACCCGGCCTACCCCCACCACCTCGACAGGCAACCCACTACTACCAAGCAGAGGCAACAAGTCCCTATGGCACCGCAATTCCCATAAACGCAGTGGAACAATGGGAAGTATTGCATGAAGCGGATCCTGTGCAGGCGAATGCTGACAACCGGCAGCATCATAGACAGACTGTGAACTTGGAGGGGAAAGCAGTCCAGGGGCTCCGTGATTCAGGAGCCACCATCACACTGGTTAAAAGTCACCTGGTACCTGACCAAGCCAAGACCAACAGAACAGTAGCAGTCAGGGTAGCCGGGGGAGCAGTATACCGGCTACCCACAGCACGGGTACATTTACATTGGGGAGCGGGGTTTGGGAATGTGGAGGTGGGGTTGATGCCCCAGCTGCCAGCGGAGGTTTTGTTGGGGAACGATTTGGGCAAATTGACGTCTGCATTTGAACCTCAGGCCCCAACAACCGGAGAAGCACACCCAGTGGTTACACGACAACAGGCCCGCACCCAGGACTACAACACACTCCCGGAGATCCAGGTAAGAGATCCTTCCCCTACCTTAGAATGTACCTCTTGGGCTCCCCCTACTGAATTTGCGGCTGAGGTAGCCACCGACCCCACCTTACAGGTCTATAGGGACAAAGTCACCTCAGACCAGCCGGGAGGGGAGGGCGAAAGATTTGTATGGGATAACCAGTTGCTATACAGGGAGTTTGACAAGCGGGTAGCTGGGTCAGACCCCATTGTAATGAGGCAGTTAGTGGTACCCCAACGGTATCGCGCAGAGTTACTCCGGATAGCGCATGATATCCCGCTATCCGGACATTTAGGGGTCAGTCGCACCCGGCACCGACTGACCCAAAGTTTCTTTTGGCCGGGGGTTAGTCAGGAAGTCTGCAGGTACTGCAACATGTGTGACATGTGCCAAAGGGTAGGGAAGAGAGGGGACCGGCGGAAGGCAAAACTGCACCCGCTACCCATAATAGAGGAGCCCTTCAGCAGAGTGGCAGTAGATATAATAGGACCCCTTAAAAAACCCAGCCCCTCTGGAAAAAGGTATATTTTAACTGTAGTGGATTATGCCACCCGATATCCAGAGGCAATTGGCCTGACTAACATACACGCAGAAACCGTGGCTGAGGCCCTGATGCGGATTTTCACTCGGAAGGGGTTACCCAGAGAGATAATCTCGGATCAGGGTACCCAGTTCACTGCGGAAGTCACCCAGAGCCTCTGGAAATTTTGTGACATCAAATTGATTATTAGCGCCCCATACCACCCCAGACCAATGGGCTATGCAAAAGGTTCAATTGGACCTTAAAGCAAATGCTGAGCACTTTTGCAGACACCCATAGGGACTGGGAATGGTTTCTGCCGCATCTCCTGTTTGCCTATAGGGAGGTGCCGCAGGAATCGACAGGATTCTCTCCGTTTGAGCTACTATTTGGGCGGAGAGTAAGGGGACCCTTAGATCTGATCCGGGAACACTGGGAGGGAGACCGGAGTACCGACGGTACCCCTGTCATACCATATGTGCTGGCGTTTCGAGAGCTTTTGGAGGCGTTGACCAAGTCAGTCCAAAAGAACCTCCAGGCAGCTCAAACGCGCCAACGAACATGATATGATAGGGGCGCCAGGGACCGCAGCTTCCAGGTTGGGCAGAAAGTTCTAGTTTTGAAACCCATCCAACATGACAAGCTGCAGGCCTCCTGGCAGGGCCCATATAAAGTGATGGAGCAGAGATGCGATACCACGTATATAATTGGCATCTGTACAGGGACTGGGGGGCGACGCATGATCCACGTGAACATGCTGAAGCCCTACCAGGAATGTTCAGAGGAGGTAACCACGATTTGCGCCGCCTCCAATGAGGAGTTCGATAGCCTGCCTCTCCCAGATCTTCTTGGGGACAGCTGACTGTCCGGGGATTTGGGGGAAGTTACTCTGGGGGATCGGCTGAGCCCACAGGAGCATACCGAGGTACAACAGTTATTAAGGGAGAAACAGGAAACCTTCTCCAATATACCTGGGTACACTCCTTTGGCCACTCACCGGGTAGAGACCCCAGGGCAGCTTCCCATGCACCAAACCACGTATCGCATCCCTGAAGCGGTAAAGGAAAGCATGCGTAAGGAGATTGAGGAGATGCTCCACCTAGGGGTGATTGAACCGTCAGATAGCCCCTGGGCCTCCCCTGTAGTCCTCGTACCCAAGCGAGATGGCACAACTCGCTTCTGCGTGGATTACAGGAGGTTAAACGAAAAGACGGTATCCGATGCATATCCTATGCCTCGGATAGAGGAATTACTAGACAGGATGGCTAGAGGTCACTACCTCACGACCATTGATCTATGTAAGGGGTATTGGCAAATTCCCCTGGCACCCGAGGCCATTCCTAAATCCGCTTTTGTCACCCCATTCGGTTTATACCAATTTAAGGTAATGCCGTTTGGGATGACAAACGCACCCGCTACCTTCCAGAGGATGGTGGACCGACTCCTAGATGGATTTCAGGATTATACGTGTGCGTATTTAGATGACATAGCAAGACTGGTTCATTTGCATATTCGGGTAGATTTGCATATTGCTAATTCTGCAGACACGTGAGATATTTTCTGTTAAATATTGTCTCCCCCACCCCTTTAAAAATGTGCCATTGTGTTGTGATAAGTCACTGTGTGTTGCCTGCTATGGTTTGACTGTTTGTTATTTTATTAAGTTTTCACAGCAATGTTAATGTTGTGACCCTATGGGCTGGTCCCAAGGGAAATAAGGGTTTAGACAGTTCTTCTTGATCCTTCTAAATGTAGCCTTGTCTCGTTATTGGAGGGAGCTGTTATAGCATACTCCCCTGAGCTTGAATCACTTAGCTCTTTTAAGAGCTTGTTCCTGACACGCTCTCCTTGGAGGAGTAGTCTTCACCACACAGTCCTGGATGCTGGAGGTTCATACAGGGTGGAAGGAAGAGTTCTTTCCCACACAGTCCTGGAGGACAGAAGCTGATCCAGGGTGGAAGGAAGACGGCGAGACTCCAGTCAAGATACAGTGGTTGCGGAGTCTGTGGTGGTTGTGGTGTCTGCTGCACTGCTTGGAGTCCTCAGGAAGCGCTAGGAGCATCCGTCAACGGAGGGTACTCAGTCGGAGTACAAGGAGCTCCGTTACATTTGGTGGTAGCGGTGGGATGGCATCCTAGTGCGAGGAGAAGCAGCTCGGAGACACTGGTATCGTATGAGAGGTTATTGAGGGCAACGCTAGCCACTGTGCAGCGTCCCTAACTACAGCAGCATGGAGCAGGGATGGATAGAGCCCTGCAAAGAGCACCTCGACATGATACGTCGCTACGAGGACGACGCTTACATTGAGGAGGTAAAGAGGCGGTTGGTCCGCTATGGCCCAGACCTTTCGAACGAGGTGGTCCACCAAGTAATGCGCCAGTTGAGTGCCGAGAACAGTGCAGCAATGGCCTTTGAGCAAAAACTGTGGAGGTTGAGGATATGGACACCTAGTCTCCAGCGGCCGTGCAAGTTACAGGGAGCCGTAGGTGTCGTCCTTCCTCCCCAGTGGCAGTGCAAATTACAGGGAGCCGAAGGTGTCGTCCTTCCTCCCCAGAGGCAGTGCAAATTACAGGGAGCCGAAGGTGTCGTCCTTCCTCCCCAGCGGCAGTGCAAGTTACAGGGAGCCGAAGGTGTCGTCCTTCCTCCCCAATGGCAGTGCGAATTCCAGGGGGCCGAAGGTGTCGTCCTTCCCCCCCAGCAGCAGTGTGTCCTACAGGGAGCAGAGACAGTTGGTCTCTCTCTCCAGCAGCAGGACAATGTTATGGGAGTGGAGACAGGCGGTCTCCCTCTCCAGCGGCAGCCTGTGTTTCAGGGAGAGGAGCACAGCACCCTATCTCCCCAGCTTACCCCACCAAGGGGAGACACCAATCTCCCAGATGGCGCAGAGGGGACTGTGGTCTCTGTGCCCGACCTACAGGGATGCTGGACAGCCTGTCCAGATCCCCAACTACCCTCACAGGGACAACAGGAGGAGGGGGTAAGTACGATTTCCCCTCCCCAGCTAACTCCTAACTTGGCCTCAGAATTAACAGAGGAGATGTTAACCCCCACTGACCCCCACCTTCCCGTGGCCACTGAGCCAGACTATGTGCCAAGCACCCCAGCAGAAAAGCTGGCAGCTGGGCAGAGTGCAGTCGGCCTCTGCCCTCCCTTTGTCCCTTGTCCAGAGCCTGATGTCCTGCAGGCTATACCAGCAGAAGAGCTGGCATCAGGGCAGACCGCCGCTGGCCTCTGCCCTACCGATCCCCTTGTCACAGGACTGGCCTGCACCCCCCTCCTCCCAGCAGAAGCGCTGGCATCAGGGCAGAGTGCTGCTGGCCTCTGCCCCTCAAGTCCCCACAACGTGTTGCCCCATCACCCCAGAGGAATACCCAGGTGCAGTCACTGTTTGCTGTGGGTGGGCTGCTCTAATAACTGTTGTGGGTAGGCTACTCTGGCACTTGCTTATGGTCGGTGGGTGACTCGACTAACCTAGGCACTGACCGACAGAAAGTCAGGTGCCTGGTTAGTCTTTTCCCCCGAAAGGGAGATATGTGACGAAGTGCCCTTCGCCACTTGGTCCTGGAGAGGCCTACTTGCCAACCTCCTCCCCTGTGACTATGACTGTTTCATGTATTTGGCTTTAAAGCCCATAATCTAACTTCAGACAGACTATTTATGTAGGCTGCTTTATTTATCTTATGTTTTAGTCACCCTGTACCCATTATAGGTGCAGGGTGTGTGTAATGTAATTGTTCATAGTGTGTGTGTGTGTGTGTACTGTGTAATGTATTGCCTGCTCTCTTGTACTGCTGAGGTTTGCTACCAACTAGGTGGGTTTGGCTATGGAGCTTGTCTAGTGCCCTCTGTTGGTAGCAACAGCAATATGCACTACCTGAATAGCAAGACTGGTTCATTTGCATATTTGGGTAGATTTGCATATTGCTAATTCTGCAGACATTTTCTGTTAAATATTGTCTGCCCCACCCCTTTAAAAATGTGCCATTGTGTTGTGATAAGTCACTGTGTATTGCCTGCTATGGTTTGACTGTTTGTGATTTTATTGAGTTTTCACAGCAATGTTAATGTTGTGACCCTATGGGCTGGTCCCAAGGGAAATAAAGGTTTAGACAGTTCTTCTTGATCCCTCTAAACATAGCCTTGTCTCGTTATTGGAGGGAGCTGTTATAATCACACTGGGGATTGCTATGCTCTGCATGCTCCCCTGAGCTTGAATCATTTAGCTCTTCTAAGAGCTTGTTCCTGACACGCTCTCCTTGGAGGAGGGGTCTTCACTACACAGTCCTGGATACTGGAGGTTCATACAGGGTGGAAGGAAGAGTTCTTTCCCACACAGTCCTGGAGGACAGAAGCTGATCCAGGGTGGAAGGAAGATGGCGAGACTCCAGTCAAGATACAGTGGTTGCGGAGTCTGCGGTGGTTGTGGTGTCTGCTGCACTGCTTGGAGTCCTCAGGAAGCGCTAGGAGCATCCGTCAATTGTATTCGTCTGAATGTTAGGTAGTTTCATTCCCTTAGTTTGTTCGAATGAAACTACCGAACAGTCAGACCTCCCCTGTGTGAAGTGTGCCTTCAATTACCCATTGCAACATTTTTGCGAACGGGTAATTGACAAGCTGAGTAGCCGTCCTTTGTTCTCAGGGGGTGGCCGCCATTCGAGAAACGAACACGTGGCGGCGGCCATTTAAAAACTCCAGAACAGCGGTGTTTTGCCGTCGAGTGTCTGGAACTCAAATCGGACAGTCGACTAGGCAAACACCGCTGAAACCTCCACAAGCCCGGTCCGTTCTGTTCCAAACTACCGAACGGCCCCTCGTCCAGAAAGAACCGAACGAGGGGATTATTGCGAACCCTCCCTAGTCTCTGTAGCTAGAGGCTTTCATGCCATTTATTCCCTGACTCCAGGACCGACCACAGGGCCCATTCGCATGGAACCCCATTCGGCTGTTCTCTCCAGTGCGGTCGGTCATTTTATTCCCTCCATGAATTTCCCGAACCCTTGTTCTGATCTTGGTGATTTTTGGATATGTTGTTCACCCAGATCAGGGCTACCAGGGGATGTATAATTTAAAGTGGTACCCCTAAGTTTAGGGGTACATCCAGAAACGGGGGGAATTGGTGTGCTGGATAAGGGGATTATGATGCATGCTGAGGGGAGGAGATGTGTGGGAGGTTACCAGAGCAGGATTGGCTACTGTACAAATTAATGAAAATTCCTCCCTTGCATGGGAGCAGGCTTTAAAAGGCCACTGTCTGAATAAATCTTTAGTTCTGCTCCTGAAACTGTGTGTCGTCCAGTTATTGGGATTGCTGTTGGGATACTGCTGTGTTATTTTGCCTGCTAGATACTTTACCCTATGGATTTATAATTGCTTGCTCCTGAACCTCCCTGGAATCCAAAGTGGAGATAGGCTCTCCGCTACATCATCAATATATCTTCTAGGGACCAAGAACAAGCAAAAGGATTTCCTGAGCAGAGTAGAGGTAGCCAATTCAGAATGGAGTTTGAATCCCATGACTTTCAACATGATCACAAGAAAGTGGGGTCATTCTTCAATCGATCTCATGGCCACAGTTCAGAACTGTCAAGTTCCAGCTTTCTTCTGAAGATAATTTCATCCACTTTCATGCAGGACGGATGCCCTGTCCATGAAGTGGGTGTTTTACCTAGTTACATAGTTACATAGTTACATAGCTGAAAAGAGACTTGCGTCCATCAAGTTCAGCCTTCCTCACATTTGTTTTTTGCTGTTGATCCAAAAGAAGGCAAAAAAACCAGTTTGAAGCACAATTTTGCAACAAGCTAGGAAAAAATTCCTTCTTGACCCCCAACAGAATGGCAGTCAGATTTATCCTTGGATCAAAGAAGCAGGGGTTATTACCCTACATTGAAGATTTATCCTTGGAATGTTCTGTTCTTGCAAGGTATGTAGTATCTAGTAGCCGTTTGAACATCTGTATGGACTCTGATAAAACCACTTCCTCAGGCGAGAATTCCGCATCCCTGATTGTTCTTACAGTAAAAGACACTTTCCTTTACCTTAGGAACGAAATCGCTATACTTCCAGTCTAAGCGCTGTGGCCTCGTTGACCCTGTAGCAAAGTCCGGTTTGTGAATAAATTTCCACACAATGGTTTGTATTGGCCCCGAATATATTTGTATAATGTTATCATATCCCCTCTCAGGCGACGTTTTTCTAAACTAAATAGGTTTAAATTTGTTAACCTTTCTTCATAGCTGATATGTTCCATTCCTTTTATTAATTTTGTAGCCCGCCTCTGCACTTTTTCTAGTGCCATAATATCCTTCTTTAGAACAGGTGCCCAAAATTGCACAGCATATTCAATATGGGGTCTTACCAGTGATTTATAAAGAGGCAAAATTATATTCTTGTCCCGAGAATGAATGCCCTTTTTCATGCATGACAATACCTTACTGGCCTTGGCCACTGCTGACTGACATTGCACATTGTTGCATAGTTTGTTGTCTATAACAATTCCCAAGTCCTTTTCATGTGTTGTTATCCCTAATTCGCTTCCATTAAGGGTATACGTTGCTTGTGTATTCTTTACGCCGAAGTGCATAACTTTGCATTTTTCAACATTAAATTTCATCTGCCATTTGAGTGCCCAGTCCCCCAGTCTATCTAAATCCCTCTGCAGCAAAGTAATATCTTGCTCACATTGTATTATTTTACAAAGTTTGTGTCATCTGCAAACACTGAAACATGACTTTCAATGCGGTCTTCAAGATCATTTATAAACATGTTAAATAGAAGGGGTCCCAGAACAGACCCCTGAGGGACCACTTGCCACCTCTGTCCAGCTTGAAAATTTACCGTTAATGACAACTCTTTGTACTCTGTTTTTAAGCCAATGTTCTACCCAAGAACATGCATTTTCATCTAGACCGATTTCCTTGAGTTTGAACACTAATCTATTGTGTGGAACTGTATCAAATGCCTTGGCAAAATCCAAAAAGATCACATCCACGGCAACACCCTGATCTATACTTCTACTTACTTCTTCGTAGAACGCAATCAAGTTAGTTTGACATGACCTGTGCTTCATAAAACCGTGCTGATTTTTTGCTGATAACCATGTTCTTCTCAAGGAATTCTTGAATATTATCCCTTAATAACCTTTCAAATATTTTACCAGCCACAAGTTAAGCTCACAGGTCTATAATTTCCAGGCAAGGATTTTGAACCCTTTTTGAATATAGGAACCACATCTGCTTTCCTCCAATCCTCCGGAACACTTCCTGAAAGAAAAGAATCTTGAAAGATTAAAAACAGAGGTTCACTTATTTCTGCACTTAGTTCCTTAAGTACACGTGGATGGATACCGTCAGGCCCTGGAGCTTTGTTTATATTAACTTTCTTTGGTTGCTGCAGCACCTTGTCTTGAGTTAACCAATTACAATTATTCTGCAAGTTTTTAGTAGCAATCATTTGCACATCTATTGCCATGGGTTCTTCCTTAATATATACGGAGGAGAAAAAGTTATTTAAAATTCCTGCCTTTTACCTAGGCTATGTGTTTTCTCCAATACCTCTCAGCTGGCATGTTCTCAAAAAAGATCAAGAAGAAACAAGTGGAGGTGATTGCAATCATACCATTCTGGCTAAAAAGGCCTTGGTTTCCTCTTCTTCTACATTTCTCTACAGAATACCCTTGGGAGTTATTGATCAGCAAGTTCCTTCTCGCTCAGGATCCCTTATTTTAAAAGGATCCAAGCAAACTACATTTGATGGCATGGAAGTTGAAAGGCAGTCTTTAAGAGAGTTAGGTCTATCAGAGGTTGTAGTAACCAACCTTCTTCCGGCATGTAAAAAAAATCTCCAACTGCAACTTATCATAGGATTTGGATGAAATATGCAAAATGGGCTTGCCCAAAACTTTTGTCAGATTCTATCTTCATCTTGTTCTGAGATTTTAGAGTTTCTACAAGAAAGCATAGATATGGGATTAAGTCTACGTACAGTCCATCTTCATATCTCAACACTATCTGCCCTTATGGGAATCTGTTAGGTATCGTTTTCTAAAGGCAGTCATGAAGGTTAGATGCCTCCCTGAGACCTGCTGTTGGTCCTGAAATCTTTGTCTTCTTCTCACTTCGAACCTCTCTAGGAAATTTCTGGTCAACTGTTAACCTTGAAGACCACTGTACTGGTAGCATTAACCTCGGCTAGACAAGCTTCTGAATTGCATTCCCTCTCTAGTTTGAGCCAATACACTAACTTTTATAAAGATATGGTGGTACTTCATGTTGCATCAGAATTTTGACCAAAAGTGGTCCAATTTCTACCCAAATCAAGAGATTATGTTGCTAGAACCTCAAACAGAAGATCAGGTCTTATGGCATAACCAGGTCATTGTCCTATGTCTTTCTATCTACCTAGAATGCACCTAAGAGTGGATAAAGTCTATCAACCTCTTTGTCATTCCTAGTGGTGCTAAAAAGGGAAACATTGCATCCAAACCCACCCTGAGCATCTGCAATCATTAAAGCCTATGAGTACCAGAATGATAAAATTTAAGTAGGAATTAAAGTATGCTCAACTAGGTCTCACTCATCCTCATAGGCAGCTGCAGCATGAATTCCAGTATAGAGTATTTGAAAAGCAGCCACTTGGTCATCCACAAACACTTTTGTGAAACATTATGGTCTTGATATTAGATCTTCTAAAGATTCACAGTTTGGTCTTGGAGTTTGGCCCATCGCCCATAGCACAAAGGTGGCTAAAATGTTGATCCTCAAATGTCGTATAATTCCCATAATGGTTATCCAGCTGTGGATCTACCATTTGGCCATGCTTACAGGGCTAGGTTTGTTAGCAATGTCTGTGTGTTTGAATGTAAGCTTGTTTTTTTTTTTTTTATGGTGTAGGTATGTGTGAATGTAGATGTGGATTTGTGTGTAATGCTGGCATTTGAATTCAGGGATGTGTAGGCATTTGAATGTGGTGTAAAAAAGGTAGGAAAAACCGCACCCAAAAATATGTACAGAAATTTATACATACACAGATCTTTTAGGGTTGTATACACAGTTGACTTCAGAGTTAAAAAAACAAAAAATAATAGTGCAGTACCGTATGTACTTCTCTCCCCTCAATGTACCTTTCAACCAATCATAACTCCCCCTGCCCTATCCTTTTCTTCTTTTGAAGTTCACACTGTCTGCCTATTTAAACTCACTCCTTTAAGAATTGCTATCATCTACCGCCCCCTGGTTATCCTAGACTATTCATTGAGCACTTTTCTTCCTGGCTTCTCCACTTCCTCTCATCTAGCACTCCTTCCCTTATACTTGGGGATTTCAATATCCCAGTCAATAACCCCAATTGCACTGATGCCTCTCATCTGCTCTCTGTATTCCCTTTCCTCTATCTGACCACCATCTGCTGACTTTTGACATTGGCATACCTAAGACCCAATTGACACCACCTTCTGAACATCAATCTCACAGAAACCTCCAATGTCTTGACCTAGAGCATTTCTCCACTAATCTCCAAACTCTCCTTTTACCTATCTCAAACCTCACCTGTCCTAGTTCTTCAACCTCCTTCTACAATTCGACCCTCTCCTCTCAACTAGACATCATGGCACCTTGTACATTTAAATGCCGCAGGCGCCCCACCCCCCCAACAACAACCCTGGCACACCAAGCTCACTCGATACCTCCAAAAATGTTCTAGAACTGCTGAACGCTGTTGGAGAAAGTCTCACTGTGCATCTGACTTTCTCCACTATAAATTTATGCTGAGCTCATACAGCTTGGCTCTTTCCTCTGCAAAAGTTAATTACTTCAATACCCTCAAAACCACACTCTCCCGCGAACCCAAACGACTATTTCACACATTTAACTCTCTTCTTCGCCCTGCTGTTCCTCCTCCACCAACTAACTTAACCACCTCAGACTTTTGCATCAACAAACAGTTTATCAGTAGGTTTCTCATTGGGTGCCATGTTTTGTTTAGCCTGTATAACTTGTAAGAGTGAAGAAGAAATAGATAGAACCGTAGTAGCTATTATTCTGTCCGGGGGAATGACAGGGGTATTATCAAACTCTTCATGGACAAGATCTCTACAATCAGAGAAGAGATCTCTCATCTTTCTTCTTCCCCTTACAATACTTCCCCTAACTTCACTCCCTCTGCTGTTCTATGTTCATTCGCACCCGCTACATTGGAAGAAGTTTCTGCTCTGCTCCAGTCCTCCTGCCCAACCACCTGATCCCTAGATCCAATTCCCTCGCATCTAATCCATACTCTGTCTTCTTCTCTTTCTCCACCTCTCATTAAAATTCTCAATCTCTCTCTCTCCTCTGGTAAGCACAATAAACCCACAGCTCTGACTGTTCACTGCTTGACCCTCAACTTGGAGCTTTGTCTCGTTCTTGGGGGGATTTATTGTATGCTGTTACAGTTCGACTGCTAGGAGTGTAAACCTATTCGTATGGTTTTTCCTATTCGGCTGTTTACAGCATTCGTATGGTTTCCTGTTCGACGGATTGGTGTTCTACAGTAGCTGTGCCTGCATCTCTGGAAGGGGACGATCGCCTAAACGGTTTTAACCCCTTGTGTGCTGAAACGGTCCGTTACACCAGGATGTCCAGCAGTTTTGGCGTCATGATATAACGACATAATGTCCCGTCTTTCGGGAACATCAACAAACAGTTTATCAGTAGGTTTCTCATTGGGTGCTGAAGTGGAAAAATCAATTAAAGCATTGATTATTTCTTTGTGTATCTGCCCCTGGCCAAATCAATGAAACAATGCGTGCACGCTCCCTGAAGTAATTCACACCAGACACAGGTTCCAGGTTGTTGAATAACTTGAGGAAAGTTTATTCAGTGGGGACGGCAAGTCCCTTTTAAAGCAAAATTACATCATAAGCATTGTCAGAGATAACATGGAATAATACATCAATTATTGGTTAGGTGTTAAGTGGTTGCTTCAGTGCTCTGCCTACTGTAGGTGATGTCACCGGGGCCATGAGGGTCTCCCACGGTTTACCAGCGCCATCTTGGTGCACGAGGTAGTTAGTCGATGTTAGGAAGGAGAAAGGGAGGGGAGGGGGAAGGAGCTAGAAGCTTCCAGCAGCCATCTTAATTATAACGTGTGTGCTTAGCTATATGTATATATTCGTGAAATGAGTAAATAGACATTTTTCACTAACTAGGAAATATGTGCAGACTTTATTTCCACAACAGTCCCCCCTAAAATGGCTATTTACCATAACAACTGCTACTGTCCCTAATATGTCCCTAGTTGCCTGCAACCTATCTGTCTTAACTAGCATCGAACACTTCACTCCGCGGGTAACCCGCAGTGGCTAGTCCACTACATCTCCACACGTGAGACTTGCCAGTTAAGACAGACGCTTTCCCTATACTGTCCCTACAGGAAAGCAGTTGTTTGTTTGAACTGATGTGATTGAAGGGGTGTATGTGGAGTATCATCTTCGAGGTCTGTGATGTCTTGGTGTATGAAAGTAGGGGTCACGTCATCTATAGTCTTGTCTACCGCTTTCTGTAGATACTTCTGTATGCAGGGGAATATGCAACAGGTCAGAAATAAGAAAATGACGATCATTATGAGAACAGCTGCCCCCACCTGGAAGAGGGTCCTTTGCCAACCATTCATCCATCCAAACCATCTGTCCCAAGTGTCAATGACTCCTGAATTTTTCTTTAGTTCGTCTGCAAGACTATCTAGCTTCTCTATGGCCATAGTCACCTTACCATTGGGCCCCGTATTGTCTGGAATGTATGTGCAGCATGTCATGGTCTCAGGGAGGATTTTACGTACACCCCCTTTCTCAGCTAGAATCATATCTAGGGCCATTCTGTTCTGAAATGTCATTTGGGTAGTGGCTTGTAATTGCTCTGCCAGGCCCTGTAGGGCATCCCTAGTGTAGTTGACAAAGCGCTGTTGATTATAGTAAATGTAGTTAATCCAATTGACATTTTTGTTAGCAGTTATCATTGGAATTAGGGACTCAAATCCTGCAGCCACTTCATCTCTTGCTTTGAATTCGTTAGGCAACCCCCTTGGCACACCTATGGCATCAATATACACATGGGGGTCGAAACTCCCTCGAATAGGAGTCTCTCGTTTGGTTCTAGAGTGTACATGTGTGAGGTTTAACGTGTTATGGTCACCATCTGGAATGATATGGATAGGCATTATGACTTTAGTTAGGGCACACTCCCCCCACCATTGCCCAGTTAATTGGGACCTCAATTGTTTATCCCCACATAACCAATAGATATCACCGATTGTTTTTGTGTGGTTCATTAGCAGTGATACGGGTGGATTATGGTAAGTTGAGCAATATCCTGATGGGAATTTGCCCAAATACAAACCGGTGTTTTTAGATATTGTATAACATGTGTAATTACCTGGGTAGATGGTGACTCCATCAGGTGGTTTTACATGTCCGTGAGTGATCGGGTAAATTCTCTTCCACGATTCACATGTCGAGGAGTTGGTGACGGACTGTGTGTAAAGGCTTAGAACACATGATTCTACTTCAGGAGGCAAATTCAGAGGAACTGTGCCCAGATGGGGCCTGGCTCCTCCACACACGTAACAATTGGTCTTATTGTGTGAGTTGGCATTATACCTCATCCATTCTAGCCACAAATTAGTGTCTGAAAAACCAGTTTCCAGTGCCATAGTGTCTTCAAAGGTGGGGTTGGCTATAGCTACCATGTCATGTAGGGTCTTAATATGTGGTTTTAATGGGTTAACGATCATGTGAGTGGTCCCTACCCAGTCTGGGGAGGTGAGCATGTCTTGGAGGTAGAATGTCCCCAGTGCATTGTGTGAGCCACCTCCCTTCCAGTACATCCCCATCACATATTCCCCCGCGTCCCTTGGACTAGGGTGTTCTATATTCAGGGTAAGTTTAATGGGAGTCGACCCTGTGGGTTTACTCAGAGTCATTCTAGAAAGTAGGGGCTTCCCGTGTCAAGTCTGTCTAGTGCAACCTGAGGTCTGTAGCCCCATGGTCTACCTGTATTCCACCCGGCAGCTTTCCATGAACTACAGTGGTGTCCCCAAGCTCCTCCAGTCACACAAATGTATGGGTCCTTTTTGTTAGGTATGTCTTTGTATATGGCTGCATGTTGTGTCTGTGGGAATGTACAGGTAACTATGTCACAGTAATCAAAGGTGTATGTAGCTACATCTGTATCAGAAGAATTGTACCAGAAAGTGTAAACATGATTATCTTTGGTTATGGCCACTTGTTGGGCCCAGGCAAAATGCAACAATATAAGAAAACACAAGACACATAATAAATTCATGTTTCAACAAGATCAGCTTCTTCTGGAGCAGGTACTTTTTTGCAATGTGAAGCGTGTATCCAGGAACTTTTTCCAGCTAGTTTAACTGACGTTGCTGTAATCAGGAGCACTTGATAAGGACCATCAAATCTCGGTTCTAGGGTGTGTTTCCTGAGGAACTTCTTAACCATAACCCAATCACCTGGAAGCAGCTTGTGTGTACCTGTATTCGACTCAGGATCTGGAATAGAAGAAAACACTTGGGCATGTATCTTGGTCAAGGCATGTGAAAGGGCAGTCACATAGTCTACCATAGCGTCTGACTGAATCTGAAGCTGTTGGGGAAAGTAGCAACCTAACCTGGGTGCTGTACCAAACAAAATCTCATAAGGTGACAAACTGTATTTTCCTCTGGGAGTGTACCTTACAATGAATAACGCTAGTGGGAGACTTTCGGGCCAGGGCATGTTAGTTTCTTGTGACATTTTAAGAATTCTGGCTTTCAAAGTGCCATTCATGCGCTCTACCTTACCACTACTCTGTGGGTGATATGGTGTGTGGAATGCAAGGGTCACCCCCAGTGCTGACCAGACTTCCCGTGTTAGCGAGGCAGTGAAGGAGGTCCCTTGGTCACTTTCAATTACTTCTGGAACCCCATAGCGGCAAACAATTTCTGTCAAAAGGTACTTGGCTGTCGTCCTCGCAGTGAGATTAGTCACTGGGAAGGCCTCTGGCCATCCTGAAAACATGTCCACTATAACCAGTGCATATTCATGACGTCCGCTCTTTGGCATTTGAATGTGGTCAATCTGAATCCTCTGGAAGGGGTATTGTGGCTTGGCTAGATGATTAGGTGCAGTCTTTATGACCTTTCCAGGATTGCACTTAGCACATATAGTACAAGATTTGCAGTAATTCTGTGTTAAGGTAGTGATGCCTGGTGCTTCAAAATACTTGTCAATCAGTGAGTTCATCAGGAGCTTTGACAGGTGTGCTGGCCCATGGGCCCATTGGACCACCGCTGGGTACATACTTCTAGGTAGGCAGAACTTGAGATTGATGGTGTAAACTTCATCACGGAGTATTGCTCCTTTGTTCTTCCAACTTTGTTTCTCCTGAGGAGTGGCGGCAGCTTGTTGTTCCTTCAGCAGCCTGAGATCTGTAGGTAATGTTTGCATAGTGTAAATGGGTAATGTATCTGTGGCCACTGTTCTGTCCACTTCCCATCCTTGTCGTGCTGCCTCTTTGGCTGCCTGATCAGCTAGGTTGTTGCCACGTGCTTCTTCTGTGTCTAATCTTCCATGAGCTTTTACTTTCAATACTGCCACTTCTGCTGGGAGTTCCAATGCGTCCATCAGTTCTGCAATGGCTGCCCCATGTTTTACTGGGGTACCGGTGGCTGTAAGAAATCCTCTGGTCTTCCAGATTAAGCCAAAATCGTGTGCCACTCCCAGGGCATATCTTGAATCCGTATAAATGTTGACACATAGGCCTTCGGACAGTTTGCAGGCCACAGTCAAGGCTGTTAACTTGGCCTCTTGGGCAGACTTAGTTGGTTGTAGGGCAGCTGCTTGTAATATTTGACATCCTGTGGTGACTGCATACCCAGTGTGGTATTGTCCTTGTTCATCAGCAAACCTTGAGCCATCCACAAATAGTGTTTGATCCGGGTTGAGTAATGCAGCTTCATAAACAGTTGGTAGGTGTGTAGTTTCCATTTTCATTTGTTCAAAACAGTCATGGGGAATATCAATGAGGTTGCAGTCTATGGTGGGTGGGTCCTCACAGGCCTCTGTGTGGTACCTGGAGTATCCTGTTGTGCAGTAGTTAATGGTCTTATTATTTATTCCCGTAGAAGTCAGTTGTTCTTGAGTCATTTGGTTCCAAGTTTTGGCCATCGGGCCTAGGTTCTCCCATGAGGTGTTGTGGGATCTGGTGAGAGATATGTGTGGGATAGCTGTTTCCCAATGGTGGTAGAGGTGTGCTACATTATCTGGAAGGTGAACCAAAATAAGCATGGTACCTGTGGAGTCCCAAAATAAGTCAGTCAGGGTAATTTGAATTTCTTTGAGCTGAAATAGTTCTTCCTCATAGTCCACATCAGGACTTGGTACGTCCCTAAACCACAAGACACAGTGGAGTAGGGCCTCTGATTGTTCATCAGGGGGAGGTGTGAACACAGGCAACTGTAAATCTGCTCGAACATCTGGGTTAATATCCAGGCTGTACCAGTGATGCACAATTCCCCCCTTGGGAAGTGGCAGAAGAGTGGCTGGGTTCAGGGAAAGGCATCTCTGGAGTTTCACATTATCAGGTAGGAGTAGGGATGTCTGTAGGCGAAGGTGACGTTGGGAAGAAAGGTGTTTAGGTCGAACTTGCTGTAGGATTGCAGTAATGTCGTGAGGGGCTAACACTGTGAGGTGATGGCCAAGAACAAAGTCATTGGTCTTGTCCAGGAGAGTGCTGGCGGCAAACACCGCTCGGAGGCAAGAGGGGCTACCCCTTGCAACAGGGTCAAGCATGCAGGAAAAATAGCCAATAGGGCGTTGTCGTGAGCCATGTTTCTGGGTGAGGACTCCGGAAGCATGTCCTGATTTTTCAGAGACAAACAGGTGGAAGGGAAGTTGGTAGTTGGGCAGGCCCATGGCAGGTGCAGAAGCAATAGCCCTTTTCAGAGTATGGAAACAGATGATAGTTTCTTCTGTGAGGTGAAAGGGCTCACTCCTGAGGGCATCATAGAGTGGCTGCATGAGTTTTGATGCTTCAGGTATCCAGGACCTGCAGTACGTGATAAGACCCAGAAAAGCATGGAGAGCCTGGTGATTAGCAGGTAGTGGAAGATGCAGAATGGCTTGTACACGTTGGGAGGTCAGATGTTTGGTGCCATGGGAAAGGCAGTGTCCCAAGAAGACCACAGAGGGCCGGCACCATTGTAACTTGGATTTTGAGGCTTTGCAACCAGCTGCAGCAAGGAAACATAGGAGATCTTCAGAATCACGCTCTGCAATGAGCAAATCAGGAGCACAGAGAAGGAGATCATCAACATATTGAAGCAGGACGACATCCAAATGAGACTTCTGCCAGGGATCCAGCACCAGTGACATGGCGTGAGCAAACTGTGTGGGGGAATTCTGAGCCCCCTGAGGCATGACAGTCCAGGTGTATTGCTGTCCTTCATGGGTGAAGGCAAAGAGAAACCGACAGGAAGGGTCAAGGGGGACACTGAAGAAGGCATTAGCTAGATCCACCACGGTGAATATTGTTGAAGTTGATGGGACCTGGGATAAGAGGGTGTGGGGGTTAGGAACAATTGCAGTGTCTTTGATGGTCACATCATTCACAGCACGGAGATCTTGCACCATGCGGTATTGGTCAGGCTGACCTTTAACAGTTCTCTTTTTAACAGGAAACAGTGGAGTATTACATGGAGATGAACACTTGATGAGGGCACCTTTGGCAAGGAGACTTTCAACTTGTCTGGTAATGGCTTCAGCTTGTGCAGGCTTCAGAGGGTACTGTGGCCTGCGAGGAGGCAGTGCCCCAGGCAGGAGCTGAACTAAGACCGGGGGCACATGTAAGCGCCCAATATCATCCGGGCCAGTGGACCAAAGGTCTTGAGGGATACGATCCAGAGCACTGGGGGTTTGTGGGACCCGTGCATCCCCTGTATTGTCAGTTAGGTTTAACAAAATAGGGAGTGAACAGAGGACAGAGGTATCCTTTTGTGATAAGGGAGTTGTTAATTCAATCTGCCCATCTGCAGTGAAGGTAATGGAGGCCTGGAGCCGAGAGAGAACATCGGCACCTAGGAGGTTAATGGGGCAGGTAGAGGAAACAACAAAGCGTGAGAGGATGTGGGAACCTACGTGTAGAAGCTTAGTAAGGGGGTTGCTGCGTGGTGTACCATCCACCCCAACACAGGAAACATCAGTGTCAGACAAGAAAGAAGGGTCAGGCAGGTCTTGTTCCCTAAGGACACTACGGGCTGCACCTGTGTCAACTAAGAAAGTGGTGGGGTGGCCCTCCACAGGGAGAACTACAGTAGCTAGAGGGCCTCCCCCATCCCCCGCAGACACTGCCATGGCAGGGGTTGCTGATACAGGCTTGCCGGTTACCTATTGTAATAAATCTAAATGGGCCTGGTCTGGTCCCTGGTACCGGCGGGAAGTAGAAGGGGGGTTAGCAGAATGCATGGGGGGACGAGATGGGCGGAGGGTATGACGGGGCTGGCCGTCTTGGAAATCATCATTATCAAACCCTTCTGCAGAGGGTGAAGGATATGCACGAGCTTCTGATACAGGGAGCCGAGCTTGAGTGTATTCAGGAGGAGGAGGAGGAGGGGGAGGAGGAGGTGGCGGGGGAAGCTGAGGCAATTGTGGATGGGGAAGGGCGGGGAGGTAACCGGGGGAAGGGTAGTTGTAGCCAGTGACATGGGGACCTTGGTACCGGGGAGTTGGCTGGCGGAACACTCTAGGCTGTGGGCAATCTCTTCTAAAGTGGCCTGGCTGATTACAATTAAAACAGGTCCGGATTGTCATAATGGTCCGGTCCCGGGGGAAAGGGACTGGTGCAGGCAGTGTCTGGGGTGATTGGGTGTACTGTTGGGGGAACACCTGAGGAACTTGATTAGAACCAGCAATAGGTGTGGAGGTGGTGTACATCAGCGGGCTAGCCCTGCGCTGTGTGGGTTGTTCTAAGCCCTTGGCTACCAACAAAAGGGTGTCTAGTGGGATAATTCTATACTCAGGGCGAGCTAAAATCAACCCCTTACGAATATGTTCTCTCAATCCTGCCACAAAAGCTGCAGAGAGCATCTGGGTGTGTGCCTTGTTGTAAGTGCTGAACCCTAAGTCCGAGAATGTCTGAGTCAACCTAGAGTGGTACTTCTCAACGGTCTCAAGTTTATCCTGTATTATGTCATTAATGCAAGTAGCCTGGTCAGCTAGTTTATCCTGCGCCCAGGCGCGAAGTTGTTCACAGAAAGTTTCACCAGAACGGAAATCAGTATCAGAAGTAAGTGGAGCATCACTAAAGCTCCGTTCCATGATTGGCCAGTATGCATCTCCAGCCTTAATTTCACACAAACTAATAAGATCCCGCCATGCAGCGGAATATGTCTTACGGATCTGAGCCATCCTGCGGAAAAAGGGCATGGGGTGTTTCTCAGGATCAGGGAGTGAGGTTACAAGGGTAGCGGCTTGGGAAGGGTTAAAAGTAACGTACATAGGTGGTGCACCATCCGCACCATGACTGATCTGAGTATACCCCTGTGGAATCGGGTGCCGTTGGGGAAGCCTTTCCCCCCCCAGATGGGGTGGGCTCTGGTCCACCACAACGACCTCCTCGGGCACTATTGGACCACGATGAAGAGTAGCCTCAGGGGTAGCTGTAGCGGGGGCAACTGGGAAGGGGGTGATAGGAGAGGTAATTGGGTGGAAACCCGAGGCTTGGGGGGAGGCACCCATCGCATAGGGCTGATCCGAAGTCGCAGACACCTCGGACCCAACCACCATGATTGGGTAACTGGTGCTGGCGGAAGGGGCACGGGGAACTAAAGCCGTGGAAGGGGCCATCATGGGGGACGGCGGGGCTGGCCGTGAGAGGTGGGTGTTTAGGACATGTGCAAGAGCAGAGATTGGATCGGAAGGCTCGAGGAGATTAACGGGAGACAAGGGAGGGGTCGAAGGCTCGGGGGGAGGAGGAGGAGGAAGAGGAGGTATATCAATGGGAGGCAATGCAGGGATCGCGGAGTTAACCAGGGAAGTGACTGCAGTGAAAAGGGCGGATATAGAAGTAGATAGGTCATTGGACATGGGTGCGTCAAGGGTTGCCGGGGAAGGGGTTGGAGGGACAGGAACAAGGGGCTGTGGCAGAGCAACTTGGGCGGAGAGTTGGGACGGCAAACCAATCGGTGGAGGGGTAGGCAATGGGGTGGAGGGGCCCGGAACTTCGGGAGGGGGAGGTAACACTGGAGGAGAGGTGGTAACAGGGGGTTGGGTCAGGGCGGTGAGGGCAGAGATTAGGGACGGCAAATCGGCCGCGGGAGGGAGGGATAACGAGGTAGAGGGGGCTGGGACTTCGGGAGGAGGTGGTAACACTGGAGGAGAGGTGGTAACAGGGGGCTGGGTCAGGGCAGTGAGGGCAGAGGTTAGGGATGGCAAATCGGCCGTGGGAGGGAGGGATAACAAGGTAGAGGGGGCTGGGACTTCGGGAGGAGGTGGTAACACTGGAGGAGGGGTGGTAACAGGGGGCTGGGTCAGGGCGGTGAGGGCAGAGATTAGGGACGGCAAATCGGCCGTGGGAGGGAGGGGTCCTGGGTCAGCGGGGAGACAGAGATCCGGAGGAATAGGGCCGGTGGAAAGGGTATGGGTTAGGGGAGTTGGCTGTGTGATAAACAGAGGGGGTGAGGGAACGGAAGCTACTAAGGGAGGGGTACTCGGGGTTGAGAGGGAAGCGGAGGAGGAAGGTGGGACTTCAATGGGTGAGGTGGGGGAAGCCATGGTAGGGTCCGGAGCGGGGACGGTCACTGGGAGAGGTAGCGAAGGACATGAAGGCGGAGGGGCTTCGGCAGGCATGACAGAAGGATGGCTAATGGAGGGGGGTGGGTCATAGGAAGGCTGAGGCATGGGAGTAGGAGGGAACGAGTGACGTGGCACTGCATAATAGTAAGCACCATCCGCACCGAGTACGGGGCACAGGGGAGTGGGAGCTGAAGACACACCCCCAGAGGGTGGGGTCTGTGTCGTGACGGGAGAAGCAGGGCGGGAATTAAGTGTTGCGCTCCGGGCGCCATCATAGGGCGGTGGTCGTGGAACAATAGAAACAACATCATCATTATGAACACTCCTGTGATAAACATACACAATTTGCCCCTCAAACTCCAGTTCTTCCTCGACCCATCCTTCCCGTTTCAAGCCTCTAGCTACCCGGTACCAAGCCTCTACAACTTTCGTAAGTCCATTATCCAACAACAACCCTTCCTTGTCTATGAGTAGCTTTCTCCAAAACTCAGGTTGTAATCTCCCACTGGGCAACATCTGGAAGCCACACACCTTAGCAATCTTTTTAAGTTTCAACATTGCATCTTCCCCTGCCCTTTCTTTCACAATGTCACAAGCTAGCAAGCCCTTAGCAGGTCTAGCGTGTTCCTGTCCCATTTTTTAGTAACCAAAGCGTGCCACACGTGGAAGACAAAGAAGTATAGTAAGTATAAGGGAAAAAGAATGTCTACAGTGCTCGACTGCCACGAGAACTTGAGCCCCGTGCGTCTTCCCCAAACGTAGACCAGTCACGGAGATCCGCCCACCCGGGGTGGTGGTCACGGACGGGAGCGAATGAGTGTGGGTGACTAACACAGCTCTGGGCAACAGGCACAGGAGAGATAAAGAACAAAGGAGAAAATGAACGTGGCTGCGCTAATGAGAAGACATTTGCAAAAATCACAAACATACAAATGAGCGTAAACTCCGGAATCCAGAACTAACCACACAACACACACACACACACCAAGGGTACCCACACTGTAACAACAATTAAACAGAAACCACAGAATGATAGAGAGCAAAATAGCCATGTACATGTTAACACCACCGGTGTCGGATATTCAGGGTATAACAATCCCCAGCCTTCACCCACCAGGCTGGTCCCGGCAAAACACTGGTACCAAAGGAAATACTGCAATAATCAAACAAAAATCCCAGCCCCACCAGCTGCAATGCGTTCCCTGCCCGCTAGGCAGTCAAGCTAACATAAAAACCCAGCCCCACCGGCTGAAATGCGTTCCCTGCCCGCTAGGCAGTCAAGCAACATAGAAACCCAGCCCCACCGGCTGAAATGCGTTCCCTGCCCGCTAGGCAGTCAAGCAAACATATAAACCCAGCCCCACCGGCTGAAATGCGTTCCCTGCCCGCTAGGCAGTCAAGCAAACATAAAACTGCGTTCCCTGCCCGCTACATAAGCAAACCTCAGCCCCACCGGCTGAAATGCGTTCCCTGCCCGCTAGGCAGTCAAGCAAACATAAAACCTCAGCCCCACCGGCTGAAATGCGTTCCCTGCCCGCTAGGCAGTCAAGCAAACATAAAACTGCGTTCCCTGCCCGCTAGGCAGTCAAGCAAACATAAAAACCCAGCCCCACCGGCTGTAATGCGTTCCCTGCCCGCTAGGCAGTCAAGCTAACATATAAAATGCGTTCCCTGCCCGCTAGGCAGTCAAGCTAACATATAAAATGCGTTCCCTGCCCGCTAGGCAGTCAAGCTAACATATAAAATGCGTTCCCTGCCCGCTAGGCAGTCAAGCTAACATATCTAACGGGTATAATAAACACACACACATAAATGAATACAGGAGGCAGATAGACAATCGACAGGTTCACTTAAAAAGGGCGCACCGGATGAGTTAATTACCTGTCTCTAGTAGCCTTCTGGAAGCCGGAAGTGGACTCGGAGACAGACCGGCACAAAACAGGAGAATAACACAGGCAACTGCTGTATTATGGAGGTGATCAGGCTCCGCTTGTCCCACTTTCCGGAGGTCTGCTCCGGTCCGTTGGTTCCGGCCCTCCGAACCGGCTCTCCGGTGGGCCCCACGTTGGGCGCCAATTGAAGTGGAAAAATCAATTAAAGTATTGATTATTTCTTTGTGTATCTGCCCCTGGCCAAATCAATGAAACAATGCGTGCACGCTCCCTGAAGTAATTCACACCAGACACAGGTTCTAGGTTGCTGAATAACTTGAGGAAAGTTTATTCAGAGGGGACGGCAAGTCCCTTTTAAAGCAAAATTACATCATAAGCATTGTCAGAGATAACATGGAATAATACATCAATTATTGGTTAGGTGTTAAGTGGTTGCTCTAATGTTCTGCCTACTGTAGGTGATGTCACCGGGACCATGAGGGTCTCCCACGGTTTCCCGGCGCCATCTTGGTGCACGAGGTAGTTAGTCGATGTTAGGAAGGAGAAAGGGAAGGGGGGGGGGAAAGGAGCTAGAAGCTTCCAGCAGCCATCTTAATTATAACGTGTGCGCTTAGATATATATATATATCGTGAAATGAGTAAATAGACATTTTTCACTAACTAGGAAATATGTGTAGACCTTATTTCCACAACACCTGTACTAAGTCATGTAAATCTTTTATATGAATATGGATCATAGTGCCATGGTCAGATAGGTTAAAACAGCACATACCTTCTATAGCTTCACAGCCTAAGTCATGTTTCATTAGTAAGTAGTCAATGGCTGCTCTATTCTCAAGGATTGCCTTCTTATTTGCCTGGCTGTCCATAAGTAGCTCTTCTAGGGCCTGTGAAGTGGCATTTAAACCTTTTGCAAGGGAACAGGCTACAGCATTAATTACTCGGGTAGATATTTATGGGATCTATGGGTATGTAGGTACTTCCTCAAGAGTGAGATGGGGGTAGGGACAGCTATAAGACAAGATTCTATGACATTTTCAGTACTAAGGAGAGGGTTGAGGCAAAAGGAGGTTAAATTAAAAGCCTTTGCTATCTGCAACCATATATTTTCCTGCCATGCATTATTATTTTCTGGTCTCAAGTCAGAGTAGCATATCCGAACACAGTATAAAATGGTAAAGGATAAGAACAGCTTCATGTTGGTGGATCAGTCGGAGTGACTTGTTTACAGTGACTGGCGTGTATCCACGTGGCTTTTCCTTCTAGTTTCACTGAAGTAGCCATAGTCAAGAGCACTTGGAATGGACCGTCAAAGCGTGGTTCAGGTCCTTTCCTTACATGCCTCTTTATCACCACCCAATCACCAGGTTGCAGTTTGTGAGTTGCAGAATCAGAGTCTGGATCTGGAATAGAATCAAAGACTTGTTTATGCACCCTGCCTAATCTTTGGTGTAGGGCCTGAACATAGGCAGTCATACTACCATGCTGCATCTGGAGGGTTTGGGGAAAATAGAGGCCTGTCTTTGGGGCACATCCAAACAGGATCTCAAAAGGGGATGAGCCATATCTGGAATTGGGGGGGTGAATCTCATAGAAAAGAGTGCCAGGGGAAGGCATTTAGTCCAGGGCTTCCCTGTGTCTTGCATGGCTTTTGCAATCTTGTTCTTTAAGGTGCCATTTGCCCTTTCTACTTTCCCACTACTCTGGGGGTGATAGGGGGTGTGGAAGGCCTGACTGATCCCTAAGGCTTTCATAATTTCTTGCATTATTTCCCCAGTGAAATGGCTACCTCTGTCACTTTCAATCACTTCAGGTACTCCATATCTACATACCAGTTCCTTCAGAAGCTTACTTGATGTGACCTTCATTGTGGCTTTCGACACTGGGTAGGCCTCAGGCCAACCTGAAAAGAGAACAATGCACACCAACACATATTCATACACTCCTACCTTAGGCAGTTGAATATAGTCTATCTGCAGTCTTTGAAACGGGTAAAGTGGCCTTGGTGTGTGCTTACTTGGTGTTTTCACAGCTTGTCCTGGATTGTTTCTAGCACAAATCATGCAAGCTTGGGTGTGTTTAGCTGCTACAACAGTAAATCCGGGTGCTACCCAATGGGTGTTTACTATGCTGTTCATGTGCATCTTGGATAGATGTGTAGGTCCATGGGCAATCTGGGCCATCATGGGGTACAACACTTGTGGTAAACACAGTCTTTTACCTTTCCTCCACATTCTGTCATCATCAGGTTCTGCATCTTGTTTCCTCCAGAGGTCATGTTCTTCCTTGCTTGCCTGTCTTTGTAAGCTCAACGGTATATTGTAGTCAACGGCATCATCTGTAAGAACAACTTGTAGGAAGGTAATTACCTGTAGAGGGATGAACTTGGATTGCTGCTTGCTTGGCAGCTTCGTCTGCTTTGTGGTTTCCTCTTGAGATTTCATATGTGATCTTCACGTGAGCTGCCACCTTGATGATGCCTACTTGAGTGAGTAGCAGGATAGCGTCCATAAGTGCACTCACGGCTTCAGAATTCTTGATTGGAGTTCCTGCTGAGGTGAGAAAATCACGAGCCCGCCATATAGGGCCATTTTACATGATTCAGCGAGTGCCTTCAGCTCTGCCTCCTGTGCAGAGCAGTGAGGAGCGAGTGGTTCAGCTTTTATTACCTCATGTGCAGACACTACAGCATATCCAGTGTTGAAATTACCCTTCTCATCAGCATATCTGGAACCATCTACAAAAAACTCAAAATCTGCATTAGATAATGGAGAATCAATTACATGCAAAAAACCTGCTGTCTCTTGTGCCATTAGTGCTGCACAATCATGGGGTACCTGGGCATCAGCTAACTCATCTGGTGAAAGTGAATTTACAAAAAGATCAGAAGTACAAGTACCATTCACACCATCCCCACTCCCCTCTTTTAACTCCAGGGAAAGCAATGTAGATGGATTTAACACCATACACCTTTTAAGAGTAACATTAGGTGGCATAAGCAAGGCACATTGCATTCTGAGATGCCTTGCAGTATGTATGTGTTTTGGTTGAACTTGTGAGAGTATGCTGTTGATATCATGCGGTGTGTATATGGTCACAGGATTATCTAAAACAATATCAGTGGCTTTGTCCAGGAGGGCAGTAACAGCCACCACTGCCCTAACACATGAGGGGGCACCCCTGGCAACAGAGTCCAATCTGGTGGAGTAGTATGCCTTTGGTCTTTGTTTACCACCATGATCCTGTGTAAGGACAGATGTAGCATAACCTGATTGCTCAGTACAGAATAGGTTAAAATTCTTTCTGTAATCTGGGAGACCCAGTGCCGGAGCTGACGTTACCAGTACCTTAAGTGTATAGAAGGCATTTTCTACCGCATGGGTTAACTTAAATGGTTTGTTTTCGTTGGCAAGACAATCATACAGGGGTTGCATGTAGATAGCTATGGAACGTAGCCAAGGGCGGCTGTAAGAAATCAAACCGAGGAAAGTACGAACCTGGGCTAAACTGCGGGGGGGGGGGGGTCTAATATTTTGAACTGCAGTTTTTCTACTTTCTGTGAGATGTTTTATGCCCTGGGAAATGCAATGTCCTAGGAAAATAACTTTCTCTACACATGCTTGCAGTTTCGTTTTTGTCGCTTTACAGCCTGCTTTTTTCTAGGCATTTTAGCAAGGAAAGAGTGTTTACAATACAAGATTACATATTATCGCAACATAGGAGTAGGTCATCGATATACTGCAATAAAATTACGTTATTTGGCCTTTGCCACTCTTCAAGAATCTGGGCCATAGCCATGCTGTACATAGTGGGTGAGTTTTGTGCGCCCTGTGGCAATACTGTCCAAGTGTACTGCTTGTGTTTATGTGTAAATGCAAATAAAAAGTGACTGTCGGGAGCCAGGGGGACACTGAAAAATGCATTTGCCAAGTCAATAACAGTAAATACCTTAGAGGAAGGTGGTATTTGTGCCAACAAGGTGTGTGGGTTGGGAACATTAGGGGCAATGAGTTCAGTTACAGCATTAATTGCCCTCAAATCACGAACCATACGGTAGTGAGAGTTGCCAGAACATTTGAAAGAGATATAATTTGTTTGTCCTCTAAAGGCACAGACAATGTTACTTTTCCAGTGGGGCTATACTGGATAGTTGCACTAAGAGCAGACAGTATATCACTGCCTAGTAGATTAGCAGGGGCATGAGGGCTGACAAGTAGCCTTGTTACAAGGGCAGTAGAGTCGTGTAGCTTCAATTTCAACTTGTGGGTAAGGGGAATGTCATTTTCGAAACCATGTACCCCTACAGATGATAATACATCATTAGATTTCTCATACGGGAATACATATTTTTCCTGTAACATTGATTTAGCAGCGCCAGTGTCCAACAGGAAAGGGACTGTTCGGTCCCCAGGCAGTGTAACATTGATAATGGGTGAGGGTCCTGCAGAGTCAGGGATATTGATGATATGTAGGGACACTGGTTTGCCAATTTCCTATGGGGGGGGGGAGGTGGTGGTGGTGGTTGGCTGTCATGGGAGTTATCATTAGAATCTTGGGGTTTTCTATTTTTAGGAGGACACATGCAGTTACGTTTAATGTGTCCTTTCCTGCCACAATTCCAGCAGTCTACCTGCCTTCTGTCCCCACCAGCTCTAGGGACAGTTACAGCCGTTAGAGGTGTGCTCCTCTTTCTAGTATTTAGATTAGCTTCCACTCCCCTAGCCACCTTCAGCAGATCACCATAGGTTAAACTTCTCCACTCAGGTCTAGCATTTTGGAGACCAGTCCTTATGGGTATGTGGATACCATCCATGAAGCAGTTAATAAGCAGTCTGGTGGAAGTGGTTACAACATCAGTGTAACCCAATGCTTCCCAAGCCATCTGTAGTCTGGTGAAGAATGTTTCTACAGATTCATCTTCCCCTTGTAGTATATCTCCTAATTTATGGGCTAGTTCTTCTGTCTTTACCTTAGCCCATTCTCTCATTGCAGTGACATAGCATGCTCCAGATGCAGACTTGGTTCTAAACCATTCATCTGTTTGCATGTTGCTTTTTCTGAGGTTATCTTCATGGGCATATGTATATTTAGCAATTATTCTAGCCAAAATGGGACCAGCTTTTAGTGCCACAATCTGTTTTAAATCCATCCAAGTACACTGGTAAGTAGCTTGAATGGTGGATAGAGACTGGACTAGAGCTAAGGGGGCCTTTTCAACATCTGCCAGCTGCTGTATTATTGCCAGTTGGTATACACTCTCAACTTTGGGTATCATGGGAGTAGAAAATTGTGGAGCTAATGGCCCCACTGGGGTGTCTGTGGGGGCAACTAGGGGTTCCTTTAAGTCTGGACTACCTTCCTGCTCTAATGAACCCATAGGTCTTACTGGGACACCATATGAAGTCCCACTGTGCAATATTACTGGAAAGAGAGGTTTTGATCTCCGTAAAAGGGAAATCGCCTTGTCTTTTGGGACCAAAGGAGTCCCTGCAGTATCCTGGTAAAGGGGTGGGTTTACAAGATTTTTCCCAGGATCTTACCTACTCTGGGACCCTAGAGGTCCAAAACATTGATAATATGGTACACCTTTCCTGGTGGTTTCTCTACAATCACATTTAGTTAATTCAACAGCAGTATCATGCCATTTTTGTGCGACTTCTACTAAGTCATTATCTTCTAACCAACCTCTGTAATTTGCCATAAATTCTCTCTATATATGTGGGTCTAGAGTACCCTCTGAGGGCATGCCTTCAGTAACCTCTTAACATTCTTAATTGCCCCTTGTCCTTTGTGATGCTTGACAATAGTCAAAGCCGTAAATCCCCCTTGGGTACTTTCAGAGCTACCCATCTTAAAACTTGTAAGGGTTAATTACTTCCTTACACAAGACAAACTGTACAAAAACAGTGTATTTGACACTTAGGACTGCTGCAGTGGAATTTTCCCAGTTTTGTCTTCTAAACACAGATCAGGAGATCTGCCCTTGGAGGATTCTAACTCAAATATAAAACAAATCACAAGGCAAACAATAAAAATAACTTACAACCCACAGTTATATTCCACTATCTCAAGATTCCTTTCATAAGACATAGCACAACCTCCACCTGAATATAACCATAATACCACAGAAAACAAGTTCTTTAGATCAGACGTTTTAAGTCGTTCTTTACCCAGACAGACTAGTAGGATGTGGATCTGAGAGCGAAATTGATAAAGGTAGAAAAAAGTTTTTCTTACCTTGCTGCAGCTGATTTCACTGTCAGAGGGACGTCCACCTGTACGCTAGTGTCCGAGTCTCTCGACCGTGAGATCCCGGGGTCACGGCATCAAATTGTTGTGGATCAGAGATGTTGATCTTTGTTATATTCAGAGGAAGCCCAAATTGTTGTTACAAGTGCACTTGGAGAAGCGAGAATTAGACACCAGACACCTGTTGGTATTCAAAATAAGCCTCTGACGTTTTATTCATCAGCTGGGTTTTATACATTAAAAAGTAAGTGCTTACGTGCAAATACTCTTAGAACAGTAATAGGAAGAGAGTACAGATAAGACATAGGGATGAGTGTCATGTACACATAACAAATAAGTTTCAAGGTAAGAGAGAACAAAATGATTAGAGCAGAGACATCTTAGGTGGGGTCTCTCTGCTCCCGGAACTTAGACATATATGGTCTTAAGTGTTGTTTAAGCATCAAGCATTTCCTGAGTCCAAGTTAGCCAATTTTAATATAGGATATCATTATATGACACCTATAAGCTTGAGCCTTGGAATCAAGATAAATTCTATCACACACTATAGGATCCCATTAATGAACCTGCCTGTTGACTTGTGAGGCGCTTGTTAGACACTCTGTTACATAGTTACATAGCTGAAAAGAGACTTGGGTCCATCAAGTTCAGCCTTCCTCACATTTGTTTTTTTGCTGTTGATCCAAAAGAAGGCAAAAAACCCAGTTTGAAGCACAATTTTGCAACAAGCTAGGAAAGAAAATTTCTTCTTGACCCCAGAATGGCAGTCAGATTTATCCTTGGATCAAGCAGTTATTACTCTACATTGAAAGATTATATCCTTGCATCTTCTGTTTTTGCAAGTATGCATCTAGTAGGTGTTTGAACATCTGTATGGACTCTGATAAAACCACTTCTTCAGGCAGAGAATTCCACATCTTTATTTTTCTTACAGTAAAAAACCTTTCCTTTGCCTTAGACAAAATCTTCTTTCTTCCAGTCTAAACTCATGACCTCGTGTCCTACGTAAAGTCCAGTTTGTGAATAGATTTCCACACAATGGTTTGTATTGGCCCCGAATATATTTGTATAATGTTATCATATCCCCTCTCAGGCGACGTTTTCTAAACTAAATAGGTTTAAATTTGTTAACCTTTCTTCATAGCTGATATGTTCCATTCCTTTTATTAATTTTGTAGCCCGCCTCTGCACTTTTTCTAGTGCCATAATATCCTTCTTTAGAACAGGTGGCCAAAATTGCACAGCATATTCAATATGTGGTCTTACCAGTGATTTATAAAGAGGCAAAATTATATTCTCGTCCCGAGAATGAATGCCCTTTTTCATGCATGACAATACCTTACTGGCCTTGGCCACTGCTGACATTGCATATTGTTGCATAGTTTGTTGTCTATAACAATTTCCAAGTCCTTTTCGTGTGTTGTTATCCCTAATTCGCTTCTATTAAGGGTATACAGTTGCAAGAAAAAGTAAGTGAACCCTTTGGAATGATATGGATTTCTGCACAAATTGGTCATAAAATGTGATCTGATCATCATCTAATTCACAACAATAGACAATCACAGTCTGCTTAAACTAATAACACACAAAGAATTAAATGTTGCCATGTTTTTATTGAACAAGCCATGTAAACATTCACAGTGCAGGTGGAAAAAATATGTGAACCCTTGGATTTAATAACTGGTTGAACCTCCTTCGGCAGCAATAACTTCAACCAAACGTTTCCTGTGGTTGCAGATCAGACGTGCACAACGGTCAGGAGTAATTCTTGACCATTCCTCTTTACAGAACTGTTTCAGTTCAGCAATATTCTTGGGATGTCTGGTGTGAATCGCTTTCTTGAGGTCATGCCACAGCATCTCAATTGGGTTGAGGTCAGGACTCTGACTGGGCCACTTCAGAAGGCATATTTTCTTCTGTTTAAGCCATTCTGCTGTTGATTTACTTCTATACTTTGGGTCATTGTCCTGTTGCAACACCCATGTTCTGTTGAGCTTCAGCTGGTAGACAGATGGCCTTAAGTTCTCCTGCAAAATGTCTTGATAAACTTGGTAATTCATTTTTCCTTTGATGATAGCAATCCGTCCAGGCCCTGATGCAGCAAAGCAGCCCCAAACCATGATGCCCCCACCACCATACTTCTGTCAGGATTACTGTTTGATCCCGCACGTAGAACTGTACAGCACGGATGACAAATAAGTAACGTATTACTGGTCCTTAGAATGGCCGGATTTAACATACAAAGAATAGTCAAAAATACTAGCCGAGGTCAGGGAACACAGAAAGGGACACAGCGATGAGGAAAGCCAGGAGTCAGGATACCAGAATATAGAGAAGTCAATAAACAAAGCCAAAGTCAAAAACCAGGTAGAAAACTATAAACAGGAACGCGCTCTCGGACAACCACAAGGGAAACCACGACAGGGCACTGAGCAGGCTGAGAACTGGGCCTAAATACCCCTCCTTTCTTTCTGATAGGCTGTAACCGGCCTTTGACCCCAAAGTCAGTTACCAGGTTTCATTTGCATAATTGCTGCTCAGCATTAACCCTTCTGTGGATTAGGTTGCTGCTCGGCACAACTTTTCCTGTGTGGACAGTAAATGTCATTAACCACTTTTCTATAAGTGGATGAATACATGAGACCAGGTTTCATTTGCACAATTACTGCTCAGCATTAAACCTTCTGTGGATTAGGTTGCTGCTCGGCACAACTTTTCCTGTATGGACAGTAAATGTATATTAACCACATTTTTATAAGCGGATGAATACGTGACATTACCCCCCACCTGAAGAACGCCCACCGGGCGGACAGGACCAGGCTTGAGAGGAAATTTAGCGTGAAAAGCGCGGATCTTATGGCCCGCATGCAGGTCAGGAGCCGAAACCCAAGAACGATCAGCAGGACCGTAACCTTTCCAAACAACCAAGTACTGTAAAGTGCCCCGAGAAAACCTAGAATCCACGATAGAAGATACCTCATACTCTTCCTGACCACCCACCACCACCGGAGGGGGAGGAACACAAGGAACAGTATATCTATTGCAGACAAGAGGTTTGAGTAAGGACACATGAAAAGTGTTGGGAATCCCTAAAGATGCAGGAAGAGCCAGAGAGTAAGACACTGGATTGATCCTACGAAGCACTCTATAGGGACCAAGGAATCTGGGGGCAAACTTCATGCTAGGGACCTTAAGCTTGATGTTGCGAGATGACAACCAAACCCGGTCCCCCACTTGGTACACCGGGTTGGCACTCCTACGCTTATCAGCAAAATGTTTGAAGCGTTCAGCAGCAGCCCCTAGAGCAGTTTGAACCTTAACCCAGGTATCCCGAATGGAGGCCAGACGCTCATCCAGAGCAGGAATGGCAGTATCAGAAAATACCGCAGGGAGAACCGTAGGATGCCTACCATTATTGACAAAAAATGGACTGTGCCCAGAGGAGTCATGAACAGCATTGTTTCTAGCGAACTCGGCCCACGGGAGTAGTTCGGACCAATTGTCTTGTGTGCTATTAATAAAACAACGCAAATAAACTTCTAATGACTGGTTAGCCCTCTCAGCTGTACCATTGGTCTGTGGATGGTAGGAGGAGGAGAAGGAGAGATCAATCCCAATTGTTTACTGAACGCCCTCCAGAACCTGGACACAAACTGAGAGCCCCTATCAGACACAATATTGTGGGGGATGCCATGCAAACGGACAATTTCACGTATGAAAATTAGGACCAAATCTTGCGAAGATGGCAACTTCTTGAGAGGAATGAAGTGAGCCATCTTAGAAAATCGGTCTACAACCATGAGAATAGTAGTGAACCCAGCAGAGCTAGGAAGCTCAACAATAAAGTCCATGGATAAGTGGGACCATGGAATCTCAGGAACAGGAAGAGGCTGCAGCAGGCCACAAGGAAGTGCATGAGTCACCTTAGAAACTGCACACACAGAACATGCCTGCACATACTCCTTTACATCTTTCCTGAGTGAATCCCACCAAAATGATCTAGTGATCGCGGCAGTGGACTTATTGATGCCCGGGTGTCCAGCAGTTATATTGTCATGGAACACTTTCATGATATTAACCCTTTCACATAGGGGAACGAACAGTTTATCACACGGTTTACCACTGGGCGCCTGAGGCTGGGCCTCCAGTATGGTGCCAAGCAGTGGAGAAGACAGTGAGAGGACAGTAGTGGCAATAATACACTCTGGTGGAATAATAGGAGATGTCACCTGTTCCGGAGCTGACTCATTATCAAATTGCCTGGACAAGGCATCAGCCTTGGTATTTTTAGAACCAGGTCTATAAGTAATGAGAAAGTTAAAACGTGAAAGGAACAGTGACCATCTAGCCTGTCTGGAAGACAAACGTTTGGCATCCCCTATATATGCCAGATTTTTGTGGTCGGTTATGATCAACAGGGGGTCCTTGGAACCCTCCAAAAGATGTCGCCACTCCTTGAGGGCAAGAATAATGGCCAACAGTTCTCTATTGCCAATATCATAGTTGCGCTCAGCAGGAGACATCTTTCTGGAGAAGTAGCCACAAGGATGCAATGGTGTTCCCTGGCTTTCTCTCTGAGAGAGAACAGCCCCTACCCCTGTCTCGGATGCATCAACCTCCAATATAAAAGGTTTACTAGTGTCGGGATGTTTTAGTATGTCCACAGAGGCAAATCTTTGTTTAAGAGTCTCAAAAGCATTCACAGCCTCTTTGGACCATACCGTGCTACTAACCCCTTTGCGAGTCATATTTGTGATTGGGGCTATTACAGAAGAAAATCCCTTGATGAATCTTCTGTAATAGTTGGCAAAACCAATAAACCTTTGAATGGCTTTTAAACCAGAGGGTAATGGCCAGTGTAGTACAGCCTCTAGTTTTTTAGGATCCATTTGAAATCCCGATGCAGAGATGTTGTAACCCAAAAAGTGGACTTCAGGCTGGTCAAATATGCACTTTTCTAATTTACAATAAAGTTTATTTTTCAACAACGTCTGCAGAACCTGTTTCACATGGGAGTGGTGAGTTTGAAGATCAGGGGAATACACCAAAATATCGTCCAAATAAACCAAGACAAATGAGTAAATGAATTCCCTGAGTACATCATTTATAAAGTCTTGGAATACGGCCGGGGCGTTGCATAACCCAAATGGCATTACCAGATATTCATAGTGTCCACTACGGGTATTAAATGCCGTCTTCCACTCATGATTCTCTTTAATTCTAACCAAATTGTAAGCGCTCCTAAGGTCAAGCTTAGTAAATACTTTAGCTCCCTGAAGTCTATCGAACAATTCGGAAATGAGTGGGATAGGGTATGCATTTTTTACAGTGATTTTATTAAGTGCCCTGTAGTCTATGCAAGGGCGTAACTCACCACCCTTTTTCTCAACAAAAAAGAATCCTGCACCAGCTGGTGAGGATGACTTTCTTATGTGCCCTTTGCTCAAGGATTCTTTGATGTATTCCTCCATTATTTTACTCTCCTGGGGAGATAAGGCATAAACTGCCCCCTTAGGTGGCATAGCGCCTGGAAACAGGTTAATGGCACAGTCATATGCTCTGTGGGGAGGCAATACATCAGATTGAGCCTTGTTAAACACCTCCTGAAGTTCTCGGTATTGTATGGGAACTCCAGGAGTTTGGGGAGTGGTAGTGGGAAGGTCAATAGTATCCAATCTCTTTAGTACTGGTTTTATACATCTCCCCATACACTCTTTACCCCATTCTAATATCTCCCCATTAGCCCAGTCAATATAGGGATTGTGCTTACTCAGCCACGGAAACCCTAATATGATAGGACATGATGGAGAAGTAATAACCTGAAACGTCATCTCCTCCCTATGGGAGGCCCCAATGGAGATCGTAATAGGGACAGTTTCGTGGGTTATAAGCGGTTGTGTGAGTGGTCTACCATCAATAGCCTCTACAGCTAGCGGCGTAGGTCTCTCCCTGACCGGTATCTCATTACCCCTAATAAACTGGACATCAATAAAATTTCCAGCAGCACCTGAGTCCATTAGGGCACTGCAAGAAAACTTCTTGTTATCAAGGGAAATAGATACCTCAAGGAGGAATCTACTTTTGTTTTTGTTAGAGGACAACTCCATCACACCTAAGATCTGTCCCCTTAAGGTTCTTAGGTGCGGAAGTTTTCCGGACGCACTGGACAATTAGTTATCATATGTCCCTTTCTACCGCAATATAGGCATAACCCCTCCCTTCTCCTATACTGTTTTTCGGCCTCTGACAGTCTAGTGACCCCCAACTGCATAGGTTCGGGTTCGGACTGTACAGGGAGGTTAGACAAAACAGGTTTAGAGAATTGAGGTGCTAGGGACATAGCCGTACGTCTGGTCTTGCTTCTGGTGACTTCTCTGAGTCTTAACCTATTATCAATATGCATGACAAACGTAATAAATTCGTTAAGACTCTTAGGTAATTCTTTAGCGGCTATCTCATCTAGTATAGTCTCTGAGAGACCCTTTTTGAATGCTGAGATTAACCCATTGTTAGTCCAGTCTACCTCGGAAGCTAAGGTACGGAATTCAATAGCATAATCCGAGATAGACCGGTTACCTTGTCTGATGTGCATTAGGGCAGTGGAGGCGTCATCCTCTCTACCCAATGGCTCAAACGTGAGCTTGAATTCGGCAAGGAATTCCTGGTAATTATGAGCTATGCTCCGATTACTCTCCCACAACGGATTAGCCCAGGCAAGGGCCTTGCCCTTTAATTGATTCATTAGATAACCAATTCTTGCTCTGTCCGTGGGGAATGACCCTGGTGAGGCCTCAAAATGGTACTCCACCTGATTAAGAAAACCCCTGCATTCCTGGATATTGCCATCAAACTGTAGGGATGGTGATAAGGAGATGCTAGGAGTCCTATTAACAGTGGGTGGAGGTACACAGGGTAGAGGTGCTATAGGAGGAGACGCTGCAGGCTGCAGATGCTCCGTTCTAGCGAGAAGCGTACTTAAAGCCTGAGTGAATTGATCCATGCGGTGATCATTCTCCTCTAATTTCCTCTCGCAAGCAGCTATGTGCTGACACAGTTCTACAGGATCTATGGCCATGTCGTAATGTCAGGATTACTGTTTGATCCAGCACGTAGAACTGTACAGCACGGATGACAAATAAGTAACGTATTACCGGTCCTTAGAATGGCCGGATTTAACGTACAAAGAATAGTCAAAAATACTAGCCGAGGTCAGGGAACACAGAAAGGGACACAGCGATGAGGAAAGCCAGGAGTCAGGATACCAGAATATAGAGAAGTCAATAAACAAAGCCAAAGTCAAAAACCAGGTAGAAAACTATAAACAGGAACGCACTCTCAGACAACCACAAGGGAAACCACGACAGGGCACTGAGCAGGCTGAGAACTGGGCCTAAATACCCCTCCTTTAGTTCTGATAGGCTGTAACCGGCCTTTGACCCCAAAGTCAGTTACCAGGTTTCATTTGCATAATTGCTGCTCAGCATTAACCCTTCTGTGGATTAGGTTGCTGCTCGGCACAACTTTTCCTGTGTGGACAGTAAATGTCATTAACCACTTTTCTATAAGCGGATGAATACATGAGACCAGGTTTCATTTGCACAATTACTGCTCAGCATTAAACCTTCTGTGGATTAGGTTTCTGCTCGGCACAACTTTTCCTGTGTGGACAGTAAATGTCATTAACCACATTTCTATAAGCGGATGAATACGTGACAACTTCACAGTTGGGACGAGGTTTTGATGTTGGTGTGCTGTGCCTTTTTTTCGCCACACATAGTGTTGTGTGTTTCTTCCAAACAACTCAACTTTGGTTTCATCTGTCCACAGAATATTTTGCCAATACTGCTGTGGAACATCCAGGTGCTCTTGTGCAAACTGTAAACGTGCAGCAATGTTTTGTTTGGACAGCAGTGGCTTCCTCTGTGGTATCCTCCCATGAAATCCATTCTTGTTTAGTGTTTTACGTATTGTAGATTCGCTAACAGGGATGTTAGCATTTGCCAGTGACTTTTGTAAGTCTTTAGCTGACACTCTAGGATTCTTCTTCACCTCATTGAGCAGTCTGCGCTGTGCTCTTGCAGTCATCTTTACAGGACGGCCACTCCTAGGGAGAGTAGCAGCAGTGCTGAACTTTCTCCATTTATAGACAATTTGCAATTTATGCAAGTCAACAATTCTTAACCGTAGGTCTTCTGAGAGCTCTTTTGTGCAAGGCATCATTCACATCAGGCAATGCTTCTTGTGAAAAGCAAACCCAGAACTGGTGGTGTGTTTTATTTATTTTTTTTTAGGGCAGGTCAGTGTAACCAACACGTCCAATCTCATCTCATTGATTGGACTCCAGTTGGCTGACATCTCACTCAAATTAGCTCTTGGAGATGTCATTAGTCTAGGGGTTCACATACTTTTTCCACCTGCACTATGAATGTTTACATGGTGTGTTCAATAAAAACATGACAACATTTAATTCTTTGTGTGTTATTAGTTTAAGCAGACTGTGATTGTCTATTGTTGTGATTTAGATGATGATCAGATCACATTTTATGACCAATTTGTGCAGAAATCTATATTATTGCAAAGGGTTCACATACTTTTTCTTGCAACTGTACATTGCTTGTGTATTCTTTATGCCGAAGTGCATAACTTTGCATTTTTCAACATTACATTTCATCTGCCATTTGAGTGCCCAGTACCCCAGTCTATCTAAATCCCTCTGCAGCAAATATCTTGCTCACATTGTATTATTTTACAAAGTTTTGTGTCATCTGCAAACACTGAAACATGACTTTCAATGCTGTCTTCAAGATCATTTATAAACATGTTAAATAGAAGGTGTCCCGGAACAGACCCCTGAGGGACACCACTTGCCACCTCTGTCCAGCTTGAAAATTTACCATTAATGACAACTCTTTATACTCTGTTTTTAAGCCAATGTTCTACCCAAGAACAAGCATTTTCATCTAGACCGATTTCCTTGAGTTTGAACACTAATCTTTTGTGTGGAACTGTATCAAATGCCTTGGCAAAATCCAAATAGATCACATCCACTGCAACACCCTGATCTATACGTCTACTTACTTCTTCGTAGAACGCAATCACGTTAGTTTGACATGACCTGTGCTTCATAAAACCATGCTGATTTTTGCTGATAACCATGTTCTTCTCAAGGAATTCTTGATATTATCCCTTAATAACCTTTCAAATATTTTCCCAGCCACAGGAGTTAAGCACACAGGTCTATAATTTCCAGGCAAGGATTTTGAACCCTTTTTGAATATAGGAACCACATCTGCCTTCCTCCAATCCTCCAGAACACTTCCTGAAAGAAAAGAATCTTGAAAAAGATTAAAAACAGAGGTTCACTTATTTCTACACTTATTTCCTTAAGTACTCGTGAATGGATACCGTCAGGCCCTGGAGCTTTGTTTATATTAACTTTCTTTGGTTGCTGCAGCACCTTGTCTTGAGTTAACCAATTGCAATTATTTTGCAAGTTTTTAGTAGCAATCATTTGCACATCTATTGCCATGAGTTCTTCCTTAATATATACAGAGGAGAAATCGTTATTTAAAATTCCTGCCTTTTCCTGGTCTTCATTAACTAACACACCCGTTTCAGTTTTTAGTGTACCTACACTTTCATTTTAGTTTTTTTTAGAATTTATGTACTTCAAAAATTCTTTGGGGTTGGTTTTGCTCTCTTTAGCTATAATTTTTTCATTTTGAAGTTTAGCAAATCTAATTGCCTTTTTGCACGCATTATTTGCTTCCTTATATCTTTTATAAGATGCATCTGATTTGTCCGATTTAAATGCTTTAAACGCCCTTTGCTTATTTTTAATCTCTTGTTTTACTTCTCTACTAAGCCACATTGGTTTTAATTTGTTTCTTTTATATTTATTTCCCAATGGTACATACTGAGAAATGTACCTTTCTAATATTTGTTGGAAGATGATCCATTTATCCTCAGTGTTCTTTTCACTAAAGAGTTTATGCCAGTCAATATATTGTAAAGCTTCCCTTAACTTATTGAAATTGGCCTTTTTAAAATTATATGTTTTTGTATACTCCATGTGCTTTTGTTTTTTTGAGTTTATTTCAAAGGACACTATATTGTGATCACTATTTCCCAAGTGCTCACTTACTTGAATGTTGGTCAAAAGATCAAAGTTGTTTGTTAAAACCGGGTCCAGACAATCGTCCATTCTATTTGGTGCTTGTACAAGTTGTGACGTGAAGGTGTCATTTAACAAGTTTAAAAACCTAATTCCCTTTGCTGAGCTACTAGTCCCTCTGTCCCAATTTATGTCCGAGTAATTTAAAATCTCCAATAATTAAAGTGTTACCAAGATTTGCAGCTTTCTCAATTTGCTCAAACAGCTGTTGTTCCTCGTCAATATTAACATTAGGTGGTTTATAACATATCCCAACCAATAGTTGGTTTCCCTTCTTTTCCCCCAAGCAGATATTTACCCATAAAGCTTCCACATTTTCCTCATCGCATTCCACTTGCTTAAGATTTGGCTTTAAATCATGGTTGACATACAAACATATCCCACCACCCTTCTTGTTTTTCCTATCCTTCCTAAATAACATGTACCCATTTAAGTTAACTGCCCAGCCATGTGTCTCATCCCACCATGTTTCAGTTATGCTAAATTATAGCATATTGTTTAGTGTATGCTACTGCATCTAGTTCCCCCATTTTGTTATTTAGGCTCCTTGCAATAGTAAGCATACATTTAAGATCATGAGTCACTTGTACGTTTTGTGAATTATCAACATTACATATCTTCTTTGTTCTGAGCTTGCCCCTCCCTCCATATACACCCCCCTTTATACTGTGCTAAAGCCAGGGGCGGATCCAGAACCAAATCTCGGGAGGGGCACTTAAGTGGGCTAGAGCGGGGTGAAACAGGCTGCAGCGGAGGAATAGGGGACTCTTGTTTAGGGGATAGAGGCTGTACACATATGCGGCCACACACAGTGATATGGAAACACAATAACAGATACAGACACATACACTGGCACACCCACAGATACAAACCTATACCTACACAGGCACACACACACTGGCACATAGATACACACATACCTACACATGCACACTGGCGAAACCGCACACACACACATCCCTACACATACACAGAATGACACACATACCTTCACATACACAGTTACAAGGTAATAGAATATACAGGCATAACTCCAGGTACTGAAGGTGTATTTATTGGAGGGTAGAACACGTTTCAGCCCTTGGGGGCCTTAATCATGTTTAAGTCCCTCTAGGGCTGAAAAGTTGCACTTTTATGTGGTGTTCTACCCTCGAATAAATACACCTTCGGTACCTGGTGTGTTGCCTGTATATTCTATAACCTTGTATTGTTGGACGGATTAGCAGTATCTATCTAATCCAGAGCACCTTTGAGGCTGTGGACCAGAGTGAAAAGCGGAACCTGAGTGCAGTGGACGACGTAGTCTGTGGTACACACACAGATACATACTCACAGATACACATTAACACTCACAGATTCACACACTGACACTCCGATACACACAGATGTCCACATACCTAAACATACACACTGACACACACAGATGTCCACATACCTAAACATACGCACTGGCACACAGATGCACACATACACACTGACACACACAGATGTCCACATACCTAAACATACGCACTGGCACACAGATGCACACATACACACATACCTAAACATACACACTGACACACACAGATGTCCACATACATAAACATACACACTGGCACACACAGATGTCCACATACATAAACATACACACTGGCACACACAGATGTACACATATCTAAACATACACACTGGCACACACAGATGTACACATATCTAAACATACACACTGGCACACACAGATGTCCACATATCTAAACATACACACTGGCACACACAGATGTCCACATATCTAAACATACACACTGGCACACACAGATGTCCACATACATAAACATACACACTGACACACACACAGATGTCCACATACATAAACATACACACTGACACACACAGATGTCCACATACCTAAACATACACACTGACACACACAGATGTCCACATACATAAACATACACACTGACACACACAGATGTCCACATACATACTGGCACACACAGATGTCCACATACATACTGGCACACACAGATGTCCACATATCTAAACATACACACACAGATGTCCACATATCTAAAACATACACACTGGCACACACAGATGTCCACATACATAAACATACACACTGACACACACAGATGTCCACATATCTAAACATACACACTGACACACACAGATGTCCACATATCTAAACATACACACTGACACACACAGATGTCCACATACATAAACATACACACTGGCACACACAGATGTCCACATACATAAAACATACACACTGGCACACATAGATGTCCACATATCTAAAACATACACACTGACACACACAGATGTCCACATATCTAAAACATACACACTGACACACACAGATGTCCACATATCTAAAACATACACACTGACACACACAGATGTCCACATACATAAACATACACACTGACACACACAGATGTCCACATACATAAACATACACACTGACACACACAGATGTCCACATACATAAACATACACACTGACACACACAGATGTCCACATATCTAAAACATACACACTGACACACACAGATGTACACATACATAAACATACACACTGGCACACACAGATGTCCACATACATAAACATACACACTGGCACACACAGATGTCCACATATCTAAACATACACACTGGCACACACAGATGTCCACATATCTAAACATACACACTGGCACACACAGATGTCCACATATCTAAACATACACATTGGCACACACAGATGTCCACATATCTAAACATACACATTGGCACACACAGATGTCCACAGATGTACACATATCTAAACATACACACACAGATGTCCACATACCTAAACATACACACTGGCACACACAGATGTACACATACATAAACATACACACTGGCACACACAGATGTACACATACATAAACATACACACTGACACACACAGATGTCCACATACATAAACATACACACTGGCACACACAGATGTACACATACCTAAACATACACACTGGCACACACAGATGTCCACATATCTAAAACATACACACTGGCACACACAGATGTACACATACATAAACATACACACTGACACACACAGATGTCCACATACATAAACATACACACTGGCACACACAGATGTACACATACCTAAACATACACACTGGCACACACAGATGTACACATATCTAAACATACACACTGGCACACACAGATGTCCACATATCTAAACATACACACTGACACACAGATGTCCAGACACACAGATGTCCACATATCTAAACATACACACTGACACACACAGATGTACACATACCTAAACATATACACTGACACACACAGATGTACAGATACCGAAACATACACACTGACACACACACAAATTGCAGCTTCCATAATGTTAAGCACCCTCCCCTCTCCCCTCTGCTTAAATACCTTTTTCTTTGCAGGAAGGTGACTTCCTGAGCCTGATGGGAGTCTGAAGCCGCAGAGCTCTCTCTCTCTCCCTCCTCCTTCTCTCCCAGCTGCCTGTGTCTTCTCTCCCAGCTGCATCCTGGGTGTTCTCAGCCCGCGCGGTCTGTATGCTGGGAGGAAGTAACAGTCACTTCCTCCCAGCACTCCCTGCAACTTTAAAGGGGCCCGGTCTGCCAAAGGGCTGCAGCACCCGACCGAGCCCCTAATGAGGTCGCTCAACTGATGGCAGCTGCACTATTTTCTCAGGGGGGGGGCAATTGCCCCGTTGCCCCCCCCCCTGGATCCGCCACTGGCTAAAGCCCATCTCCTTTCTGTCCTATCTCCATTTAATGTGTTTTTCTATTCTGGTTAGAGATAGTTTGTGATGTTCTGTGAAGAGAGTAGTAAACCGCTTTGTATGAGATCTTAAATTTTTTGCATGAAATAAACTTAATTTCTCGGAAGATGAGTAGACTGACGAGTTTCAGCAGAAGGTGTGAAAGGGAGTTTGAGAACAAGTGAAATACTTAAGGTACTGTATTTCTTGCTGGCTGTAGAGGAGTTGATTCTCCTTCACAGCATTTCTAGTTGAAACATTGAATAATAAACATGGTTATCAGTTGCAGTGATGTCAGGTGAACACCCTACATACATCCTATAGGAAGGACCTCAGTGCTGTTGGGTGAAGCAAGAGATGAGCAAACTGCTAGTGTTACTCTTATTCTTTCAACCTAACGTATTTTTCTTCTCAAACAAGCTTTTTTTTTTTTTTTTATCCCAACTATTTAATTTATTTGGGGGGTCAACAAGGTAAAATCAACCATGTTGACATTAATGTGACACCCTTCTCTTAACTGTGTTTGACGTGTCACAGCTATACAGGATAATAGGAACAAAGATGTTAGGTAATGTGTTCTTGGCAGGTTGCTCATATTTCAAAACATTGGAGTTACACTTGATTTTGTATTTTTATATGTTTAAAAAAAAAAGAAATTATATTCTTTATTTTTTGTTGTGCATACAATAACAAGATAGCTTGCAGTGCCACGGTGGCAAAGGCATGCACAATATCATCAGCATAATATAACATAGGTATGGCATTGAGACTACAGCACAATTTTTATATTTAGTAAGAATTACTAAAGAAAACTTGCCATATGATATGCATTAAAATCTATGTGTCAGGAAAGGTGGATGAAAGTTAGAAAAGCAAGCAGTGTCTAAACCTGACTCATATTGCCAGGCAATGCCCTATTTTCTTTTGAGAGGTATTATAAGAAGTAAGCTAGGGCGCAGAGCTAACCTCGGAGATTAATGGCCGTACTCTGAATGAGCTCCGTTAGTCACCATAGAATATCCGCTGACATCGGGCTTAAATCCAAACATGGGATATCCCAAACGATCCATCACAGCACAGCAGCCCTCAGGTAAACACCCGACTGGGAAGTCCAGGGCTCTGACGAAATTGTTCTACGATAATGCGAATCACCACTCATGTACGGTAGGCCCCAGTATGGCGCAGGAGTCATCCAATGATGGATCCGCTCTCTTAACTTGGAGGGTTCTCTCTCCACAACAGACGCAGACCTGAAAGAAGTAGTGAGGAACTATGCTACACAAACTGGAAGTCTTCTTTAAAACGAAAATGGAGTCCATTGGCATGGACATCCGTCATATTGGCGACAGAGTAAGCACCCTAGAAGACGACAGAGAACTCCTTCACAGGTACAGCACAGGTTCCTTGAGGACTGTTTTGGGAACCACTGATCTAGAAAGGTATACAACAAGAGAAAAGAGAGGCTGCGCCAAAAGAAATGATAAAGAAGGTTATAAAAATTATATAAAATTAGTCCCAATATATATCAGGTTGAACTGTGGTAGGAAGTTGTCTTAAGCAATATTTCAGCTGGTGGAGTATCTTCTCTGTTTATAGTAGTGCAGATCGTCTCATGATATGGAAGACACAAGAAGAGAGGACCAATCATGCGGAGTGTATATGATGAATATAGGTGAATAAAAATATAAATTTTGCACTCACATTTAAATGAGCTATGGCCAGCTCAGGTGTAGTAGGCATATAGCGGAACAATCCCCACTTATAGGATATACAGATGCTTGTACTCCAGAAGAAAATGGTGTCCAACTCTCAGGGAAAGAACATAAAAACAACCAATAGTGCTCTCTGATGACACGATATAAAAGTGGATAAAATAAAATAAAATATACTCACAAGTGGAGTGCAAGCCTAACTGCACTCTGATAATAGCGTTGGTGGTATGATCCCTACCTCAGGATTAGTTGAGTAAAATGCCAGGAGAAAATAATAATAATAAAAATGTGTATAAAAAGGTAATGGCACAGAAATCTAGCCAAAAATACTTTTATTATAAAATACACAATATTATAAAACCATTCACGCGTTTCGCAACTAAGGCTTTATCAAAATGGAATAACATTAGAACCTGGCAGGTAGGACTATATATAGGTACATAAATTATTTGAAAATGGTGCCAAAAAAACGTCATTAACCAATCAGAGTAATGTATTACCCATAACAGTAGTAAAATTGAACAGAAGAGTTTTAACAATATACATATTGACAAACACAATCATTTAAAATTGAAATCAGTGGAAAACAAAATTTACAAACATAGATTTTAATGTAAAAATATATTCTACTTGAAATAGCAGCAATAGGAATCCAGGAGCTTCTAGATAAGCATCAAAAGTATATCTAATATTGGAGTACTCAGATATATAGATGAAATGTGTGGCAAGGTTATCAATCCAGAGAGATAAAACTCATGGGTAGAGATAACTACTGCCCAATGCTTTACTTTCATACACAATATAGGTTTGAAAGATAAATTGGCATAATCCTCTTAGGATATACACACTGCCAATATACATATAGTGATAAGATGGTGCAAATATTGAACAAACACCAGTATATGGAACTGGCTGCTAGAAATAGCAATAATAAAAATTGTATTGCCGGAGAGTAGCTACAAAAAGGCAAAGCCAAATTTATTAAAAATACAAAAATATGTTAAAATGGTAATAAAATTATGTTCACATATTAAGCAATAGATGGTAAAAGGTGAGAAATGCACAAAAACCTTTGATTCTGGCACGGATGGATCTGGATGCTGTTTTCAGGTATAGTGTCTGAATGCTGATAGCCGGTGAGGCCGGTATGCGTGTCACAGTGCGTTCCACCTCGAGCCTCACTTCGGGGGGAACTGCATGGTCGTCAGATCGTGCCATTGAAAAGATTTGAGCTTCAGACTGATCGCCGGACTGTTGTGCTAGAACCTCTTTCCTCTATCACTGTGTGAACGTTCTCACTCGTATGACGCGTTTCGTAGGGGATAGCCCTACTTCCTCAGGGATGTCTGAATGGGCAGCTATACCACCTGCAAGAATTAGGGGCTTAATAGACAACTATTACAAAAGACTGCACACTGTCATTTTGCTAAAGGGGCAATACAAAGTATTAAGAACTAAGGGTATGCAGACTTTTGAATAGGGGGTAATTTCACTGTTTTCTATGTTGCCATGTTTTCTTTTATGATTGTGCCATTCTGTTAAAACCTACAGTTGAATATGAATCCCATAAGAAATAAAATAAATGTGTTATGCCTGCTCACTCAGGTTTTCTTTAACCCATTAAGGACTTAGCCAAATGTACAAGTTGTGATCAAAACAAAATGTAAACAAACCACAGAATTTGACTATATGTCTATTTAACAATAATTCACCTCTTTCATACTAAGTGCACCCATACTTATTATATATCATTTTGTTCAGGGGAAACAGAGCTTTCATTTCATATCAAACATTCATATATGGAACTCCATTTTTTTATGAATAAAATCTAAAAACCTTTAAAAAAATTAAGAAATTTTGTTATTTTTCAATTTCTGCATGGTAATTTAACTGTTAATGTCAGAATACTGCTCGGTTTTCCTGCAATAAAACATACATATTTGTATTCAGTAATATCTCACAAGTAAAACAGTACCCCCCATGTATAGGTTTTATGGAGTTTTGGAAAGTTACAGGGTCAAATATACTGCTTGTCCATAATTGTTTGGTTTTTTTCTAAATAAAAATTTGACAGATTGGTTTGCTGGGCCTAGGTTGCCTTTGAGACCATATGGCAGCCCAGAAATTAAAATTACCCTCATCATGGCATACTATGTGAAAAAGTAGACATCTCAGGGTATTCAAAATGGGCTATGCTCAGTCTTTTGTATTAGCGACTTGGGCACAAACCCTAGCCAAAGTTAGCGTTCGTTTTTTTTTTTTTTGCATTTTTCACATAAAAACTGTAATGTTATTGCTAGTATATAGTTTACTGCTCTGAAACACTCCAAATTCTGTTCAGTGATGTCTCACAAGCGCCACGGTACCCCTCATGTATAGGTTTTATGGGGTTTTGGCAATTTACAGGGTCATATATTCGGCTTATCCATTTATGCTTTTTCACATTAAAATTTGGCATTGTGATTTTTGTCTTTTTAATCAGATAAATTGCATTTTCACTGGAAATGTCATAATCCTGATATTAGTGCATTAGAGACATGGTATTTTGATTTAACACTGTCTAATGAATATAACAGTACCCACATGTACCATGTTTCCAGGTTTTTATTATATCACAAGAATAGAACAGTACCCCCACATACACTTTGATCTGAAGGCAGAGATAGGCAGAGATATTTGATCTCACATAGAGAGTTACTGTGTGAAATGTTTGAGAAGTTAAAAAAAAAACTATTTTTTAAACCCTTCCAGTGCTAATCGCAGCATTAACCCTGTGATTAGTTTTTTTTATTTCAATTACTACAAATGTAGTATTTTGAGTTGTTTGATGTAGCCACTTTAGAATGGCTAGCGTAAACAGAGACAGGCCAAGGTCAGGGGAATTCAGAAGTCCTTGGTGTCCCTCAGATAGGATGGTTGTTGTACAAAGGGCCGTAGTATTTTATCTACATATACACTGGCCCTACTTGTTAGGTTATTAGAACCTGACACTATCGGCCTAGCCCTGAGGTTAGTGCACTGCTTGTGTACCTTGGGGAGGCAGTAAATAGTAGACACTACTGGATTCTTCACGTACATTTATGCATACTCATCTCTACTCAACACACCCTCATCAAAGGCTGTGTCTAGTAGGAGTTTAAGGTCCTGCTGGAACTTGCTGGAAGGGTCAGAGGTAAGAATCTTGTAGGTTTGTGTATCCTGAAGTATATTATCTACCATCTGAATGTATTGTGTCTTATTAAGAACAACAATATTCCCTCCCTTGTCTGCTGGTTTAATGACGACGTCCTGGTTGTCTTTCAGGGAACAGAGGGCAAGGAAAGGTTACTCCAGGGTCTGGATTCTAGAGAGTCAATCCTGATTTTTTGAATCATATTGCAAGTGGATTCTACAAAGGCATCAATATTCTTAAATTCGTTGAAATCAGGGGTAAATTTACTCTTGGGGCGTAAGTCCGTATAAGGTGATCTAGGAGTACCTTCATTGTCTTCCAAGAGGGAGACCAAGTCCTGCACACACAAGTACTCCCTAACGTTAAATCCTAATTCCTTGGCTCTTTTTTCATTATTGGTGAGGAAGTGTTTGTGAAGGGCCAACCTTCTCCCAAAGAGGTGGACATCTTTAATCCAGCTAAACTTGAAGGGACTGGAACAAACGACAGGCCCTTCATCAACACTTGAGTCTGTAGTTGTGTCAGTGTAACGTCAGAAAGGTTCATAACCTTGGTGTCACCAGCTAATGACGTCTGCGTCCTCCCCTCTGTACCTTGTCTGTTTGTGTTGGGACTGTGATTCCCCCTCTTGGGGGCTTAGCCCTAAAAAGTTACCCCTTTCTTCAGGATCCCACTAGTTGAACGTGTATTATATGTATCTAGTTGTGTGTTACTATTCTCATTGTCAGTATCTGACGTCTCATATTCGGACGTAATGCATTGGTCTGAATCAACCTTTGTCATCTTTTTGAATCTTCTATAGACCATGTCGGTCTTATAGTCTTGGTTATTCCTTAGAAACTTTCTATATTTTCAGGTTTTGATAGAATCCTGGTACTTGTTAAGATTTAACTGTAGTCTCTGTTCATGGGATTGAAAACTGGGATCATCTTTTAAATTTTGAGTGGCTACAACTGCATCCTTCACCTTCTCATTAACTCCTGCTAACCTCTTAGTTTCAAATCTGCAGATTATGTCCATAAACATTTTGGAGCATGTGTTGGCTGCCTCTTCTCATTCTTTTAGGAGGACAGGATTTGCATAATTTATAAAATTTTACGCCATGTCGGGACCGCTTAGATGGAATATATTGCTTAAATAGCAGTCAACCTTTAAATTTCATTAGGGACTCATCACTTGAAATATCTTTATCGGGGACATAATTTTCTGAAAATTTGTCTGCCAGGAGTTGGATAAATGGCCGAATTTTATAGAGCCTGTCAAACAGTGGGTCGTTTCTAGGGGAACACAGTGAGTTGTCATTTAAATGAAGGAATCGCAGCAGTTGCAGGTAGCGATCCCTCTGCATAACCTCAGGGAAAAGATGCGTTGCTTGCTCCAGTAGGACCTGATACTGGGCTTTTTAACTATACCCATCATTAGGGTTAAAGCCCAAAACAGCTTCATCTCCCGCTTCATCTCTGCAAAATCCGTGGGTCTCCACATATTCATGCAACAATAATGGGACCCCGGATGTGCAGAGAGATACTGCATGGCAAACAAATTCGTTTGCTGAGCCATGAGCTCAAATACATCGTCCGACATAAAGATCTCAAAAAAACGAATTGTCTCGCAGTCGTCCACTGTTACAGTGATGCCAGGTGTAACAGTGAACGGCAGTATTTCTGGTGCCATCATGTTTGGAGGCACCCAGTCTCCGTCCGGCATTGGGCTTGCTGAGCGTCCTCTTGTGAGTGGTGATGGGGCACCATCACTTGAGGTCTCACTCAGAGGCTCAATGTCAGAGGCAGTGATAGTGTCACTGTCTTGCAGAGTGTCACTATCACTGCCTGCCAGAATGGCATACGCCTCCTTGGCTGAGTAGCAACGTGCCATTCTAGAAGGACAAATTAATTAATTTATATACTAAGGGGGTAATTAATTATAATCTACCTGCCTAACACCTACTACCCGCCCTCAAAAAAATAATATAAATGTACTGATCACAGTATAGGCAGCTGCAATCAGTACACTGAAAGGGTTATTTTTAGATCTATCAAAATAACCCTAAAAAAATGTCAGTCTGATCAGAGAGCCCTCTGATCACAGTGATCACTGATACAGTACTGTACAGTATAGTGATCACGGCAGCGGGAAAAGGGTTAAGGGAGATTTTGGTTGCTGCCACTGACACAAAGGGTAAAAAAAAAACCAAAATTTTTTTAAATCTGAAAGGGTTATTTTTTGACCCCCCCCAAAAAAATTTAATATAGTACAAAAGTACTAAATGCCCTAATCAGACTGATGACAGTAATATGCTGTGATCAGCACTGAAAGGGTTAAATCAAATATTTTAAAAAAAAAAACTTTTATAACCCTTTAAGGATTGAGCCAAATGTACATGTTTTGATCAAAACAAAACAAAAACTTGAATTTGCGCTATATGTCTGTTCAGGCATAATTTGCCTCTTTCATATTATGTGCACCCACACTTATATATCATTTTATTCAGGAGAAACAAGGCTTTCATTTAACATCAAATATTTAGGTATGAAACATAATTTAATATGAATAAAATATTAAAAAATGGGAGAAAAGAATTAAAAAAACCTATTAGTGCTACATGTCATTCAAACATTGAATGTCATAATACTGTTTGCTTTTACTGTAATAAAATACACATATTTGTATTCAGCGATGTCTCATATGTAAAACACTACCACCTATGTACAGGTTTTATGGTGTTTTGGGAAGTTACAGGGTCAAATATAGCATGTTACATTTTTCTGTTTTTTCACATTGACATTCGCCAGATTGGTTACGTTACCTTTAAGAACGTACGGTAGCCCAGGAATGAGAATTACCCCCATGATGGCATACCATTTGCAAAAGTAGACAAACCAAGGTATTGGGGCATGTCCAGTCTTTTTTAGAAGCCATTTGGTCACAAACACTGGCTTCTAAAAAAGTGTTAATATTTGTTTGTGTGTGAAAAATGCAAAAAACTAATTTGAACGCCAATTTTGGCCAGAGTTTCTGACTAAGTGGCTACTAAAAAAGACTGGATATACCCCATTTGCAATACCTTGGGTTGTCTACTATTGCAAATGGTATGCCATCACGGGGGTAATTTTCATTCCTGGGCTACCATACGGTCTCAAAGGCAAATAATAAAATGACCTAATTATGTAAAACTATTACATAAATATATACGTAGAATTATATATATATATATATATATATATATATATATATATATATATATATACACGTGTGTATGTATATAATCGTTTTAATTATTTTTACATATATAGTGATATATACGTATATACTTATGTATATAGATATATATATTATTTCGTTCTACGTGTATTTTGATATCAATATATATATATTAATTTTAAAATAGTTAGAACGAATTTACACTTATATATTTTTTTATTTAACGTATTTACATATTTTATATTCTATATAAATAGATATATATATTTAATCAATATAATTTTACGTGTATTTTGATATTAATATATATAATCATATATATATATTAATAAAATACAGACAGTGTATGTATATTTGTGTGTGTGTGTGTGTGTGTGTGTATATATATATATATATATATATATACTTAGATCATATATATAATATATATGATCTAAGTATATATTTTATTTTAAACTGTTTTTAATTATTTTATTTTACTTTTTACAGGCAGCAGGGGGAGTACCTGTCATTACAGGCACTTCCCCTGCTGGCACTGACATGGACGGCTATGCCGTCGATGTGATCGCGAGGTCCTCGCAAGGACCTCGCGATCACATGGCCCAGGGGGGCCGGAATGGACGGAGGGGGACTCCCTGGGCTGCTAGGTGAGTCCCCACACCGCGATCACCGGCGACCAGTAAGTAGAAAGGACGGCGGGGCGTGCTATGCCGCCCCCGGCTTTTAGAGCCGGGTCCCCAAGGACGCCATAGCACGCCCACCGTCATTAAGGGGCTAAATGGTACATATATTACCAATTCTCCAAGGTTATGCAAACTATAGAGGACAACTGTAGCCAGGGACGGACTGACGGCAAAATTAGCACCTGGGCCCCCAGCAGACCGATATATATGCTGGTATAGGTGTACCGTATATTTGATTGTATGTACATGTAAAGTGAATGCATGTTTCTGTGTGTATATTCACTGTGAGCACTAGGGTAAGTGAATATATGTATGTCTTTATGTGTAGTGTCAGGATATGTGGATGATTAGTATATTTGAATACATGTTTTTGGTTTTGTGAATAGGGTAGTATTTTTTTGTGTGTGTTTGTGTAGCATGGCAGTATGTAAAAGGGGGTATTTGTGAAACCAAGTGTTAAATGTTACGAGCCACCTTAAAGGGACTCTCCAGTGCCAGGAAAACAATCCGTTTTCCTGGCACTGCAGGTCCCCTCTCCCTCCCACCTTCCATCCCCGGTTGCTGAAGGGGTGAAAACCCCTTCAGTGACTTACCAGAGGCAGCGACATGTCCCACGTCGCTGCTTCTTCCTCCGCTCATGCTCCTCCCCTTCATCACGTCAGCCGTCGGGGGAGACCTAATACGCATGCGCGGCAAAGCCGCGCAGGCGCATTAGACCTCTGCATAGGAAAGCATTGAAAATGCTTTTCAATGCTTTCCTATGGGAATTTTAGCGACGCTGGAGGTCCTCACACAGCGTGAGGACGTCCAGCGACACTATAGCACAGAAATCCTGTGCTATAGACCAGGAAGTGCCCTCTGGTGGTTGTCTAGTATACAGCCACTAGAGGAAGAGTTAACCCTGCAAGGTAATTATTGCAGTTTAAAAAAACTGCAATGACTACACTTGCAGGGTTAAGGGTAGTGGGAGTTGGCACCCAGACCACTCCAATGGGCAGAAGTGGTCTGGGTGCCTGGAGTGTCCCTTTAAAGGAACACTATAGTGTCAGGAATACAAATGTGTATTCCCCCCTTAAAAATGCGATTTACTCACCTGTTTCCCAGCACCGACCAAACTCCTTGGCAGAGTTCATCAATTTAGATGATCTCAGCCAACCCAATGCTCTACCATAGGAAAGCACTAGAAGGCTATTGTGCACGCGCAGCAAAACGCTGTGCCAATCACCATCATAGAGATGCATTGAATCAGTGCTTCTCTATGACAAGCATTCAGCGTCGACATGCAGATCATGGAAATGCTGAATGTCAGTGCTGCACATTTTGCAATACTGACACAGGAAGCGCCTAGGTGTTCCTAGGAAGCAATGTAAACACTGCATTTTCTCTGAAAAGGCAGTCTTTACAGCAAAAACCCTGCAGTAGTATACTATCCTCACCAGAACAACTACATTAAGCTATATAATAAACATTAAGCTGTTACTATACATTAAGCTGTATAATATAAATTAAGCTGTAGTTGTTCTGGTAACTATAGTGTCCCTTTATGTTTGTGCGTGCAAAGGGGTAGGGACTGCAGAGGGTGCCGAAAGGAAGGGGCTGTAAAGGGTGCGAGTGGAAGGGGCTGCAGGGGAGGGACTGTAGAGGATATGGGGGAATAGGGTGGATTAGAGGCTGTAGTAGGTGCAGAGGAGGGACAGACTGTAGTGGGTGCAAAGGGTAATAGGAGATGCAGTGGGAGCAGTTGGGTAGCCCACTAGCCACTACCAAAAGCGAAACCCTACTATTGCGCACAGTGCAGGGGGTAGGAGCTGCAGTGGGAGCAGCAGGTAAAAGCTGCACTAGGAGCAGGGGGGTAGGGGATGCACTAGGAGCAGGGGGGTAGGGGATGCAGTGGGGGTAGGGATGCAGTGGGAGCAGAGTGCAGGTGCACTGGGAGCAGGGGAGTGCAGGGGCGCGCACTGGGAGGCGAGGCGTGGGGAGGTGCAGTGGGAGGCGGGGGTAGGGGATGCAGTGGGGGCAGGGGATGCAGTGGGGGCAGGGATGCAGTGGGAGGTAGGGGATGCAGTGGGAGGATGCACTGGGAGCAGGGGGTGGGATGCAGTGGGAGGGGCTAGGGAGGATGCAGTGGGAGGTGGGAGGGGATGCAGTGGGAGCAAGGTGCAGGGGATGCAGTGGGAGCAAGGGGTAGGGATGCATTGGGGTAGGGGATGCAGGGGGTAGGAGATGCAGTGGGGGTAGGGGTTGCAGTGGGGGTAGGGGTTGCAGTGGGAGGAGGATGCAGTGGGAGGGTAGGGGATGCAGTGGGAGCAAGGGGTAGGGGGATGCATTGGGGGTAGGGGATGCAGGGGGGGGTAGGAGATGCAGTGGGGGGTAGAAGATGTAGTGGGGGGTAGGGGTTGCAGTGGGAGGGGGTAGGGGATGCAGTGGGAGCAGGGAGGTAGGGGATGCACTGGGAGTAAGGGGGGTATGGGCTCTGATGGGGCAGTAGTGGGGGAAATTATATAATAAAACATTTTAATTTAAAAAAAATAATAAAGCCCCCCTCCCAAACCTTACCTCTCTGGTGGTCCTCTTCTGAAGGAGGGCACACAATGCTGACATGCTGCCTGTAACTCTGCTCAGGGCAGCTCCTCACTCTGCACTGTGACTGCTGATGTCACTTCCTGCAGAACAAGCTGCACGGAGCTGCCCTGAGCAGTTACAGGCAGCTCAGTGAGGCTGTGTTCAGTGAGACAGGCACACTGAGGGCAGCCTAGTGGGGTCTTTGGAAGGCCCCTTAGCTGTCCCTCAGTGTGCCCTGCAAGGGGGATTATATTTTTAGCAGCAGGGGCCCGCGGAAGGCTGTGCGGGCCCCTTACTGAGTGCAGGCTGGCTGGGGAGATTGTTTTACTCCCCAGCTCAGCCATTACTGCACTGCAGCAGGGGCGGGCCCCCCAGAGCCTCGGGCCCTCGGTCCATGACCGATTTGCCCGAGTGCTCAGTCCGCCCCTGACTGTAGCAGTCAGCCACTAGAGGCACTTTCTGGAGTTTAACGAAGTTTTAACTAAGTAACGTTCTTCATGAGGATGTCCGGTGTCAGAGAAAACCTCATTCAGACAATGCTTTCCTATGAGAAAAGCCTAATGCACACATGTGTATTGTGTATTAGGTCCGTCCATCACATGACATTGGAGGAAGCGGACCGTGACCCATTGCTGAGGTACCTCGGTGCTGGAATCAGGTAAGTGAATACAGGATTATTTAACCCTTTATATCACTGGGGAAGGGGGGAGAGTGTGGAGGCAGAGGAACACATTAGTGTTAAATATACATCTTTGTATTCCTCACACTAAAATGTTTGTCTTGGTCCTCAATGCAGTTGTAAAAATGAAGGAAGGAGCCACACTAAATTCCAGTTGAAACCCAGTGCACTGGAGCAGGACCAGCAAATTCCACAACAGCAAGGCAATCAAAAAGGAGTCTCAAGGCACTCAGGGTGTTCAAACCGTAGGCAGGTTTAATAGATCAAGAAAGTGTCAGAACCGACTTGCTATGAGGTCTTTGTCAAGCTAACATCACATGTCCACATTGTATATATTCCTTAAGTGCAAATTAATGATAATTAATAAATAACACATGTAAACTATATCACTCATCTATAGTGTATATACAACAGGCATGAACAGACCTTGGTCACTGAAAGATTCGCCATGATGGGTCAAAATGCAGATTTTTTTCCTCAGAGTTTCATATTCAACTTAACTTTCACTGCTGACTGATTTGCAGACTGTTCTATACCAGGTTTTATATTTAATGAATTTTCATCTTGATACTTTACTTGAGAACTTTAAGACTTTTTTTGGTAGGAGTGTATGATCAAACATACCATGAGATATTGTGTTTACGCTGATACCATTTCAGTATATCAAAGACTTTCTGTATACTTGACAGTGGAAAGGAAAAAGCTCAACACTTAGTGGGGGATTCCCTTAATTCACCACCACAATATAGAAGTCTATACAAACACAAAATAAGTGGAGCTAGTATACCTTGACAATGATAGTCAAATAGTAGGTAGAGATCTTAATGGTGATGAATAGATGAGGATCTATAATATAATCAGATACACAGTAATAGTGCAAATAGTTTCTAACATTTGATATTAAAATGCCCAGATAAGAAAGTAAATACTCACAAGGATAGAGCCAAAAAGTCACCTGGCTCTAGTGTATAACTCATTTGGATCCTTTAGTGAGATCCACAGCCCTCTTATTTTGAAATTGAAGCTCAGAGAGTTTTCATTATTATTTATATTACGCCAGCAAATTCCATAGCTCTGTACAATGGGTGGACTAACAGACACGTAATTGTAACCAGACAAATGAATGCACAGAACAGAGGGCCCTGCTCAATGAGCTTACATGCTAGAGGGAGTGGGGTATAGTGACACAAAGGGTATAAGTAGGAGTAATGAAATAGGTTGCTAGAAAAGTATTCACTGAGAACTTAGGTTATTTTTTACATTTGCAGGAGAGAAGTCATGGGGGGGAATGAAAACCTGCTAACCGTTTAAATGATATACTTTCCTGAAGAAGTGTGTTTTCAAAGATTTTTTTGAAGGAGTGGAGACTGGGTGAAAGTCTAATGGAGAAGGGAAGGGAGTTCCACATAAATGGTGGAGAAGTCTTGGGAGCTAGCATCAGATGTGGGAGTACGGACAGACGATAGACGTAGGTCTTCGGCAGAGCGCAAGGGCCTTAACGGGACATACTTGTGTATTAGGGAGGATAGGTAGGTTGGAGCAGCATTATGTAGGGACTTGTAAGCAAACACCAGAATCTTAAATTGTGTTAGTGTTAATAGTGTTAAATAGGGTCGGATGATTTGGTGATCGACTGGACGTGAGGAGTGAAGGAGAGGTCGGAGTCAAAGAAACACCTAGGCAGTGAGCCTGCGAGGTAGAGGTGATGGTGGTGCCGTTGACTTGGAGGGAACACTTGAGGGAGGAAATACCAGAAGTTCTGTTTTGGACAGGTTGAGTTTAAGGAAGTGAGCAGCCATCCAGTTGGAAATCGTGGAGAGGCAGTCAGAGACACGAGTCAAGATGGGCAGAGAGAGATCAGGTACATTTGTGTGTCATCTGCATACAAATGATAATGGAAGCCAAAGGAGCTGATGAATTTACCAAGGGAGGCAGTATAGATGGAAAACCGTAGGGGACCGAGGACAGAACCTTGGGGAAGGCCAACAGAGAGTGGTTGGGGAGAAGAGGCATAGCAAGAGAAAGAAACACTGAAAAAGTGCTGGGAGAGGTAGGAGGATCACCAGGAGAGAGCAGTATCTCGTAGACCGAGATTACGGAGAATGAGAAGAAGCTGTTGATGATCAACCGTGTCAAAGGCGGCAGAAAGATCAAGGAGAAATAGGATAGAGTAATGGCTGCAAGATTTAGCAGCGATTAAATCGTTGGATACTTTGGTCACAGCTGTTTCAACAGAGTCCAGATTGAAGCGGGTCAAGCACAAAGTTAGATTCGAGGAAGTCTGTCAATCTTGCATAGATGAAGCAGAGTCCCATAGAATTTTTAGGTATTCCATATTTATTAGTGTAAACCAACAAATAGAGTAAAAGTTATAAACAAATATGTGAATAAAATCCAATATAAATCAAATACTTTCAGAAGTTCTATTGATCCAAAACGCGTTTCACCATACACTGGCTTCTTCAGTTGGAGAATATTCAGTCTCTGATCATCCAGGCTTTTATAACTAGAATAAATTATAAAATTGCCGGCATCTGGGCGTTCTCAGAATGTCCTTTTGTGTTCTTTGAAACGTACGTCCCATCTCCTGGAACGCACGCTACGTTATGCGTCCTTCCACGTCCTATAAGGTGCACGTTCTGTCTCCTGGAACACATGCTGAGCCTTGTCCATCCTCTTTTCCTTGTGGAATGCAATATGTGTTCCACTGCTTGCCGTGCTTCCTTCTTCTGTGGAACGCACCTTGCGTTCCACTGGGGGTTTGCATGGCGTCTCGTCTGCCAGTGTCTTTTGAGCAAATAGGTGCTGTGTGTGGAACGCATATGTGTTACACATCTCATTAGAAAGTCCACAGTCCATATTTTGTAAATTGAGAAGGAAAAAGAAACACAAATATAAACATATGTGTGTGATATCACAAAAACCAATAATAGTAACCAATTCTAAAAACATACAAACTAAAGGCATTTTAAAAAAATGGGTACCCCAATACTCCTATTTCCATATCAGGTACTATATTAGCTATCACCTATATAAAGAAATGGAGGCGAGAACTTTTAAAAAAAGTGTTTATAAAAAAAAAGTGTTTATCTGATCTTATGTGGTTAATAGTGGTTAATAGAATTATTCAGGTAAAAAATATTTTAAGTTAAAAAAATGACACAATTCGAAATCTAAGTTAAAACCATAAGGAACGAGGGTGTTAAAATTAAAAATACATTTAATTTCTTCAATACCAATTTTTTATTATAATCTCCTCCCCTCCAATCATTTTTTTACCACCTTAAGTGCGCAAAAGAAAAAGCCCTGGGGGTTTTGATTATGAGGTATTTTAAAATGCTGGGAGACACTATGTGTCTCCACACCTTTTTTTATATTCCTAATGTGTTTTAAAATTCTAGTGTGGAGGCATGTTATAGTCGTGACTTAAATATGAATATTAAATTTAATAATTAATATATAATAATTAAGCAACAAATAACATTAATAGAGTTCGGTATTATGGTCGAATATATAATAGGAAATACACAAAACATTGTAGTATTAAATGTATATTTAATATAATTATAATAACAATTAAACAAATGCTAGCAGAATGTCAATTTACCACAATAATTACACAATACAAAACTACAACATTACTTACAAAAGGCTATAACAGTTGCTAGCTGTTATAATAGATTACTTACACGGCTCCAGCCTGTTTGGCTGGAGCTATACACACAGCTACATGTTCAATCAAAATCCTTCCACTATTTGGTTTTATCCAGTAAGTAGGCTGGCCTGTGATGTCACTGCCAGAAGCACATGAGTTAGCACACTGACCCCTAGTGGTACCTCTAAAGCATTAAGCTCATTATGCTTTTTTATGACAAAAAGTCATTAATTAATAAATACCATTACAAACCACCCTTTGACTTATGTCATAAAACAAACATTATAAACCCGTACATCTTGAATCTACCCTATTTTAACAGTACCTGCCCTACAACAAAACCCACCTTTTGAAGAATGATACCCATTTACCCGTAAAGTTATGACACTTTATTGCTTATTCAATTTTTTTTTTTTTTCATTGAGCACATGCATCACCAGTTGGGAAACCTTGGCCTAAAATAAGCACATACCCACCCTTATAATAACCACTGAGCACATGCATTAGCAGTTGGGAAACCTTGGCCTTAAATAGGCAAATACCCACCCTTGTAATAATAGACAACTCAAACCATGTTTTATTAGATTAACCAATGATATTGTGTTCATGTGAGGATGTGTTTTGGAGCTTAATATAGTATTAGACACCACAAACTCATAACACCTATGAATCATGGCACAGACCGACACGATTTCTGTAGCCTCTGGCTGGTCTGTGTGCCTGGAATTTTCACAAACATTAGTCCTGGAAACTGGATACTCTATTCTTCGACAGTCTCATAGAACATACGCATGGAGACAGGGATGAATGAAACAGTTCATGTGATCAAGGACTTTTGTGTGTTTGTGGTCACATTGTTTTGTTTTTTCTTTCTTTATACCATTAACCACCTTGACGTAACAGTGTCCTGCTCCTGATGCATTTGTTCCGACTCTCACCCCTCTTAGCTGCAATATTTTTTCTCCTTACAGCGACAGTTGAGCATAGTGTCCAGTGCTTCTTCTTCTTCTGCTTGAAAGTTCTTGAATGAAAACACAGGCAATGACGAACACAAACATAAATAATAACTGTGCCAATCATCACAAGTACCATTTGATTGTGGTGTCTTAACCATATTTTTTCCTATGGCATTTGGATAAATACCTACACACCTCTCTTCACATCCAGCACACTCCTGATTCACAGATAAACACAATATCACTGCTGTATCTACCAATTTAACCCAAACAATCGTTATTACTGCTGCATTTACCAATTTAATCTAAACACTCGTTATCACTGCCGTATTTAACCAATTTAATTTAAACATTAACCAAAACAATTACATTCCTATTTACCACCCTTCTATTTAAACATGTATAGATAACCCAAAATGCCTACTTTCTCTTATCCCTCTTATTTTTTTTTGTTTTGTTTTTTGAACTGCAACCACTCATGCACTTTACACAGACACAAATCAAGCACCTACTGGACAATGGGGTTCCCTCGTTAGAGCCCTCCCACCCCAGTTTGGTTTACACAAAAATACCCCCTGGTCCCTATGGGTCAATTCCCCCCTTTCCCAGGCAAGCATACATACATACATACAACAATAATACATAAGGGTTTCAATTGCAATACAATCACTAGAAATAAGAGAACAGTATGCACAAAATCATAGCATAGACATGTTAAATAGACAATAAAATAAAACATTCAATAGCTCATCAAAGGTCAACATTTAAAGACTGGTCTCCATCTGATATTCTATCTGTGTTCCAATGTCCACCTCTGGTTTCTGCTACATCTGAAAAGGTTAGGAAACAGATCAGGATTACTTTCCTAGTCACTTTTAGCGTATACTGCAAATATTTTACTTAGTATATATATATATATATATATATATATATATATACACACACACACACACATACATACATACATACATACATACATACATATATATATATATACACATACATACACACACACAGACATGTAAACACATTCCTTCAGCTTTTCATTTTATAAACAATTTGTTCAACAAGGTAACTTTCTTAATTTTCTACTTGGCTCTTAAAATAAACAATCAGCTAATAGCTGCTTTCTGCATCTTCCTTGCAATTCAGGAGTACACAACACTAAAAGTTCAATACTCAGTACCCCCTAGCCTAAATTCCCCACCCGCTACTGTAACTAAGTTTACAGCTCACGTTATGGCAGTTCACCCGCTAGGCAGATATGCTCAGTACCCCCTAGCCTAAGTTCCCCACCCGCTACTGTAACTAAGTTTACAGCCCACGTTATGGCAGTTCACCCGCTAGGCAGATATGCTCAGTACCCCCTAGCCTAAGTTCCCCACCCGCTACTGTAACTAAGTTTACAGCCCACGTTATGGCAGTTCACCCGCTAGGCAGATATGCTCAGTACCCCCTAGCCTAAGTTCCCCACCCGCTACTGTAACTAAGTTTACAGCCCACGTTATGGCAGTTCACCCGCTAGGCAGATACACAATACACCCACGTATTACTTATTTTATATTTCCTGGTCTCTCAGGGATATACAATAGCTAATCCCCTTCCCAGGGCAATATAAAACTGACACAAACTTTAAAGCAATACAGGATTTCAAATGGACTTACGAGTAACAAATTTCTAGCCAACTTAAACATGTTTAATAACTTTCCACCCTTTGGTTAAATTATAGAGGAGTGAACCACAACACCTCTTCCGCCTCTGAAAGGATATAGGTCAATATGTCTCAAAGTTCAACACTTCTGACAGCTATGAGTGACTCCCTATTAATTTCTAGCCTTTCCACGGACATGCTTGCACCTCGCGGCTAAGGGCCTGCACAACTAACCACCCTGTGATGGCAGTGGCTTTCCGCATGGGGGTGACCGCCCCCGCAAAATTATAGAGGAGCAAACATACAGCAGCCTCTTTTCCGGCTCGATTAAAGGTTCTGGGCCAATATGTCTGCAATTTAACCAGTACACTCACGTATCACTTATTGTATATTTCCTGGTCTCTCAGGAATTTCTATTAAATAGCGTATCCCCTTCCCAGGGCAATATACAACAAAAACTAGTCACCAAGGGTCTCTATGGTCATGATAGGCCACCCTACCACTAGTGTAATACGCCCTTTTTTTTAAATATATTTCCTGGTCTCTCAGAGATTTTGCCTATCCCTTTCCCAGAGCAATATATACATAAACAATTACAAATAAGTTACAAAACGCTACTTATAAGTAATACAGGGTTTCAAATACAGGATAGAACTGCACAACAACTATTGGGTATGCTCCCCCTTATCCGGACACGTTTAAATACCCCCTAGCTCAGGTTCCCCACCCGCTACTGTAACTAAAATCACAGCCCACGTTATGGAGGTTCACCCGCTAGGCAGATACACCCTAATTCAAAGCATGGAAATATTAAAATCAGTTATAGATGGCTTCTAAAATAATATAAATCTTAATCTGAGCCCTTACACTTACTTTGTTAAAAATGCTAACTTGTTAAAATATTCAAACTAAATAGGACAAAGGAATTATTTTACCATTTTTTCAGTTCATTTGTTACCAGTTCCTGCATATGTCCAGTAATTCCTTAGTCCTGGATAATAAAGCTGAAAAACACTCCACAAATGGATTAGTTTAGGCAATTACATTTACAAAACAATGTAGTTTATTTTTTCTCATACAGGCAAGACTACCCACCCCCAACAAGGACAAATTCTCCCCCAGCTGTAGCTGAAAAGCATGGTCACACAGCTGTTAAAAAGGTGGTCTCTCCTTCATGAGTCAAAATCATATATATTTATACTAATATTCTGTGTATACGCACACATAAATCTATTATTCACTGAATCTGCTTTACTAAACGTATCTTTTTCTTAACTACTAATTTAATAAATTTTGTCAAAATCTCTTTTTCAACTAGACAAATCCATGAATGCCAAACAAATGTAAATTAGTACACAAACAGGGTCAAATTTAGCAATAAAACCTGGTGAACTAGTTTAGTGAAAAGTCTTTTCCTATGCAAATGGTAGCAAACAATGAAACTAGGCCTCAACTCATTCACACCATGTGGTCAATGGTGGATTAAAATGGTCAGACAAAAGGTAAAGTATATATTTTTTTTCTATATACAAATGACTAAAGATTGGTAACAAGCAACACAATAATTCATCACTATGTTCTACAACAAGAGATACCTTAAAAACAAATATCTAATCCCTATCTGCTATCTGCATTCATTCCATTACATATTAAATCATCATTCATTTATTCACTTCTATACAGACAGACAATTGACTCTATGTATTAAACAAAATGCATAACTTTTGTATTTTCCCTAATATTCCAGCATAATCCCATATCTTCGTCGCCAAGTGTTATAGTCGTGACTTAAATATGAATATTAAATTTAATAATTAATATATAATAATTAAGCAACAAATAACATTAATAGAGTTCGGTATTATGGTCGAATATATAATAGGAAATACACAAAACATTGTAGTATTAAATGTATATTTAATATAATTATAATAACAATTAAACAAATGCTAGCAGAATGTCAATTTACCACAATAATTACACAATACAAAACTACAACATTACTTACAAAAGGCTATAACAGTTGCTAGCTGTTATAATAGATTACTTACACGGCTCCAGCCTGTTTGGCTGGAGCTATACACACAGCTACATGTTCAATCAAAATCCTTCCACTATTTGGTTTTATCCAGTAAGTAGGCTGGCCTGTGATGTCACTGCCAGAAGCACATGAGTTAGCACACTGACCCCTAGTGGTGCCTCTAAAGCATTAAGCTCATTATGCTTTTTTATGACAAAAAGTCATTAATTAATAAATACCATTACAAGGCACTTAATGGTTCTCCCAAAATACAATAAATTACAGGGAGACTTTAAAATATAAATACTTTTTTTTTAAAAGCACGTGAGTTTGTCTTTAATATTAAAATTTTGTTGTGTATACTCTTTAATATTTGTTGCATGTTTTTTTTACTTTTCATTTCTCTACATGCTAAATATCCCCCACATCCAAAAAAGCCTTTACTATTGTTTGAAAAGTTTTTTTTTTTGTTTTTTTTTGAACCAACGGCTAGAACAGTTGGGGTAAATATGGTATCTAATTGGTTTATTCTATGTAATGGCACACAACAGGGCTGCACTTTATCCCCCCTTCTTTATGTTTTGTCATTAGAACCGTTAGCAATTAATATTAGAGCAAATCATATGATTAAGGGATTCCCAACTAATAAATTGGAAGCTAAAATATCGTTGTATGTCGACGATATTTTATTATCTCTTACATCCCCAGAAACATCTTTACCACAAGTATTACACAAAATAAATAAATATAGTGAAGTATCAAATTACAAATTAAATGTATCTAAATCAATTGCCTTAACTAATAAAGTTAAAAATCATTATTTAAATGATCTTAAAGAAAAATATAACTTCACATGGTCCAAGGATAATTTTAAGTATTTAGGGGTGATAATTCCAATACAGATTTCTGATACTATGGAAATAAATGTCCTAAATCTTTTAAAATATACTAATATAAAATTAAAAGAGTGGCATACTTTGGAATCCTCTTGGTCTGGTAGGATCAATATTATAAACACATATATCATTCTAAAATGGTCTTATTTGTTCAGAATGCTTCCCCTCCAGATGCCAGATAGTTGGCTAACCATGATCCAATCCAGTTTCCAGACATTTATATGGAAAAATAAAAAACCCAGAATAAGCTCTACGATACTAGAAAATATCGTCAAGGGGGTTTGAACTATCCTGATATAAAAAACTGTTATTTCTCTAATATTATCGGACACATATATATAAGTAGCTATCTTTTAAAAAAGATATGTGGTATATTATAGAGTCTGAGGCAGTACGAAAAGATAGATTAGAAGTATATTTATGGTTAAATAGTAATAAAAAAGTTGCTGATCAACTAAAAAGTAAATCTTTAATATTATCACAGACCAGTCGGGCTTGGGACATACTGATTTAAAAAAAAAAAAAAAAATCTCCCATAAAATAATTAATACATGCCACTTGGCTGTTTTGGAAGATAACATGCAAGATATATCTCTAAATAATTGGCCTAAACATCAATGGAGTATTAAAGATGTTTGGCAAAAAGATCAACTGATACCCTTTGTTGACATAAAACTTACATTACATTTACCTAATAAAAAACTTTTCTCTTATGAGAATCAAGAACTTCTTAATCTAAATGTGATTCTTTAATTCTATCAATTTTTAATTACACCAGAGTAAAAAAAATAACTTCCAAAGCAGTTACTCTAATAATTCATTCTGACCAAAACCCATCACATATCGTTGAGAAGTGGAAAAAAGATTTAGAAATAGACATAACTGAAAAAGAATGGTGCTACACTCTCAAGAACATACGAAAACGCATTCACTGTTTGAACCTAATAGAATGCCAATATAAGATAATGTATAAATGGTATCTGACTCCATATAGGCTTTCTAAAATGTATCCAGATCAAAATCCATATTGTTGGCGATGTGGAGGTTTGGACGGTTCTTTTTTACATATATGGTGTTATTGTAAACTGGTAAATTTGACTGGAAACCTTTGAACTGACCAACGATTTAGATAAACGATATAGACCTATATGTTTGTACTGTCAAGTCCACTTACTCAATGATAGTCTTTTGGGGAATTATTGTTAAATGTAACAAATATAATTTTGCTGGACAATTTGTCGTTTATGTAAATTTATTTATTTACTGTTTTATTATTTTCTTATTTACTGTTGTATGATGTATATGTTGTTTATATTAACAACAAAAAACAGACAAAATAAACGTTTTCAATATTTATAAAAAAAAAAGAAAGTTGTATTTTGGTTGGTCTTTCATGTTGCTACTTACTGAAAATTGTTTCACGTTTTTGCTTCCTCTATGAACAATTCTGAATTGTGTTGGTAAAATGTTTTTCTGAATTGTATCGTCTTGTAGAACATGCCAATATTTTTTAATACCTGTATGCACGTTTTTGTTTTTGGCAGTATAATTACAAATAATAGGAACATATGATTCATTTAAATCATTCTGTTTTCTTTTTTTGCCACGTTTATAAATGAGTAATTAATTCCTTTCGATCTCTTTAATTTCTTCCATGCTTATTTGCAAATTTTCCTCTATATTTCCTTTTTCCAAAACGTGTTATTTTATTCCACTGCAGGGGTAGGCAACCTTTTAGCAGCACTGTGCCGATACAGGACTGTGATGTCCCGTAGCGTGCCGGTCCTATTTTTTAAAATTGAGGTGTGTATGCTGCTGTATTCTGCTTGTGTTATTTTTACTGTAATTGCTTTGTATCATTGTATTTGTGCGTATATGAGCTATTATATTGTATATGTTCATTAGTAGTTTATGGTATCGTGTATGATACATATGAATGTGGGCTATGTATGAGGGCTGCTTGTGGACTTGTGTGAGTGGATGGATTTGTCACATTGTGTATTTGGTAGTGTGTTTATGTGTGGGGCTGTTTGGGGTATTGCATGTGAGAGGCTGCATGTGGGGTTGTGTGCATGTATGTGGATTGTTACTGGTGTTGCGTTTGTGGGGATTGTGTGTTTGTGTGTGTGTGGGGGCTGTTCATATTATTTGTATGAGGGGAGGGTTATTCTGTAGCTCTGTGTAAATCTAGCAGTGTGGGTGGGTTCCAGTGGGGACCAGGCTGGCCAGGTACAGGTCAAGGACAGGAGCTCCGATAGGGCTGTTGAGGGCTGCTCTACTACAGTGTGGATTCCCATTCACAAGTGCTGGGAGGAAGTGATCAGAGATCACTTCCTCTATGTGCTGCAATGCATAAATTGAGGATTGTCCTTCACCACCTCTTCGTATTAGAAGATATCTGAAGTTTTACTGGGACTCCTGATAGGCCAGAGTGCGTTTGGCTCTAGCAGACTTGAGTGCCGTGCAAAGACACCTCGAGTGCCGTAGGTTGCCTACCCCTGTTCTACTGGCTTGTAATACATAATCGTTTTGTGCAGTTCCTTCTAATTCTAAGGAACTGACTTTTTGGTGCATTGGTTAGCCATGAGGTATGATGACAGAAGTATGCTATGATTTAATCACTGCTAAATCAGCTAAGGTGCTGGTCCATGCCGTTGTTCTTCCTCGCCTTGACTACTGCAGTCCCCTTCTCAGTGGTCTTAAGTGTTCCTAGATTGCACCACTGCAATCTATAATGAAAGCGGTGGCAAGGCTAATTTTCCTGTCAGCCCGCACCTCCCATGCCTCTCCCTCTGTCAGTCCCTACATTGGCTTCCAGTTAGATATAGGGCTCAATGTTAAATTCTGGTGCTTGCTTACAAGTCGCTACATAATACTGCTCCAACCTACCTATCCTCTCTAATATTTATTTATTTATTATTGCCATTTATATAGTGCCAACAGATTCCATAGTGCTTTACAAGACAATTACAAGAAAACTTACAGGAACAATAGGTTAAAGAGGACCCTGCTCAAACGAGCTTACAGTCTATAGAAGGTAAAACACATTAGGACAGTACGTCCCTTCGAGGCCCCTGTGCTCTGCCGAAGACCTACGTCTATCCTCTGTCCGTACTCCCTCATCTGATGCTCACCTTCAAGACTTCTCCAGGGCTGCAACTTTTTCTGTGGAATTCCCTTCCCTTCTCCGTTAGACTTTCACCCAGTCTCCACTTCTTCAAAAAAGCTTTGAAAATACACTTCTTCAGGAAAAGCATATCATTTAAACTGTTAGCGAGTTTTCACCCCCCCTCCCCCATGACTCCTCTCCTGCAACTGTCAAAAATAACTCAGTTCTCAGTGAATACTTTTCTAGCAACCTATTTCATTACCCCTACTTATATCTTTTGTGTTACTATACCCCACTCCCTCTAGCATATAAGTTCATTGAGCATGGCCCTCAACCCCTCTGTTCCTGTGCATCCATTTGTCTTGTTACAATTACGTGTCTGTTAGTCCACCCGTTGTACAGTGCTACAGAATTTGCTGGCGCTATATAAATAATAATAATGACAGCTTTTTAAATCTATATAGCTGTTAGCATCAACTTCCTTAACACTTTAGTGACCGCGGACGTACAGGGTATGTCAGCCAAAAAACGGTTGTGAACGATCACTGACGTACCCTGTACATCCGCGGCCAAAATGAGCGCTGGAAGCAATCGTGATCGCTTCAAGCTGCTCTAAGGGTATTATACGATGCCTCGATATCAAGGCATCGTCGAATACCCCCCTACACTGCCGGGCGGTGTTGCCACACGTGGCGCCCGGAAGTGTATAGCAGAGCATCGGAAGCCTTCAGGCAGGCTTCCGATGCTCTGCCTGTACTGAGTGCCTCGAGGGGTTGAGGCACTCAGTAATAGGTTTTTAAAAATTAACCCCTACCCTCCCTTCCTCTGCCTCCCCATGTACTTACCAATCACCACCGTTCCCCTGCCGACAATCGATAGTCTTCTGAGGGGGACCCAGACAGTCTCCCCTCTGCTCTGTAGGACCCCCAGGGGCCATGTGACTGCTCTAAAAGAACGGCCACATGGCCGCAAGAGGTGTCCACAGTGCTGCCAACAAGGGGACTGCCTGGACAGGCTGTCCTCCTGCTGGTGAAAAAGTAAAAAAAATTAAATGAATAAATTAAAGTGTGTGTGTGTGTGTATATATATATATATATATATATATATATATATATATATATATATATATATATATATATATAATGTCACACTTAGTGTATTTTATTTATTACTATATACATATATTAATATGAAAATACACTTAAGGTAAAATTACACACATGTGTATATATAATAACTATACATATTGTGTATATGTATATATATATATTATAAAAATTAATAATAATGTATTAAAAATAAACTGTAATTAATTTACATTTGTTAAACAAAATTATATATATAATTTTATTCTTACTGTATTTTGATATTAATAAATATATATATATTTATATCAAAAACACACACACATATATATATATATATATATATATAATTTCATTCTATTTATATCTCCTTAATGACTGTGGACGTACTGAGTATGTCCGACAAAAAACGGTTGTTAAGGACCGCAGACATACCTCATATGTTTGCGGCAAATAGGAGCCCTGGACTTACCTTGACTGGTGATCCGCGGCCCTCCAGCAGCAGCTCCGGCCACCCCGGCCCTCCAGGGCCATGTGATCACCATGATCACATCACCGCAATAGGACTCTAGGAGCTGCGAGCAGGGGGACTGTCTGAGCTGTCTAAAAAGCAAAAAAATAAATAATAATATTACTATTAAATAATAATAATAATATATTACAAACTAATTAAAGCATTTTATAATATATTATACATATACAATGCATAAATGATTTTATTATAAGTGTACTTTGAGATATATACACATATATTGCAAAATACACTTATAATGAAATCATATATATGCATTATATATCTTTAATTATAATATATTATAAATATATAGGAAATAAAAGTGTGTGTGTGTGTATATATTGTAACAGAGTGTTGGGGATGGTGGTCAGGGGTGTATATCTGGCACCCAGACTTTTGCACAGCCACTATCCTGACATGTGGGTAAGCACATGCAGCCCCAGGGAAAGTTAAGTTTAAATGTAGTTTTTTCCTCTGTTGTTATTTGGGTCCCTGGGGTGGAGTATTCGGAAGAGCAGGGTGGGCCGATTCTCCACCCACTGTCAGAGTGGTTGTGCATGAGTCCAGCCCAGGTTTCCCATAGAGTTCTGGCTCACTGCCTAACGAGGTCATTAGCCTCACCTGTAGGGGCTGTGAGCAGCTATATAACTGCAGTTAAAGCAGGGTGAAGTGAGGGAAGTGTTTTGGAGGAGAAAGAAAGTGTTTTGTGGAGAAAGAAGATTTGCTGTTCATTGTATCCTGTTACTTCACATCAACAGAAAATAAACAGGCCAGAGGCCCTTTTGAAACTGGACTTTGTCTTGACCTGGTTTTCTTACCCTAGAGGGCTGTGCGGTTGCCAAAAGATCCTGGACAAACACACACAGGAAAGTAAGTTTGTCACATATGGTGGAGAATGCGGGCACTGCACTAAAGAAGCCTGTGGGTATTAACTGGAAGCCAAACAAGCCTGTAGAAATATGGAGGAAGTTGTGAAAGTCTTGTTGCAAACTACAGCTGCACAGCAAAAGGCTACAGCCGTACAGCAGGAGGCTACAGCTGCACAACAGGAAAATATTACAGCCCTACAGCAACTGGTAATTACGCAAAAGGCCAACACAGATGCTTTGATCCAGCAGGTTATGGCAGCCCAAGCTGAGGCAAACCGCCTGCTCAGAGAGGAGCAACATCAGGCCACCAGTATGATACAGAAGGAGATACAGGCTTTGACCAAGGGACTGACCAGAGTCTCGGATGGGACGCAGTCCGAGGTTAAAATGATCAGAGCCAGCCGTTACCTGCAGAAGATGACACCTACAGATGATGTGGAAGCATACCTGCTAGCTTTTGAGAGGACAGCTGAGAGAGAAGAGTGGCCGGTGAGTGAGTGGGCAAGCATACTGGCACCTTTTCTTATTGGAGAACCCCAGAAGGCTTTCTATGACCTGGAACCAGCACAGGCAGGGGTCTACTCCAAATTGAAGGCTGAGATCCTTGCACGACTTGGTGTGACTATGGCAGTTCGTGCCCAAAGATTTCATGCCTGGACTTTCAACCAAGAGAAGCCTATCCGCTCCCAGATGTTTGACCTGATACATCTGGCTAGGAAGTGGTTACAACCAGAAATAAATACGGCAAGCCATATCATGGAACTTCTTGTGATGGACAGATTCCTGCGGGGCTTGCCTGCTTCACTGCGTCGATGGGTCAGTCAGAGTGATCCACAAACAGCTGATGAGTTAATTGGTTTGGTGGAAAGATATGTGGCTGCAGATGACAGACAGTGGCTCAACAACACAAAGGCTAAGCAGAGAGTTAAGACTCCAGCTCCTGAAAGACCTGGTAAGATTTTTCAAGATTTCAGAGACACAGAGGAACAAGAGACATATTCTCAGGGACCCCATACGCTTATGCCTAGAAATGTTAATCCTGGAAAAGGGTTTAGGTGGGGGACAGTTGATAATATGAAATGTTTCCGGTGTAATGAACCTGGACATAAAGCTAGAGACTGTCCCTTGATTGATGAACCGATGCAATGCAATATGATTAGTCAGGATGTACAATTGTCTTGTTTGCTGAATTGTATGGAATCTGCTGTTGCCAACTGTAGTCACAATCCACAGATATGTTCCATAAGGGTGAATGGGAAAGAGGTTAGAGCTCTATTAGACTCCGGAAGTATGGCGACATTGATAACAAAATGCCTTGTACCTGAAGCCGATGTTGATGCATTTCAGAAAATTGGTATAATTTGTGTTCATGGTGACAAACGTGAATATCCTACAGCTTTGCTAAAGTTTGAAAGCCTTTTCGGTACTGTTAATCATAGAGTGGGTGTAGTGGATAAATTGGCTTATGATGTGGTATTGGGAAGAGATTTTCCCCAATTTTTAGACTTGTGGGGGTCTACAGGAAAAATAGTTCATGATTGTATAGCAAATGATTCTAGAAATGTGTTCCCTTTTTCTGACATAGAATGGGAAGGACTAGGCATAAGACCAGGGAAGGCTGAAGCCTCAAGTCACAGGCCAGCTTTAGTAGGAGATGACCAGGGCCACGATAGTCAGGAGACCGATAACGATCAGGATCAAGGCATTAACTTCCCTGAATTAGAAGTCAGTCCTGTTAACTTCAGGAAAGCGCAGTGGGAAGACCCCACTCTTGCAGAGGCCCGAAAAAATATCCAGGTTTCAACTGATGATCCAGTACAACTAGATAGAGCCCCTTCTTTTCCTTATTTTGAGGTACAGAATGATTTGATCTATAGAGTAGAGAAAAAGGGGATGGATGTTGTAAAACAACTACTTGTTCCTAAGCCCTTCAGACATACAGTCCTAAATCTTGCACACAGCCATATACTGGGGGGACATTTAGGCATAGAAAAAACAAGAGAAAGAGTCTTACAGAGGTTTTACTGGCCTGGGGTGTTCGCTTCAGTTGCAAATTATTGTTCTTCTTGTCCTGAATGCCAACACACCGCCCCTTTTAAGGCATATCGCAGTCCTCTGGTACCATTGCCTATAATAGAAATACCTTTTGAGAGGATTGCAATGGACTTGGTGGGTCCTCTGGTAAAGTCTGCAAGGGGGCATCAGTATATATTGGTGATTCTGGATTATGCTACCAAGTACCCAGAAGCAATACCCCTACGTAACACCTCTGCAAAGACAATAGCGAGAGAACTCATGCTCATGTTTAGCCGGGTGGGCATACCAAAAGAAATTTTGACAGATCAGGGTACACCATTTATGTCTAAAGTTACAAAGGAGTTATGCAAACTACTTCAAATTAAACATCTTAGGACTTCTGTTTATCATCCCCAGACAGACGGACTGGTAGAACGGTTTAACAAGACCTTAAAAAGTATGTTAAGAAAAGTAATTGACAAAGATGGTAAGAATTGGGACTGCTTACTACCCTATCTAATGTTCTCCATAAGGGAGGTGCCACAAGCTTCTACGGGCTTCTCTCCTTTTGAGCTTCTATATGCCCATCATCCCAGAGGTCTACTAGATATAGCAAAAGAAACCTGGGAACAGGAATCCAATCCGTACCGTAGTGTAATTGAGCACATAGCTCAAATGCAAGATAGGATGGCGGCTGTCATGCCAATAGTTAAAGAACATATGCAGAAAGCCCAAGATGCCCAGAAAAACAGTTATAATAAAAATGCCAGACTGAGAGTTTTTCACCCAGGAGACAGGGTACTTGTTTTGGTCCCTACAGTAGAAAATAAATTTCTAGCATCTTGGCATGGCCCATATGAGGTTATTGAACAGGTTGGAGAAGTTAATTATAAAGTGAGACAACCCGATAGGAGGAAACCTGAGCAAATATATCATATTAATTTACTAAAACCCTGGAAGGACAGAGAGGTCTTAACTACTTCAGTTGTCACTGATAAGACTAGTAGTGAACTTGAAGTAAATATACCAGACACCCTGTCCCCCCACCAGAAACAGGAAGTAAGGGACTTCATTGGTAGAAACCGGGATGTATTTTCTGTAGTTCCGGGCAGGACTAACGTTATCAAGCATGATATTGTTACAGAACCAGGGGTGAAGATAAGCCTTAAACCATACAGAATCCCAGAAGCACAGAAAGAGGCTGTAACTGCTGAAATTAAGAAAATGTTAGATCTTGATATTATTGAGGAATCCCAAAGCGAGTGGAACAGCCCTATAGTACTGGTGCCAAAACCTGATGGCTCGATAAGATTTTGTAATGATTTTCGTAAATTAAATAGTGTGTCAAAGTTTGATGCTTATCCAATGCCTAGGGTCGATGAACTGATAGAGAGACTGGGTAAGGCTCGGTACCTGACTACTTTAGACCTGACGAAGGGTTATTGGCAAGTACCTCTTACAGACAGAGCAAAAGAAAAGACAGCTTTTTCTACATCAGGGGGATTATTCCAATACAAGGTGCTACCATTCGGGTTACATGGGGCCCCTGCCACTTTTCAGAGACTGATTGATAGGATTTTGAAGCCTCACAGCCGTTATGCAGCCGCATAGTCATTCACAGTCCTGACTGGGCTTCACATCTTCCCAAAGTGCAGGCAGTACTGGACTCTATCCGCTTAGCTTGTTTAACTGCTAACCCATCTAAGTGTACTATAGGTTTGGAAGAGGCAAAATATCTGGGTTATTCGATTGGGAGAGGACTAGTTAAGCCCCAAACAGCAAAAGTGGAGGCCATACAAAATTGGCCACGCCCCCTCACTAAAAAGCAAGTTAGGACTTTTTTAGGACTTATTGGGTATTACAGGCGATTTATTCCTAGTTTTGCTACATTAGCAGCTCCTTTAACGGATCTCACAAAAGGTAAAGCCCCACTAGTGGTTAAGTGGTCAGTAGAGGCAGAAAAATCGTTTGTTACTTTGAAAGAGGCTTTGTGCACCCAACCGGTTCTGGTAACCCCGGATTTCACTAAAGAGTTTATTGTCCAAACCGATGCATCAGAGCTTGGGTTAGGGGCAGTTCTGTCTCAGGAAATTCAGGGTGAAGAACACCCAGTGTTTTATTTAAGTAGGAAGCTGACTCCCGCTGAGAAAAATTATTCTATAGTGGAAAAGGAATGCCTTGCCATAAAATGGGCCTTAGACTCATTGAAATATTATCTGCTGGGTAGAAAATTTAGGTTGGTCACAGACCATGCCCCCTTAACCTGGATGAGTCAAAACAAAGATAATAATGCCAGGGTGACAAGGTGGTTCCTCAGCTTACAACCATTTCATTTTACGGTTGAACATAGGCCAGGGTCTAAACATGGAAATGCTGACAGTTTGTCGCGAGAAAATTTGTTTTCTGTGGTCGCTCACCCCACTAGGTCTGAGCTGGGGGGGAGGATATGTAACAGAGTGTTGGGGATGGTGGTCAGGGGTGTATATCTGGCACCCAGACTTTTGCACAGCCACTATCCTGACATGTGGGTAAGCACATGCAGCCCCAGGGAAAGTTAAGTTTAAATGTAGTTTTTTTCCTCTGTTGTTATTTGGGTCCCTGGGGTGGAGTATTCGGAAGAGCAGGGTGGGCCGATTCTCCACCCACTGTCAGAGTGGTTGTGCATGAGTCCAGCCCAGGTTTCCCATAGAGCTCTGGCTCACTGCCTAACGAGGTCATTAGCCTCACCTGTAGGGGCTGTGAGCAGCTATATAACTGCAGTTAAAGCAGGGTGAAGGAGGGAAGTGTTTTGGAGGAGAAAGAAAGTGTTTTGTGGAGAAAGAAGATTTGCTGTTCATTGTATCCTGTTACTTCACAACAACAGAAAATAAACAGGCCAGAGGCCCTTTTGAAACTGGACTTTGTCTTGACCTGGTTTTCTTACCCTAGAGGGCTGTGCGGTTGCCAAAAGATCCTGGACAAACACACACAGGAAAGTAAGTTTGTCACAATATACACACACACACACACAAATTATATACACACAATTTATATTTATGTGTGTATGTGTATATATATATATATATATATATATATATATATATATATATATATATATATATATATATATATATATACACATACATACAGAAGTATTATATTTGTGTGTGTGTGCATATATACATATATATGTGTGTATATGGGTGTGTATGTATATGGGAGTGTATGTATATACATATATATAGCTCACAGCTCGCATTGATGTGCCATCCTGGATGAGCTGCACGACCTGAGCCACTTGTGTGGGTTGTAGACTCCGTCTCATGCTACCACTAGAGTGAAAGCACCGCCTGCATTCAAAAGTGACCAAAACATCAGCCAGGAAGCATAGGAACTGAGAAGTGGTCTGTGGTCACCACCTGCAGAACCACTCCTTCATAGGGGTATCTTGCTAATTGCCTATAATTTCCACCTGTTGTCTATCCCATTTGCACAACAGCATGTGAAATTGATTGTCACTCTGTTTGCTTCCTAAGTGGACAGTTTGATTTCACAGAAGTGTGATTGACTTGGAGTTACATTGTGTTGTTTAAGTGTTGCCTTAATTTTTTTAAGCAGTGTATATAAATATAAATTGCAAAAGAAAAACATTTATAAAAAACAAATAACAGCGCTAACTTTGGCCACCGTTTGTGACTAAGTGGCTACTACAAAAGACTGGACATACCCTATTTTGAATACCCTGGGTTGTCTACATTTGGAAATGGTATGCCATGATGGGGTTATTTCACATTCCTGGGCTACCATATGGTCTCAAAAGGCAACACAGACCCAGCAAACCAGTCTGGCAAACTTAATTGGGCAAGCCCTATATTGACCCTGTAACTTTCCAAAACACCATAAAACCTGTACATGGGGGTTATTGTTATACTTGAGAGACTTCACTGAACACAAATATGAGTTTTATAATTCAGTAAAACTTATCACGACGAAATCACCAGTAAAAGTGCAGTTTTTATGTAAAAAAAAAAAAAGGCAAAAAACTAATAAAAACGCTAACTTTGGCCAGTGTTTGTGACTAAGTGGCTACTATAAAAGACTGGACATACCATATTTTGAATACCGCGGGTTGTCTACTTTTATAAATGGTATGCCATGATGGAGTTAATTTTTATTCCTTGGCTGCTATACAGTCTCAAAGGCAACATGGGCCCAGAAAACCAATCTGGCAAATTTTAATGTGCAAACATGGTAAAGGGGAAAGCCCTACATTTGACCCCTGTAAGTTTGCAAAAACCCATAAAACCTGTACATTGAGGGCACTGTTGTACTCTGGAGATGTTGCTGAACATGTTTTGGGGTGTTCTTTGTCAGTAACACATAACAGGAACTGAGAATCCATGTCTAAAGCACAATGTGAGAGAAAAATAAAATAAAAAAAGGCTACCCAAAAGTTTGACAAAGACAATACCACAATTTGAAATACCCTAGGGTGTCTACTTTTCAAAAATATATGGTTTGATAGGGGTAAATTACATTGGCCAGCTTCAAAAATGTCCCAAATAGGACATGGGTGCATGATGACCAGCTGTGAAAATTCCAAGTTGGAAAACTGGAATGCGCACCCTCCAAATAAGGTATTTTAGCCCACAGAGAACCCAACACACCTACACATGGGTGGTATCACTGTACTCAGGAGATGTTGCTGAACACATATTGGGGTGTTTTTTGGCAGTAACTCCTAAAGTTCTCTGTACATGTATTCTTAAAGTGCTATGTTTGTCAAAAAAAATCACCAATTATTATAATTTTTTTTTAATTTGGCATAGATTGGTGGTAAAATGGTTGATGAAAAGAGTCAAAATACCCCAAATTTGTCTTCTTTTAAAAAATATATACATGTGAAGGGTTATTCAGAGATTCCTGACAGATATCACTGTTACAATGTAACTTGAGTTAATTTTTTTTTAAAAAGTGGTTTGGAAATAGCAAAGTGCTACTTGTACTTATTGCCCTATAACTTTCCAAAAAAGCTAAGAACATGTTAATATTGGGAGTTTCTAAACTCAAGACAAAATTTAGAAACTATTTAGCATGGGTGTTTTTGGTGGTTGTAGATGCGTAACAGATTTTGGGGGTCAAAGTTCAAAAGTGTTTTTTTTTTTACATTTGTTCATTATATGATATGATGAAAATAGTGATATCTTTAGAAAGACCATTTAATGGTGAGAAAAACTGTATATAATATGTGTGGGTACAGTAAATGAGTAAGAGGAAAATTACAGCTAAACACAAACCGCAGAAATGTAAAAAGAGCCCTTGTCTTTAACGGTAAGAAAATTGAAAACGGTCTGGTCACTAAGGAGTTAAAGAAGTTTTTTGTGTTAATAATGTTATCTTCAATAAATATAGTGAGATCCCAAAAATTTATCTCTTTCTTACTTATAGAGGAGGTTAAAAGAAAGCCCCAGTCGAATTTAAATGTTGCAATAAGAAGCTAAGGCTCATTTTGTCACCCTTCCACATAAAAAATATATCATCAATGAAATGGCAACCAAATTCACGTAGAAGGCACCTTGGAAAATGAACTTCTCCTCCCAGTGTACCATAAACAAATTGGCGTAACTAGGTGCAAACTTGGTTTCCATCACTGTTCCATTGATTTGCATGAAAAAAGGTGTCTTTGAACCAAAAAAAGTTGTTAGTTAAAATTAAAGAAATGCCATTGATTATAAAATCTATTTGTTCTTTTTTAAAATTGAACTGATTTAAAAAGTATTTTACTGCCTCAATCCTTTGTGTGGTATAATGCTATATAATGAACTTCCATCGCAAATTACAAGTATATAGTTGTCTTCCCATTTAGTTTTTTCAAGTATTTGTACATATGTATTGTGTCTGTCTAGTATGAAAGATTCTCCACCACAATCGGTTGGAGTAATATGTCAATGTACTCTTACACTCTTGATGAAATAAAATCAATACCAGAAATAATGGTTTACCTGGGGGATTGGTTTGGTTCTTATGCACTTTTGGCGAATAATGAAAAAAATTAATTTTAGGGTTTAAAATCAATAAATATTTTGCTTTGTCTTCTGTCTTTGTCTTCTGTTAAAATATCACTTTCTAATCATTCATTAATATATCTCTTAAATGTATCTTTTATTTCTTCGCTTGGCTTAACTTTTTTTCTGTGTTCTCATCCAATAAGAGTCTTTCTGCTTCTTTTGTATAATCTTTAATTGTGATTTAAAAATATGTAAGTACATTGCAGGAATAAAGTGCTATAATTGTAATAGGTGTATCTACTATGATCAGTGTTAAGTCACTCTAAATTAACACATTTAAGCATTAGAACAAATCATAAAATAGGTGAGAGCACACACAACAGATACTACCACTTTAAATATTGGAAGTAGTAGATATTTTCACTTGGTTTGTAGCATAAATATAAAACATATACCATAGTGTAGTATGTACAGTTAAAAATGATAATGGTAAGACCAAATTGGTCAAACCCACATTTTGCTGAGCCCATTGATTAGCAGGCTTAGACTGTCAGCACTCTTTACAGGTAATCTCAGCTCCCAACACAAGTCCTCCTTTTCAGTGACCAGTCAAATACATTTGATACATCCAAGGTCAAAGTATAACAATTTATTGGGGAAAAGATATTCCAAACAAGGTTAAAGAAATATATGTATGCTCAAAAAGCAGCACTAACGTGTTTCAACCTAACCACGTCTTTCTCAAAGTGCATAAAGTTTGTCTGTGCGTTTCCGGCTTCATGAGATGATATGCATGGATTTTCATTTAATTTTCGCACATTTTTTTGCACTTTCAGGTTCATAGTGTAGTTTTGTGTAATTTCCTGTTAGTCTCTTCCTGATGCTCGGCATCATGCTGTAGTGTCTGACATCATCATGTGATGACGTACATCCGTCGGCCGCAATTCCGGACGCCATCTTCTTTGAGGGAAAATTAATCGATTCTGCCCTCAACTCAATAGCTTATTACACAGTCCGAAAAATACCATTTAAAAGCAGTTCAATATACAATACCTGTAAAAATAAGTGTTTGTCAAAGGCATAATTTCAAATAGGTATGATGCTTGGACCTAAAGTTAAAAGGGAAATGAATCACTCCTATAAAAAAAAGGTAAAAGATAAATGGTAGGAGACAATTATTATACAAGCCAAAAAGACAATTTTAAAACCAATACAGAAACAATTTGTACAGGCATGAAAGCTAATACAATATTATGTATGGACCTAAAAACAAGAGATTAATTATTAGAGATTAAGATTAATTATGTAAAAGGGATTGGAGAGTGGGAGATAATAGAAGGTTAAAAAAAAGGTTAAAACCACCATTTAGGTGGCTTGCCCTGCTTAGAAGGGGTTATTTCCAGTGCTGCGCGGGTCTGCTGGCATTGGCCCCACCCCTAATGTGCCTCCTTGGTGACATCAACAAAATTTATGATTTTTAGCCAATGCAATTCTTTCCCACAGGGAAAATCAGCAAGGAGGGTGGACAAACGCCGGCTTTCAGAACCTCTTCATGGAGATGCATTGAATCAATGCATCTCTATGAGGAACATTCAGCGTCTCCATGTAGAGAGTGGAGATGCTGAACAGAAGTGCTGCCTACTGTGTAGCACTTCCACAGGAAGCGCCTCCAGTGGCCACTGGAGGTGTTCCTAGGTGGCAATGTAAACACTGCTTTTTCTCTGAAAAGGCAGTGTTTGCATTAAAATGCCAGCAGGTAATGATTATACTCACCAGAACAACTACATTAAGCTGTAGTTGTTCTGGTGACTATTGTGTCCCTTTAAAGATGCCTACTGTATAAATGTCTATTGTTATAGATACTTGGAAGTAAAGGTCTGTTTTTAGTTATATAGTCAACAATACAAAAGCTGTGAGCATTAAAATTGCATAAAACTGGGTAATTAAAATTATTTATTAACTATTTTTAGTGCAATTTATTTGAAAGCAGTAGATGTAAAAAAAACTATCCATACAAATTTGATTTATTTTACTCATATGTAGGCAAGTTAAATATTGGACAGAGCTAACATCTCCTATCTAAGATAAGTTATTTATGTTAATTGGCACTGGATCATTGGCTTTGATTATATAGAGTACATTTTTCTTAATCAATTTCACAGTTTCCATGAATAATGGATAATTATATAATTCTAGTTCCTAAGTATATTTGAAAGAATGACTTTATAATTTATAACTAGACATCACACTATAATAGACAAACCGGTTTATTCACTAAACACCGACTTGTTAACCAAGAAGTAAATAGCAACATTTAAACTAAAATAGCAGAGGTCCAAAAATAGGTTTAGTTTAAACAGAATTAGAGTTCTTGCTATGCCTCTGCAGTATCTAAGTTACTTGGCACTTGGAACAAATATGTGTGTTGACACCCCCCTTTTGTAAACTTTTGGGTGCTGTACCCTATCAGAATATGTGTATCTTTATATTGTCTTTCCTAATCTCCTTTTCCACCTTGTGCATCTTTTGCAAATACAACCCATTTTACCCTCATGTGCCTCATATCCCAGTTCTGCTTCTTGTGTGCCTATTAATCACCCTTACATATTGTGTCTCTTAACCTCCTTAACCGTCACAACATACATTACACAATTACACACACTCACATAAAGTCACAAACACATAGGCATACACAATCTCATTCACATGCATACAGCTACACAGTAAAACACAGTTTTATTAATGAAATCACCTTCTCATGGAGTTACCCGCACCATGGGAAGGAAAAGACACTGAAGTTACAGACTGTCGTTTACTGACAGAGAAGCAGGGTCCCCTTCCTGCTTTTCCCTCCTTGTACTGCACAGTTACCAAGGCGTTACCATTTCAGTCTGCACCTGCTTCTGTATCCCTTCAAAAACAGGTAGAAGATAATGAAATCGAATGTCCTGGTCCCATTCAACCAATGCTAAAAAGAGTGACCAGCCAGAGAATTAATTTCTGAACAGGTTTACTGTATACATTTGGCAATCCTTTGGGCACAGCCACAATCAATTCTATCTTCAGATCACCTGATTCTTTGTTACGCACTTCCGTATGTTTCAGAGGCCCCTTCCACTTTCGTTCTAGAAGGCATAACCAGTGTGCGCTTCCACAGAAGTGTTTAACAAAGGATTAGGTGATCGGAAGCCCTAGATAAAGGTAGTGCACCAAATATTATAAAAACACCTACACACACCAGTGCAATAAGACAGCAGTGGAGGTAAATTAATATAAAATGTATTACCCTTTTCCACAAATTAATTGTAGATACAAAGACTACCTTGTGTCTTCATTTAAACCATGGATCGTCAACCTAGTGGGCGTTTCAGGATTCCAGGTGGGCGGTAGGGGGTTCGGCGGCACAACGAGCTGAATCCTCCTTCCATCGAGAGAGCGGGAGGGCGCGAGTGCACAAACATGTATATACATGCGCAAACTCGTGAAAACAAGATAATTTTTGCACACAAACAAGAGAACGCGTGCCAACACGAGAGAGTGTAACACGTGGGAAGAGGAAAGGGAGGAGTGGGAGCTGATGCACGATAGCAGGGACAGGCAGAAGCAGAGCATTTGTAAAATGGGAGAAAGAAAATGTATAGGCAGGAGAAGGAGAGAATTGTTGTTCACTAATAATAATAAGTGGGCTAACTAGCTCAGCCTTACTATTGAACATTGACATAAGGAAGGTAAAAGAAAAGCATTAAAAAAAAAAAAACAAAAATTGAAGATAAAAAGGAAAAGATCAAAAAAAATTTTTTATCAGGGAAGAAAAATAGAAAAAAGGGGATAAAATAAAGGAGGAGAGAAAGCAGTGTTTAGAGTGGCTCATGTTTTGGCAAATTAAGTTTTGTTAACTTGTAAAATAAAAGAAAGGAAGAAGGAAAATAGGTAAAGGAAGGAGAAGGAGAGAAAAAAGAGAAAGGGAAAAAGAGGCCATTGATATAATATAAGGAAGGTAAAGAAGAAGAAGAAGGCGGGAAAAGGAGCAAAAAAAGGGAGGAATTTCCTTTTATGGTGACACGTAATAAAAATTGGCAGCTAATACAGCGGTTTTTTTGGGTGTTTGTAACAAAAGGGGAAAGATGGGAGAAAAGCACTGTGTGGAGTGCGGATCAAAACTTGGTAAGAGTAAAGTAGTTGTTAAATTGTGCAACAAATTTAGAACCCACGTCTGAAAAAAAAGAAATATGCTCGTGGCTATTTGCCAGAGTATCTGAAGACACTTGCGCTAAAAAGTTTGAGTAACTGCAGCACTGGTGGGCGGTAAGGAAATTTTCCCATCAACAAAGATGCATTAGTGGGCGGTAGGTATAAAAAAGTTGACTACCCCTGATTTAAACCATGTAACCAAAAATATACAATAAAAAAATCACAAATAGTTTACTATAATAAAAACACCATATAATATATAGTGGACTATTATACTTACAAACGTAAGTTGCTAACAGGCAGAATAACTGACCACTGTAGTAGGATTCCTCTGTGCTCCAACTCCCAGAACTCACAGTAGCATGTAAAAGGGAATGAAATGACAAACTTAGTGCAAAGCCATATTGTAATACAACAAAGTTTGAATTATATTGCACTTACAAATGTCCACAATACTAAAAGACACATAAACAAGACTAAAAGGCACATGAACAAGATCAACTTGTTACAGGCTGCTCACTGTTTAAATGACATGCGGTATAGCGAGTAGGGGCAGATCATTTACTAATACTAAGTCATTTTTACTTAGTATTAGTAAATGTGGCTGAAAGATCAATTTAGGTATTTCAGCCTTTTAGTAGATAACTCCCTGATACCGTGGGAATTAGGGAGTTATCTACTAAGCGGCTGCAAGATGCAGCCACAGCAAGAATAGGATCGGAGTTTCATTCATTCTAATGAAATTGCGATCCTAACAAAGTGCCGAATTGCGTTCTGAAACAAACGAACATACTGTTCTCATTCAGTTAGAACGCAATTCGGCAGTTTCGTGTAAAATGACAGGAATCATCGCGGGAACACAGAGGAAAGGCAAGAATTATGGGAAAATTGCTCTGACCAGCGGAAATGAAGCACACTTTGCTCCTCCGCTGGTCAGAGCTGGTCAAGCGGAGGAAACCTCCATAAGGCAAAGAGTCCCTACTTTGTCTTATGATTTTAAAGAAAACTAAAGAAAAGAAGAACAGATCCTGAAAGAGGGGGAGAAGAGGAAGAGATTGAGGAAAGGTAAATTCGGCATGACAGTGCCGCTTTAATTTGGCCCCAACTTATCCAACTTATATTATTATTACAATACTACAAAAGGGGAACTTGAACAACAAATGAGACAATTACAAAATGTTACTGTGGCGGAACCAGCCTCGCCACTGTCCACTGGAGGAGCCTGGTTGCTCGAGTGCTCCCTTTAGACTATGGCCCGGCATTTAAAACCTTTTATTTTCCCTGCAGAAAGGCGTATTCGTGCATTTCTGCCAGGGTGTTCGGTAGATTCAATCTACAGAACAAAGTACCGAACGATCGACCACCTGGGAACTGGAGTGTGCTGTCAATTGACCGCCTAGAAGCTGAGGTTAACCACAGCTAAATTGACAAATGCTGGGTGGCCTTTGTTCGTTTGCCGAAACACGTGGCAGCGGCCATTTTAACTCCCGAACGGCCAGCGGTGTTCAGCACCCAAAGTATGGAACTGGAAACGGACACTTATTTGCACGAACACCGCTGAGCCGCCAACCTCCTTACCTCTGCATTCGGTAGTGGAACCGAATGACTGTTCATTCGGTAGTTTAACCATATGAAGAGCATCACCCCAGATAGCCATGCCATGGAGCCTATTCTTGTAACAAAAGACTATGGGAAAGACTTTGGCTCCATGGCGATTGAACTGTATGTATGTGATCTGAGCGCCATTCGGTAATAATGTGCGCTCAGATCTAAGCTATCTGGGGATATGTAGAAGGTGTATGTTTTAAGTGATAAATGTAACCGTATGTAATTTTATGTCTTTTTACTGAAAATGTGTGTAATTGAGTTTTACCTCTGTCCTTGGAGATAATTGGATTACTTCCCAATTATCTCCAGGCCACAGAGGAGGGATTGTGATGCATTGTGGGATTGTTGAAATGTGTAAGTCTGTGATCCTTTTACCCTTTGTGTCCCAGTCTTCCATCTGGTCCCCTAGGGAAGTGTCCACCAGGTGGGACACTTGCATAAAAGCCGGGCAGGTAGCCCCAGTAAACCAGGTTCTGCTTGACCCTCAAATGAAGTGTTGTCTCGTTCTTGGGGGGAATTGGATTGTATGATGTTACAGTGCGACTGCCAGGAGTGTAAGCTGTTCGTATGGTTTTTCCTGTTCGGCTGTTTACAGCATTCGTGTGTTTCCTGTTCGGGAGTTTGGAGCATTCTCCTGGTTCCAGTTCGGGACATTGGTGAATTCATGTGTTTGCAGTTCGGGAGATTGGTGAATTCATGTGTTTGCAGTTCGGGAGATTGGTGATTGCAGTAGCTGTATGTGCATCTGAAAAGGGGAATATCGCCTAAACGTTTTTTTAACCTCTTGTGTGCAAAACGGTACGTTACAGTTACAGGAACAGGACCCTGTTCAAACAAGCTTACAATTTTAATGCATAATATAGATGAGAAATTACATAAGCAAACAGATGCTTTATTAGAATACCTGTTTACATTTGAGGTTCCTGTTGTTGCTTCATATCCTTAAGATTTGAAGATTCCTGCAGTGAAATCTACCCTGTATAAGAAGTAGCTGAATCTGCCATCCAGTACTAAGCATCCCTTTATTTTTCATGGGAGGTTGCAGTACACCCCATAAGCATCAGTTCAGGTTTCGCCACTCATATATATATGATTGCCAGAATATGCATTCATATTCCACAATAATATATGCGGGATTTGCACAATTGCAAATGGAATTAGTTTATTTCAAATTAATTTAATTTGCAAGGTATGCCTTTAGTTAGTTCTGAAACTCACAGCTCGGCACATAAAGTCACCAAGCAGTCAGCTTCACAGTGCTGAACGCAAACTGTATGTGTACAGCTCTGTAGCAGTTTGTCTCCTCAAAGTTGCTACAGTTTCTTCTTGATGGTTTCACACTGGCCATACTTGTCTGCTGGCCATGAAGAAAGAGCTGCAGCCTGTGCTCAGTTCCTTCTCCAATTTATTTTGTGAGATAAGACTGGTGGGGTAAGAAGAAGTCTGCTGTCCCTTCGGTTTTAATGAGCTGGCTGCAGTCAAAATGGGCTGTTATATCTGCTCTGCACTCTCCTGTATTCACAGGGAGCTTCTGCAGATTAGTAGGACAGCCACCCTCACTAATCGGAATGTGGCTGAAGCTGATTGGGGCTGCAGAGCTGGCTTAGGGCAAAATTATAGTGTGCTTTAACTCTGAGCAACAGGCAGCGCTCTCTTCCCTACTCCATTACTATGTGAAATATGATGGATGATGTCAGGCGTTACAGTTAGGGCCGACATCAGGGGGTGACAACCATAACGGTTTTTACGAGACTGGGGAGCCCGGCAGCCCGAGCCCCACATGTAGCGGTGGAACTGCCTCCGGTGCAGCTGCAGCATTTAGGGTCACCTGATGAGTCCTATATCTTCAGGGGCCCAGTCAGCATTGTGGCCATGTAATAGCACGACCAAGCCCCTTTAAAAATGGCAGCTGCAAGTTGTGCTGGGAGGAAGTGACAGCCTGTCACTTCCTCCTAGCTTACTCCGTGCGGGAAGGAGGAAGCAGACTGAAGTCCGCGAGGAGAGGCAGCCGACTCCCGTCATCCCCAGCCACCCTCCTGCAACAAAAAGGTAAGGAACAGGAGGATGGCTGAGAAATGAGCTGTGTGTGTGTGTAAGTATGTATGTATATATGTCAGTATGTATGTGTGTATGGATGTGTCTGTATATCAGTATGTATGTCAGTATGCATGTATATATGTCAGTATGTGTGTGTGTGTGTATGTCAGTATGTATGCCTGTATGTATGTGTTCGTGTGTCAGTATGTATGTCTGTTTGTCAATATGTATATGTATATATGACAGTATGTATGTATGTATGTATAATCTGGATATAACGTCCAGACTCTACTAATCAAATGAGTGGAGCGCTAAAGGTATAAACTTACCCTAAAATAGGGTATATCAGTACATATAAAGGAAACAAAAAATAAAACACAATATAGTGTAAATCCACAGGTGATAATATATTTTGGTGATAATTCAAGTAGTCAAACTCACATTGATCAGAGCCTTAAAGGGACAGGCTCAAATCACTTGCACAGTAGTGTTGTATGGAGACTCTGTGCCCTTTTGCCTGGAATGGATTTCCTCAAAGGAGAGAGAAAGGGAGACTTCCTAGTGTATTAAGTTTCAACAAAAATAAAAAAACACAGTGGTTATGGTTGTGCTAACCTTTTCCTGAGCCAATGAGAACCTGGCTCTGGATGATAGACCTGGGTACCTTTAGAGGGGGGCACCTGCCCTTCTTTAGCAGCAAGATTAAGTTAGAAGCTGATGGGATTTGGTTTAAAATACATACATTTATTGCAACTTTAAATATAAAAACAAAAACATAGAATTAAATAAAAATGTCCAGTTGCTTCTATATAAGATTAAGAATGTCCCAGTAATTATCTCCAGTCCCGAGACGCGTTTCACCCACACTATGGGGGCTTTTTCAATCGATATCCTCATTGTCTTCATGCTGCTTTTTAAATATGCTGGTTACTTCATCCAGTGAGCGGTCCTCCCATCCCATCCTCCAATCCGGATTTAGCTTCTTGTGAGGTCAATTTCCTCACCTTCCTTTCATCAGGGTGATCAGGATCACTTCCGCTCTCACCGCAGCCATCTTGCTTGTGGGCACATACCCTCAAGCAAAAAAAAAATAGTGGCAGAACAGCTTGGTTCGCCGACACCCATCAACCTAAGTTAAATACATACATATTCCACCCTTTTAAATTGTGCTCAGCACATAATAGAGAAAATGAATAAAACAGAGAAAAGAGGAAGAAGAAACACACATTGGTACATATTAGTATATTCTCATACAGTTTCATACTTGTTCTTAACAGTATCTATAGTAAATACATATACTGCAGAATGGATTTCTTCTGTTAGGGACTGTGTTAGGGGCCCCAGTTACAGTACACTACACAATCAGGGTAAAAGTGTGTATTTCTAAAAGTTCGTTTGTGTGTGACAGTGTGTATGTCTGTCAGAATATATATGTGTAAAATGTGTCACAATTCTGTATACTCTCAGTCTAGTGCAGTACCTCACAGTGCCACTACCTGTCTGCGGTGCTATTGCAGGCTGCTACACCCAGACTGAGATCTCTCTCTGTTCCCAGCTGGTCTTACTTTGCAATAATCTTCTCCCTATTTAGTTGAGCCTCACCCCTTCTTCTCTGTGAGTCCTTTTGTCCTGCGTGACAACCTGAGTTCATGAGCCAGCTGCTTCCCTATATTCAGAGGTCCTTTTTACATTGAGTTATCTGTGCTTGTATTTAATTCTGTTGTTGTCCATGAAAATATCAATGCACTTTTATTTTGTCCTGATTTGTGTGTAAGTTTGGTTTCTTTGCATTCTTAGTTTCACCCTGTAGAGGTTGCTGCACTGGTCAGCACCCCTTCCTGATCAGACCCTTGTCAGTATACGTCTGACAGTGTGTGTTACTGGCAGTGTGTTTTGGTGTCTGCGTGAGTGTGTATATATGTCTCTGACATTGTGCACCTGTGTGTGTCTGAGAATGTGTTTTTGTGGTGACAGTAAATATCTGTGTGAGTTTGTCTTTCCTGACAGTTGTATCAGGGAGTGTGTTCGGAATATCTGCGGATGTGTATGTACATGAACTTGTGCATGTATCAGAGTGTGCATATACATGCATGTACCAGTATATATGTAAATAATCAATATGGCTGCTATTAGGGTGATATGGTATGAGCAATATCATGGCAATGTGACAACATATATTATAATTATACAATATGTATATATTGATCTACAACACGTTTTCCTTGCATGTTACTTCATTATTTGGTAAATTTATTTTTTTTACATTTTTCTGTCGAGCCAAAATTTGTTTTTATTTCCATTTAATAATGTAATATCTATGCATACTGAAACAAAAAATAATAATTTAAACATTACTTCCCAAAACACCTAAGCCACTAGGATATTTTTATAGTGCTAATATACCCACCTCACTTAGATAACCAAATTAAGCTAGATATGTTGTTCTGCTATGTGTTATGTATAAAAATGTTGTGTTCTGAATAGTGGTGCAGTTACTGTGGCAACCTATGCAACCAGCATAGAAATTGCATTATTAGCTCTACCAGTTTTCCATGTTGTACCACATTTCAGAACAGGCATCTTTGAAAAATAAACCCCATTGCCTGTTAAGGGTATTGTGGCGGAACCAACCTCGCCACTATGCACTGGAGAAGCCTGGTTGCTCGACTGCTCCCTTTAGACTATGGACCTGCAGTTCAGCCCTGTTATTTCCCCTGCTGAAAGGTTTATTCGTGCCTTTCTGCCGGGGTGTTCAATCTACCGAACGATGGACCACCTGGGAACTGGAGTGTGCCATCAATTGACCACCCAGAAGCTGCGGTTAACCGCAGCTTAATTGATGAACACTGGGTGGCCTTTGTTCGTCTGCCGAACACGTGGCAGCGGCCATTTTACCTCCCGAACGGACAGCGGTGTTCAGCGCCCAAACTATGGAACTGAAAACGGACACTTATTGGCACGAACACTGCTGAGCCGCCAGCCTTCTTACCTCTCCATTCGGTAGCGGAACCGAATGACTGTTCGTTCGGTAGTTTAACCGGATGAACAGCATCACCCCAGATAGCTAAGCCATGGAGCCTATTCGTGTAACGAAAGACTATGGGAAAGACTTTGGCTCCATGGCGATTGAACTGTATGTATGTAATCTGAGCACCATTCGGTAGGAATGTGCGCTCAGATCTAAGCTATCTGGGGATAGGTAGGATGTATATGTTTTATGTAATAAATGTGACTGTGTAATTTTATGTCTTTTACTGAAAATGTGTGTAATGGAGTTTTGCCTCTGTCCTTGGAGATAATTGGATTACTTCCCAATTATCTCCAGGACAGAGAGGAGGGATTGTGATGTAATTGTGGGAGTGTTTAAAAGGGTATGTATGTGATTGGCTAAGGGCCAATATGTTTCCCATCTGGTCCCCTAGGGGAGTGTCCCTCAAACGAAGTGTCGTCTCGTTCTTGGGGGGAATTGGATTGTATGCTGATTGCCAGGAGTGTAAGCTGATTGTATGCTTTTCCTGTTCAGCTGCTTACAGCATTCATATGCTTCTCCGGTTCGGTGGTTGTGGTGTCTGCTGCAGTGCTTGGAGTCCTCAGGAAGCACTTGGAGCATCCTTCAACGGAGGTACCCAGTCGGGGTGCCAGGTGATCCGTTACAGGTATGATAATACAGAATGGTAATAATGCAAGTGTATTAAACTAAGTTAAATGTCCTATTTTTGTTGGGCTCCACATCGTTGCCAACATTCTAAATCTGCAGGCTGGGCTAGACTTCCTAGTTGTGCACGTCTGTAAGTCATAGTAGTGACCATCAACAGGCCATCTATCTGCTTGTCACCTTGCCTAGATATGTAGTAAGACATATGTTAATTGATCCAAATTCCCTTCCATCATACATCATATTCATCATAATATTGACCTTCATTAGCCTATCTGAATTCTTAATTTTAAGCTTTCACCTCATTAAATCACATATATATGTGTGTCTATATATATATTTTTTTTTATATGATCTCTCTTAATTGTGAATTTGTAGTACCATCTGACTACAGTTTCATTGAACACAAAAAGGTCAATTGTGATAATGGATTCTACATTTAACAAACAGTCCTGAAAAGGAACTGGGTAGTTGACAATGATCTGTTCTGCTAAAATCACCACTAATTAGCGTCCCCAGTGAAATATATAGCAAATATTACTGTGTTTGAACACTTTTGGCTCCTGTATCTAGACAGGCCATGACACATAAAGGGGTTACCTGTGCAGGTATGTGTGTGTGTTACTTGTTACTTTATGACACACATTTCCACAAGCAAAATGCATATACTATCATGCTCCACTGAAAAGATCATAGAACCACAAAAGGTTGATAGTGGTGGACTGAGCACAATTAACAAGCACTTTTCTAGAAGGCATAACCAAGTAAAAAGTGAGTTATTGCACTTTACCATAGAAGCAAAACATGTGTTTAACTGTCCAGTCTCATTGTGTTCTGAGCAATATTTGTTATAAAACCACTGACCACACTCACCTCCCAGCTTCCCGTGATGCCAGTTTCAGTTCATCAACCCATTCAGTCAGGCAGCAAGAGCTGGTGTACTTTCATGTTCACATGCAGTAAGTAACATTTGTGTAAGGGGCAAATAGCCGTATATGAACTAAGGTTCCAGCATAAGCGTAGGATAGTATAAAGGGAGAAAGTTGGTTGTGGTGTGCTGAGACCGACGATACGGTAGGCCTGTAAATAAAGAGGGCCCACCAAGGAGTAAGAAAGTGTTGAAATCAGGAGTGGGTGGGAGGGTCATTCTGATGCTGACCTCAAGTGATATGGAGTCAGGTAAGGGGTGTCCCTTATATAGGGGAGTGAATTAATTTAAGCCCCTCCCACAAATACAGGCCAGATGGCCTTAATACATATTAATTAATCAATTATGGGTAGGTTCAACATAATCATCTCATTCATTGACAATAGCAAGGTAGATCCAGCTCTAATTAAAACAGCTGCATCTCTCACTTTTTTTTTTACTCCTTATCTGAAACTTTTACATTTTATGTTCTAAAGCTCTAGCCTCATTTCTGTCTTTTGTTGTAATTTTTTTTATTTAAAAGTGCCTATTACATCCTGTCCCGCTGCTAATGTATAAGTAATATATGTCATCATCATTGCAAAAATGAGTAGTTTAACAATGTGTTCCTGTTCTCCTGCCAAAATCAATCTGTTGTGTACCTGTTGGAAACTTTTTAATGCCTCTTGATAATAAATTGTTTTAACCTCAGTTTCTTTCTTTTCATAAAATTTTCTGCTGCATGGCAAGCAAGTTTAAAATTACATCAATAACATTTCACGACCTCTATCTTTCTCTCTTTATTTATTTTTGTTCATCTTCCAAGAAAAAATGCTTGGAGGCATGTGTGATATTTAAAAATATTTCAATTGTAAAAGTCCAGATAGCAATTTCACTAAAGACATTCAACATATGGTTTACAGTATCTCATAAAAGTGAGTACACTCCTCACATTTTTGTAAATATTTTTATTATATCGTTTCATATGACAACACTGAAAAAAATGACACACTGCTACATTGTAAAGTAGTAAGTGTACAACCTGTATAACAGTGTAAATTTGCTTTCCCCTTTAAAATAGCTCAACACACAGCCATTAATGTTTAAACCGTTGGCAACAAAAGCAAGTACACCCCTAAGTGTAAATTGTCCAAATTTGGAAATGTCCAAATTTTCCCTCCCCGGTGTCATGTGACTTGTTAGTGTTACAAGGTCTCAGGTGTGAATGAGGAGCAGGTGTGTTGAATTTGGTGTTATTGCTCTCACAGTCCCTCATACTGGTCACTAGAAGTTTAACATGGCACCTCATGGCAAAGAACGCTCTAATGATCTGAAAAAAAAATAATAGTTTCTCTACGTAAAGATGACCTATGTAATAAGAAGATTGCCAAGACCCTGAAACTGAGCTGCAGCACAGGACAGGTTCCACTCAGAACAGGCCTCGCCATGGTTGACCAAAGAAGTTGAGTGCACGTGCTCAGCGTCATATCCAGTGGTTGTCTTTGGGAAAAGGACATATGAGCGCTGCCAGCATTGCTGCAGAGGTTGAAGGGGTAGGGGGTCAGCCGGTCAGTGCTCAGACCATACGCTGTACACTGCATCAAATTGGTCTGCATGGCTGTCGTCCCAGAAGGAAGCCTCTTCTAAAGATGATGCACAAGAAAGCCCGCAAACAGTTTGCTGAAGACAAGCAGACTAAGGCCTTGAACTACTGGAACCATGTCCTGGACCAAGATAAACTTATTTGATTCAGATGGTGTCAGGTGTGTGTCAGCCACCAGGTGAGGACCACCATGTCTTGCCTACAGTCAAGCATGGTGGTGGGAGTGTCATGGTCTGGGCCTGCATGATTGCTGCCAGCATTGGGGAGCTAGAGTTCATTGAGGGAACCATGAATGCCAACATGTACTGTGAGATACTAAAGCAGAGAATTTCCCCCCTCTCTTCAGAGACTGGGCCGCAGGGCAGTATTGCAACATGATAACAACCCCAAACACACCTCCAACAACACCACTGCCTTGCTAAAGAAGCTGAAGGTAAATGTGATGGACTGGCCAAGCATGTCTCCAGACCTAAACCCTATTGAGCATCTGTGGGGCATCCTCAAACAGAAGGTAGGGAAGTGCAAGGTCTCTAACATCCACCAGCTCTGTGATGTCATCATGGAGGAGTGGAAGAGGACTCCAGTGGCAACTTGTGAAGCTCTGGTGAACTCCATGCCCATGAGGGTTAAGGCAGTGCTGGAAAATAATGGTGGCCACACAAAATATTGACACTTTTTGCCCAATGTGGACATTTCCACTTATGGGAACTCACTTTTATTGCCAACAGTTTAGACATTAATGGCTGTGTGTTGAGTTATGTTGAGGGGACAACAAATTTACACTGTTATACAGACTGTACACGTACTACTTTACATTGTAGCAGAGTGTAATTTCTTCAGTGTTGTCACATGAAAAAATATAATAAAATATTTACAAAAATGTGAGGGGTGCAATCACTTTTGTGAAATACTGTACAAGTATTCTAGCATCTAAATTTATTTTATTTTATGCGTTGGATTATTCAGGTTAGCCAAAAACCTATATATGGGTTTCTTTTTCAGTGTTTATTTTTAGTTCAATGAAAAAACACTCTTTGCTAAACAAGCAGGTTGTAAGCTTGTTGTATTCTTAACCTTCACTCCCATGCATTTCTTGTTTGAAAAAAAAATATTAGCATAACATTTATTTGAAACATGGGATGCATAGCAAGCACATAAATGCCGAAACAGCAGTTTTAGATTGCTGTTCAGACAAACAAAAAATTATGTCTATTAGCAATTTTTTATTTATCTTAATCGTTTCTTTATAGAAATGTCTGAGGAATTAAATACTGTAGACATTATTAGTATTCTTTATCTTGCAATTTTGTGCACAGGTCCTGAAATATTAGCTTGAAAGCAAAAAAAAAAACTAACTTTTCTAACATACAGTATGTGTGACAAAAATAGATAAGTAAGAACCTTGATTAGTACACTAGCAGTACAGCACAGTATACTAAAAATGGCAACAAATATAAAAAGACCATTTGCATTTTGGTATAGTATTGACATATGAGAAGGAGTTGTGGAAGGGGAGGATCCAGCCTATAATAACCTCAAACCTACCTCCATACCAGGCTGAGGTCGACTGGTGCACTTCCAGTTCTGGCTCCAGGAAAAAATTCCCACGTGACTCCTCCAGACCTACCGACATGGTCGGCAGCAACACAACACAACTTGTATCATGAACACGTACCGGGCAACCATAACACAGCAGCTGACGCCCTCTCTTGTTCTAGCCGTAACAGCACATTCAGGGTTTGCAGTAACAGTACTTCTGCCCTATTCGAAATATACCCAATAGTGGCATCAGCTCTAGTGTGGGTACACCAGTGGAAAGGAAAGACCATAAAATGCCTCACTGACAAACACAGCAGTGTGCGATATCATTAACAAAGGCAAGTCTTCTTCCCTGACAATAATGAGTCTAGTTAGGAGGCTCAAATGGTTACCTGTTAAAAACACACCTGACCAAATGATCTGAACCTGTCCTGTTAAGGCTCAGTACCAAGTGAGTGGTTCGATACACCTACACATTGCTTATTCACTACCTCACATGTAGTTCACTATTGTAGTTTTATTTTATATCACCATCTCTAGGTTGTAATATACCCAAAAAGGAGTGGGGGGAGGTGAGCTATTCACACGCATTTCCTTAGCGCTCCACCTCTTGACTGGTGTCGGTCTTTACCACACAGTCTACTGTTATATAAGTTAAAACTCTAATCACAAAAATAGGGAGCTATCCAACAGCTTTCACAGGCCATTCATTTCGAATAGGAGCAACAACCACTGCCTCAAGCCAAAACATACCGGTACACATAATCAAAAGACTGGGACGGTGGAAATCGTTGGCTTACAACCGGTAGATACCATAACTAGAGAAAGAGCTAAGACAAGCCTTTCAATGTAACGATTTCATACATATTAAAGTGGCATGGTTAAATATCCTTTTTGCCCTCTTTAGTTACAGGCCCACCCGAACATTCGGTTTCGGCACACCCCAACCAACTTTAGTTAATCTATAAGGTTTAACATTAATATGTCTTTTTTCCCTGACCACAAATCATAAATGCCGATAATTATATATCTAAAATAAAGGTATTGTAATAACTTTAAGCAACTTTTGAAAACAAATTAAAAACAAAGATGTGGCGAAACCGACCTTGCCACTGGGCATTGGAGAAGACTGATTGCCAGCCTCCTGCCATGTGACTATGGCCCCTGGGAGGTTTTGCCCTTTAAAGACATGACTTGGGCATAATGGATTTGTGTTGTGCTGCTGCTAGCCCTTTTAAGAACCATCTGGGGACATACTGTGGAGTTACTGGGTGGCCACCATTTCCTGTATCAGAAGCACATGGTGAGAACAATGGATGGCGGCCATTTTAACTCACAGACACTGTGTGGACTTTTCAACACGGTGCCATCTTGCCAGTATTTGTTGCACAGAGACATCGTGCGGTGGTTTTGGACTATACAGCAGGGGACACATTATACAGTGATTGTTTTTTATTTAGCCTGTATATGTTCTGCAGAATCTGCATTAAACTGTATTTTCCAAAGTACTGAACGGATCTGGGTGAATTTTGGATATGTGGTTCACCCAGATCCCCCAGTTCCAAGGATATACTTTTTATGGGGTTATTACATGTTTTGGGGTCCCTGTGATGTGTTTTATGAAACTGTATTTCTCTGGCTGTGATAATTAGATTACCCATTGTGTTCAGTAATCATATCACAGCCAGAGGGGAGGATTTTGTGTGGGAGTGTCTGGGTGTATTGTATGGATTGATTGGCTGTTTTGTAACGCCCTGTGGGCTGTACTATGTTTGTGGATTGGGAATAAAAGAGACTGTATGTGACAGTACAGGGAGTTCCTGTTTTAACCCTCAAAGTGAAGTGTCGTCTCATTATTGGGGGAAGGATTTATTGTATGCTGTTCCAGTTTGACTGCTAGGAGAGTAAACCTATTCGTATGGTTCCTATTCAACTGTCTACAGCATTCATATGCTTGAGAGGATTCATATGCTTCTCCGGTTCGGTGGTTGTGGTGTCTGCTGCAGTGCTTGGAGTCCTCAGGAAGCGCTAGGAGCATCCTTTAACAGAGGTACCCAGTCGGGGTGCCAGGTGATCCGTTACAAAAGACTACTTATCAAGTCAAGAGGTTAATTTTCGAAATGGGAGCGGGAAATGTACATTAGAAGAAAGATTAATTTTAAGGAAGTCCAAGAGTGTCGTTTAGGTGATAATCCGGTTCAGCAACAAATGATCAGTCTTTAAGGGGGAATCCAAGAGAGTCGTTTAGGTGATAATCTGGTTCGGCAACAAATGATCAATCCGTAAGGGGGAATCCAAGAGAGTCGTTTAGGTGATAATCCAAGTCGGCAACAAATGAGTAATCCTTAGGGTAAATCCAAGATAGTCGTTTAGGTGTCCGGTCCAGGTCGACATCAGGTAAGTAATCCGAAGGAAGACCAAAAAGAGTGGTTAAAGTTCAATCCGGTTTGTTAGAAAGGATTGGATAAGTCACTGGGACTCTGAAGGACGGAACCTAGAAGATAAGAATAGGTGTCAACTGCACACAGGAATTAACACATTAATTGCGAGTGGAGTCATTGATGTTGAACATTTAAATACGTAGGGGTCAGAGGTTCTCTTAAAGGGATAGAGATGAAGTTCTGAAGAACCATTAAAGAAACCGTTACACATCTCCACTCCAAAGAGCTACCTCTGGGAGCTATGAGGTTTAAAGGGATAACGATAGTGGAAGGCAGCCAACAATTCAGAGGCATGAATATCAAAGGTAGATATATACAAAAATAGGGATACAGCTGTAATCTATAACAAGAAACATAAACAGTACATAGTGAAGTACAGTAATATAAATCTGTAGAACTGCAGTTATTGGTTGCACTCACGAGATATAAAGTCAAAAAGTGCCTCCAGGCTCTCAATGGGGCTACCGTAGTTCTCTCTTCACACTGGATCAAGATGGATACTGAGCAGGTACAGGAACTTAATGGAGTCAGGAATCAGGTAAAAAGTAATATCTTTTATTAGGTTTAAAATGCCTGATATAAAAGTGATGAATAAAAATCAAATATAATAAACAAGGTTTAAAATGTATCTAACGCATTTCATCCACTTAAAATGGACTTCCTCAGAGATATAATATAAATAAACAGCAGTAAAAAGCATGCATGATCCTATCACTCCCCAAGTCCCATTAAATAGTGCAGGTTCAATTAAGTTATTTGAAGATTCCTGCATGTTGTATTGAGTGTATGTTGATCCAATAGGTTGTAGAAATGGCAGATTCTTTCCATAGGTAGTCGTGGTTCTTTCTACTGATGATTTCAATTGTGGCTTAAATTTCCAGTTCGAACGCCTCGTGTGGTTGACTTATATCGATCTCCCACTATAAGCCACCGTTTAGGATGGTAAATGGATTTTAAAAAAAAATAGTGAATTTAATGAATTAGAAAAAATATATATCTAATATATATCTAATAGATGATCATAAGCATATTAAAATAATAATATATAAGGTTACCAGAATGAGTGACAAGAATGACATGATGGCCATATAAGTAGGAAAATGGCTGTACATAGAAAAAAAATTAAAGGAAAATAATAATAAACATATACCGAAGATGTATGAAAATATATTAAAAAAATTATATATAAATATAAAAATTATATATATATATATATATAAATGGTCACACATACATGGTTATATATACGGGATAGTATGTGAGATGGTATGAGAGATCAAGATCCCCTGTATAGAGAATGAACATGCATAAACATATAACATGGGGGCTTCATATCTTAACATTCATGAGACATTATTCCAATAAAGAGTGATGAGTTACTAAAACCTCAAGGTGTTTAAGTACAGATGTAAAAAAATTAGAGATATCAACCCCAAGTTCTAAGGTGTCTAGTTGGTAGATCCAGTATGTTTCTCGTTGAGATAATTTCAATTCCCTGTCACCCCCTCTTCAATGGGGGATACCTGTTCAATACCCATGCAGCAGAAATTCCTCCAGTTAAACGCAGGATAGGAATTACAGTGGTCTGGAACCGAATGGGTAATGATACCTTTTCTGATGTTATAAATGTTTTCAACTAAACATACTTTAAGGTGTCTTTTGGTTTTTCCTATGTATTGTTTACCACACGGACATTGTAACAAATAAACGACAAGGTCCGTGTCGCAACCTATCCTTGATTTAACTGGGAAACTCTCAGGACTTCTATGGCTTTCAAAACTCAAGGATTGACTCATATCCATTCTAGAACATGCCTTGCACAATTGGCACCCTCTAAACCCTTTGTATACATGAATTATATCTTTTTTTGTGATAGAAATTCCTTTTCTTGGATAGCTAGGTGCTATAAAAAAATTTAAGTTTTGGTTCTTTTATATAATGGGTGGATGGTTTGGCAAGACACTGCCTATAACAGGGTCCTGAAGTAGCATAGGCCAGAACTTGTTGAGAGATTTTTTGATATTCCAATGGTCGGTTATATTTTGTGACAAAGGAATGTCTAAACCTGTCATTGTGAATACTTTTGGGTCGATCCATCAATAGATCATTTCTATCCTTTTGGGCAATGATTCTAATTTCCTTCTCAATTGTGTGTTTATCATACCCTTTTTTTTTTTTAAACAGTTTATTTTTATGTGTCCTGCTTGTATTCTGTAGTCATGTAAACTTAAGCAGTTACGTTTCACTCTGGTGAGTTGACTTTTTGCGATGCTTCTCGGCCACGGTTTGTGGTGGCAACTCTTTCTGTGGACGTAACTGTTACCATCGGTTTCTTTAAAGTAACATTTTGATTGGACCTTATCTCCCTCGCAGAACAGACTAAGGTCTAGAAAATTAATTTCACGTTTCTCCCATTCGGGTGTGAATTTCAAATTGAATGTATTTTGCTTAAGGTAATGTACAAATGTAATGAAAGACCCATGGGACCCCTTCCAGATGAAAATGACGTCATCTATATATCGCCGCCATAAAACTAGCCCTCCATTCATGCCCGCACCAGACGAAGAGGTCTTCCCACCTTCTCATATATATGTCTGTATAACTGGGGGCAAATCTTGTTCCCATGGCATTACCTGTAATTTGAAGGTAAAATGTTCCTTCAAAAAAAAAAAAAATTATCTTCCAATATGAATTGGATAGCTGATAAAATGAAATTCTTAAGTGTTGGAGAAATTTCTGTGTCTTGGCCAAAAGGGATTCCGTGAAGGCGGACATATTCTTTTATTAAAATTTTTGCAAGTGAAGAAGCAGAAGGAATAGAAGGAAGGGGAACAAAATGGACCATTTTGTAAGGTGGTCAACGATTGTCAAGATAGAAGTATTACCTTCTGACTGAGGGAGGTCACAAATAAAATCCATCGTAATGGAGAACCATGGACTTATTTATTTATTTTTTTCATTTAAATTTTTTATTAATGCCAAAGAAAAGAAACAGGCAGTACATCACATTTTACATATTATCCAACAATAAAAGGCAAAAATGCCTTTATCAAGGGAGCATTTTTTTTTAATTTTCTTTCTTAACAGAAAAGGAATGTAGTAAAGATTGTTTTTGTACCATAACCCATTTTTCAGGGTAAGATGAAAATTAGGAGAAGGATCATTAGGGGAATAGGAAGTTGCAATATCCTGAGATAATGAGGTCATTAACCCAATTATTGCAGTAGGTTGAAAAATGGTGTCGGTGTTGGGGAATGGAGAGATTTCAAGCATCTCAGACAATGCATCAGCTTTCCCATTTTTATTACCTGGATGAAAAGTAATATGGAAATCAAATAGTTCCAAAAAAAGGGACCATCTGGCTAATTTAGGGTTTAATCTTTTTGCAGATATTCTAGGTTCTTATGGTCCATGAAAACAAGAAAAGGAAGTGTAGAACCTTCAAGTAAATGTCTCCATTCTTCAAGAGATGTTTTTATGGACAATAATTATTTTTCTCCAACACAATAATTTATCTTGCGATCACATGGCCCAGGGGGGCTGAAACAGATGGAGGAGGACTCCCTGGGCTGCCAGGTGAGTCCTCACACCGCGATCATCAGCGTGGGATCGTGGGCGACCGGGACGTGCTATGCCGCCCCCCGGAGTTTAGAGCCGGGTCCCTAAGGATGGCATAGCATGCCCGCCGTCCTTAAAGGGTTAATTTTAGGAAGTCCAAGAGAGTCATTCAGGTGATAATCCAATTCGACAATAAATGATCAGACCTTAAGGGGGAATCCAAGAGAGTCGTTTAGGTGATAATCAAGATTGGCAAGAAATGAGTAATCCTTAGGGGAAGTCCAAGAGAGTCATTTAGGTGTCCAGTCCAGTTCGATATCAGGTAAGTAATTCAAAGGTAGATCCAAAAGAGTGGTTAAAGTTCAATCCAGTCCGGTAACAAAAGAGCAATTAGGTAAGATTAGAATGGTTAGAAAGGATTGGATAAGTCACTGGGACAAGGATGGAACATAGAAGATAAGAATAGGTGTCAACTGCACACAGGAATTAACACATTAATTGTGCGCGGAGGCATTGACGTTGAACGTTTAAATGCTGTGATCCTTGTCTGCAGTTTGCACGGTCCTTTTGGGTACAAACATGCACAGTCTTTAAAAGTAACTTAATTCCAAGCACTTTATTTGTAAATCCACACAGGAGACAGCAGTAAATGAAAAAAAAAATAATGTAACAAAATCCCTATAAACAAAAACCTAGCTCGTCTGAGCACTAACTAACATCAGATTCCCTATCTCTCAGGGGTTAAACTATAACAAAATAATTTTGGTTTCACCAACCTAGTGTCTTTGTCAGCTCTCAGCACTCCAGTGTTTGTCAGCTCTCAGCACTCCAGCTCTTCAAGAGAGAAAACAAACATTCTCCCCTTACCTGCCTAGCAGGGAGGGGTTTATTCCCACTGCTGCAGCTGATTACCTGCAGCTGAGCAGTGGGTTGGAGACAGTCCAAAAACCCTGGCCTGGATCTATGTCTCCCAAGAAAACTGCTAAACTGCGGAGTGGAGCACTGGCCCACCCTGCTCTCCAAATGCTCCACCCCAGGGGCCCATAACTAAATATTCATTTCGGTTATATACACACAGAAACACACACTCCCCCTGGGGTTAAAAATCATACCCCTCTCTGAACAATTCAGTCGAAATATAAACTCCCTCACAGACCACCCCATTAACCTTATCACATATCCCCCTCCCCAGCTCAGACCCATCGGGGCGAGCAGCCTGGGACCATAGACAGTGAACTCGGGAGAGGCCATCTGCATTACCTTGGGCAGTTCAGGCCCTGTGAGTAATAGTAAACTGGTAAGGCTGAAGACTTAGGAACCATCTAGTCACCCTGTAATTTTTTTCTTTGTTTTGCCTCAACCACATTAAAGGAGCATGGTCCGTGATCAGTGTAAAACGTCTCCCCAGTAAGTAATATCTCAGGGATTCTAATGCCCATTTTATTGCCAGGCATTCCTTTTCCACTACGGAGTACCTCTGTTCATGGGGTTTCATTTTCCGGCTCAGATACATGACAGGATGTTCCTCTCCTTCATGTACCTGGGAAAGTAACGCGCCAAGGCCCACATCAGACGCATCGGTCTGTACCACAAATGGTTTAGTGAAATCCGGAGCCACCAAAACAGGGTTAACACACAAGGCTCCCTTCAAGACTTGAAAGGCATGCTCCGCTTCCAGGGTCCACTTAACCATAACCGTGCCTTTTGCATTAGTAAGTTCAGTCAATGAGTTGGCAATGGTAGCATACCCAGGGATGAACCTGCGATAGTAGCCAGTTAAGCCTAAAAAAGCCCTGACTTGCTTTTTAGTTATAGGACGTAGCCAACTGGTGATGGCCGCTACCTTGCTCTCTTGTGGTTTAAGGAGCCCCCGCCCGATAGTGTAACCTAGATATTGTGCTTCTTCTAGCCCTAAAGAACACTTAGCAGGGTGAGCTGTCAAACCAGCAGCCCTTATACTACCCACAACTGCCTGAACCTTCATCAAGTGGGTTTCCCAGTCCGCACTTTGAATCACCACATCATCCAGGTAGGTGGCTGCATACTCCCTGTGGGGGTGAAGTATCTTATCCATCATATGCTGAAACGTGGCTGGGGCACCATGCAACCCAAATGGCAGTACTTTATATTGGAACAACCCATCAGGAGTAGAAAAAGCGGTTTTCTCTTTTGCTTTCTCTGTCAGGGGTACCTGCCAGTATCCCTTGGTGAGGTCCAAGGTGCTCAGATATCTGGCCTTACCTAATCGCTCTATTAGCTAATCCACCCAGGGCATTGGGTAGGCATCAAACCTAGAGATATCATTTAGCTTACGGAAATCATTACAGAAACGGATTTCCCCATTTGGTTTGGGCATTAACACAATTGGGTTGTTCCACTCACTTTGTGACACTTCAGTCACCCCCAACTCAAGCATCTTTTTAACCTCTGCACTCACCGCTTCACGTCTAGCCTCAGGTATCCTGTAGGGCTTCAGATTGATCTTCTTCCCAGGTTCAGTTAGGATATCATGCTTGATTATATGTGTTTTTCCTGGTATTGGGCAAAACACATCCCTATTTTTAGACACAAACTCCCTGACTTCCTGTTTCTGATGGGGGGCAAGAGTATCAGCGACATGCACCTCTGGACCCTGCTCACGAGTGGCTTTAGTAGGTTTATCTCTGGCCATGATGAAAACCTCTCGTTCTACCCATGGCTTCAATAAATTTATATGATATGTCTGTTCTGGCTTCCGTCTGCCTGGCTGTCTTACTTTATAGTTTACGTCACTGACCCGCTCAGTGATTTCATATGGCCCTTGCTAAGAATTTGCTTTCTACCGTAAGAATGAGAACTATAACCCTGTTATCCGGTTTGAATACGTGGTTTGAACCCTGTCATCCGGTTTGAACAAGCAAGCTATAACCTTGCGTTCCGGTTATAGCTTGCTTGTTGGGCTCTCTGGGCCTTTTAAATGTTTTCCCTAACTGGGAATTACTGCTTCGATTCGCTCTTGCATTTGAGCTACATGCTCTATAAGACTATATGCTCTTGTTCCAAGTTTCCTTGGCAATATCCAGTATGCCTCTTGGATGCCTACCATACATTAACTCGAAAGGTGAAAACCCTGTGGAAGCTTGCTGGTCTTCTCTAATAGAAAACATCAGGTAGGATATGAGATAATCCCAGTTTTTTCCGTCGTTGTCTATCACCTTCCACAGCATAGCCTTTAGAGTTTTATTAAAACTCTCCACTAATCCATAAGTTTGTGGATGGTATACTGAGGTTTTCAGTGCTTGATTCTGAGCAATTTGCACAAATCACGCATGATTCTTGACATAAAAGGGGTTCCCTGATCTGTGAGAATTTCCTTTGGTATACCCATCCTGCTAAACATCATCAGGAATTCCCTTGCAACACTTTTAGAGGTGGCATTCCGTAGAGGTACTGCCTCTGGATACCGTGTTGCATAATCAACAACAACTAAAATCTCCTCTAGCAGACCTAGGCAACGGACCTATCAGGTCCATTGCTATTCTTTTGAATGGAACCTCTATGATGGGAAGGGGTACCAATGGACTACGAAAGCCCTTTTGTGGAGCTTTCAGTTGGCATTCTGGGCAGGATTTACAAAACCTCTCTATTGCCGAAAATACTCCTGGCCAATAGAATCAGGTCAGAATATGCTCCCTCATTTTTTCAAAACCAAGGTGCCCACCTAACACATGGCTACGGGCTAGCTTTAAAACAGTGTTTCGGTGAGATTGGGGAACTAACAACTGTTCTACCCCCTCTTCCCCTTCCTTCTCTACTCAATACAGCAGATTATTTTTCTCCATGAAATAAGGAAAGCTTAAGGGCTTGTCAGGGTCCACCCTTGTACCCTCCACTATTTGCACATTCTCTCTTGCTGCTGTCATGGACATATCTTCCCATTGGGCTGCTTGGAAGTTACCAGGGGGGACTCAGATCCTGAAACTCCACTTCTTCTATAGGGTCTTCACTATGGGGAGGTTCTACCTCATTACCCAGGCACACCAAGGGTGTCTCTTGCTTAGTACCCAATTCACATTCTATATTGGAAAAAGGAAAAATATTATCTATACACTCTACCCCGGGTAGCTCCTCAGAGTGCATTTTCGGATGAGCAGAGCACTTTTCACATAGGTGGCAGAAATGGGGAAAGTCCCTTCCTAATACCACATCATATGGTAACAGGGGCACTACCCCTACCCCCTACCCCTGCATTTAACTTGTCCTACCTCGGTGCCAAACTCAACCTCTGTGTGTCACCATGTATACACACAATATCAATCACTTGTCTGGTATCTAATTTCCCTGGATGAAGCAGAACACTTTTTATCAAGGTAACCTCACTCCCTGAATCAATCAGAGCTTGTACATTCTTTCCTTCCACCCTCACCATTATTAAATTAATAGCACTAGTCACCACCCACATCTTTGAGCAAGTCAATACAGTCCTATGCAGAGCCATTGTTCCTACATCACACTGCATGGGCTCTTCATTCTCTGGACAGTTACGTGCAAAATGTCCAGGCTCATGGCATTTAAAGCACCGGAGTTGTCCCTTAGCTTGGTTTTGTAGCCATAATGGAGCTGGTGGGGACCTTCTGCCACCCCAGTCATATGGTCCAAGGTTCGGTACAAAGTTTTGTCCTTTGTTTCCCACTTTCCCGCTTATCCGGTTGTTAGCCGGTCAGGACTTCTCATGAGGATCAATACTATATGGCTCCTTGGCGACCAAATACCTCTCAATCAGGCACATCATTGCTTCTTAATCCTGAGGGTCCCCTTGGTAGACCTATTGTCGCAGTCCTGTTGGCAGATGTCTGAGAAAACGGTCCATAACAACCATCTCCACTATTTTGGTAGCAGGGTTGCGCTCTGGCTCCAGCAACTTCTGAGCGAGCCTGAGCAATCCATACATCTGGGCTCTGGTAGAATTACTCATGTCATATGCCCAATTATGAATATTGTTTTTACCAAACTAGTGTCTTTGTCAGCTCTCAGCACTCCAGTGTTTAGTCAGCATGCTGCTTCCAGCTCTTCAAGAGAGAAAACAAAATTTTCCCCTTACCTGTCTAGCAGGGAGGGGTTTATTCCCACTGCTGCAGCTGATTACCTGCAGCTGAGCAGTGGGTTGGAGACAGTCCAAAAACCCTGGCCTGGATCTATGTCTCCCAAGAAAACCGCTAAACTGCGGAGTGGAGCACTGGCCCACCCTGCTCTCCAAATGCTCCACCCCAGGGGCCCATAACTAAATATTAATTTCAGTTATATACACACAGAAACACACACTCCCCCTGGGGTTAAAAAACATACGCCTCTCTTAACAATTCAGTCGAAATATAAACTCCCTCACAGACCACCCCATTCACCTTATCACAATGCGTAGGGGTCAGAGGTTCTCTTAAAGGGGTAAAGATGACGTTCTGAAGAACCATTAAAGAAACTGACACAGATATATATATATATATATTTTTTAAATGTATAATCTCTGTGGTCTTTAAAACCCCCATAACTCGTTTGAAGGATGGCTGTTATATCCAGGCCATTAAACGTGTGGAATAGGTCCCTGGCAGATAAATTCATGCCTCTACAAGCTTGTAATAATTTCTGGAATATAAATGTAGGGCAGTGGTTTAGTCAAGGATTATTATACCCATCAAAACACCTACTTGCTGTTCCTTTGGAACGGTAACTTGAGTCCTTGTCCCTTTCCCATTAACCACGGTTGAACAACTATAGTATCAGCAACTTTACCATCTTCATCGAGGACTGCTTTTACTTGGGTGTGATGAATCCACGACTTGCTCCCTTTAACTTTACATCACTGCGGGTCGCGAGCAGCACTTGGACAGAAAGAATCCACTGTGGTGAAGCTTTTCAAGACATTGCAGCTGCTAATTCTGAGTCCCCACTTACAAGCCCAATGTTTATGGATGCTATTTTTACATCCTTCACAATGGTGATATGGGAAAAAACAGTCAATACACAGTATAAATCATCCTAAAATGTTAATTATTATAAAAATATAAAAACTAAAAATTATTTCCTAAAAAATATTTTTAAAGTCATTAAAAAAGGAGGAATAAATAAAATTATTACAAATTGTATAAATCAAAATCTATATTTAATCCCTTAGGTTCTAAAGTCTTTAATCTAAAATATTATTTAGGAAAGAATTTTTAGTTTTTATATGTTTATAGTAATCAACTTTTTGGGATGATTTCTACTGTGTTTTGACTGTTTTCTCTTTCTAACTTTTTAAGTAGGATATCTTGGGGATATACACCCTGTTCCAAATTATGATGCAAATTATATTTTTCTCATTTACCTAAATAATTTATGTAAATAACAGTCAGCATAATTCTCATGTTATCAACTATTAAGAGTACAATTCAAATTTTATTGAACAAACCTCCTAATGATAACAGTATTTTTTTTAAACATAAAAAACTTACAATGCACTGTTCCAAATTATTATGCACAGTAAGTTTCAAAACACTTTATAGGTTGTAAAGAACTGAAAATTGTCATTTGTTGTGTTTGCAGCATATTTACTGAAATCAAAAGCTATTTCAATCAAACTTATAACAACATTTTAACTTTTTAAACATTTTAACAGGTCACGTTACATTTTAACATAGGACCCTTATTTGATAGCAGCTTCACAAGTCTTGCATCCATTGAACTTGTGAGTTTTTGGACAGTTTCTGCTTGAATTTGTTTGCAAGATGTCAGAATAGCCTCCCAGAGCTGCTGTTTGGATGTAAACTGCCTCCCACCCTCATAGATCTTTTGCTTGAGGATGCTCCAAAGGTTCTCAATAAGGATTGAGGTCAGGGGAGGATGGAGGCCACACCATGACTTTCTCTCCTTTTATCCCCATAGCAGCCATTGATGCAGAGGTATTCTTTGCAGCATGAGATGGTGCATTGTCATGCATGAAGATGATTTTATTATGGAAAGCATAGTTCTTCCTTCTGTACCAGGGAAGAAAGTGGTCAGTCAGAAACTCCACATACTTTGCAGTGGTCATTTTTACACCTTCGGGGACCCTAAAGGGGCAGACCAGCTCTCTTTCCATGTTGGAACAGGGTGGCCGTCCACCAACCATCCACTACTCCATCCATCTTGACCATCCAGGGTTGCACAGCACTCGTCAGTGAACAGGACTGTTTGAAAATTAGTCTTCATGTATTTTTCTGCCCAATGCAGCCGTTTCTGCTTGTGAGCATTGGTTAGTGGTGGCCGAATAGAAGGTTTATGCACACTTGCATAACTTGATGTCCATGGGACTCCAGAGGCACCAGCACCTTCAAATATCTGTTTGCTGCTATGTAATGGTATTTTAGCAGCTGCTCTCTTGATCCGATGCATGGATCTGGCAGAAATCTTCCTCAATGTGCCTTTATCTGCACGAACCCGTCTGTGCTCTGAATCAGCCACAAATCTCTTAATAGTGCGATGATCACGCTTACGTTTTCGTGAAATATCTAATGTTTTCATACCTCGTCCAAGGCATTGAACTATTTCACTCTTTTCGGCAGCAGAGAGATCCTTTTTCTTCCCGATATTGCATGAAAATGGTGCTCTGCTTAATAATGCGGAACACCGTCCTTTAGTAGTTTTTCCTTAAATTGGGCTCACCTGGCAATCTAATTATCACAGGTGTCCGAGATTGTTTTCAGTGATCAAAAGAGCCCTGAGACACAATGCCATCCATGAGCTAAACGGAAAAACAAAATATTTAATCTTTGTGACACTTAAATAGAATTTGCATAATAATTTGGAACAGGGTATACATAAAAAGGATATGTATAAAAGATATATATGTCTGAGAACCCCTATGTGACAAGAGCAATCTCGCCACATTGCATTGGAGAAGCCTGGTTGCTCGCCTGTTGCCTTTGGATTATGGCCCCATGTTCAAATACATCTTTTTCCCCACAGAAAAGGCTTATTCGTGCCTTTTCTGCCCAGTGTTCGGTAGTTTCTGTGACAGATCCCTCTGTCTTGGACTGAACTTACCGTATGGCTCGTTCATTTGTTTAATTCGTTTTCCTCGTTCCTGTGGACTCTATGGCGTTCCCATTTTAGGACCGCACAAAACTACCGAACGGCCGGCCACCCAGTAGAGAAGTGTGCTGCTGATTAACCTCTTGGCCCCATTCGAACGTTGAGGTTAATTGCAGACACCTCTTGATTGATACAGTAGTTGGGTGGCCACCATTCTTATGCCGAACACGAGGTCGCGGCCATTTTAAACCACGCGAAGGCACAGCGGTGTTCGACGCCTAATCCATGGAACTGAAAACGGATACAGTTTGGCGCGAACACCGCTGAAGCCGCCGATCTCCCTTCTTGTTCGATAGAAGTGCATGAACGGCCCTATATTCGGTAGTTTTACCTGACTACACCATACCTCAGATAGGAATCCCATGGAGCTCATTCGTATGAGAACTGACTTTGTGAACACTTTGGCTCCATGGCGATTGAACTGTATTCGTGTAGTCTTAGCACCATTCTCTTAATAATGTGCGCTCAGACCTGAGCTATCTGGGGATATATTAAATGTATATCTTTACTGTAACCGTTCCAACATGGGGGATTTTAACGGTAATTTCTATATTAGTATCCCCACGTGCAAAATGGCGATTTGCCTTTGTCCTGGGAGATAATTGAATTACTTCTCAATTATCTCCAGGGCAGAGGGGAGGAAGCCAGGATGCATTGTGGGAATATAATGTGACTGTGTGCTGATTGTCTGTCCTTTGTCACAGTCTCCCATTTGGTCCCCTAGGGGAGTGTCCACCAGGTGGGAGACCTGCATAAATACTGGGCAGGTAGTCCTCATTAAACAGACCACTGCTTGACCCCCAACACGGAGCCTTGTCTCGTCTTTGGGTGGATTTACTGAATGCTGTTAGAGACTGATTGCTAGGAGTGTAAGCCGCTTGGGTGCTTTTCCTATTCGTCTGCTAGCAGCTATTCTATGGTTCCAGTTCGGGAGTTTGGAGTGCTATTTTGTATCTAGTTCGGGAGTTTAGAGCATTCCCTTATATGCGGTTTAGGAGTTTGGTGTTCTGCAGTAGCTGTGCCTGTGCATCTGGAAGGGGAAGATCTTCTAAACGGCGGTCTAACCCTTTTATGCTGAGGGTGCCGTTACACTCTAGTTCATATCAAATGTATAAAAATACATAAATAACTTAAAAATACATAATAAAATGTGTACATTAAAAATATTTGACAAACCTCCTGATGATAGCTGAAGTGGAAGGGAGAAATTTGAACTTCAAAAAATAAAAATAAAAATTTGAAAAAAAAATATAATATAAAAATAGAACTATATTTTAAATCTTTAAAGTCCAAATTGCTACCTTCCACTTCAGCTATCATCAGGAGGTTTGTCAAATATTTTTAATGTACACATTTTATTATGTATTTTTAAAGTTATTTATGTATTTTTATAAAGATAGACAGACTTAGCAAGAGGAAATCTGACGCCAAGTTTGTATTGGTTGTAGGGTAATTAGGGCATAACCCAAAATGAAGATGTAGAGAAAGATTAGACTAGGCTTGCAAAAAACAAGACCAATACTAATCCCATTACCCTTGTTTAAATTAACTAATCAGGTATTAGGAGAGATGCCTTGATTAAAACACAAACTTTATTGAATCCCTATACGGGTAAAGAAATCACACAAAAAGATAATAAATGTAGTGAAAGTGTCAAAATAAATGTACTTGAAAAGCGAAAAAGTTAAGTAAATATACTAGTTTAAAATAGAACCAACTGTCCGAATTTCAGTGGTAATTCCAAGATTGTACACCCACTTACAATCGAGATACACTAGCTAATAGACCCAATACAGTGTTGCAAAGAGTTGCAATAATCACGGGTACTGAGTTGTGTCTAATTAGGAGGGTGAATTGGAATTGTTACCCATGAAGGGCAGTGTAATAAGAGACATCAATTTAATATGCGGTATAGTAAGTAAATAAAATGTAGATATCTATCTCTTAGTCTTGTTACTCAAAAGGGCACTTGTAAGTAGGAGGGTGGATAGAGTCTCTAGTAATGGCTACAACAGATATATGGGGTGAATTGAACGCAGCAATTCCCAAATTAGTTGCAATTGGGACATTAGCGATAAGAAAAGAAGAAGCCCCTATTGATAAATCTCAGCCAATCCTGAACGAAATACTGTAAAGAGCTGTGAAATCTGACCAGACTCTGCTGGTAGGGAGTCTTGGGTCTGATATAGCACTCTTCACGTATAGCTCCAGGACACAGAGAGCGATTATAATAGTATAGTAGGTAGAACAATCAATTATATTCCAAGGCTATACAACAGCAGGGTGAATAAATTGAATCTCCGATACTAGATATGACAGATATATGGGGTAAGTGAAATGCAGCATATCCCAAATTGTTACACTAACAAATGGGCTGCTATCAGTATAAGAAAAGAGCCTCAAATAGTATATCTTAACCAATCATTAATGTGCTAGGTAGCTGTTTAGAAGAACTGCAGATCCTGACAGCACTCTACTATGCTAATATAGAGAGCCGTGGGTGATGTAGCACTTAGTTAGATATAGCAGCAAAAATCGAAAGATTAAAAAAGTATGATAAATATAAATAAAATCACCTTATGGCTGTGCTATTATGAATTCCAAGCAAGAGAAATCCCATCAAAGTGCTATCTATAAGGAGAGCAGACTGTCTAATCTATCTAAGCTAAAAAAAGATTACCATCAATCATTGTAGCTGGAGTTAAATCTGAAAATATGTTGGTACAAATACCTAATACTACGAATAAAGCTTGATACTAATCTGTTTGTTGCTTCAAGGCAACCCCTATTCTAACTGACTAGGCTGCAAAACTCCGGTATAGAGATCTATCTATGAACAAGTATTCCTAAGTATAAGATTGTCAAGACATCAAAAGAGGTCCTAGAAAGTAAGATCCACAAGTGTGGTCTCTAACTCAACGTACGTTTCGGTGCTTACTTGCATGAGAGCCCGCCCAATTACTGATGTCAGTGTTAACCGCAAATAACATCAAAGGGAGTGGTTCTTTTTTCAATTGGCTTCAATGGACAAAGTAAGGAGAAAAAAATAACTCATCCAGTGCCAGATGAAATTAGTTTGCCATCATTGTGGGATTTCAAATTGTGAGAGCCTATTAAGGGATGGTGCTTAGAATTGACATTGAAAGTGTCGAAAGAAAAAACTAATTTAGTAAAATAACATGATCTTCTAGAGAGCTTAAACAGTATCTATATTGATACGGACAATTCAATATAAACGGCTTAAGGGAAAAAAAGTATTTTCAAAGATGTCTGTAAGTAACTTCCTCAGTAAGCTAGCAATTAATATGCAAATTATGTCATAGAGAGTATGTTCTAAAGATATGTGGTTCATTTAGATGGGAAGCAGACAATTAGATGAACGTTGCAAAAGAGAAGCCCTCATTCAAACCCTTGGGTTGAAGGATCTTCAGCCGATAGATCCAGAAGCTTTCACGCTGTCTGAGGAATCTATCATACCTCTTCTCTTGTCAAGTTTCACCAGTTCCAACCCACAAAAGCAAAGCCCTTTTGAGTCACTTGAGTGATATTCCCTTAAGTGTCTAGCGCTAGGGCTCTCTATTGTGAGCTTGGGGGACCTAACATGTTCCTTTATCCTTTCTTTAAATGGACAAAAGGTTTTACCCACATATTTTAAGTCATATTAACAGGTTAGGAGATAAACCAAACCTGCAGTGTTACAGTTAAAGAATGAGGCAATTTTGAATGATTGTTTGTCTTCACTATCAGTAACTTTTTTGAAGTTACGTTTAATAAATTTACAGGCGACACATCGTCCACATTTGAAAGAGCCCACAAGCGGGGTGGTCAGCCAAGTATGGGTTATGGTATGATGGGGTTGAAAATGGCTGGGGACCAAAAGGTCTCTAAGATTTTTACCCCTACGTGCTGTGATTTGGACCTTAGGACCAAGAATGTGGTTAAGGTGTGTATCATCCGTTAAAAGGGGCCAGAATTTCTGGATGCCTTGTTTAATACGATCCAACCCTGCATCGTATGTTGCGATAATGCGTGTTGGATTAGTTCCATTTTTAGGTGGGTTTTTGCCAAGTAGTGTATTCCGGTCAACCTCCAGTGCTCTTTTATACGCTCTTTTTAGGCATTTGTTAGGATAGCCCTTATATTTGAACTGCTTTTTTAGAATTTTAGCTTTGATTTTGAGTTCTTACAGGGTACTGCAATGTCTGCGGACTCTGAGGTATTGGCCAGTGGGTATGCCACTCCTCAGGAGCCTTGGATGGCAGCTATCCTAATAGAGGAGACTATTGGAGGCCATGGGTTTTTTTATAGAGTGTTAGTTTGAATAGTTCCTTCATTTGTAATAGAGATTGTTAGGTCAACAAAATTCAGAATTTTAGCTCCAAACTCTGAGGTGAATCTCAGATTGTGTTTATTAACATTTAGTAGAGTCGTGAACATGTTGAAATCCACAAGAGAGCCCTTCCATACAATTAGAATATTATCAATATATCTAGCCCATAGATGATGTATCATGGGGATATAAGGTGAAAATTCATCAGACTTTATAATCACCTCTTCCCACCATCCCAGGTGCAGGTTGGCATATGATGGGGCACAAGCTGTACCCATCGCGATGCCCCACACCTGGTGGTAAAATCTGTCATTAAAGAGGAAGTAATTATGTGAGAGGATGAATTATTTTTCTTTTGTAGATCTATTTTTATTGAAGTTTTTGACAGTATTTATACATAACAAAAGGTATATCAAATGAGACACGCAGGTCTCCAGCATGGTATGAACAGGAGTACATAGTTTGTGTGACATGCGTTAACTAGAGGATCTTGGGTGTAATTGGTGTCAGGAGGTTAAGTTATTGCCACAAAATGTTCAGCTTATAAGCATGTTATTTACATTTCCCCGTTTTCCAATCCCCACCAACAGGTATCACAGATTACATCCCCGTTTCTTACGACCTGTCTCGCGTGTTTGCCCAAGCCTTGGACTTGGGGTTTGCCTCATGTATAGGTGGAGCTGCGTCGTCCCCAATTGTATGCGGTCTAGTTCTATCTTGTCTGCTGTATCCGTCGTTATGCTTAGTTGGGGATGAGGTTAGCATTGTCATGTTATTAGATGTGTGGATGTGTGGTTGGCTTTGTGTGTGGGCGGAGGTGGTGTTTCAGTGTGAGTGATAGTGTCTTGTACTTGTCCAATGTTTCATATTTTCCGGCTTTGTGTGCCGTGTGTCTTATGGCGTTCTGAGATGTGTTGATGGTTCTGTGGTTAAGTGGATGTGTGTCATTTCTCGTGAGTGATGAGGATGCCTGTTGAGAACGCGTCCTCTATTTCCGTGATGGTGGTCCCTCTGTGTTCCTGATGTAGGGTTGAAGAAGGGGGGCGGGTGAAGGGAATGAAAGAGAGGGTAAGTATGAAGAAATGGTTAGGGGGTGTGGATGAGAAGTCCGCATTAAGAGGTGCCCGGGTTCGCCCGCCCATCTGCCCCGGCCCCGCAGCTGCCTCCGTCCCGTAAGTGTTGAGAGATATAAACAAACCATGGCCTCCACATTTCCACATGTTTGGTGTCCCTACCCATTAGGGAAGCCTGGAGTACCTCTGCACTCTGGATGTCCTCCACCTGTTGAATCCACTCTTTTTTTGTTGGGATGTCAGTTTTCTTCCAGTGGGCCAGTATGGATGCCTTGGCCGTGTTCAGTAGGTGTCGGAGAACTGATTTTTTTATAGTTCGAGATCGTTTGTTGAGAGATGTGTAGTAGGGCAAATTCTGTCGACCAGTCTGGGACATCTCCCAGCACCAAGGTCACTTTGGTCTTCACCATGGTCCAGTATGAGCGTATGGCACGGCATTCCCACCAGATATGTAGCATTGAGCCGCTCTCCTCTTCAAACCACGTCAATTCCCTGTGCAAGCGTTCTCTATGCGGCAGTGTGGTGTAGAATTGTTTCAGTTGCATATATCTGAGGGTGATCATGGCAGTCCGCGGTCTACCCTCCAGGAGCGAGCCTAGGTCTCGTAGTTCGCCTGCTCGCAGGGCTCTGCTTATGGAGATGTAGTCCCCATCACCCAGGATTCTCCACGCTCTGACTGGCAGGCCACCTCCTATTTTGCTGTTATACATTTGATATGAACTAGGGGTTCTCATACATACATACATATATATATCTTTTATACATATCCTTTTTATGTATATCTGTTTTATACATATTTACTTGTTTATATATAGGCATATATGATCAATGGCATGTTGAATATATCAAATTTGCTAATTGGGCAATCTATGTTGTTATTTTATGGAGTTATATTTTGTGGCTATATATGTTATACTTCATTTCTCTCTTTCTGACATCTGTTTCACTTTCATTCAGCAATCTAATTTTATCATTTCGTTAGTAATATTAAACATTTGCACTTTGGGCAGTTCGCCCATATTTAAAATGGTGCTTTTACAGACATCATACTAAGCAGCACAGCTAATAATGCAGAATACGAAAACCGGAAGTGACAATGAATTCCGCCGACCGGAAGTGACATCAGACACTGTACCAATCGCCAGCAGTACAGATGCAGCAAATTGAGAAGCTAATCAGTAACATATGTATTACAGGGAACACAAAGGACTAGACAGTCATTGAGAAAGACTATAACAGCCGAAACGCGTCTAAACTCATTTGTCCAATAAATTTTCCTTTACTTGATCCTGGTGTTCCTGCATTGTCAACAACAAGACTATTTAGAAGTATAATCTCATGCATGCACTAAAAGGGTGTTGTTTACCTTGTGTTCTTTCTGCCACATTGTGTTAACTTTTGGCCAATTTTATTACCACTATCAATAAGGTGTAGGGAAAACACCTATGTTCACCCCCAGTGCACTCTTTAACAAGAAATAATTTGAAGCGTCATATATCTGCTATTTTTAGCTTTTTGTTTAACTATCCGTTTACTTAAATCTTGCACCAAAACCCTCTGCTGAAAATGACTCTTACATTTGCAAGAACAGTAGAAGAGCAGGCACATGATAACTCTCTCGCACTCAGCGACCATTATTGTTAAATTGCAATGGACAGTCTGAATGACCGCAACAATGGATTTTTCTAAGACAATTTAATTTTTAATATTGCTAGCTTAGTTAGTTTCTTTCCTCTTCAATGCTGGAAGTTCCATTATTAAAGCGGCACTATCATGCTTCTCTCCCTCTCTCAGCATCTGTTTTTCATTTCTTCCTGTCTGCTCTAGTTTTCTTTAAAACATAATACAAAGTAAGGACTACCTTGTCTTATGTTTTTTTTCCTACACTTGACCAGCTATGACCCAGGGGAGGTAAAAAAATTTCCCACAATTCTTACCTTCCTCCTGCTGCTTCATTCAGCGTTTAAACATTGGCAAAACTACCGAATTTTGTCCTAACAGAATGAGAACAGTTTGTCCATTCGTGTTAGGATGAAATTGTGGACTTTTGTTTGGATCAGAATGAAACTCCGATCTTATTCGTGCTGCGAGTAGTTAGCTCCCTAATTCCCACGCTATTACGGAGCTCTCTACTAAAAAGCTGAAAAACCTAGATTGGTCTTTCAGACAAATTTATAATACTAAGTAAATAAGCCCTTTACTTACTATTGTCCACACCCCTGGCCCTCACCCATGCGCAGCAGGTTTATTGGTTAGGTTAATTGGTTCCCCCCTCACTATTTTTAGAGTGAGGGGGTAGGTAGGCTTTTATTTGAGAGGGTGACTGTGGGCTTGAATACCCCTAGTCACCTTCGGTGGGGTAATTTCTACATTTATCCGACACCCATGGGTAGGGGGTGGGCAATAGGTTTCCCCCCCATTGTAACTTAATGGCCCCACCCACTACGCATGGGTGGGGATCCAAGAATTGTACAATAGGATTGTCCCCCTGTTGTATTTTAGGGTCCCCATCTGCCGCACCTGGGTGGGGGCCAAGGGGTGGACAATAGGACCAGGGCCAGATTAAGAGCCCAGTGGGCCTGGTGCTGACAATTATGACGGGCCTAATTACAGAATCATATCGACCAAAAACAGTAAAACACTCCCAAGCGTCATGTATCTGATGGAAATGGTGCTGGAGAGAAAGAAAACAGCAGCTATAAGAAAACACATACCCTAGGCTAATCCATCACTAATTTATGTTTTCATATTTCAAGTAAATCCATAACCCCTAACAGCAGTGTCCAGTAAGCAGGAAGTCAATGGGCACGGTAAAAGGGTGTGCCACTGACACAAATCACGTAACCTGCCAAAAGGGCGAACATGCCCAAAAAGAGGATATGTCTGCCCAAAGAATTAGAAGGCCAGCCTGGTATGAATGCATGTCAGGCTGCCTGCCAATCATGCAGCTGGCCAACTAAGGGCATACTATGCAGACAGCATAAATGCATCTAATGATGCGCTCGCTCAACCCTTTCTAAGGACTGTCCCCTAGCACTCGCTAGTCCACTTGTCTCCTTACCTTCTTACTACCAGGCAGAAGCTCCTGGTATATAGTCTGGGACAGAGAAAAGCTGTATGTAGTGAGTGTAGAAGAAAGGGAACATGCCACAGTGCTAGAGAGTCCAAAGTCAGCATTACCTTAAAGGATCACTATAGGGTCAGGAACACAAACATGAAGTCATGACCCTATAGTGTTAACACCACCATCTAGCCCCCCTGGGCCCCTCATGCCTCCTTAAATATAGCAAAATCTTACTGAAGCTGTAACTCTGCATGCTGTTAGACTCAGAAAAACAAGCAGTCTGCTCACATCATTAGAAGTGGTGGCCTAATCCAATCACAGTGCTTCCCCATAGGATTGGCTGAGACTGACAAAGAGGCAGATCAGGGGCAGAGCCAGCATGATTCAAACACAGCCCTGGCCAATCAGCATCTCCTCATAGAGATGAATTGAATCAATGAATCTCTATGAGGAAAGTTCAGTGTCTGCATGCAGAGGGAGGAGATACTGAATGTTTGGATGCATTTTAGGCAGCCATGACCCAGGAAGGATCTCTAACAGCCATCTGAGGAGTGGCCAGTGAAGTTATCACTAGGCTGTAATGTAAACACTGCATTTTCTCTGAAGAGACCGTGTTTACAGCAAAAAGCATGACACTGTGTCCCCATGTGTTTGTCTCATAATGTCTCCCAGTGTCCCTTAGTGTCTCAGTGTCTGCCATAATGTCTCCCAGTGTCCCTTAGTGTCTCAGTGTATGTCTCCTTGCAGCCTTTCCCCCCATCCCTTACTTCCCTGAGCTGTAGGTTGTCTCTGCAGGGTGGGAGTTGCTGTCTGGACTCTCTGTAGCTGCACCCCTGTAGATCAGTGAGTATAGATAGGCAGGGAGGGATATGCTGGAACTTCCTATCCCTGCCTGTCTCCACACACAGTGACCCCTACTGGCCAGTGCTGGTATTGCAGAGTAATCTCCATTTATACTGAGAAAAATACCAGCATTTGTGTTGCCAGTATCACTGTAATATTGGCACCAGCCAGGCAGCCTCAAATACTGCCTGTGCCAATAAAATAAAAGCCAGGTGGAATCCCTAAGAGTAGTGTGTGAAAAAAAAATGTAAAAAAATAAATAAAATAAAAAATATTTTTTTTTATTTTTATTTTTTTATAAATCAATGGGCCTATTCCATGGGCCTGGGCCTGGAGCTGCAGCTCCATCAGCCCCTATGTTAATCCGGCCCTGAATAGGACCCCGCCCTATTGTAACTTAAGGGCCCCCACCTGCTGCGCATGGGGTGGGCCGGGGGGTGGACAATAGTTCCCCCCCTATTGTAACTTATTGCCCCCACCCACCACTCATGGATGACAATAATAGGTTCCCCCCCATTGTAACTTAATGGCCCCAACCCACTGCACATGGATGGGGGCCAAGGATTGGATTGTTGTATTTAAGGTCCCCACCTGCCGCACATGAATGGGGGCTGGGGGGTTGGACAATAGGTCCCCGACCTATTGTAACTTAAGGGCCCCCACCCATGGACAATAAGTACCCCCACCCATGCATGGGTGGGGGCCGGAGGATGGACAATAGGTATTGTATTTTAGGGTCCCCACCCACCGTCTTTTATTTGCAAAATGTAATCATTTATTATAAGAATAAATTTATGTGCAAATATTTATATATATATTATAAGAATAAAATTTCCATGTCAATTACGTAATTAAGCCATTATTATTTGCTTTCGAAAAGGAGGTGAGGTGTTAATTTTAAATTTGCTTTTGGGGGAGGTATGAGACTAAAAAGGTTAACAATCCCTAAGATAGAGGGACTGATATGTTATTTCCTGTTAATATTTTTTTTTCATTATATTGCTATTGACATTTTCAACACACATCATCACTAATAATCAAATATTAATATAAATGTTCATTCAACAAAGTATGGATTTACCTATATACGTACGCTTTAATGTATGATAAATACTTCTCAGTAGAAGTACAAAGGGTTTAGTAACAAGGAAAAATTATTAGAAAAACTGAAGTATGTCTCGGATGACTCAGAGAGAACAGTTATAGTATTCAATTTAAAAATGATCATTTGTGATTGGCAGATATTCCCAATAAAGAAAGAGCAAGTGAAAAGATAAATTAGAAAATAAAAAGTTATAACAGGGACCTTTTCATTACACAAGCATAAAGCAATATTATTCTATGCAAATGAACATTTTTTTTTTTTTTTTATTTAAGGTCTGTGTTCTATTAGTAGCAATGATCAGAGACAGAAAAAAAGATTTTTTTGCACCTGCCTGCACTTGGCATAAGCAAATATCCTACTGGGTTTGAACAATGTGTCCAAATTCTCAGTAAATTGGAGCAAATCAACATTGTAATTGTAATGATAGAGCTAATTCAATCTTTGCTCTTAGCATGGATTTAATTTAATCATAAAGAACATGTATAGCACAGGTGGTACATTTCTAATCTTTAATGAATTTTCACCACATGAGATAGTATCCTGCTGCATGTAGATTTTCAGAAAAAGACACAATATGTACAAAATAAATGTATATATTATTATTACTTTATCTGTTGTCTGTAAGAATGTTGAAAGCATTACCCAATTATGTTAATTGTATTTTAAATATGGCTTGAAGGAAAAAATGCCACTTTTGGTTAAATAATTTTAACCTTTATTAAACAGTCTGTTGGGTGATTCTAACCAATCATTTTGGAATATTTCAGATCAAGGAGAATTATAATTTGGAAGATACTTTTTTCGATATGATACTGCATACAAAAACGAATATAGTGATACATTTGAAAGAGCAAAAAAAAAAAAGTTAGCTAACAAAAAGATAGAGAATTACTATGCATAAATAATAAATAAAACATTATATAAATAAACCAAATGTCTCTCTTAGACATTCATAGGGTTATTTAATAAAGCAACAATTCAAGTTGAATTCAAAGTGAATTTCAAATGTAATGTCTAATTTGCCAAACAGGAAAACAATCTCTAAGTCATCTATGCTTTCAGTTTTGCTGTTCTGGCCTTAAACTTAAAATTCACTTTGAATTCTCAGTTTAGTCAATAACTCTTAGTAATATTTTTTTCTGTGCAGGAATATAGGTGAAATTTAAGATTTGTCAAAGTTATATGCAGACCTGTGTTGTAATTGCAACAACAGAATATACTGGATGTAACGGCACCCTCAGCATAAAAGGGTTAAACCGCCGTTTAGTAGATCTTCCCTTCCAGATACACAGGCACAGCTACTGCAGAACACCAATCCGCCGAACAGGAAACCATATGAATGCCGTAAACAGCCGAATAGGAAGAACCATACGAATAGGTTTACACTCCTAGCAGTCAAACTGGAACAGCATACAATAAATCCCCCCAAGAACGAGACAAAGCTCCGTGTTGAGGGTCAAGCAGTGAACAGTCAGAGCTGTGGGTTTATTGTCCTTATATACACATTAGTACCACCCACAGGGTTTTACACAACAACCAATCATAAACGTACATTACAGAAACACTCCCAGCAATTACATACAAAAATCCTCCACTCTGCCTGTGATATAATTATGTTGCACAATGGTTTAACATAATTAACATAGGCAGTAAAAATACAGTTTTTTATCCATACACTGTAACTTTTAAACTACACATCCAATCTTCATACACACTTTAAACATAAACATAACCAAAATCAGACAAATCCATCCAGGGGTTAAAAAGTTAGCTGGAGGTCCCTTTATGAACGACCACAAGCACATTTTCCTGCCCAAAACAGTTCCATAGATTTCGGCTGTGCGGCCGGTCTATTTCAGGCTGAAAAAACTACTAAGTCCCATCGCCGATTGGGACTTAGTCTCTGCGGCTGTAAAATCAGTATGGGAGAAGGTAGGGCTCAGCGGTGTTCGCGGAAATGTGTAGCCGATTTTAGTTCCATGAATTTGGCTACACATACCGCTGACCTCGTTCGCATTAACAAAGATGGCCGCCGCCACGTGTTCGGCAAACGAACAAAGGCCACCAAGCATTGTCAATTAAGCTGCGGTGAACCGCAGCTTCTGGGAGATAAATTGCCTGCACACTTCCACTTCTGGGTGGTCCGCCTGTGTGGTACTTGGTTCAGTAAGCCCCATTTACTGAACCAAGTTGGAAATAGCCCGGAACAAAGAGTTTTAACCAGGTCTGGGGACACAGGGGACTTCGTCTTAAAGGGGCAGTGTCCCAAACAAGTCTGGGGACACCGTCTTAAAGGGGCAGTGTCCCAATCTTCCTGATGTCCCAAAAAGGTGTTTAAAGGGCCAGCACCAGTCCCATAAAGAGTCCATAAGCCACAATATGCCCACTGACTGTCTTAAAGGGCCCATACACACCCAATAAAAGTGCATACGTTTTCACCATCTCCCAGGGGCCATAGTCATGTGGAAGGAGGCTGGCAAATAGGCTTCTCCAATGCAATGTGGCGAGATTGGTCTCGTCACACTGGACTTTTGTCATAATTACTCAGCAGAATGTCCATTAATAATGATTCTCAGGTATATTGGAACGAAACGATGCAGTGTGGTAGAATCCAGCATCAGATATGTTGCAAAACAGATGCACAGCATTAAGACCACTCAAGAACAGGAAGCCAGAACAGATAACATGATAATAGACTAGTTGTAGGAAAATAAACTAGGGTGTAATGAATGTGTCCTAGGATGAAATTCTTTGAGAGGATTTAATTGTAATTGAAGGGAGAACAACTGCAGTAATGATGTACCTATTGAAAGATATTTGGTGAGAATTTGACTTTAAGGGTATATATAACTGGTAGATCAAGGGTAATCAATCTTTTAATATCGCCCACTTTTGTATCTTTGTTGATGGTAAAATTTCCTTACTGCCCACCAGTGCCGCAGTAACTCTAAGTTTTTTTTTTTTTTAAAGGAGGGTTTTTAAAAATATATGTACTTAAATATATCAGTGTTTTTTTTTCTATTTTCTGTTCTATTTTTGTGTGTGTGTGTGTGTGTGAGGTGCTGTGTATGTGTGAAGGGTGCACTGTGTGTGAGGTAGTGGTGTGAGTGTGTGTGAGGAGGTAATGTGTGTGAGGGGTGCAGTGTGTGTTTGAGTGATGCTGTGTATGCGAGTTAGTCGTGTGTGTGTGTGTGTGAAGGATGGGGTGCAGAGTGTGTGAGGCAGTGGTTATGTTAGGGGTGCAGTGTGTGTATGTGTGGGGCAGTGTGTGTATGTGTGAGGCAGTGTGTGTGTGAGGATCACAGTGTTCGTGAAGGGGCAGTGTGCGTGAGGCGGCAGTGTAGGACAGTGTGTTTGAGGGGGGCAGTGTGTGTGAGAGGGGCGGGCTGGTGCAAGGATCTTTGCCGCCCTAGGCAAAAAGAAATTTGCTGCCCCCCCATATGTTCTGCCCATCATGTGACATCACAATGCCCTCCCCATATGCTCTGCCATATGGGCCAACGCCAGTTATGCACAAAGTGTCTTTTATCTGAAAAGGCAGTGTGTTTACATTAAAACACCTGCAGGCACAGGCTATAGACACCATAACCACTACATTAAGCTGTAGTGCTTCTGGTGACTATAGTGGCCCTTTAATGTGAGGTAAATTAGAGATTAGTGCCACTAATAATATATTGGTTACCACCAGATGAGGACAAGAGGATGATGATGGGCTCAGGCTGCAGTCTGGCTCCACAGGTCTGGTGTAGAAGATGCTCTCTGGAGACTGTAACAGTGCTCACAACAATTAACAAACAGGAAGCAGCTCTATTTTTTGGGGCCCTTACACAGCTCAAGGTCTGGGCCCCTAGGGCCTGACCGAGAGTATGCCTACAACGTCCACCCATAAATCCACCTACATGGCCCACCTATGAGTTGTCTCACAGGGAGTGGAGTATATGTGTGTAGGGGATGTGTTATGTGTTATTATAATGTGTATGTGTTCTTATGGAATGTAGTGTATAGAGATACCAGTTTGTGTGTAAGGAATGCATTGTAGGTTTCAGGGTGTGTGTGTGTGTGTTTCTGTGTATGTAATTTAATGCAGTGTGTGTCTGTAAGGGGTGCATTGAGTGTGTGTAAGAGATGTATTTTGCTTCTGTGTGTAAGAGAATCAATGTGTGTATGTGCATAAGGGATGCATTGTGTGTTTCTGTGTGTGAGTAGGGATGCATTGCTTATGTGTGTAGTGTAAAAGAGAGGGTTTGTGGGATAGGATAGGGACCGAGAGGGTCTTTTACATTTTTTTATAGTGCTCTCCCCTCCTGTCAATTAGTAACCCCCCTTCCCTCCTGTCCCTTAGTGCTCTCCCTTGGCCCCCTGTCCCTATGCAGTCCCCCCTTGTTGGTCTTCTCACTACCTCTTGCCCCCTTTAGTGGTCCTCTAGCTTTTCCCCTCTCCCAAACCCCTTAGGGGTCCTTCCCCTCTCCCAAACCCCTTAGGGGTCCTTCCCCTCTTCCAACCCCTTCGTAGGCCTCCCCCCCCCAGTGGCCCTTTACCCCCTCTCCCCCTAGTAGTCCTTTCCCTTCCCCCCATAAGTGGTCCTTTCCCCCTCCCCCTTAGTGGTCCTTTCCCCCTCCCCCACCCCCTTAGTGGTCCTTACCCCCTCCCCCCTTAGTGGTCCTTTCCCTCCCCCACCCCTTAGTGGTCCTACCTCCCCTTAGTGGTCCTTTCCCCCCCACCCCCTTAGTTGTCCTTACCCTCTCCCCCTTAGTGATCCTTACCCTCCCCCTTAGTGGTCCTTACACCCTCCCACCATCCCCTTAGTGGTCATTACCCCTCTTCCCTCCCCCCACCCTTAGTGGTCCTACCCCTCTTCCCTCCAGTGGTCCTACCTCTTTCTCCTCAGTGGTCCTTACCCCCTCTTCCCTCTCCCTCCCTTAGTGGTCCTTTCTCTCCCCCCCTCCCTAGTGGTCCTTTCCCTCCCCTCCCTTAGTGGTCATTTCCTCTTCCCCTCCTCAGTGGTCCTTTCCCTCTTCCCCTCCCTTAGTGGTCCTTTTCCCTTCTTCCCTTTTCCTCCCCTTAGTGGTCCTTTCCCTCAGTGGTCCTTACCCCCTTTTGGTGATCCTCCCCCCCCTTGGTGGTCCTCCGTCCCTTTTGTGCCTCCTACCTATGTAGCGTGGTTGGGAGGCGCGGTCCACGGGACAGGAACTTCTGTTTCCTGTACCTGGCCACCAGCGGACTGAAGATAAGTATTCACTGAGTGAGCACTTCCTGGCATTCTGCCGGTGACCAGGTACAGGAAACAGAAGTTCCTGTCCCGCAGTCCGCACTGCCAGGCCACGCTACATTGAGTGACCGGCAGGAGGGAGTACTGTGTGCTTCCCTCCTGCCAGTCACCTAAATCTAGCGCCCCCCCGGGCCGGTGCACCCTAGGTGACTGCCTAAGTCGCCTATAGGATGCACCGGCCCTGGAGAGGGACAGTATGTGTGTAAGGGGTGGGGTGCAGTGTGTGAGGCATTGAATGTGTGAGGGAGGCAGTGTGTGTATGTTTGGGGCAGTATGTGTGAGGTGGTGTGTGTGAGGAGTACAGTGTGTGAGGGAACAGTGTGTGTGAGGGGGCAGTATGTATGTGTGTGAGGGAGTAGTATGTGTGTGTGTGTGAGTGTGAGTGGGGCAGTATGTTTGTGTGAGTGAAGGGGCAGTGTGTATTTGTGTGTGTGTGTGGGGTGTAGTGTGGGAGGGGTGCGTAGGGTCTATGTTGTGTGTAGGTGCTTGAGATGTGCAAATCCAGCTGAATGTCTCCCTCTCTATTCTTCTTACCTTTTACATGGAAGGAGCACATAACACTGTAAGCCCTGGTGGTCCAGTGGTGGCACTTTCACTGATTCTCCTGTCCTACCACGAGCATAGCACTGCATCGGAGCATTGCCGTGGTAACGTGCAGCAACGCTCTGACTAGCCTGCTCGCGGGAGGAACACAGTGCCTCCCAGGCCCTTCCCTCCCTGTACTGGAACTAAGTCCCAGCATGCCATTGAGGGAGCTCTTTGATCTCCTCCCCGGCCCTGGAAAGCTCACAGCAAGGCTGGCTGTGCATATGCCAGTAGGGGAGATGAAAGGATCTCCCCTGCCAGCCTGCGCATATCGGTCCAACCGGGAATTTTATGCAGAATCCACCATCGCCCACCTGAAAGCCTGAACCTCCCACAAGGATGACCCCTATGGTAGATAATGTGAGTGTAAAGTTTTGTATGTAAATGTGTGCATGATTAGTGTGTGTGCATGTGTGTGTCTACTGCTACAATGTGGGGGTGGCACAGGCAAATCAAAGGTAAAGTGGCAACTTATATATAATATACCTAAATATACCATACATGGGGCAACACATAAAGAACACATAGGACAATATATATGCTCAAGGATTATATAATATGTGGGAAAAAAAGTCTATGACACTGCTTTCTTATCTGTAACTTTATTATTTGGTAAATGATTTTTTAATAGCTATTTTGCTCCACCAACATGTTGATTTGTGTTCTCAATAACCTCCTAACACCGGCACTTATGTATACATGACTGCTAGGTTATGCAACCATACCCCACAATCGTGTATAAAAGATTAGCATAATTTCAAATTAAAATTATTAATTGCAAATTAAATTTGATAATTGGAAAATAATCTTGCTTGCAAATTCTGCCATACCTTCAGTCATAGAGCTCACAACGCAGCGGTTCCTAAATCTAAGACTGTCACTTGCATCAGTTAACAGGAGACTAACTAACAGCATTACGAACTGTTATATGAAAAATTATACTTTCGGTTCTGAGACTCCCATGTTTGGTTAATGTTGCAGTTAATGTATACACCCCTAGGCAAACTGTTTTTTTTATATATCCAATGTACATTAAAACCTTTTAATTAAGACCTTTGAATGCTTATTGACACTACATCTGAGTCAATCTCTACATTGAGTAGAGATTGAGCAGCTGATTATAGAGATAAAGGAAAGCAGAAACTTCTTTGTTGGTGCATAAGTCCATGGTTTCCAGACCCTGTGGTGATTTCCAGCCTAATACTTATACTTTACTACCTCAATATGTTTCTATTTCTTTCTACTATTCAATTGGTCTTGTTAAGCCATTCCTTCAACTCCCTTTTAAATATAAGTTTCACTGAGGCCACAATTTGTCTCTGACAATATTCCAACTGGCATAAAATGCACTAGACAACTGGCTTCCCTTTTCTTACCCATTGTCCACTACCACAGTATGTTCAAATTAAGGATTCAATTTTTATGAATATGTCTAGTTGATGCTACTATTATCAGTTTCTTAGCTGTATTACTGAGATATTATTCAGGTTTGATTAAAGAAAATAAGAGGAGTTATATTAATTATGCTTACTCTATTTCTCAAGTTTTTATTACATTAGCGTACAATATTTATTTGCTGTTATTTAGATATTTAATTAGTTACATGTTGCAGAAGTGCTTGGAATATTGATTCACTTTGTGGTTTAATATTATTTTGCCACTAATACAGCATTGTGGATAGATCGAACTTGCAAACAGGATAATAGGTAGGGCACATGGGTTTAAAACAAATGAGGTTCTATTCTCAGTGGGATGTCAACTGAAGAGTAAGTGTAACTATATAATGAAATAATTGTAGATTATGCTAGCTTTAGTGTACCTATAATCTTAATTTTATTAATGACAGGAGGCGAGTATTTGCTTTAGTCTCTTTACTAGAACTCCACAGCAGCACAGAAAAAACAACCAATCAGAAAAAAGTTAGGTACTATCAAATTCCCCTCCCCAGGTCATTTCCTCTTTCAAGCTGCGACAAAACAGAACAAAAGGCAAAAATATAATGGGGGAGAAACGGAGTCCTAGATACAATGAATACAACAATGTCCACCATCTGAGGGGGACTGCCAAACCAGATAGCGTTGATGGACTGTAAACTGAAATGAGAAAAAAACTGAATCGAACAGGTTGGTTAGCCAATGAAGTGTACTCTTAACAAACATGTAGGTATCCAATGTAGCAACCAAAATACCCTAATATGTAGATATCCCAACCCTAAAATTAGACATAAGAGCAAGTGACAGGTAGCAGAGACAACAAGCAGAGTTGCATACGTACCTGATGAACCCAAACTATTAAAATTAAACAAGGGAGGGATAAGAATGGGTGAGTCCTTTCCCCCCTCCTGTCATTAATAAAATTAAGATTATAGGTACACTAAAGCTAGCATAATCTACAATTTTATAATATGACAGGAGGCTTCGTATTTGCTGTTTTAACGCTCAGCCCACAAATCCAACGCTGTTTGTTTCGCTGGTACCTATTCCGGGAGATAACCAGAGCAATCCCCAATAGATCCTCCAACTGCGAGAAGTAACAGTAGACGGATCAATGAAGATACTAGCAGTTGGTGTACCCCAAAATACGGGGGGGGAAAAATCATCTGTTAGATCCACTGTACATGGGGTTACGACCTGTTTCCTAGCAGATGTCCATGACCTGCAAAACTGACCTATTAGCTTTTTCCTTGTAGTTGTAAAACACAGAGGGTCATCCGTGGATTTAAGATCGCGAGAAAAACTGCCACCAGATCTCGACCTTTGTGTAGAAGATGGCTTCTTCGATCGTGTCGGGATCACCAGGTGATCTGGCCTTGTAGTCAAAATTCCAACCTCAGGTAATGCATCTGAGTCTACCATCATTTCTGTAGCCGAACAGAATAGAGTCTTATCGTTCCCTCATGACTTACCCGGTGTGTGGTCTCATCCGAGAATGAACCTATTATGCAGGCAACAGTGTTTCCAGTACTCCAAATGGACTGCGTAACCCGCAACTGTGGTAGAATAAGGTACTCCCCAGGGACGTCCAGAGTCCCAACACTGAATTAGCTTAACGAAACAGTGATTGACTACTCTGGAGAACTGTGAATCCTGGATAGAACAAAAAAAGGGGGGGGAATCGAAACTAGAGTATGAGATTTCCATCCAAATATATCCTTGTCGGGGACTGATTAGTGGTCAGGATGCAAGGGTAATAGGGCCCTGTATAGACGAAGAAGGATCATCCGTGCTTATCGCGTGTAGGACCGCAAAGTCTTCTAAATCGGTTCAAAGTGTAGGCCAGCTGACAAATGAAATGGCCCTGGTGAGCGGGTCTGGAGCAGGACTTCCGTTCGCGAGACTGGCGACTGATAGGGGGAGAGTGAATAATCTGATTAATTGTCTGTACGATCCTGTTCCATGCCCGATCTGTCAAAGTTCGTGGAGGAACTCATGGTTAGCATGCCAACTTCGAGATGGGGTACAATATAGTAAGACCTTTGGCCCCTGTATCCTCCCTTCTTAGCCTGGAGTCCCGAGAACCTATAGCATTCTCAAAAATGTCGGTAAGACATTTTTGAGAATGCTATAGGTTCACTAATGACAGGAGCCTCCAGAGAACAGGTATAGCGAACAAACAAGGTCCTGGCTTCAACCGTCCGAAGCAGAGGACGTCCAGTTTGGGAACATCGGCCGTCCTATCCGAGCCTGCTACCGATCCTGAGTATTACTCCAGCTTTAGGTTGCGTCCTGACCTTGTGAGTTGGGGTACCCAGGGTTCTCCTCATAGAGTCCAAGCAGGCCTCCTTGACGGTAGTTGACTAGGTGGGTTAGCGGAAACCCACAACTAAGCCGGTTCCCGTGAGGGATTAAAGCCTAGAAAGAGGGTCCTCCATAACCGAATCATGTTCTCAGAGGAGCAGAGGTAGTCCTGTCATCTATCCCAAGATTGTTAACAACCAAGGAACCCAAAGTCGACCGAAGATTCCGTACTTTCCATGCGATCTATGCGTACGGTGTACCTGCAGCCCAGGTTGTGGGCCTTCCCCAGTCTTGTCACACGCTAAGGCAGTGCATGTTTGCTCTGTGAAGGCCTCAGGCTCTCATGTCACCTTGACATGAGTAAAAACAGTCTGAACCGTTTGTACGCAATGGTCTGTATAAAGTAGACAGAGTGCGATTGTTTGATATAATGTAGATCATACTAAAACCTGCAGTCTTGTAATAACTGAGGCACCTCCGTTAGCCGTACCGTCTCCAGGAATACATCCAATAGGGAGGTATAGAGTCACCAACAAATGGGTCTATCCTGGGAGCTGTAGCCAAGATGGTCAGTTCAAACAGCCCCTACACTGTCCCATCGAGTCTCAGGGGGGCGTGTAAATAAGGTGCGGAAACTCCCCCAGTAATACCTTAGTGAGTATTTCTTGGGTGGGATACAGTGGTACAGACCCAGCAGCTCCATTATAGGAGGTGAAATAGAGGAATCCTGTCTAAACATTAGATAAAATGGAGGGGTTCTCTCCCCTTACCCAGTCGTTATAAAGGATCTTCTCCCTTGCATACCAGTGAGGTACTTACCCCTGTACAAGAGCTGAAGCATCAGCGGTAAAACCGGTATGTGGCAGGTACCTCCATATTGAATTGAATGCAGGAGGGACACCCCTCTATGCAGACCTCATTGTCCTGTACAGGTACAAGCCTGTGTGCTGAGCAACGGGGAAGCACCGGAGTGCGTGCGTGTATGAGAGAGCCGCACTCTCTAATAATGTAATCGAACTCTGTGTCAGCATCAGGCTGATAGCAGGAGTGGACTGTACCCGTTAATAACAAAAGGTAGTGTCTACGTCCGTGTCCTTTCTATGAGAGTGGGCCACACTGAAAACATGTCTCCTGTATCCCTCTCAGTAGCGGACTGAGGGTGGAGGAGGCCCGCGCCTGGTTCAATCTATGAGAGGGGTTCGTTCTCTACTAGTGTAAATAAATAATCAGTCTCGGGCAGAGGTGATGGAGGGCCACACCCTCTTGCCATCCAAACTAGAGTCCCTCTCAGACCCAAGGTGACCAATTGCGGGGCTCACCAATAATACGAGTGTAGGACTGAGGGGTCCCTCTCTGATCATGAGACCTCTCTCTGAACCACTCACCGGAGAGGTGGGATAAACTGGTAATAAACCAGACCGATGGTAGATGGGGGTAGTCTACGACATCAAGCCATGCCCATCTTTAATAACAGAAAGGGAAAATTGGAAGGCATGAAAACAAAGCAACGACAATTAATGTAGGTAAAAGGTAAATACATACCTCGGAGAGAAACTAAATGGTAGACCGGAGAAGCAGGTCAAGGAAAACCAACTGAAAGGGCCATGAGCTAAACATGATGAAGGAATAACTAATACCTAAGATGGGTACCAGAAAAGGCAGCTAAAGGCTTGCTAAAGACAAGGAAACACAGAGTTCCCCTGTTGGCATCTGAGCACTGGTCCCTGCATGTGCGAAATTCTCCTTGGAGATGTGCCGCCGCCGGCCCCGCTGTTTGCAACGACGGGCCGGTGGGGAGATCAAAGATCTCCCTCACCGGCCCAAATGCGGCCGCCGGCGGGGAGGGAGGGAGCCAGCCAGGCTGGAGAGAGGACCCGGCGGAGCTCTAATTTGCAGCTCCGCCGGGTTCCCCTCGCGAGATCCGGCGCGTTGCCATGACAACGACCGGATCTCGCGAGAGTGAACTCTAGCCTAACAGGCTAGAGTTCACTCACCCACGAGGACCACCAGGGAACACCGCCTCCCAGCGTGCCGGACCCCCCCTCCCTCCCAGACTAAAGGTAAGAAGGGAGGGGGGGACATAGTGTCTGTTTTTTATTTTTTTTTATTTACCCCCCCTACACACACACAATAACATTTATACAGCACTCTCACACCCATCACACACAGCGCACTCTCACACCCATCACACTCACAGCACTCTCACAGAGCACTCTCACAGAGCACTCACACACACACAGCACTCTCTCACACAGCACTCTCACACCCATCACACTCACAGCACTCTCACAGAGCACTCTCACACACACACAGCACTCTCACACAGCACTCTCACACCCATCACACTCACAGCACTCTCACAGAGCACTCTCACACACACACAGCACTCTCTCACACAGCACTCTCACAGCACTCTCTCACAGCACTCTCACACCCATCTCACACACCCATCTCACACAGCACTCTCACACAGCATTCTCACATCCATGACTTACACACAGCACTCTCACACCTATCACTCACACACGGCACTCTCTCACACAGCACTCTCATACCCATCACACTCACAGCACTCTCACAGAGCACTCTCACACACACACAGCACTCTCTCACACAGCACTCTCACAGCACTCTCTCACAGCACTCTCTCACAGCACTCTCACACCCATCTCACACACCCATCTCACACAGCACTCTCACACAGCATTCTCACATCCATGACTCACACACAGCACTCTCACACCTATCACTCACACACGGCACTCTCACACACATCACACACACACGGCACTCTCTCACACAGCACTCTCACACCCATCACACTCACAGCACTCTCTCACAGCACTCTCACAGAGTTCTCTCACACAGCACTTTCACACACACAGCACTCTCTCACAGCACTCTCACACCCATCTCACACAGCACTCTCACATCCATCACTCACACACAGCACTCTCACACCCATCACTCACACACGGCACTCACACCTATCACTCACACACGGCACTCTCACACACATCACACACACACGGCACTCTCACACACACCGCACTCTCACACACCGCACCCCTCACATACACACAGAACCCCCCCAACACACTGCACCACACACATACACAATACTTCCAAATATATATATATATATATATATATATATACATACACACACACACACTACACTCTTAAAGGACCACTCTAGCCACCCAGACCACTTCAGCTTAATGAAGTGGTCTTGGTGCCAGGTCCTTCTAGGGTTAACCCATTGTTTTATAAACATAGCAGTTTCAGAGAAACTGCTATGTTTATCAATGGGTTAAGCCTTCCCCCAAAGCCTCTAGCAGCTGTCTCATTGACAGCCGCTAGAGGTGCTTGCGTGCTTTTCACTGTGAAAATCACGGTGAGAGCACGCAAGCGTCCATAGGAAAGCATCATAAATGCTTTCCTACGCGACCGGCTGAATGCGCGCGCAGCTCTTGCCGCGCGTGCGCATTCAGCCGACGGGGCGGATCGGAGGAGGAGAGCTCCCTGCCCGGTGCTGGAAAAAGGTAAGTTTTAATCCCTTTCCCCTTTCCAGAGCCGGGCGGGAGGGGGTCCCTGAGGGTGGGGGCACCTTCAGGGCACTATAGTGCCAGGAAAACGAGTATGTTTTCCTGGCACTATTGTGGTCCTTTAACATACACACTCTGGATCCCCTATACACACACTAGATTCCCTGTAAGCAAACACATACTACACCCCTAAACACACACACTATAGCCTGTATGCACACACTTGCTATATCCCCAATACACACATTCTCTACAGCCCATAGCCACATATGCATCACATTACACCACAAACACAACACGACTAAAACCGACCTTATTACACAATACCACACCACGACCAGCTCACTCTACACACACGCAATACCACAAGCAGGCTCCAAACACATGCACAATACTCTTTCCTGGCCTTTTATCTCCTGGTATTCCATTTATAGACACCAGAGACAAGTTGCAAGGAAACACAGTGCAAGCATGTTATTAAATTTGCTTGCACTGTGCAGAACAAATACAGGACTTTTTTCTCATGCTAGAGCTCTTCAGTAGAGCTCTGCGCATGGTCTGCCCTGGAAGAGCATTGAACCAACATGCTCACTTTGAGAGGAGGCGTGTTTGTCATTGGTGACCCCTTTTTAGTGGGCCGCTGTGTTAAAAAAATGCCCGGGCCGAATTTTTCTCCCAGTCCGGCCCTGATATGGTCTCATGAATTCCTCTTACAATATGTATGTCCGTTAAGATAATGTAGTGTAGTTAGCATAATCCAATCAAATTCGCCTATTAGCAAAGCTAGTTGCAGAAGTACTGGAAAAATAAAAATTTTATTTGCCATATGATATGATAATACCTTTTGTCTATTTAGATAAGGTTAGAAGACCTTTAATATGAGACAGTGTTTTAAATTTCTGTCATTCCTGAAATGTCTTGCCTTAGGGTGAACTATTTCCTGACATCTTTATGGTGTTATAGCCACCTACAACCAAGCCAGCAATACAGGATCTACCATCAAGTCCTATTCGCTAAATGCTCCTTCGTGATGCCCTAAATTGGAAGGTGAGTATTTATCCGGCGGGGGGGTGGAGGGGCACGAGCAGGCACAGCATCCCCACACGTTGTCCGTCTAGGGAACCGGCCGCGGTAAGCGGCCATGCGGGAAATAAGTCGCCGGGTGCTCACGCTGCTTGCGAGAAGTCCAGGGCCGGTAAACGCAACGATCCCGGAGAGCGGAGGTCTCGTAGGGGGCCAGATTTGCATAAAGCCTCCTGAAACCTCTGAGCAGAATAAACCGATGAAGGTAAAACGGCAGAGGGAAGACAAAAAGGAATAACGGCAATAGACAGAGGGGGGGTGGAAGGGGAGGAGGATATATGAAGTCACAGTAAGGCATATGACGGTGCAGAAAAAAAAAAATATATATATAAATATACACAGTAATGTCTATATAAAAGGCACAGTAATGTCTACATACTAACAAAAATATAGGAAAGCATAAGCTGCACAGAAAATCCCCCAATAAACCTCTATAAAGAACTGAAAAAAGGCAATTAAATCCCAAAGCCACCAACTAGAAGCAGGAGGCAGTGGTACTCTGACCTGTACTGATGCGGAGCAGCAAAGAAAGAGGAAATGATGTATGGGGAGGGGAGTTTTATAGTACCTAACTTTTTTCTGATTGGTTGTTTTTTCTGTGCTGCTGTGGAGTTCTAGTAGAGAGAGATTAAAGCAAATACGAAGCCTCCTGTCATGTTATAAAATTCTGATACAAAAAGGTATGTAGTTAATTTCGGGAACTATACATCCTAGAATACCAGGTGGTCAAATTTCTTAATATTCCATGGAGCATTGCTTGAAAGAGTCCAAGCCACCAGGGAGAGTCTCTCTTCCAGCATTAGCGGGTGAGGGTTCCCCTTCGGGTCTGTGAGGAGAGTCGGGTGGGATGGCAGCAAGAGCGGGTCTGCGTAAGATAGTGCTAGAAGATCTGGGAACCACGGTTGACTGTGCCATAGGGGGATAATTAGGAGCAGAGAAATCTGGTGTACCTTCAGATAATGGAGAGTCCTTGCTATCATAGCGAATGGAGGAAATGCGTAGGTGCCGAAGGGCGGCCAGGTCTGTAGGAAAGCGTCCACTGCTTTGCATTCCGGGTCCCGGAGCCAGCTGAAGAAGTCTGGGGTTTGTCTGTTGTTGTGGGACATGAAGAGATCCAGATGGAAGGGTCCTCTCATTTGCGAGAGGACAGTGAATATCTCTGGGTCCAGCATCCAATCGCTGCCATCTCTCCAATGGTGAGAGAACCAGTCGGCTGTGAGATTCGTCTCCCCGGTTGGTATTCCGCCTTGAGGGAGATGTTGCGTGGAAGGCAGAAGTTGAACACTTTTTTCATGAGTTCGGATAGGAGTCGTGAGCGAGCTCCGCCTAGGCGATTGACATAGCGGATAGCCGAGATGTTGTCCATCCTGAGGAGAATGCAACAATCGGATTTGTCCCTTGCCAGGCTGTGTATGGCGAAGGAACCCGCCAGGAGTTCGAGACAGTTGATATGCAGGTTGAGTTCCTGTGAAGTCCAGGTTCCCCCTGTCGATACTACCTCCCTCGTGGCTCCTCAGCCCCAAATGCTGGGGTTTCGCTGAATATAGCACGGCCGTTCCAGGCCTTCATGCTGTCCAGCCACCATTGAAGTTCCTCCCTGACCTCTGCCATAATCGTTGGTCGTAGGTGGGATTTCGGCGGAGGAAGGATGCCTTGAGGCGTTGCATTCCCCTGTAGTGGAGTGGTTCCGGTAAGATGGCTTGGATGGATGCCGATAGGAGGCCCACAATCCGAGCAAGATTGCGTAGAGGAACTGATCGGCACCGGAGTGTTTTGCGGATTTCCTTCTGAATAGCAGCGATCTTGGCTGTCGGGAGGCGGAGTGTGCTGGAGACTGAGTCGATTTCAAACCCCAGGAATTGAATGGTTTGGGACGGAGTTGTAGCCGATTTCTGATCATTTACCGTAAACCCTAGGTACTGCATCCCCTGACCGAACCTCTAGGGTAGGTGAAAGGTTGGCGGTATCCCATTTCCGGGTAGAAGGGTTGAGGTCTTGAGGATCGGGGGCCTGAACGCCAGAAACGGCTGGCAGCACGGCCCCTGTGGCGGCCAGCCCGTCCAAAAACACCCCTGGAGGGGTATTGTCTGAAGACTCTCCTCATTGACGTTTGAGCTTTACTTAGTGAGGTAAAGACGTTCACATGGTGATTCAATTCCGATAGGAATTGGTCTCCAAATAATTTGCTCTGTGCTAGAGGTCCTAGTTCTTTGGTGCCCAATTCCACCAACTTCCCGTCTATGCGGAGAAGGCCACATTTGCAGATGAGAGGATTACATTTGCGTTTCCAAGGAAACAGAAACCGTGTTGAGCCCATTCTCGGATATCGTGAGCCCATTCCCTGACCATGTCGGCATCAAACTGGTCTGCTCATTGGAAGGCATCGTCTGCCAGGTACATGATGCGGGAGAGGGGTCTGGAGGCATCTAGTAGCTTGTCTTGGACTCCTTTGAATCCCCTCTCCACCCCGTGGCGGGGGTTGTGACCACCTCTACTCAAGAAGGTACTGAGTACCTGGTCAAATTCAGGTGTCAGGGTTACTTGATCTGGTAGGGAAGAGCGGGGGCATTCCGACTTCAGTCGGTTGCGGACTACCTTGTCCATAGGTTTACGCAGCCATGGGTGCATAAACTTAGCAAGGTGTTCTGGAGGTGTCCAGTCTGTCGAGCGAGGGTGTCTGATGTTACGTGGGTCAGAGTGTCTGGCCCATAGGGTCCAGAATAGCCTTGTCCTGTGTCAGGGAGGCGTCCCCATCCCTTGCCATTCGGCAGCGAATTAATCTGAATCCCCTGTATGAAAGGGTTTAGATTCTGAGCCTCAGGCATCGTCATCAGATTGAGATGCGTTAGCCTGCTATTCATCCAGTATGGCCATAGTGTCATCAATATCTTCCTCCTCCAAGGAGAACACTTGGAGAGGGACAGGGTCAACGGCGGCCACCGTTTTGCTTTTCTTAGCGGGGTGTTTGCCCTTGCTTGGTTTGGGGGTCCTTTCCAGTGGCGTTTGTTAGCCTGGGTGTTGTCCTTGGTCTGGGTTTCAGAGTCCTCAGACTCAGTATCGTGGCGTGTGCGGCGTGGATTGGATGGCCTGGAGTGCTCAGGTTGAGTAGTCATCATGCGGGATAGGGCCTTCTCCATAGAAGTGGCCACCGCTGCATTAACCATGGACTGAAAGTCCACTGGAATAGGCTGAGATTCTTCCATGATGTAGGCAAGGACTTGGCACTGATAAGAGGGCAGTTGAGGCAGGGGTCAATAGTAGGAGAGGATCCTACAGTAGTTATGGTACCAGCAGTACCAGATATAACCCCCAGCAGGATAATGTTCCGAGAATAGTACCAGCAATACTAATGACCCTAGCAGGGTAGAATAGCTCAGGAACAATAAGTACCAGCAGTACTGTATATATTGGGATTTTAGTCTGGGCAGCACCCAGTATGCAAAGATTACAACAGTAGAGCTCTGATAGGCAGCACCTTTATGGGGCCTCACCCCAGAGTGCACAGGGTATTGAGCCCTATAGTGCACATATACCACAGCAGTAGCAGAGACTGTCTGTGGGGACCCCTGCCTGGATGAGGATAATGGGAGTGGAAAGTTGAATCTAAAACAGTAAGGGGATATAAGTGACCAATTGGTTGTGGTACAGATAAATAAACATAAGATAGATATGCAAGCAGGACATAAAGAAGAAATGCTTACCTTCGTTGTTGTAATGAATGAAGTATCAAAAGGCACTTTGTGCAGAGGAGAAATGCGGCTGTAGACCTCCAGAACTGAGGCAGACTGAGTGGGTGATGCCACAAGATGGCAGCCGCGGGTCTCGCAAGCCGCGGGATCCAAGATGGCCGCCGCCACACTGATAGTGTGGGAGATAGAGCCGGCCGTCGCGTGTAAACGCATGGTTAGGCGGCCGGGAGGGGATAGGGCCCTGCAGGGACTAAATCCCAAACGGTAGGGGGGGAAAACCATCGGAATCGCCCGGCGGAAAGCTAAACCGGAGAGGGAAAGGCAGAGTGTCCAGTGCACAGTCTGAGGAAGGCTGTGGTGAAGGGAGCCCCATAAAGTATCCTGAGTAGGATAGAGATTATAAGGGGCAGGAAAGGAGTGAAAGATGAACAATAAAAGCTTAATAAAAACATACAATATAATACAAGGAATATAGATATAATACATACCAGAAAACATGAATAAATATAACGAGCTCAATATTCTGACCTGTCTGCTGATGGAGCAGTAAAGAAAGAGGAGGAGGATCTCTGGCTTTAAACCATCCGCAAAGCCCATCCAAAAAAAAAAAAGAAGAGGTTAAAAACTTGGAAGCGGATGCCTGCTTTTCTTTGAACCAATATCTTAAAAAAACAACACCTTCCATACTTGTCAATAATTTCCTGAGACAAAACATTATCCTTCAGTATCTGGTTTACATAAACCAGGTCGTCAGCTTGAATTACAACATAGAAACATAGAAACATAGAATGTGACGGCAGATAAGAACCATTCGGCCCATCTAGTCTGCCCAATTTTCTAAATACTTTCATTAGTCCCTAGTCTTATCTTATAGTTAGGATAGCCTTATGCCTATCCCACGCATGCTTAAACTCCTTTACTGTGTTAACCTCTACCACTTCAGCTGGAAGGCTATTCCATGCATCCACTACCCTCTCAGTAAAGTAATACTTCCTGATATTATTTTTAAACCTTTGTCCCTCTAATTTAAGACTATGTCCTCTTGTTGTGGTAGTTTTTCTTCTTTTAAATATAGTCTCCTCCTTTACTGTGTTGATTCCCTTTATATATTTAAATGTTTCTATCATATCCCCCCTGTCTCGTCTTTCCTCCAAGCTATACATGTTAAGATCCTTTAACCTTTCCTGGTAAGTTTTATCCCGCAATGCATGAACCAGTTTAGTAGCCCTTCTCTGACACCATAAGCAGGGTTAATTTACTAAAATACTAATTTATGATCATTTGAAGTCCACAACTTGACTGCAAACTGTGTGAAAGCCTGTATACTGTTCTTTCACACTATTTACCTGCAGTTATACTAATAAATTGTATATAAAATCAGGGTACTGCTGCCTTCAATAACTTCACTAAGGGCCCATTACACAAGTTAGGACAATGCCATCTCACAAATATGTGCACACACATTTCTTTAGTTACCATCAGAAAGTGGGGGTAGTCTTTTATATCAAACCTGGTGACCATTAGATACCAGATAGAGAGATATAGATTATATATATATATATATATATATAGCAAAATCCAAATAGGTTATGGTGGGGAAAAATTGTGATTGAAAACCCCTTCCACCTGAAGTATGTGGATAGTTAATACAATGCTAAACAAAAATCTGCACACCAGTCAAGCCATAAGACTTGCTTTTCCCACAGAAATTCCAAATCAGCAGTGATGTTACAACCGCAAAGGATTCTGGGTGGGCATATGCAAATTAGTTTAACAAAGAATCACATTTTTGCCTCATTCCATTTTAAACATGGATTCCTTTTAATTTGTGTTTGCAGTATACAACTGCTTGGAACACAATTTAGGATAAGATGCAAAACCAGTGAACCACTCATGGACAGCTGTTTCGTTGTTAATGCAACTCTTCAGCATGAGGTTGGTTACTGGTTTGCTTAGTGAGGCTTGGTAGTGCTTGGGAAGCAAAATCCAAATAGGTTATGGTGGGGAAAAATTGTGATTGAAAACCCCTTCCACCTGAAGTATGTGGATAGTTAATACAATGCTAAACAAAAATCTGCACACCAGTCAAGCCATAAGACTTGCTTTTCCCACAGAAATTCCAAATCAGCAGTGATGTTACAACCGCAAAGGATTCTGGGTGGGCATATGCAAATTAGTTTAACAAAGAATCACATTTTTGCCTCATTCCATTTTAAACATGGATTCCTTATAATTTGTGTTTGCAGTATACAACTGCTTGGAACACAATTTAGGATAAGATGCAAAACCAGTGAACCACTCATGGACAGCTGTTTCGTTGTTAATGCAACTCTTCAGCATGAGGTTGGTTACTGGTTTGCTTAGTGAGGCTTGGTACACAATTTTTCCCACCATAACCTATTTGGATTTTGCTTCCCAAGCACTACCAAGCCTCACTAAGCAAACCAGTAACCAACCTCATGCTGAAGAGTTGCATTAACAACGAAACAGCTGTCCATGAGTGGTTCACTGGTTTTGCATCTTATCCTAAATTGTGTCCCAAGCAGTTGTATACTGCAAACACAAATTATAAGGAATCCATGTTTAAAATGGAATGAGGCAAAAATGTGATTCTTTGTTAAACTAATTTGCATATGCCCACCCAGAATCCTTTGCGGTTGTAACATCACTGCTGATTTGGAATTTCTGTGGGAAAAGCAAGTCTTATGGCTTGACTGGTGTGCAGATTTTTGTTTAGCATTGTATTAACTATATATATATATATATATATATATATATATATATATATATATATAATCTATATATATATATATATACATACATATAACATTTGGTTGTTTTTTTAAGATGGAAATTATATTTTTTTATATATATATATATATATATATATATATTTGGGGTCAGGGCAATATTGCCGTAATGCTTAGATAACACATAATCAGCAATACACATCTTAGTCATTAGCACCAGTAGGTTGTGGTGTGCCGGAACAGACAATGCAATAGGCCTGTAATAAAGAGGGCAAAAAGAAGTGTACCATACAAATACATATATATATTCTATGACTATGGCATAGAGGCCAGAAACCTACCATAGTGGGCACTTAGTTCCTAACAACCAGCACTTATCTGCTAATAGGGGACCTCAGCGTGGGCCAGATCATGGACCCAGCTAGCTTGTGAACCCATTTAGAATGGAGTACGAGAACATATGCCTCTGCGTGGCCGGGTCATGAACCCAATCAGACTGGAGTCTGAAGACTTATGCCTCTGCGTGGGCAAGACTGTGGATCCATTTAGAATGGTGACTGAGAACGTATGCCCGTGCGTTGGCCAAATCGTGGACCTGTGTAGAACCGTGACCAGGAACGTATAATTCAGAGTGGGCCAGATCGAGGACTGAAATAAGAGAAAGTGACCTACCCCACTGGTGGACATGAGGCAAGACAGGCAAACGCTGCAGGAAGGATGAGCTCCTTGGCAGGACATCGGTTAGACAAGCGTGTCACCCAGACAAGTGAAACCCGGGTATAAACCATAGAGTAGGGAAACAGGAGAGTATAGGAACATGGCAAAAAGAAGTAGAACATGTGCCCAACCCGGAAAAGAGAAGAGGTGCAGAACCATCCAGCGATCCAGGTCAATGGACAGAGACCCAGTAACAAGTGCCTACCAGCGAGCATGTTAAAGGCACAACAGGGCGAACCTCAACGCCGAAAACACCAAATAAGTTAAAGGGACAGGCATACACCAGACGAGCGAGCTGAGACCCACCAGACAATAAAACCAAACGCAGAATCGTAACAGGCAATCACACCCTATGGAGAGTCACTAGAAATAAAAATACACGAAGCAGAGTCACACATACCCGCAATACAATGACAACCAGCTATCAGTACAGTAAGTGACATACCGTAATAATGTAATGTGCAAGAACTCAGCACCCATGATACAACCGGATTGTGAAACGGGAAAACATAATGCCCCTGGATCATACAACAAGCAAAACCAAACAGACTTTTTTTTTTTTTTTAACATGTCAGTGATTTACATGAAATGTTGTGCCCTTCAAACATTTATTGTTTTTAATTTTTTTCATACACACTTCCTGTATCAAAACAGAAGACAAATCATCGGGGAATAACAATTACACACCACATGGGAATACATCACATACACAGAACTAAATTGTATACCATTCCCAGGTTGCATGACTTAAACGCCCCAGAGGCCCGACCAATAAACAGACTGGTGATAGCAAACCTACCAGCAGGCAGAGCACTGAGAGTGCTAAATCTCATACCAGCTGAGTTCCACGCTAGTGGCAGACACCATACCAGCAGGCCGAGCACCATGAGAGTGGCAGACACCATACCAGCAGGCAGAGCATCAGGAGAGGTAGACATCCCAGCAAGGATGCCAGAGAGCAGCCAAGGCAGGTAGTGGACCCAGGAAGCCAAGGGCGACAGCAGCCGGTGTGCCATGCTCTGCCCCGGCTCGGTGGGTACTTACCGCCGATGTGTGGGAAGGCACTTGGCTGCAGGTGAGAGGCGCAGCCAAGTGCAGGAAGGGACCCAGGCCCGATGGCATGCCAAAAAGCACCCAGCAGGCAAACACACTAAATAGAGAGCAGAACTCATGGAACAGACAGGTGCTCGGCAGCGGCAGGACCTCCATGAGGCGATGGTACAGGGAAGCCATGTGAAGAAAAGCAGGCAGCAAGCCAGGAGACTGGACCACTAGGATACAGGTAAGTGGGTGAAAAGAACAGAAACTGAATATAAACATTTATAAAACATTATACACATGCACTGAACCCAATAAAATGAGGTGTTGGAAGACAGAATCAAAATGAGAACAGAGGCCTCTAGAATGCCACAGTGGCCAAACATGCTAAAGGCCATACATAAAAATAGGAAAAGACAGGAGATATAAGGCATACATTAGAAAGACCTACACCTGCAATGGTTAGGAGGATGATAACTACTTATGCATACACTGCTGGCATAGAAGATTAGAGTTGAAAGCAACAGGAAATGCTAGAATCTCTCAGTAATATTAGCATCAGATATAAAACTATATTTCTTAAACTTAACATGACTGAATGATGTTCCCAATGCATGTAGACCGTACAAAGAATGTCTGGGTGGTGTTAGAAAGTGAGGGAATACAAAAGCAACAGACAAGAGAACTTCAGGCTTAGCTAGCAGTTATTAGATTATACCCCAATGAATTTACATAATTAAATGCATGCAAGCTGTCCCTTGGGGCATATCTACCAAACAATGTTGGCCCAATGAGTACCTGAATACCCAGAGGGCAGACAAACATCAAAATGTAGGGTGACTAACTGAAATGCATATGATACAGTTTTATGAATTTGAGGTAATTTAGTAAGAAGATTTAAGACATTTAGAAGATATTCCCTGTACAGAAATTAAGGAATTTTGCAAGTATGTGTACAGAGAATGAATATACAAGTTTATATTTTATTTCCTTTACCACATGTATAGGTCCAGGTTTGAGCCTGACAGTCAGTTGCAACACCCAGCCACATAATTACTAAACAATGAAGGCTCAAAAAGTGCATGAATACCCAGGACAGACAAAAAAAACTTTAAATGTAGAGAGAAACATTAAGTTGCAGGGTGACTAACTAAAATGCATATTATAAAAGTTGATATGGCCTAGTGTGGGCCAAATACAGTAAGCAGAATGAGGAATCGCTTCCAAATACAGTAAGCTATGTATGAATGAAACAGGCTGAATTTGCATTACTGGTAAAATTTGCCATATCCAAAAGGTTGAACAAAAAAAAGTACGGTTTTGTCGTAAAAACTACAGTTATAGAAGCCAAGGCTGGGCTGGACGCGGCAGTGCCCCCGAGCTTCTAGTGAGGCGGCTGTTCACTAGAGTAAGGCAAACAAATACTTGCGTGGGCCACACTAGGCCAAGACCAGCTAGTTTGGAGTTTAGGCAGTTTGTGTTGATGACCTTTGAACTGGAAGTAGATGGTTCTGTACTGAACCAGACAGTCTCATCAGCCTGCAACTCGCCAGACCAACCATAGTGAAGTGGGAGAGGATTGGATGCCCAGCCTTAAAATATATACAAAACATTTGTTTTTTAAAATGGAAAAGCTATGTACTATCACAAGGAAAGCTGTAGGCAGAATGGGCTATAGGTATCATTATTTAAGCTAAATATGCAATTTCTCACTAGAATCAATTACTTAGAAATGGGCAGAAAAATATATTTCACTTTTTTTCACTAATATTTTAGCATTTTTTGCAATCTATGTATTTTTAAGTCTTGTGGAGAAGATAGCAAACTCCTTTAAAATATGTTTTTTTTGTTTTTTTTTAAATCATGTTTAAACTATGATCCTATGAGCTATACTATCATTAATTGGGGGAAAATATTGCACCTCTCATCCCCATCGGGGGGAATCTGTCTCCCCTGGAACTGCTTCCTACACCCCTGGTTACAACTTTACAATCACTTTGGCATTGATATGTTTCATTAAAATGCAATGACAGTGGACTGTTTTCTAAAACTATATTTTTAATTACTATATGTAACGTTTGATAGCGTTTGCAGGTTTGCTTTCCTTTTCGCTTCTCATAACGAGAGTAAACAGACTTTGTAAATGCTCTGACTAGTGCATCATTAAACTAACTTCTGTGGCATACTGTGTGATTAATCTCTGCATGTACATTTGAAATGTTTACAAATATTCACATGGATGCTTTTTGTATTTTTTATATTACATCTAGCCATATTATGAATAACATTTATTTCATACTATAGAAACATATATTTTCCTATTCAGTGAATCTTAGGTCTATTCATAATGAAAATAGATTGTGATTTATTCACTGAAGATAAAAATGAAAATCAAATTGTAAAACTGCAACGTTCAAGGTAAAATAGCAAAGCTTTTTTCCAAACTTGACCTATGTTTTACAGTTTGGTTTCCAAGTCATTACAATTAGTTTTTCAGAGAATAAGTCAATTTGTTTGGCTGTATTTCTACAGTTTTTAAATGGAGAGCTTCATGGAATTTTGTAATTAGGTACTATGACATTCTGCCAGGCCCTTCCCAGGTGGGAATTGGTAAAATCAACATTAGCGGCTGTCTTATGGGAATTTGGGACAGGACCAAACTGATCTATTGCTGAGCCTACATGCACTATTTAAATGCTTAAAAATGTATGCCTTGGCGTCAAATAATAAAGGTTCATGCCATACTTACCATAATTTTCTTTTCCTGGCTATCTCACGTGACACTATCACTTATGGGTATCTCCACACCCAGCCAGGACAGGAAACAATTAATCAATTAGACCACAGGTATAAAATGTCCCTCCTCCCTCTATACCTCAGTCTTACTAAAAAGCTCAGAAAATAGATAGGCAGAAATCTGATACTACCATGATAGATAGTTAGGAAAAGTAAATTACGGCAAGTATGGTATGAATTTTCCTTATTCCTGGCTAATAATGGTAGCATCGTTTATGAGTAATACCCAAGCTAATAAAACCAAGGGAGGGTCAAAAACAAAACACCAAATGAAAGACTTGATAATTGCAGAAAAAAAACAAATTTACTGTACAGAAGACACTGATGACAAGACACCTGTTCCAAAACAGGTGGAAGAAGAGACAATATCCAATTTGTATTGTTTAATGAAGGTCATTGGGGATGACCAAGTGGCTGCCCTACAAATTTTGTCAGAAGTAACCTCTGCCCAATTGGCCTATGATGTTGCCCATGCTCTGGTCAAATGGGAGACAGCTTTCTGAGATTGTACACCTTCAAAATAACACTTGAAATCCAATGCCTTAGAGTAGATGATGAAGCTGCTTTAATTTTCTATGTCAAGATGGAATAGTGAATAATTGGTTTGATTTTCGGAAGGTCTGGGAAACCGAAAGATAGTTCTTGATGCATTTTATAACATCCAGTTGATGTAATTTAGCTTCTACATCAGTAGTAGCATTAGGATAAAAGGAGGGCAGAACCACTTCTTGTGTCAGATAGAAATTTGAAACAGCTTTAGGTGAAAACTCATGCTTTAGTCTCAGGTCCACACTGTTATGATATTCCATAGTATAGGTTTCATCATTCAAAAAGTCCTGGATCTTGGACACCCATCTGGCATACATAAGAGCAACGAGAAATAAGGTTTTATATGTTAGCATGGTCATGTTTAGATCATGCGATGGAGAAAAAGGTTTATCTGTTAAAATACTTGGGACAAGAGGAAGGTCCCATGGAGGACATTAATTTATTTGGGGTGGTCTAATATCTAAAGCAGCTTTAAAGGTTATTAAAGGTTCAGAGACCCAGGAGGTATTACATGAGGCTGAAGTCTGTACCTTTAAAGTACTTTAGCTTAGTCCTTTATCAAGACCAGCTTGAAGAAATTCCAATATATAATAATCAGAAGGATTAAGGAAATACACCACCTTATTAGTTGAAAACTTTGCATTTCAAAGTTTCCCACATTTGATGAGAACAATCCAACATGGATTTATTCCTGGATTTTAGGAGAGTATTGGTGACAACTTCTGATAAACCTAGTTGTAGGAGTCTCTCTTTTTCAAGAGTCATTCCCCCACGTTTAGCTAATGTTTTGCATCAACAGATCTCTTCTCTTTGATAGCAACCAATGTTCCTTAAAAACTCATTCTGCTCATGAGTGAGAACCAAGGTCTCCTTTTCCATATAGGAATGGTTAATATCACTTCCTTCCTTCTGACCAGACTTTTTTCAATAGGTAGGAGAAAAAACACATACCCCAGATTGAACCTCAATGGTTGAGAAAAAACTTGACCCACTGAACGGTGTTCTGGATAAAGATAATAGAAACTAGGAACCTGGGCATTGTTGGCAGAAGCCATTAGATTGTTCTGGTGAGTGCTCCACCTTAGGTATATTGTTCTGAACACCAATGGATGAATACAAAAAAACAACAATATGTGTGAACCCAACCCCAGTGAAAATGATATAATATAAAAGCAAACTGAGACTTCCCTTATCTCTAAGGTGAAGTATCCAGATGAATCCCCGAAGACCTCCTCCTGTCTTCAATAGATATACACAGAAAAATAGGGGACAATCTGCTAAATACAAATAAAACAAAAAAACATAGCATATAACTGTGTGGAGACTGGTATTGATGTGCAATCACAAATGGTCACTCACAATTTTAAGGAGTTAAAAAAGCCTTGAGTGGTGTCTTTATGGAGTTAAAGCAGCTTTATACAGTATTTTTCCGTATCCAGTGTGTTGTTCCTCCTCACATATTCCTCAGCAAATAGGTATATATGTCTCAAAGAGAGAAAATGTACAAAAATGTAGTGCACTTCCAGAATATAATAAAAAGTATTTTAATGACTTACATTTAAGAATAAAACAAACAGCATGTCACCATAAACGTCCTACGCGTTTCGTCCTTAAGATGGACTTCCTCAGGGACTTGGTATGATAAAGTGCAGTTAGAAATAGCAGCAATAATAACAATATCCCCCCCCACAGTCCTTTATATACACCCCCATTTAATCTTTAAAGTCTTTCAGCTGGTATTCAATTTTCAATTTCGGCGGTATGGAGTCCGATGACGTCATCGCGTCCGCCGCGTGCGTTCCACCATGCGTTCCACAGACCCGGAAGTGGGTCGCGATCGTCATTCTCTCTCTTCTTTTCCCATGCATTGACTCAAAATGTATACAAACAGGTGGATAGAGCGAAAAAGGGGAGGAACAAATAATTAAAAAAATACTCTGGACGGCACTACAAACTAAAAAGATCAAATGAATGTACATTCTCACTAAGATCTAAAATTAAAGACACATGTGTGTATATATATATCCCTTTTTCATTAGATTTCACAAATCATTTTCTCACATACTTATCATACATATTTCCTTCTTATTACATAACATCTTGGATAATTTCAGAATTGTAACAAACTATACATATGTAGTATATAAACAATGAGCCCATTTACATTGCACTCCTTGTCTCATTCTTAGGAAAGGATAAAGATTTTTTTGGAAAAAGCTAAACCTTCAAAGTGAAAAAATATAAATATAATTAAATAATATGAAAATCAAAATCAAAATAAAATAATTACTTAATAATAAATAAAGATAAAGTGAAAAATAAATAAAAATATATAAATATGAAAATAAAAATAAAAATAAAATAAAATAAAAATAAAAATAAGAATAAGAATTGAACCTCAATGGTTGAGAAAAAACTTGACCCACTGAACGGTGTTCTGGATAAAGATAATAGAAACTAGGAACCTGGGCATTGTTGGCAGAAGCCATTAGATTGTTCTGGTGAGTGCTCCACCTTAGGTATATTGTTCTGAACACCAATGGATGAAGCCTCCATTCTTCTGCTCAGGAAGCCTGTCAGGAACTTTTCTGGGCCCTAAAGATAGACTGTTTTTAGACCCTGAAAGTACAATTTGGCCAAGTTCATCAGCAGAAATTATTATTTCCAGAAACTTGATGCTTGTACCACCCTGATGGTTCACATAAAATTCCAAAGCCCTGTTGTCTGGAAACTTCGTGAAATATTTTTCTTCTTGTCCACCATTCTAAATAAACTTTTGTAGATAGAAAAATGTGGATGGGTTGTTCCTTGTTGGATCTTGTCTTTTTGAACTTTCTTAGGAATTCCATTTGAATGGGCCAATTTCTCTATTTGGACCATTTCACAAGACAAATTGTAGAAGTCAAATAACCTTGAAGACTTGTGAATTTTCTTCTTGTTATAAATGTTTTTTTTTATATAAACATTAACCTTGATATGATGATTTTTCACTTCAGCAGTATTTCTAATTGTGATGAATTTCTGATTAATTTCATTCTTGGTTGTTTTTTACTCTACTTTTGACTATGCTTTTTTATCATTGATTATACCCTCTCTATATACATTATTTTAGGATAATTAGCCAGATTGATACACATTTATCATCTAGGTTTTTATTGTTGATTTTATACATTGTGTATATTATGATTGAGATTGTATTATATTAGTATTATTAACCAGATTGATCTACATTATCATCTAGATTTGTATTGTTAATTTTACACATTGTGTATATTATGACTGAGATTGTATTATATTAGTATTATTAACTAGATTTGTATTGTTAATTTTACACATGTTTATAATGTGATTGATTTGCCACAGTAACTAACCCTGTGAGGGTTAATTTGATTGATATTCCACAGCAACAAACCCTGCAAGGGTTAACTTGGTGCCTCCCATTAAGATAATTGTAACTCCCACTTAGGTATTTAAACCACAATAGTGGAGAGAATATTCAGTCTTGATAAAGTCTCCCTGAAGAGACAAAACGCGTAGACTTCCACGTATTATCGTCGTTATCAACATTAGCATCCTCACGCTGTTCCAAGTCGGTTGTGCTCCCCCTTTGACGGCATACATCAGAGGACTCTGTCTTTTACCTACCCTTCACCGGATGACCCTGTCGTTTGATTCAGGTATCAGGGGTTGAGCTCGCTGGGCTCAGCACAGCTCTGATCTACACTTCATCATTCCTCATATACGCTGCAGCAGTATTACCATCACTTATTATACACGCTACAGCATTATCAGAGGAGGGGTCCCACCATCGATACTACTTTCCATAATCCTTTATTTACTTTGATTTATTTTCTGGATTCGTCTAGTTACCTAGTTGCAGGTGTTTTCTTTTGCCCATGTTTGAAAGCCATTTGGCCTAAATTTGTGGGAGAAGTTATAACCCTATTTAAACTCCTACCCCCGTACTTACCCTTGCCGTTCAAGCTGTTTGTCTTCTCCATAGCAACCAGCACTTCCAGTCCTTAGTTTCCGCCAAAAATTCCAGTCTCCAGCAAGTCGCCAGCAGCTCTTCTGCCTCTGACCTCCGTGCCTGCCAATTGGCTTCTATCCGACATCGCTACCCGGCTTCCGGTCACGAGACCGGAACGTCCACGTAAGCATAACGTGGGAAATAGCGTTTGGTTATTTCCAACATCCGGGCCTAAAAATGCGGGGATAGGCTCCCTTCATTATACTTACCCGTTCATGCACATTCACCGTTCGTGTACTTCTGCGTTTGTGCGGCTAACAGCCAACCGCAGAGTACACACACCTTCATTTGTCTTTCACATAAACTAACTTCCGACCGCACTAAATTTACTTACGTTTGTCTATTTATTCGTATGTTTGAACAGCCGACCGCAATATAAATGGCTTTCTTTTAGTCTTTCGTATGCTCCATTAACCGACCGCAAGTATTTTTTTTCTGCTCACAGTTCTCGCTCGTTTAGCTGAACGCAGGAGGCTTCAGCGTTTAAATTCACTAATCTGTTATGAATGTATCTAGTTATGCCATTTGCTTAAACGAAAGCACTCACCCTTTCACATTATCTGTATCCTACATTAATTTAAGTGTTTAGTATATGGCTCTTCAGTCACTACTGGCTCAAATAGTAATTCTGTGTTGCACTATTTCCCGTCTATGGTCACATAAAATTATGGGACACCATTTTTACACAGGGGAATCTTCTTAAAGGCACAGTTAGGCCACAATCACTTAATAAGTAACGGTATGCTAAATACACCACCAGGCACCATTATGTACCCCCGCTGGAACTTAGTCTATTATAGTACAAATTTATTTTTTCCTCTCCCTAGTATTCAAACTAGTCTTCTGCGTAACTAAAGTCGCTCCGCTCACTATATCTTTTCTTAGTTTTGCATGTCATAGGTTAAGCTATTAGGGTCCTTTTTCACTAGGCTCATTACAGACCATTAGCACGATTGCAAATCTCTGTTTCCTAAAAAAACCTTATATACTGGTTCCTTATACTTTGAATGTGTATGTTTTTAGGTTCTACTACTTTTCCTTCAAACAGTCTCCAGGAAGTAGTATCCCGTATTACTATTTCAGGTAAGAAGGTTTACCAGTTTTCATTTTCCCTTGAGGCCTCATTCAGCCTCCACGGCCTCATTCAGCCTCCCCACCTCCCAAAGTGGGTTCTAAACCTCAAAACGAGCCAGGTCTAAGATTGCACACTACGATTTCAACAACAATCAGATAAACCTATTCAACTTTGCTACTACTAATTTAATGGTACATTTCTTGTCTATCATTTCTACATATCATTACTTAGACCTGCGTCATTACCGCAGTTTCGACACGTTCTACACCATCAACCACCAACAGACTACCTGGTTCCCTGCATTTCAGTATCAGGTATTGTTAATCTTACTCACTACGATTACGTTTCTCCTTAAGGCCTCACTTCGCCTTCGTATCATTTAAATTTCACAATTGTGGGAACCCAGGGGCTTGTCTCTAATTACAAACCAACATTCAGGTCCCTCAGCTTACACAGGTTCTTATGTTACAGTTTCATTGATACACACCTATCCATACATTCAACATTTTTACACTTGGCATACTAGTGGCACGCCTCAGGCCCACTAGCACCTATCTTACCCTTAGGATACCTTGACCAGACCCGTTCCCTGAAGAAGCGAGAATATATATATTGAAGTCTTCCTGAGCATTGTCCAAAGAAATAGGACAAATACTCAAGGTTAGTATCTACATACGTTCAAGTACATCATTCAAAGAGACAAGCCCCATCAGGTTAGAGAACTGGCATTTAGGGTTAGGTGCTGGCCTTAGCTATCCTAAGTAAATACACCGGTCCCGCGAGGTCTACTCTCCACCTCAACATGGAGGTTCAGCCCCACGACCAAATCATAGTTGGCCACCTCACTCGCCCTTCTTTAGGGCTACAGCTAGGGCTTCCCAAGTCATGGCCACACGTTCTTGAATCTCTTATGGTCACCGAGAGGCCAACATCCTGCCACCATGTTCAAGTGGCCACAAAATTCCCTCTGCCCAAATCAAAGGTAGAGCCTCTCTCTCCGCCACTCGGCACTAGCAGGGCCTCACCTGTCACTTGGTTCTAGGTAAATTCTTTGCCTTGGCACTAGCTAGCAGGCCAGTTCTCCGAAGGTCTCATCCCCACCTCCACGACACCCTACTTATCCAAATTATTATTCCTTTTTCAGAATGTCACAAGAATCCATCCCAATCATCGATCTGCCGTTGGACGAAATACCCAGCACGCCAGTCAGGCCTGGGTCTCTGGGGGAATCCCTCACCCCTTCTACCCCCAGATCCCTGAGATATTGGACTATTCCAAAAATATCGGCAGAGCTCAGACTCAGGGGGATCCCCTTTCCAGCCACAGCTAGAAAGGTCAAACTATACAGGCTCCTGATGGCACAGGCCAATGACCCTAGGCCCGGCACTAGTTCACAAGTGCCACCAGCTAACTACTCAGATTTCACTCAAGAGACCCTGGCTGCTATTCTGGTCAACCTCCAAACGATCAACATCAGGCTGCTGAAAGTGGAATCGGCAATAGCCACACCAGGTGATTTAACAACCCCAGCAGGCCCTACCCTGGTAGTCTCAGCCGCACAGACTGGCATACCCCTCATTTCCACTCCCCCACAAGCCACTACCTCTACCCTATATGTCTCACCGTCCCACTCTGTTCCAGCTTCCATAAAGAAAGAAATTCTTGATGGAAAGGCTGTTAATCTAGTGTCACTACTCAAAGCCTCCCAAGAAATCCTAGAAATCAGAGCGTATAATTACGGGGACATTTCAGTAGTCTTAAGAGCCAGAGAACCACGACTTAATAAAAAACTTTCCATTTCCCAGTTTGTTATTGCCTTTGGCATTTATCGTGACACGGTGTACCCACATAGGAGGGAAGAGCTTGACTTAGGCATCAAGTACGGAGGGTCCTCAATTTATGACTATCACAATCAGTGTTGGCCAAGGCAGCTACTCATCTGGCACAGTTCAACATAAGAATCGACTGGTGCCAGATGGACACAGAACTGTTTTGCCGTCACTTTGCCGGTTTCAGGCCTTCGTCCTGTGCCTCCTGTAGTTCCACTCCACCGACTTGTGCCTTTGTGACGCAGACCCTTCCAGTTCCCATCACTCCTTCTACCCACTCAGAAGACAGGAAGGCGGGCAAAGAGACAAGCTGGGCAGACCCATCACATTCCTGGGCAGGGCGCAGGTGTACAATAACTTTAATATGGGGGCATGCAGTTACAATGCATGCAGGTTGTTGCACATCTGCTCCATTTGCTTCAGAGCTCACACAAAGACCATGTGCCCGGCATGACTGTCACCTAAGAAATGAGTTGGATTTCCATCCGCACTCACACCCAGCTAGGCAGTTGGGAATTATCTGGTGACGGGTTTCAAACAAGGGTTCTCACCGCCTTATGGCCTTCCCCACAGGTACACTTGTATGACCTAAATCCTTTTGTCCGCATCCACTGTCTTGCTTACGGTGGACCACCTTCTGTCCACAATCAAGGCTGGTGTCATGTTCAGCTCTTGCTCATCCTAAACATACTTACCCCATTGGGGGTAGCTATTTACTAACACTCCAAATTAAAAACATTTGTTATTGACCTCTTTGCATCTCATTTCTTCCTCCATTCCCAGCATCAACTCTCTGATACCCACTGAGGAGTTCTCACTGTAGTATGCTAAATTGAGGAAGCCATGCAATCTACTATTTCAGCAGGTAGTAAGAAATGGTTACGCAAGACAGGTATCACATACGCCTTAAACTGCTACCCATTCGCCCTTGGTCCATCTGTCACCAAGCAATCGCTCGTTCCTCTACCAAGCTCGTTTTCTTGGACATAGTCTTATGAACCACAACTTTTTCAAGCCAGCCTACCATCAGAGAAACTGACTCACAGTGGGGACGAAATTGTCCTGTTCCTGCGGGGTGGTGCATATGAAGGGAAGGAGCTCCAGTCCTCACTGGGGTCCCTTGACCTCGCGATACGCATCATTCCTTGGGGCAGACCTTTTTGTTTCTAAGCTACTTCATTCGCTCCATGATTGTCGCCCTAAAAGTTGGCCCCATTTGGGCTAGAATAATTGCTAAATATACTGATGCCCCTGCTAAGCTACTAGGCAGTGATATACTTGTGGCGGAACCAGCTTAGCCACTGGGCATTGGAGAAGACTGATTGCCAGCCTCCTGCCCTGTGACTATGGCCCCATGTTGAAATGCTTGATTTTCCCCTGCAAAGACCGAAAGCCGGGTCATTCGGTACTTTCCCTATGTGAGCAGTGTTACCCCAGATAGCTATGTCATGGCGCCCATTCGTATACCGAAAGACTATGTGAAAGACTTTGGCTCCATGGCAATTGAACTGTATGTATGTGATCTGAGCGCCATTCAGTAATAATGTGCGCTCAGATCTAAGCTATCTGGGGATATGTTGCGCTCAGATCTAAGCTATCTGGGGATATGTACCTGTTTTATGCAATAGCTGCACAGTTATATACTTTTATGTATTTTATTGTATTTTGCTACCATGTGGCTAATGGAGTCTTGCCTCTGTCCTTGGAGATAATTGGATTACTTCCCAATTATCTCCAGGATAGAAGACTCTGTTGAACTGGTTTTGGGCAGAAAAGCCATGCTTCATTTGGTCACAAAGGACGTTGATCTAACTTTTGACCCACTCGACAAATTTGTATGATTTTGACGTATGTTGGTATTTGGAGTATGCTGATTCTGAAAATGAAAGTTTTATGTGAATGTGATGCATACTTTTAAAGTTATGAAAGTTGAGTAAAAAGTATGTTTTAAACTGTACGGCTAATTGTGTTACCTCTCAGGTTGAGGGGAGGGAATCTGTGGGTTGTAACCATTGTTTGATTGGCTAATGTATAATTGTCTGTGGGCGTCTCCCTTGCATGGGAGAATTGCATAAAAGCGTGTGTGTCATTAAACCAGAGTTCTTCTTCACCCTCAATCTAGAGTCCTGTCTCTTATTGGGGGAATTGCTATATCACTACAAGGGATTGCTATGCTATGCATACTCCCTTAGCTAATCACTACTAAGCTCTTTTAAGAGCTTGTTCCTGCTTCACTCTCTTGGAGGAGAGGTTCACCCACTGGAACCTGGAGCCTTGTCGTAGGTCCAGGGTGGGTAGGAGAGGACGAGACCCCAACCAAGCTGCGGTGGTTAGTGGGGTCTACGGTGGTTGTGGTGTCTGGCAGAGCGCTTGGAGCCCTCTGTAAGTGCTAGGAGCATTCTTCAACGGAGGTACCCAGTCGGGGTGCCAGGTGATCCGTTACAATACTGTCTGCCCTTAATGCAAATATCCAGTATAGCACCACTGGAAAAGTAACATTTTCTGTGCCTTTGGAGGACAAACAAATGATATCTATTTCAAATGTTCTGGCAATTCTCACTATGCCCAGCCATGTGCCCGAACCTACCATTGACTTGTCCTCAATTCCTGATTCCTTATGGGTTACAGGAAAGACAGATACAGGCAGACTCTCTGTGCCCACAATCAAAGTGAATCTCCTGCCTGGAGCCAAACCTCCCTATCAAAAACAATACGTAAGCCCAGCACAGGAAGATGCTATTTCCCAATCTGTGCAAGAGTTTCTGCAGGCAGGGGTAATTGTCTAGACCATCTCCCCTTGTAACACACCATTGTACCCAATTAAGAAAAAGCAAGAGAAAGGGAAACCAGTGGTCTACCGTATGATACATGATTTGAGGGCAATTAATGCTGTAACTGAACTCATTGCCCCTAATGTTCCTAACCCACACACCTTGTTGGCACAAACACCACCTTGCTCTAAGGTATTTACTGTTCTTTTTCAGTGTCCCCCTGGATCCCGACAGTCAGTATTTATTTGCATTTACACATTAACACAAGCAGTACACTTGGACAGTATTGCAACAGGGCACACAAAACTCACCCACTATGTACAGCATGGCTATGGCACAGATTCTTGAAGAGTGGCAAAGGCCAAATAATGTAATATTATTGCAGTATATAGTTGAACTAATCCTATGTTGCGATAATATGGAGACTTGTATTGTAAACACTCTTTCCTTGCTGAAATTCTTGGCAGAGGCAAACTGCAGTTCAGGATATTATCACTGCACTTGGAGTGACCTGAGAAAACTAAATTTCTGATTATAAACATTGTATTACAGGACCGTTTTCAAGTAAATGGAGACCACCAAGTGCTATACCTAGAAGCAGGAAGCAGGATTCCAGATTTGACAATATATATTGGAGACTGGCAACATCAAACTTCAGTTTTTTTTTGGGGGGTTTTTTTTTTTTTCCTGTACTCAAGATAACAGAAGAGCTTACAATGCCGCGACAGCAGAAGTAAGCCATAATATCAATGTTAAAACAAACTTTACACAACAAAGTGCAAATTTCACAAGGTGTTTAAATGGTGTCAGGGATACAGGTGCGACTCCCCAGTGTTTAAAAAAACCACTTGAAAAACACAAATAGAGATAGGGGGCGCAGTAAGAGTAGAATAATAAATTAAAATAGTATACTTATTAAAACTTGATCATCATTTAGATTCCACCTAAATAGAAAGTAGGTACATAGCATAATACTGTTTGAACATGAATTATCAGGATTAAATATAGTTGTTTCACTCACACTTTGCAGAGCCACCATATAGTAGGCTCTGACTATTCAGGTTCTTAAAGAAATCCCTTTCTTACTGCCTTCACTCCACCACTCTTCCGGATATGTCCACTGGTGCCAGGATACAGCAGGTAAAATAACGCCAAGAAGGTGGGGATATTTTATAAATTTAATGGCATAAGAAATAAAAATAGGGATATAAAGTGCATAAGAGTAAAAAACGTAGGTAGCAGCACTGACGCGTTTCGACTATTAAAGTCTTTATCAAAGTGCATAAATCGTTGGTCCAACTTCCTTGTTTATATACCAGTCCGATCTTTAATTTTGGCACCTTATTCTTCATGTCCGTTGCCGTCCTCTACTTCCTGTTTCCGCCGGACGGATTCTCTTGTCTCTGTCCACATTTGCGTCCATTTGCGTCTGACATCAGACATATTTTTCCGATACCAGAAGTGATATGTGAGATGCTCCCGGAGTAGAGATTGCCATTTTTAAAGGTCTTGGGCTGAATATACTGTATGGAGGACATCCTGGCATCCATATTTAAAATTGATCATATATTGCAAAAAATAAAATATATATATATATACTTTCCAGCTAAAAATAACATCAAATACATTTCAATATACAAATTGCCATAAATAAATATGCAAGTCATCATTAAATACGTTATATAACATATACTTTCTGTTAAAAAAATTAATAAATAAATGAAAGGAAAAAAATTATTTTTTCTAAAAGAGGGGGGGGGAGGGAGTTATGAAAAAGAGGGGAGAGACCATTAGTATAATAAAATCATTCATTATATAGAACCCAATAATAATTGGTACTTAAATAAAAGTAATTTTAAAATAACTTTAAGAAACACTTTATTAAATTAATACACTCATCTTAAATTCCATATTAAGACCATTGGGGGATAGTGTATCTAAGTTAAAAATGCAACCCATTTCACATTTACTCAGGATTGAATTAATGTCACCCCCTCTCCAATGTCTGGTTACAGTTTGAATCCCATAAAATTTAATTCCACTCGGATCTTGGTTATGGTGCTCTAAGAAATGTAAAGAGACGCTATGGTTTTTAGAGCCTCTCTTGAGGATGTATATATGCTCTCGTACCCTCGTGGCCATACACCTAGATGTTTTGCCCACATATTGTAGGCCACAAGGGCACTACAGAACATACACAACATATTTGGTCTTGCACGTAATAATTTCTTCTTTTTTTTTTAATATCAATGTAGTTCATATACATGGCATGAGAAAGTGGCACGTTTTTGTAAGTATAATGGTAAGCAGGCTAGTTATACTTGTCCAGTTAGGAGGCACACAAGTAGAGGTAGAGGCAGGTATAGAACAAGTAACACAATATTGATAGGCATTTTATGGCAGTGCTGTAAATGATTAAAGGACCACTATAGTGCCAGGAAAACATACTCGTTTTCCTGGCACTATAGTGCCCTGAGGGTGCCCCCACCCTCAGGGTCCCACTCCCGCCGGGCTCTGGGGAGAGGAAAGGGGTTAAAACTTACCTTTCTCCAGCACCAGGTGGGGAGCTCTCTGCCTCCGATCCTCCTCCTCTCCTCCCTTTCGGCTGAATGCGCATGCGCGGCAAGAGCTGAGCGCATTCAGCCGGTCTCATAGGAAAGCATTTACAATGCTTTACTATGGACGCATGCATGCTCTCACTGTGATTTTCACAGTGAGAATCACGCAAGCGCCTCTAGCGGCTGTCAATGAGACAGCCACTAGAGGATTTGAGGGCGGGATTAACCCATTTATAAACATAGCAGTTTCTCTGAAACTGCTATGTTTATAAAAAAAAATGGGTTAACCCTAGCTGGACCTGGCACCCAGACCACTTCATTAAGCTGAAGCGGTCTGGGTGCCTAGAGTGGTCCTTTAATATATCAGTGGGAGCCTTTTGAGTCTGACATAGTATTAGATGCCCTTATGTGGGGGGGGAGGAGCGATGATGTAGGACGTACACGCTGCACAGGAGCGCACGTCCACGAACACGGTGATGCTGATGCCCTGAAGGAGAGAGCCCGCAGAGGAAACCTGCTGGTTTGATATCGGCACATATACCTGATTAAGCACCTCGCCAAGTATCCCCTTAACATCCATGTTAATATCACGGAAACGGCACGAATAACAAATGCCACGAGATGCTGGTGTTAAGCCTGCCTGCTCCGAGATTACCCAAAAAAAGGAGTTAAACGGAGGCAGGGTCGGTAAGAGCATGGGGTAAGTTGCTCGATGTACTTTTCTCTTTCTTTCCTCTCTTTATTGTATAAAGTCTATATATAATATAAGGTATAGAGAGACAAAGTACAAAGGAAAGAAATAGATATAAAAGTGGAAGAAGGTGAAGGGGAGGCGAACAACTAGAAGGAATACAGATGGTTATAAAGGAAAAGAAAGAAAAAAGGGCAGAAAAGTAGATGGTGGTGTTGCCTAATAAAATTTGGATGTACCCACATAGAGATCACTAATTAAGGCATACAACCTTAATTTTTGGCTGGACTAACTTCTCTCTGTAATTGTTTGAAGCCTAAAATCACTAAGAAGAAAGAAAGTGATAAGGAGGAATGATAGTAAAACGACCAGAGAAAACAAAAAAGAGAATAATAAGAAAGCTCAGTATATCAACATACTAAAAATAATAAAATCAAGATCAAGCATACCTGAAGTAATCAGGGCATTTGAATTTGAATAAAAACTAGTCTTAATTCCAAACAATTAACCATAATATCAACAGCTGTAAATTACAGCATTTGAAGAAGCTTTAAATATACATCCAGCGGGAAGATCCCTGACAAGGGGAAAATAAAAGTACTTCCTTTTTTTTTTTTTTATTATTCCTCATGGCAACAAAAAAGGTTCAAGAGGGTAAACAACTCTCGAAGAGAGAGAAAGAAAGGAAGCAGGAAATTAAGCCAGAAAAAGATCATCTGCCTCCACTCTGTCGCAACAACAGAAACAAGAGTCAGAGCAAAAAAACGAAACAGACACCTCATTCCAAACAGTTAAAGAAACAGAAACAATGTCACCACAGAATGCACTCTCAAAACAGGGCCAAAAAGAGGTTAATCTCGAAGAAATACATGATTATTTAGACATAGCTTTTGAACGTCAATTTGACAAGATCAAAAATGAAATACAGGCGGGCCTTTACGGAATTTAAATACGAAATTCTATTGAAAAGAAGAAAGTAAAAATAAATGAAGAAAAAATAGAATCTTTAGAATATCAGCACGCTATAGCTGAAGATCCTCAAGAAAATGCTAAGAAAAGAATAGCAGATTTGGAATTAAAAATCGCTGACCTAGAAGATAGAATGAGGCGTAATATTTTAAGATTTAAAGGAATTCCAGAGTCAGTCACTAATGAAAAACTGCAAGATTAAATTTTGGATCTTTTTCGACAATTAGACATTCAATTGATAAACCCCTTACAGGCTCTGGAGCGGTGCCATAGAATCATGAAACCGGATACAGTGGCACAAGGTGCCCCAAGAGATGTACTTATATATTGCGCCTCATATACGATTAAAGAACAATTATTAAGAACAGCAAGAATGACCAGATTAAAAGAACCATATAAAGATATCACCATTTTCCCAGACATATCATACCATACTAGGGTGAAAAGAAAATCGTTTTCAGCATACACAAAGATATTAAGGCAAAAGAATATTCGATATTCGTGGAGATATCCATGCAAAATCGTGGTTTCTTATGAGGCAAAAACATATTCATTTTCGGATGTACCAGCAATAGAAGAATGGTTTAAAGATATGAACTTTGCTGTCTCTATTTGAATAATCTGTATATATATGTGTGGGTTTTTTTGTTTGTTTTTTGGAAAAGAGAGTATAGATTGGCCATATTGAGTAGCATAATATGGTAGCTAGTCACAAGGTGTAATGCACAAATAGATATTAAAAGATATAGCAACAATAATTGTTATGATTAATATATGTAAAATAGACGTCAGAATACACAACCATGATTTATTATTATATGCTAGGAGTCAAGCATTAACCCCTTCAGGACGGAGTCAATAGTGCACGGTCTGATCAAAACAAAACGTAAACAAAAACTGGAATTTGCGCTATATGTCTGTTAAACCGTAATTCACCTCATATTAAATGCACCCACACATATTATATATCATTTTGTTCAGGAGAAACAGGGCTTTCATTTCATATCAAATATTTATATATGAAACATAATTTATTATGAATCAAATTTAAAAAACTGTGAGAAATGTTAAATCTTTTAAAAAATTTGTAGTTCCGCTTCACATTTTAGCTGTAAATGTCATAATACTTGTAACAGAACTATGCTGCATGCCTGGGCCAGTGAACTAACCAAAATCAGCAGGAATTCGTCACATTTAGTGCATTTCAACCATTCGAATGGATTCGCATGAATTCCCTGTGTAAAGTATAGGTGGCCGCCATTTCGGGACTTTACACGTGGCCGCGGCCATCTTACGTGCGAACAGCGGTGTTTGCCTGTCGACGCGTGGAACTAAAATCGGATACGCAAACAGGCGAACACCGCTGAGTCCTCCATACTTCCAGAAGTTCGCACGGAAACTACCGAATCACCGGACGTTCGGTAGTTATGTTCAATCATCTATGGGGATTACGGCGAACCCCGAGATTCGAATGGATGGCAAGAATTTCATACCTTTTTACCAGGCGAACGGAGACCGACCGCAAGGCCAAAACTCATGGAACTATTTTCGGCTAGTTGGTCTGTGCGGTCGGTCAAAACTTTGGAACTCTGTATCTCCCGAACTATTCATCCGAATGGGCTGATTTTTGGGCATGTTGGTCCCCTGAATGAGAGCTATCAAGCGACCCAGGATTTAAAGCTGTACCCCCTGTTTTTGGGGAACATCCAGAACTGGGGTAAAATGTTGTACGTTTTAATTATGTTATATGTTATCTGAGGGGAGGAGACGTGGGGGTGTTACCATATGATTGGGTGTTTTTATCCTCCCCCTGGGAGTGTCCTGTGTGTACCTGATCCCAATAAAAAGCAGGCTGGGTGTTCCAGTCCTCAGATCTTCTTGACCCTTCAAAACGTAGCCTTGTCTCGTTCTTGGAAGGGGATTATTTGGGAATGTTATTCTGCTCCTGTTACAGCTGAACCTGACTCTTACTCTGGATATCGTGGATGGGATTATACCAGCTTACTTCTCCACAGCAGCTTACAGGGAAAAAGGACGTCTCCAACGGCAGATACCCTCACTCTACCCGGGTAGCCGTTACAATACTGTTAGGTTTTACTGCCAAAAAAATGCACATATTTGTAATCAGCGATGTCTCACGAGTACAACAGTACCCCCCATTAACAGGTTTTATGGTGTTTTGGAAAGTTACAGGGTCAAATATAGAACGTTCCATTTTCAATTTGAAATTTGCCAGATTAGTAATGTTACCTTTGAGACGGTGTGGTAGCCCAGGAATGAGAATTACCCACATAATGGCATACCATTTGAAAAAGTAGACAAGCCAAGGTATTGAAAGTGGGGTTTAGTCTTTTTTAGTAGCCACTTAGTCGCAAACACTGGCCAAAGTTAGCGTTGATATTTATTTTTGTGTGAAAAAAGCAAAAAACTAACATTTGGCCAGTGTTTGTGACTAAGTGGCTACTAAGAAAGACTGGACATACCCCACTTGCAATACCTCGGGTTGTCTACTTTTGCAAATGGTATGCCATCATGGGGGTAATTCTCATTCCTGGGCTAACATACGCTCTCAAAGGCAACATAACCAATCTGGCAAATTTCAATGTCAAAAATGAAATGCAAGCCTTATATGTGACTCTCTAACTTTCCAAAACACCATAAAACCTGTACATGGGGGGTACTGTTATTCTTGGGAGACTTCACTTAACACAAATATTGTGTATAGCAGATCCATATATATAATATGTATATATATTATATATATAATATATATACATATATTCTATATATATAAATACATTTAATTTATTTTAAAACATGTTTATTTTTATTTTTTTTACACTTTCCACCAGCAGGGGGACTGTCTGAAATAGCAGATCCATAGCCAGCTATAGGGGGCCATGGGATCGCTCTTTGAGAGCGATCACATGGCCCCCGGGGGCCTCATTCGCCAGGGGAGGGCTGCCTGGGCTGTCAGGCAGCCCTGCCGAAGAGGATTGCGGCGGAGGTAAGTAAATTTTACCTCCTGGGGGCTTAAGCCGTTACGGCGTTCTATGCCGCCGCAACGGCTTTAAAGCCGTTTAAAGCCGCGACGGCATAGAACGCCGTAACGGCGTTAAGGGGTTAATCTTGCACTATATTTACATTATAAAGTTTGGTTAAGAAAGAGTAAGAATATAAAAAGAACAGAATTCACAAATATCATGCACGAGATATAGATTAAAAAAGATAACTAACGCGTGAATACAATTGAAATTAGTAGGATTAGGAATTGACAAATGTAGCACAAAGGATAAAATTATTTATACTCACAGTTATGATTTAATTATTTAATTAAAGAGCTAAAGTAATAAATGGGAACTAGGCACAAAAGACTGCACTCTTAAAACAGGGACAAAAAAAGGTTAATCTTGAAGAAATATACAATTTAAATCTGGAATCCTATTAATAGAGAAGAATAGTAAAGATAAACAAAGGGGAATAGACTTTTTTTTCCCTCCTTTTAGATATTAATGAAAGTATTTATCTCTCTTTCATCAAGGTATTCAGCATCATACAATTGATCCTATTAGGGATCCAGGTGGAGGGTTTTGGTAAAAGGGGATATTCACCAAAACCATCCAGACTTCCTTAAAGGGTTGTTTTTTTGTATTTGTTAGTATGTCTGAATTTGCTATAATGTCAAATGTTAGTCTTATATTGAAACAGCGACTTTTGTGGAGGGTAAAGGATATAGAAATGCATTCAGGAAAATTGATATTTATGTGTAAATACTTGAAGTGAATAGAAGATATCCAGGCCTTATTACTAGTTAAATGACACGAGCCATAGATTGAAGGATGCCTAGTATACTAGGATAAACATTTTTGATAAATGGTAAATATTGTGACTATCAATGTACAAGGTCTTAATTCACCACAAAAAAGGAAAATAGTAATTGACCATATGAAAACAGAAAACGCCCATATAGTGTGTCTACAAGAGACGCATTAGCGACAAGCTGATGAAGGGAAATTCAGATTCTTAGATTTTCCTCTTTCTGTTTGTTCATCATTTAAAGAGAAAAAGAAAAGAGGAGTAGCGATTTTATTTTCAGCTAAAGTAAACGTCTCCATAAAATATCAGAGTATAGACAAAATGGGCAGATGGATTATAGTAATTTGTTGTATTGATGATGAATTATATACAATAGTCAATATTTATGCACCGAACTCTTCACAGATACAGTTTATACAAAAAGTCTTAATGAAAGTAGAAAAAATCAAGCAAGGAGCTCTCATAGTTCTAGGCGACTTTAATTCTGTAATCGACCCAAAATTAGATAACAGGTCTGAAAAAGGTAAAATACCCTTTAAGAATGTCTTTAATCAAGCTAAGAAATTGAGTAATATTATACAAAATGCAGCTCTCTCAGACTGTTGGAGGATATTCCATCCTACCGATAGAGATTTCACTTGTTTTAGTAAGACCTACTGTTCGTATTCAAGAATTGATTTAATCTTAATAGAGCGTAATTTGTTGGGCAGAATAAAATCTTCTAACATACTGTCTACCACCCGGTCTCATCATAAGGCAATAGATACATACTGGATAGATAACGATAAGGATGGGGTATCACCTATGATAAAATGGTGCGCGTTCAAAAGTGTTATAAGAGGTCACTTAATTAGTATGGCTGCGCACGAAAAAATAAGTAAAGGGAAATCTCTTTCAGAGTTATATATTGAATTAAGCGAATGCAATAAAATAAATATAACCTCTCCTATGAGAGCCCGAGCAAATCAAATAAAGATAATTGAAAGTAAAATTAATAATATTTTAATAGCTAAAGCAAATAGGAATTTATAATATATGAAAACCAATTTCTATTACAGGGGAAATAAAGCAGATAAACTTCTTACTAACAGAGTTAAAGCACATGAAAAGGCCAAATTAATAAATAAAATAAAACAAGGCAATGATGTAATAATTGATCCAGTCAAAATTGGGGCGGCCTTTAAAGAGTTTTATTATGATTTATATAACCTACCAGTAACAGCAACTCAAGAAGATCTACAAAAATATTTTTTAGATAAGCAGCTTTCCAAAATAACTAACTCCCAACTAAACAAACTGAATGAAGACATTTCATCTCAAGAAATTATAGAGGCTATTGATGCAATGAAAAAAAATAAAGCGCCAGGCCCAGATGGGTTTGTTGATTTTTTCGATAAAATCTACAAAGATAAACATAGAAACATAGAAACATAGAAACATAGAAACATAGAATGTGACGGCAGATAAGAACCATTCGGCCCATCTAGTCTGCCCAATTTTCTAAATACTTTCATTAGTCCCTAGCCTTATCTTATAGTTAGGATAGCCTTATGCCTATCCCATGCATGCTTAAACTCCTTTACTGTGTTAACCTCTACCACTTCAGCTGGAAGGCTATTCCATGCATCCACTACCCTCTCAGTAAAGTAATACTTCCTGATATTATTTTTAAACCTTTGTCCCTCTAATTTAAGACTATGTCCTCTTGTTGTGGTAGTTTTTCTTCTTTTAAATATAGTCTCCTCCTTTACTGTGTTGATTCCCTTTATATATTTAAATGTTTCTATCATATCCCCCCTGTCTCGTCTTTCCTCCAAGCTATACATGTTAAGATCCTTTAACCTTTCCTGGTAAGTTTTATCCCGCAATCCATGAACCAGTTTAGTAGCCCTTCTCTGAACCCTCTATAAGGTATCAATATCCTTCTGAAGATACGGTCTCCAGTACTGTGTACAATACTCCAAGTGAGGTCTCACCAGTGTTCTGTACAATGGCATGAGCACTTCCCTCTTTCTACTGCTAATACCTCTCCCTATACAACCAAGCATTCTGCTAGCATTTCCTGCTGCTCTATTACATTGTCTGCCTACCTTTAAGTCATCAGAAATAATCACCCCTAAATCCCTTTCCTCATATGTTGAGGTTGGAACTCTATCAAATATTCTGTACTCTGCCCTTGGGTTTTTACATCCAAGATGCATTATCTTGCACTTATCCACATTAAATGTCAGTTGCCACAATTCTGACCATTTTTCTAGTTTACCTAAATCATTTGCCACTTGGCTTATCCCTCTTGGAACATCAACCCTGTTACATATCTTAGTATCATCAGCAAAAGACATACCTTACCATCAAGACCTTCTGCAATATCACTAATAAAAATATTAAAGAGAATGGGTCCAAGTACAGATCCCTGAGGTACTCCACTGGTGACAAGTCCAAGCTTCGAATATATTCCATTAACTACAACCCTCTGTTGCCTGTTACTCAGCCACTGCCTTACCCATTCAACAATATTTGAATCCAAACTTAAAGATTGCAGTTTATTGAAAAGCCTTATTTCTAGGCTCGTTCAGGGTTTAAGGGAATGCTATAATGCAGCTATGTCTACGGGGTAACTGCCAAATGAGATGTTAGCAGCCAATATTGCTCCTACACTTAAACCAAAAAAAAAATTCAGAAGAGATTGCCAACTATAGGCCGATAGCTTTATAAATAACGATTATAAAATGTATGCATCAATTATATCTAAAAGAATTAAAAGTATAATCTCGAGTTTAATATCAGAAGATCAAGTAGGATTTGTCCCCAGGAGAACATCGTCTAATCATATTAGGAAAATTATAAACATTTATGCTAAGGTACATGCCACAAAAGCCCCCTTTCTCACTATGGCACTCGATGGAGAGAAAGCTTTCGATCGGGTTAACTGGAATTATATGAAATCAACTTTGGAGGCCTTTGGCTTCTCGGGACAGATCCTTTCGGCAATTATGGCCCTCTATTCCTCTCCATTGGGCAGGATAGTGGGAGAGGGAATCAGGTCTGATTGGTTTGAGATCTTAAACGGTACGCGTCAGGGCTGCCCACTTTCTCCACTTCTTTACATCATAGTGGCGGAACCACTGGCTCATGACATACGTTCGAATGTTAATATAACAGGCTTTCGTAAGAAGAACAAACAGTTAAAGATAAGTCAGTATGCTGATGATATTTTGTTAACACTATTGAATCCAGCTCACTTGGTTCCAGCAGTAATGGAAGAAATAAATCAGTTTAGTTTTCTTACAAATTATAAACTTAACATTCAAAAAACAGTGGTATTGCCTCTATATATGGATGTGGCTGAATATAATTTCTTAAATAAACAATATGATTTTAAATGGGAGAAGAAAAGCTTTGTATATTTGGTGATACATATAGTATATGACCTTGTAAACATTATGAGAGCCATTCTAATCCCTTTAATAAAAGAAACTACTCATCTCCTTAAACAGTGGAGTAAACTTGAGATATCCTGGTGGGGAAGAGTTAATTCCATAAGAGCTTATATCTTTCCTAAGATTATTTACTTATTAAGGATGATTCCGATGCCAATACAACCCCACTGGCTAACAAATATCAATAAGATCTTTAGAAATTATATTTGGCTTAACAAGAAGCCCAGAATAGGACAATACCTTATGTATCTGAAATATAAACAAGGGGTAACAGGATTTCCTCATATTTTTTTGTTTCATCAAGCTGCCCAGCTGCTGCATAAAATAGCTACAATTAATCAGGATACACACCCACAAGATTGGCATGAATTAGAGGGAGAAGATATTTCGGAACCACACAACATGGTTAAATTGTTGTGGCCCATAAGAATCCTTGCCCGTAATAAACATAAGCCATGTCAAACAGACAACATAATATTAAAACCCCAGGTTAAATTCTGGACTTATTTCAAAAAACAAATTGATTTAAAGGATAAAATTTTGCCTGCATTACCGTTCAGATACCTGATGAAGTGGATAGAAAATTTAGATGTCAGTCAGTGGACTAGACATGGCATTAACAAAATTTCAGATCTATTTGACGAAAAGAAGATTATGTCCTTTAATGATCTGCGCACTGTCTTTAGCATTCCAACTTCTCAGAATTTAAATTTTATTAGAATAAAAAGCTTCCTACATAGTGTTTTACCTTATTTGAATGAGCATTCTCCAATTTTTTAATTAAATAAGTTGATCAACTTGGAAAAAAACACAAAGATATTAACAAAATGTGTGGAGGTAATAAATTCAATTAAAGTGCAGATCCATCCTGCCACCAAGACTAAGTGGGAAAGAGATCTGCAAATTAAAATTGACCTACAAGATTGGAATATGGCTCTTCAGTCGGTTTACTCCACAGTCCACTGCTTAAATATTATGGAGGCGTATTACAAATTAGTAAATAGATGGTATATGACACCGGCAAAGATACAAAAGTTTTCAAATACTGATAGTCAGGGGTGCTGGAGGTGTGGTGCAGAAGATGCTGATGAATTGCATATATGGTGGAACTGTATACCGTTAAGGAGAGCTTAGGATTGTTTTTTAGTTGAAATTAATAAAATATTGGGCATTACACAAAATTGGGCACCAGAAATGGTACTGCTACATCTAAAATTACCACAACTAGCGAAAGATGAGAAATATTTCTTAATCCACTCATTGATGGCTATTAAATTTTCTATTGCCAGGAATTGGAAAAAGACGATAATAGATTCATGGCAACAATGTAAAGAAGCCATTATTCATCAATGTAAGATGGAAAGAGGAATATCTTCTAATTTCTGTACTAGTACGGAGAAATATAACATTTGAGATAAATGGATTAAGATCCTTGAAAGACCTTTATCAGTCAAATGATTGACACATGTATCAACAAAAAATGAATTTTTGAGATAAGGATAATAACTCCTGGTTAGGGTAAAAGCTATAACCCATAAACACGCTGTTTTGATTGTGTTTGTAAATTTTTATGTCTTATATGTAACACTGGATGATATGTTATAATCATCTACTGTTTGAGTCTTTATCTGTAAATTGTATATTTTTGTATTGAGAAAACCAAATAAAATATTTATATATAAAAAAAGATGCCCTTATGTGTAAAATAAAGTAAACATGCTTAACTGATTTAAAACAGAAAACAGCTTATACAGTATGGCTATATGCTATGAATAAAGGGTACCACGGCAGTCGTTCTCAGGCAGTAAGAGACACGCGAAAACAAGTGTCCATATGTAGCTAAATCCATTACATCTCCCTTCCACCCTGACATGGCTACGGTTCACTCAACACCTGTACTGGCTACCTGAGTCTCGTAGGTGGATTCTGTCCTGTGTATCTGAGGTTGCTCGCCCCACCAGCCCCAGACCGCCTCAGGGGCCCATGTGCAGGTCCCACTGCTCCGGTTTGTCTTGCCACCGCAAGCATTGACTCGGGAGGGTGTATTCACTGCTTGGGAATGAGGTTTCTTCTTCCAAGTGTGTAGGTTGAGCACCAGGGTCTTCCCACTCCAGGCCCTCAGCCCAGGAAGGCTGTAGTGAGCTCTGGACAACTTGGCACCTGAGTGGGTCGCTTTTGGGTGGGTCTTCCATCTCTTCTGCAGCTCCAAGTTGGGAGCCATGGGTAGTCTCCGATGTTCGTCTGCTGGGAGGGAAGGATGGCCCAGAGTCATGTTCAGCCGCTTGCTATCTCCACTCTGCACTCTCTCCGCCTGTACCCTTCTGTCTTGCAGCTTCCGCCAAAATTCTTGGAACAGAGTATGCAGCCACTCCTCGAGTGTCTCCGGCGAGCATCGTGCTGCTGTATCAGGTACATCAGCCGCCATCTTGGTTACAACACTGCTGCTGCGCGCAGGCCACAGGAGTGGGTGGGTTGCTTGGTAACTCCTGTTGCTTGGATGTAGAGCCTGTATGCTTATGCCGGGATAACCCTCGCCGACTGGGGGGGGGGAACGTGGGATCCAACAACTGTAGCTTTTCAGACAGCTAGCAGGGAGATTGGCCCGCTCTCCAATGCTCACGACCACTAATAGGCCGCAATTCGCCATTGGGTTCAGGCTGCCTGGCGTTGTACAAAAACCCAGCCAGTTGTATCTCTGGGTGTCACCGACCTTCTCCAGCATTAAAATCTGTAATTTGAGTGATTAGACGTCGGTATGTGAGAGTTTTAGTGGGTTCTTGCATGGAGCTCTTGCTTAGTGCGACCATTTAGCTCGGCGGTCGGGCCCCGCCCCCCTGAACTTCAATTTTATCTTGTAATCTGGCAGAAATAAAGTATTGTCTTAAAAGTTACAATATGGGAATGCTGCATTTTGCTTATTTTTTATTTTTTTTAATTCTTTATTTTTGAATTACATTGTTTATTAACAAATGTTTGTAACTGGGCTTGTGCACAAGCCTATATATTTGAAAACATAAGATAGCGATGATACAAGGTGAAATTACATGCAGGTCAAAGCAGTAGTTGAGATAACCTAATGAACTTGTCTCTTAAAGGACCACTCTAGGCACCCAGACCACTTCAGCTTAATGAAGTGGTCTGGGTGCCAGGTCCTTCTAGGGTTAACCCATTTTTTTTTATAAACATAGCAGTTTCAGAGAAACTGCTATGTTTATGAATGGGTTAAGCCTTCCCCCAAATCCTCTAGTGGCTGTCTCATTGACAGCTGCTAGAGGCGCTTGCGTGATTCTCACTGTGAAAATCACAGTGAGAGCACGCAAGCGTCCATAGGAAAGCAGTGATAATGCTTTCCTATGCGACCGGCTGAATGCGCGCGCAGCTCTTGCCGCGCGTGCGCATTCAGCCGAATGGGCGGAGAGGAGGAGGATCGGAGGAGGATCGGAGGAGGATCGGAGGAGGATCAGAGGAGGAGAGCTCCCCGCCCAGTGCTGGAAAAAGGTAAGTTTTAACCCCTTTCCCCCTTCCATAGCCGGGCGGGAGGGGGACCCTGAGGGTGGGGGCACCCTCAGGGCACTATAGTGCCAGGAAAACGAGTATGTTTTCCTGGCACTATAGTGGTCCTTTAAGGAAGTCTAGTAACTCTGGTCAACCTCCTAATTGTGTCATTGGATTTTATGTTAAGCGTTAACATAGTGGCAAATGGTGGGATCGGTATAGGGTGCAGGTTTGCTACCGGGGGCAGTGGCCACTAGTGTATTTGTGATGTTTGTGCTATTTCCTTTATCTTCCCACTACTTCTGTTGTCAAATTCCTTCTAGCCATCTTCCCCTTGCATTTTGCTTTTTAAGTACATTGGAATTTATGAAGGAGTCGGTTTCCCGCTTATGGAGAGAAAAAAAAAAAGTTTTAAATGATTGCTCATATGTTTAATATTTTTGCAAGTAAAATCCTAAGGGTGTATTGGAATAGCATTTTATTTTACAGAGAGCACTATTTTTCTTTTTATTTCATTTGTTATGGAATATAAACCACATTGATGGATTGCAACATAAAAAATATTCTGGGTAACATTGTTTTATCATTCATTTATTCACTTTACTTTTTCCCATCTTAATGTTTATTGAATCTTAAACGACACAGCAAGATATAAAATATACCAAGTCTACAAAAAGAGTTCAGATCTTGTCCGATCATATACAGGGCTATTTACAAAAGTGAGAATTCAAAGTGAATTTGAAACTTAAGGCCAGAGTAGCCAAACTGAAAGCATAGCTGACAGATTTTTTAAGTTCTGCTATATTGACCTTAAATTTCAAATAACCCTGTTAATCTATTTCAAAACTATGACTTATATAATACAAATGTTTAAAATATAAAATGTATGCATAGCATGATGACAATCACTACAGTTGTGAAACAATATGTCCAGTTACTGACAAGATACATATTATACAAACAATAGCTATGAGTGGGTATTCATAAACACATAATTTCATTAAGAAGATTTTCCCACTTTCCTTTTTGATAAACAAAGAATACTTACAAGCACAGACATTTTTTCTAAAAAAGTCTTTGATATTTTTAATTGGGGCGAGGAGGGTGGCCAATAAAGAATTATATGTCTACCAGAACCTAAGATGTAAATTTGTCCTAAAAAGACCAATAAAAAGAAATATTGAATACAAGTGCCCTAAAAATCTTTACTTATCACTAAATCATATTATTTTGATGATAATTTTGCCATTGGAATTCTTAAGACATTTTCCTGGAGCCGTTTTACAATTTGCAATGTTCAAATAATGGATTTTGGAGTACTAAAATAAATTCTGTGTTGAACATTTTGTTGTGAGCTAAGCTTTAATAAAGGATTTAGCCCTAAGCACAAGTATTTTACAAGTAAGATCTGTTAAGAAATCATAATAAAGAGAAGGTCCAAGCTGTTGATGTAAACGATTTTGTTGAATAATATTATAAATACTGTGGAGACCTATACTCATAATTGCACCAGCAGAATAAATAATACAACCTGCTTGTACAATTACAGATATACAGATTTTTCAGTGCTGCAAATAGCTAAATTATTTCAACTGTTTTTAGTGAAAAGTTAAACATTCTATTGCAAATAAAATACAACATTTGTGAGGTTTTTGATTTTTTTTTATCCAACCTCATAACATCAGATGAATGTTTTAAGGAAGGTTCAAACTATGCCTTTGAAATAACCTGGGATGTCTTCTTTAAAAAATGGTATGCCTTTATGGTGTAGTTGAAATATGTAGCCTGCTAAAGTGCTCCAAAGTGGGACAAAACCCTCCATGAAAGTTCACACTTAAAAACCATAACTTGTCACGTCTCTTTTACAGCACAGTAACTTCACAAAATAGTGTCTAGGTCATACATTGGGCATATTGTTTTACTTAGCATAATTTGGGGGATTTATGACAATGGCACATATCAAGTGTAAGAAATCTCAGCAAAATGCAACATGTTTGTAACAATGCATTTTTGTACCCTCACCACAAACATTGACATAAATTGGTGAAAAAATTGTGACAAGTTAAGGCACAATATATGCCATATAACCAATATTTGAACAGTTAAACTGCTATAATACCCCAATATGAGACATAAGCCCATCAAATCAACCTATGAAAATTCTAACTATAGAAACTGAAATAGCCTTGTCTCTAGTATGGCATTGTATTTCACAGAATAGTGCCAAAGGCATACAATGGCAGATGTAGCTGAACACAATATGGGGCTCTGTGCAGGAATAGCACACACTAACTTTTTTACGAAATACACATTACAAAAACCTTGTTATATGTGTATATGCCAAAATAGATTTGAATGGCTACGTAAAATGTGTCAAAATAACCTTAGGTAAATAGCCTGTGATGTCTACTTTATATAAATATATACTTTTGTGTAACAATTTTGTTTTTTGTGATGGCTACTAAATTTACAAGAGCAGAGTGAACCTTATTTCAGGTATCACGAATATCCAGAGTAGGGATAGCCGTATCAGAAAATACAGCAGGGAGAACAGCAGGATGACTACCCATATTGAAAAAAAAACAGACTATGCCCAGATGAGTCATGGGTATCGTTATTCCTTGCAAATTCAGCCCAGGGCAATAAATCAGCCCTTCGTACTATTTACGAAGCAACATAAATACAGCTCAAGTGATTGGTTAGCTCTTTCAGCCGTACCATTAGTTTGGGGATGGTAAGCAGATGAAAATGACAATTCAATGCCCAACTGTTTATTGAATGCCTTCCAGAACCATGACACAAATTGGGTACCCCTGTCAGACACAATATTTTGAGGAATACCATGTAGCCTGACAATATCGCGTATAATTATGTGCACCAGGTCCTGAGACAATGGCAATTTTTTAAGTGGAGTAAAGTGTGCCATTTTGGAAAAACGGTCAACTAGCATGAGGATGGTAGTATACCCATTGGAACTAGGCAGTTCAACAATGAAATCCATCAATAAATGAGACAATGGGATACTGGGTATAGGAAGTGGCTGTAACAATCCACACAAAAGTTTATGAGGAACCTTCAAAACTGCACAGACAGAGCAGGCTTCTACATAATCTTTAATATCCCTTCTTAGAAATGGCGGATACAGTTTTATTAATACCCGGATGCCCAGCGGTCACATTGTCATGGAATACCTTCAGCACCTCTTTCTTGTCTGGAAATGGAATAAACTTTTTATCTTGAGGTTTGTTGCAAGGTGCCTAGGGCTGATCCGCCATGATAGCACGGAGAAAAAGGGACGATAAAGAAAGGACAGTGGATGCAATAATACACTCAAGAGAAATAATAGTGGATGTCTCTTGTTCTAGATCCGATTCAACATCAAATTGCCTAGACAAGGTGTCAGCTTTAATGTTCTTAGAACCGGGTCTGTAGGTGATAATGAAGTTAAAGCGAGACAAAAATAATGACCATCTAGCTTGTCTAGAAGACAGTCGTTTGGCATCCCCAATATATGCCAGGTTTTTGTAATCAGTAATAATAAGAATGTGATCCTTTGAACCCTCCAAAAGATGTCACCATTTCTTAAGCGCTATTACCAATGTCATAGTTACGTTTGGCAGGGCTTTCTAGAGAAGTAACCACAAGGATGCAAAGGGGCATCCTGACTCTGTCTCAGAAGAGCCCCGACCCCTGTCTCAGAGGCGTCAGCCTCAAGTAGGAAAGATTTACTAGTGTCAGGATGTCTTAATATGTCAGCAGATGCGAACATTTGCAGGCGAGAATGATTTACGTATATGGCCTTTACTTAAAGATTCCTTGATGTACTCATCCATGATTGTACTTTCTTGTGGGGATAGGACATATATCGCTCCTTTAGGAGGCATTGTCCCGGGCAACAGATCAATGGAACAATCATAATATCTGTGTGGTAGAAGATCATTAGTCTGGCTTTTACTAAACGCCTCTGTAACCACCCAATACTGTATGGGAATTTCGGGATTCGGAGACGTAGCAGCGGGTAAAGCAACGATACCCACTTTTTTAGAAATGGGTAACATGCAGCTTTCCTGACAGTCTCTACCCCATTCCAGTATTTCCCTCTAGTCCAGTCAATATGAGGGTTATGCTTGATGAGCCAAGGGAACCCTAATACGATGGGACAAGAAGTGGAAGCAATTATCTGGAAAGTAATATCTTCCTTATACAAAGCTCCTATCGTAATGCAAATAGGCAAGGTCTCATGGATAATAAGAGGTTGAGACAGGAGTCTCCCATCAATAGCCTCAACCGCTAGAGGTGATGATCTCTCCTTGACTGGTATAGTGTGTTTTTTTAACAAAATACAAATCAATAAAGTTACCAGCCGCACCTGAGTTAACTGGAGCTTTGCATGAAAATTCTCCACGTTGCAAAAGTGTCAAGGAGAAATCTGCTTTGGGAATTACTAGAGGATGTATCCATTACACCTAAGACCTGTCCGCTTAAGGGTCTTAGGTGCGGAAGTTTTCCGGCCGTATAGGGCAAGAATCTCTCATATGCCCTTTCTTGCCACAATATAAGCACAGACCCTCTCTTCTCTATACTGTTTCTCTGCCTCAGACAGTCCTGAGTCTATTATCGATCTGCATCACATAGGTAATAAAGTCATTTAACCCCTTAGGTAGGTCTTTGGCAGCAGTTTCATCAAGTATAACTTTGGATAATCCTTTTTTAAAAGCAACGATTAATCCTCAGATGCCAAGGTACGACATTCTATGGCATAATCCGAGATAGACAGGTTATTTTGTTTGATATGCATTAGGGCAGTGGAGGCGTCTTCTTCTTCGGCTAATAGTTCAAATGTCAGCTTTAATTCCGCCAGTAATTCCTGGTAACAATGAGCGATACTCCTATTACTTTCCCACAATGGATTAGCCCAGGTTAAGGCCTAACCTTTAAGTTGGTTCATCAGATACCCAATCTTAGCTCTATCTGAAGGAAGTGAACCAGGTGAGACCTCAAAGTGGTACTCAATCTGATTGAGAAATCCCCTACATTCCTGGATATTACCAGAAAAATGCAGGGGAGGAGATAAGGAGATTGTAGGTGCCTTATATACTATAGGTGGAGGTACATTAGGCAGTGGTGACATAATTGGAGAAGCCTCAGGTTGTAAATGAGCCATCCTAGTAAGGAGTGTGCTAAAAGACTGGGCAAATTGATCCATACAATGATCATTCTCCTCTAGCTTTCTCTCACTAGCTGCTATGTGCTGACACAATTCTGCAGGATCTATGGCCCTGTCGTAATGTTAGGATTACAAGTTGATCCAACACGCAGTACTGTGTCACACCTAGTACTAAGGATAACGAATAAACGGACCTTAGAATGAACCGACTTAATGTCTCCAAGAATAGTCAAAATACTTGCCGAGGTCAGGGACACAGAATCAGACACAAAGATGAGGGAAAGCCAAAAGTGAAGGATACCAGATATCAGGGAAGTCAAAACAAAGCCAAAGTCAAATACCAGAAAATCAAGATCAAGAACGCACTCTTGGGTAACCATAGACATGAAACCACGACAGGGCAATGAGCAAGAGGAGAATTGGGTTTAAATACCCCTCCTGTGATTTGTAACCAGCCTTTGACCCCAAAGGCAATTACCAGGTTTTCATGTGCATGATTGCTGCTCAGCACAAACCCTCCTGTGGATCCGATTGGCTGTAACCAGCCTTTGACCCCAAAAGTAATTACCAGGTTTCCATATGCATGATTGCTGCTCGGCACAACTTTTGCTGTCAGGGCGGTAATGTTGCTTGGCAATGTTTCCTGTCAGGACAGTAAATGCCATTATCCACATTTTTATGTGCGGATGAATACGTAACAGGAAATAAGTGAACCCCTATTTTTAATCTTTCAAGATTCTTTTCTTTCAGGAATTGTACTGGAGGATTGGAGGAAGGCAGATGTGGTTCCTATATTCAAAAAGGGTTCAAAATATTTTTGTGAAAATTATAGCCCTGTGAGCTTAACTTCTGTAGCTGGGAAAGTATTTTATTAAGGGATAATATTCAGGAATGAGAAGAACAATATTATTAGCAATAATCAGCATGGCTTTATGAAACATAGGTCATGACAACCTAACCTAATTGTATTCTATAAAGAAGTAGTAGAAGTATAGATCAGGATGTTGCAGTGGATGTGATAAACTTGGATTTTGATAAGGCATTTGATACAGAACCTCATAATAGGTTAGTGTTCAAACTAAAAGAAAAGTGGTCTAGATCAAAAATCTTGTTCTGTGGTAGAACATTGGCTAAAAGATAGAGTACAGAGAGTTATCATTAATGATACATTTTCAAGCAGGACAAAAGTGGTAAGTGGTGTCTCACAGTGTACTCGTTTTGGACCACTTCTATTTAATATTTTTTTTAAATGAAAATATAGAAATAGGCACTGAAAGCTATGTTTCAGTGTTTGAAGATGACATAAAACTGTAAAGTAATACAACGAGAGCAGGATATTTCTTTTCTGCAGAGGGATTTAGATAGAGTGCAGGACTAGGCACTCAAATGGCATTTGAAATTTAATGTAGAAAAATGCAAAGGCCAGTTAAACCCTAAATAGAAAATTAGGAATAACAACACACGAGAAGGATTTGGGAATTGCTGTAAACAATAAACTAGGCAGCAATGTACAAAAGATAACATAAGAAGAATAGGATGATAATACTAATGTGATAGTGCATATAGAATATATGTAACTAGTAGGAAGTCATAATCCTATAAGAAATACCCCACAATAATACATACATGTGATTCAATGTAAAGTGCATCAGATAAAGTGCACCAATAGTTTAGCAAATCTATGTATAATAAAGTGCATATATATAAAGGAAAGTGCTATAAGTTATTAAAGTGCAAAATAAATATTAAAGTAAAAGTGTGCTAATTATAAAGTGCTACATAGATATTAAAAGTGCTACATAGATATTTAAAATTAATTATTCATATGTATGTTCACATGTACCATATATATATATTAAAAACAACAGCATACTATTACTAAATTAAAATCATATGGGCTAGCTGGAAATCCCTATAAAAAAGAATAACATTCTAATTATGTCCCAAAGGCGACACCGTGTTTAGTTGATGGATCCAAAAGGCTTCTTTTTGGAGCAGTATTTTCCCTCTGTTACCCTCTCTCTGGGGAGGGATATGGTAAATGCCCACAAACTTAAGAGATGCCAAGGGATGTTTTTCATCCAGAAAATGCTGGGCAACGGGCTTGTCATATATCTATGTAACACTTTATGATTAGCACACTTTCACATTAATATTTATTAAGTCCGGAGAGCAGCCTCCCTCATTGGATTGTCTATCTATTGGAGCCTTGGTCTTGCGCCCGGTAGTGGTATACTTTGAATGTAAGTATTGGGGATCTATATATTTTTGTATTTTTTGGGAGTGTGCGGCTCTACCTCCCTACCCTTTGTGCACCCGTCTGCAGTGCTATCCATTTAGCACTTTAATTTAAATGAGCACATTTAGCTCCTGTATTACTGACAATATTCCATCATTAATTCATTTTTTTGTACAAGTTTGGTTTTTCATTTGATGACATGGATGAATTTCTTGTGCAAGCTGGCACCTATATGGAACATGCTGAAACATTACAATTTACCCAGAAGAAGCATCCCAAATTTTATGGGAACAAACTAGCCAGGAGTTACCTAATCAAACTACGTCTAGAGATGTTTATTTCAAATTGCTACGTCTGCATAAGAAAAGTGTGGATTTGGACCTACATGGTTTGTTTTTGTCGGATTATTTCAAGGCTAAAATGATTCCACGTGGCTTTAGGCTATTAAATATACCAACGATTGGTAGACTTAAAGCAACGGTATGTAGAGATTGGACTCATGTTTTGAATAAGGCCTCATTAGACCTTATGCCTTTAACAACCAAAGATGTTAAGACTGATCTAGCAGAAGTTAAACAGCAGATCATGACACAAGAAATGGAACAAGCAATTTTATTGGCCTCAGCTGATGGACTGAAATTGCAGCAACAACTAAAGGTGGAATTGCTTAAGTACAAGAATGAACTGGTGAGATTTAAAAAGCAGAAGTATGAAATGGTCCAACAAGACTATAAGGACCACCGTGTATATAGGTGGCTATCGGGTGACCGTCCATCAAGACCAAGGCGATTCCGGAAAAGGATTGTCCGCCCGAAGATTCCAACAATAGACATTACCTCCGGGGAATCGACATCGGAGAATGAAACCCCTAATGAAACATCTGCTTTTTTAGGCAGAAATAGGAGAGGGCACAAGGGTAAAAGTGTCGCCAAGGGGAAAACCCCCCTATCAGAGATAAACCCCAGGAGATCCAGGAAATGCTCCGACTAGGGGTAATAGAACCATCCAAGAGTCTGTGGGCTTCCCCGGTAGTGCTGGTCGGACAGAGCGAGACAGAAACACCTGCTACCACCTGGTTCTGTGTGGACTACCGGAGGCTCAATGACAAGATGGTCTCAGAAGCCTACCCCATGCCTCGTATCGATGCGCTATTAGATAAGATGGCTTGGGGCCAGTACCTCACCACTAACGATTTGTGGAAGGGGTACTGGAATATCCCCCTAGCGGCAGATGCTATTCCCAAGTCAGCCTTCATCACCCCATTTGGCCTGTGCCAATTTAAGCTCATGCCATTTGGGATGAAGAATGCCTTAGCCACTTTCCAGCGGATTGTGGATTGGTTGCTGGATGACTCCAGGACTATGCTTGTACGATATAGCCATCTACAGCAGCGACATTTGGGAGGAGCAAATTGTACATGTAGGAGCAGTACTGGATAGGGTTAGAGGGGCAGGGTTGACCTTGAAACCTAGCAAGTGCCACCTAGAGATGGCAGAAGTGCAGTATCTGGGACACCGGGTAGGATGTGGGAAGCAGAAGTCCGAGCCAGCCAAGATACAGTTCTATCTATCTGGAGAAACTTTTTCTTATTCACACAGATTCACACAGCTGCTTCCATGTTTGGGTTGGAGGCAGTGCTAAGCCAGGTCTGGGATGATGGTGTAGCACACCCCGTGGCTTACCTCAGCCAAAAACGACTCCCCAGGGAGGTAAGCTATGCCGCCATCGAGAATGAATGCCTGGCAGTGGTGTGGGCCTTCAAGAAGCTGCAGCCCTTCATCTACGGCCAACAATTCACACTACTCACAGATCACACTACTCACACTACTCACAGATTTCTTAACCGGGTCCCTGGGGACAACGCCAGGCTTTTACGATGAACCATATGATTTCACTATCAACTACAGACCCGTAAGTAAAATGGAAACGCAGATGGATTGTCAAGACAGACAGAACAGGAAAAGGGATCTGTGAGTACTTCCCAGGACATCCCCAAGCCTATCTGTTGGGATCAGACTGTGGATGCTGGCTTGTGGTAAAGGGGAAGCTATCTGGTGGAATTACCGCTTGTTCAGATGCATTATATTTACACTGTGTATTTTTCCCTTGCCCTTCATCTATTGTACCAGCTCCTCGTTTGGGAGCGTCCCCACGAAAGGAACTCCTCCAACTCCCGAACGGGGACCACCCCGATATCCCATTTAGAACACTAGTAGAACATTCAAGTAGAACCTTCTCACCTCTAGCGTAGTTGCAAAAGTGCAAGGGAGGCAATTAATGAGTCCTCCCCTGGATGGCTGCGATTTCGTATAGACGAACGCCAACCAGGGGGAGCATTCATACCCCGAAAGGAGATGCTGCTATTGCCGGTTTCAGCACAGGAATATCACAAATGGAGATTGCCTGGATAATGTGCAAGTGTGAGGTTGCCTGGTCTTGGTGGGGACACTTTGGGGCACTGGCTAGTTTGGCAGGCTTTTTCTGTGCCGGGGAGACAAAGGGATGGTCTCTTTTCCCTTGCTTTGGCTTTCAGTCACAGAGGCTCCTGGGCTGAAGACCCCCCTGTCGTCCTGGGTGGGAAACCCCTCGCCTGAGTGGCGGACTGTCCATATTTGGGAGACAAAGGGACAGTGACCCCCTGTTCCTGCACTTGGGCTCCCTAGTGTAGAGGATTCTGGGATATGACCCCTGTTGGTGTGAGTGGAAGCATGGGGCTATGCTTAAAAGCCATGTGTGGCTCAATAAAATTGTGTTGTACCTCCAGAACTGTGGGTCTCCAGTTACTGGGGGGAAATGGGTCTCTTTATATTACTATATAATCAAAGCTGGAAGTGCACTCAACCCCTCACAGAGGAATCCAGGGTGCTCTTGAAATTCTTTATATTACTATAACTTGTTCCTGAGTGGGTGAAGGAAGGAATTAGCGGAGGTAACCGGTCGGGTTACCCAGAGTCCGCTGCACATAGTAAAGGGTTTTACAGTGAGAACAATAAGGATGTGGAATTATCTGCCTGAAAAGGTGAACTCCGAAGATATAACTAGTCCACCAAAATCCCAGAACATACTTGATGACTCCCTAGGACAGCTCTCGGAACAATTCAAACTAGAAAAAATCAGAGAACATGAAAAGGATTTTAGGCAGAGGCAGTAAAATGTAGAAGAACCATGGGAAAAAGAAAGTACACTTTCTTTGCATTCTATGGTTTTACTTATCAGGACATAATAACAATAATTGGTTCCTTAGCAGTTCTTTAACCCCTTAAGGACACATGACGTGTGACATGTCATGATTCCCTTTTATTCCAGAAGTTTGGTCCTTAAGGGGTTAAAGTTAGGCAAATGCAACCTTATATGAACAACAACACATGCCATATTACACTGTGTCATGGAGAAAAACTAAATATACCCTTACTGCTTCAAAAGGAATTAAGAAGCTAAGTTACAGACAGTTTATACTAATCAAATGCCCTTGATAAATTGATCATCAGCAAGTGTGACCACCTCTATAAAAGCCAAACTTTTAGCAGGTTGCTGGTCTGTAACATTCAGGTATGCCAAGGAGGAGAGACGTCAGCAATAATCTTAGAGAAGTAATTGTTGCTGACGGTCAAACTGTAAAAGGTTATGAGGCCATTTCCGAAGTCTATCATTCTATAGTGAGAAAGATTGTTTCAAAAGTGTAAAACATCTCAGAAGTGGACACTCACACATTGAAATGCATCAAATTCACCACAAGGTCAGACCGCGCAATGCTGAGAGAAATTGAAAAAAAGCCAAGAGTTACATTTTAGACCAAGCACGTCAAACTCGTGGCCCACAATGAATATTTTTGCGGCCCGCAAGCTTGACATGCTTACTAGCTTACCAGCTCTCCCCACATTGCAGGTGCCTACTCTGCTCATTTACCCGGCCGTGGGAGAGGTCTCTGGCGGAAGTGAGGGAGCTCAGTCTTCTTGTTTCTCACTGCTCCCTCACGCACGCTGTCTGAAGTGAAGCGGGGTGTCGGAATATGACGTCCTATTCCGGCACCCGGCATCACTAAACTGTGTGCATGGGAGCAGTGAGGAGTGAGACAAATAAGCTCCCAAAAGAAAATCAGGGAGAGGTCCCACACCAGCTCCCAAAGGTAGGGAGCAATGAATGCATTGATGTGAGTGTGTGCAAGAATGTTGAAGTGTGTGTGTGTGTGTGTGAGAGACTGTCACTGTGTGTGTGTGTGTGAGAGACTGTCACTGTGTGTCTGTCACTGTGTGTGTGTATGTCACTGTGTGTGACTATCACTGTGTGTGTCTGTCACTGTGTGTGTGACTGTCACTGTGTGTGTGTCACTGTGTTTGTGAGACTGTCACTCTGTGTGTGTGACTGTCAGTGTGTGTGTGTCTGTCACTGTGTGTGGGACTGTCACTGTGTGTGCAACTGTCACTGTGTGTCTGTCACTGTGTGTGTGTGTGTGTGTGTGTGACTGTCACTGTGTGTGTGTCTGACTGTCATTGTGTGTCTGTCACTGTGTGTGTGAGACTGTCACTGTGTGTGTCTGTCACTGTGTGTGACTGTCACTGTGTGTGTGTGTGAGAGAGACTGTCACTATGTGTCTGTCACTGTGTGTGTGTCTGTCACTGTGTGTGACTATCACTGTGTGTGTCTGTCACTGTGTGTGTGACTGTCACTGTGTGTGTGTGTCACTGTGTGTGTGTGACTGTCAGTGTGTGTGTGTCTGTCACTGTGTGTGGGACTGTCACTGTGTGTGCAACTGTCACTGTGTGTCTGTCACTGTGTGTGTGTGTGTGTGACTGTCACTGTGTGTGTGTCTGACTGTCATTATGTGTCTGTCACTGTGTATGTGCATCTGTCACTGTGTGTGTGAGACTGTCACTGTGTGTGTCTGTCACTGTGTGTGTGTATGTCACTGTGTATGTGCATCTGTCACTGTGTGTGTGTGTGTGTGACTGTCACTGTGTGTGTGTGTGTGAATGTCAGTGTGTGTGTGTCTGTCACTGTGTGTGAGACTCTCACTGTGTGTGGGTGTGTGTGTGTGTGTGACTGTCACTGTGTGTCTGTCACTGTGTGTGTGTGTGCCTGTCACTGTGTGTGTGACTGTCAGTGTGTATGTGTCTGTCACTGTGTGTGTGTGACTGTCAGTGTGTGTCTGTTACTGTGTGTGTGACTGTCACTGTGTGTGTGTCTGTCAGTGTGTGTATGTGACTGTCAGTGTGTGTCTGTCTGTCAGTGTGTGTGTGTATGTCTGTCTGTCAGAAAGTGTGTGTGTGTCTGTCAGTGTATGTTGGTCAGTGTTGTGATGGCCGCGGCTGGACAGTGGAGGATCTAGCGGGGCAGGCAACGCCATATTCCGTGACGTTAACGTGCTCCATCTTCACAGGTTTTCTAAGAGTAGCAGGAGGATCCATTTGGCACAGGATGCGGACGGCGCCATTGGGGGTATACCAGAGACTGGACTCCGGAGTCACATACTGGCATGGGCAATGTGAGTGGAGTCTGCTTGTTGGCTAATATTGTTTTTTGGTTTTTTTTAAAACAAGGGCTGGGGTTTACTAGAGGGGGTGCTAAAATTTAGTATAGAGGGGTGCTGGGATTAAGTACAGAGGGGGTGCTGGGATTTAGTACAGAGGGAGGGCTGTGAATTAGTACGGGGGAGACTGGTATTTAGTACAGAGGGGGGACTCAGGTTTAGTAGACGGGGATGCTGGTTTTTTTTTTAACTGTACTTTTCAAAACAAACTTACGTTACTATGAAAATTTAAGGTTTGGGTTTTTTTTGCGGCCCACATAAACTTAAACCTTGTTTATGTGACCTGTGCTAGCCTTTGAGTTTGACATGCTTGTTTTAGACTCTACAGGCCTTAGATAGTATGTTAAAGTTCATGGCTGTGGAATTAGAAAACGGCTGAATAAGTATGGCATAATTCCATAGGTATGGTATGGTTTGTTTAGAAGGATTGCAAGGAACACGTTTCTTTTCTCTAAAAAGAACAGGACAGCATATCTTAAATTGGCTAATTTGCATCTGAACAAACCACAAGACTTCAGGAAAAATGTCTCTCATGACAAGATGAAAGTGGAGATGTTTGGCCATAATGCACAATGCCATATTTGGTGAAAAGCACTCACTGCATATAATTAAAACACCTGTCAAGCACTATGGGGTGGGGTGATGATTTGGACTTGTTTTGAAGCCACAGGACTTGGGTACCTTGCAGTCATTGAGTCGACCATGAACACCTCTGTATACCAAAGTAGTTTAAAGTCAAATGTGGCACCATTTATCCGACATCTAAAGCTTGGCTAAAAATGGATCATGCAACAGAATAATGATCCCAAGCACACCAGCAAGTCTACAATAGAATGACTGAAAAAGAGAAGAATCAAGGTGTTGGAATGTCTCAAAGTTCTGACCTCAACCCAATTAAAATGCTGTGGCGGGACCTTAAGAGAGCTGTGCATAAACAAATGCCAGAAAACCTCAATGAACTGAAGCAACATTGTAAACAAGAGTGGGCCAAAATTCCTGTACCATTCACATACCATGACCATATCACTGACAATTCAGGCAGATACATCATTCTCAAAGGCCTAGTGGGTGCATCCCCTGTCAGGTGGTTCAATATATATCTGCCGAACAAAAAGACATGTGCTTCATTAAGACACACACTAATGGTAGTTCAGAGACATACAAAATTAATCTCATTCATAGGAGGTGACTTAAATATCTCTTTGGGAGCCCATCGACACAGTACTGCACCCTATCCATCCCACTTAAACTCTGCAGGAACACAAATGAAAAAGATCCTCCACACTAACCAATTGATTGATTGCTGGAGGATCCTTAATCCTTCGACAAGAGACTGCAAATTGTTCTCCACACCAAGCTCCACATATACGAGAAAAGACTTCTTTTTAATGGCATAGAAGGATCTCTCTAGGGTGATTGGTGCATCTATTGGCCACATAACGTGGTACGATCATGCGCCAATTTCCATTGATATACAACTTCCAACTTCACACTACCAGTGGAGACTAAACCCATCAATATTACAAAAGCAGGCTATCTGTACAAATATTACCAATTATTTTAAGGAAAATAAGACTCACAACACCACACCTTTCACCCAATTGGAGGCACACAAATGTGTAATTCTGGGAGAACTGGTAAATTGGGGCTCACGTATCAAGAGAGAATGCACTAAAGCCAGGGCAATTTTACACAAACAAATTGTAGACCTAGAGACCAAACATAAAGACACCATCTCTGACACTGATTACCGTAGACTACTTTCCCTTCGATCAGAACTTAAAATCCTATTAAACGAAAACACTAAAAAGGTCATGCAATGGACCAAACAATTGTTTTACTCACAAGGAAACAGATGTGGCAAACTGTTAGCAACTGCTCTTAAGAAGCAGCAACAGAAAGCCTATGTACCAAAAATGCAATTGCCTAATGGCCCTATGGCCCATACACCAGAGTGTATTTCATATCTATTGGGATCTGATACCAGCTTATAATTTATTTTGTGTAGTTTGATGCTGGGGTGTGCATGGAATATAGTGTTCATACATTTTCTTTGTAACTTTTCATTGTGTTGTGGATGGTTTGAGGCAATATTCACTTTATGATCCTCAAAAAACTATCTTATTGTCATTAATTTGCAATGTTTGGTGGCAAATGGTTAATGTATAGGCACATTATGGGACATTGAGCTCCTTCTACATTAAACTGTTCACACTGAGTGTTTTAAGATTGCAAAAGAATAGTTAAATGTGAATATAATTTGATATGATTTACCAAATGTCCTGACAATCTCAGAATATGTTTTTCATTGTATGTGTGAAGTTTGGGGGAAATTGGTTAGTATCTAAGTTCTTTATTGTATGTTAGGTTAGATTAAAGGACCACTATAGTGCCAGGAAAACATACTCGTTTTCCTGGCACTATAGTGCCCTGAGGGTGCCCCCACCCTCAGGGACCCCCTCCCGCCAGGCTCTGGAAGGGGGAAAGGGGTAAAAACTTACCTTTTTCCAGCGCTGGGCGGAGAGCTCTCTGCCTCCTCTCCTCCTCCGATGTCGGCTGAATGTGCACTCATGCAAGAGCTGCTACGCATTCAGGTCACATAGGAAAGCATTTATAATGCTTTCCTATGGATGCTTGCGTGCTCTCACTGTGATTTTCACAGTGAGAAGCACGCAAGCGCCTCTAGCGGCTGTCAATGAGACAGCCGCTAGAGGCTTTGGGGGAAGGCTTAACCCATTGATAAACATAGCAGTTTCTCTATTAAACAATGGGTTAACCCTAGAAGGACCTGGCACCCAGACCACTTCATTAAGCTGAAGTGGTCTGGGTGCCTAGAGTGGTCCTTTAAGCTCCCCAAAAATAAATCTTAATGTCACTCATTTGCCTTGTGGTTACCAAAAATCCATGAAACTTCTAGGATAGGTTTGGGAAGTTCAGGGCTGTTTTTAGGCATTTAGGCACTCTGTGCAAAAAAATCTTCATAGTGCAATTCCCTGGCCACATCCAATACTCCCCACCATGTAAAAAGCACAAAGCCTTCATTACATAGATGTTAAGGCAATTCTTGGTCATGTTATACATATACACATGTATATTAACACAAATGCAAATATTTTAGCATAATATATGTAATCTGTATAATAAATATTAATATACACATGCATACTACTCTCAGAAATCATATTAAACTATTCTTGCTATGGTACACACATTAGATTATTTTAAGATTTAGATTATCTTAAATTGAAAAAAAAGGTCCTGAATGTCCTTAGCTAATCCAATGTTTGCCCACAGGGAAGCATAGGAAGGCTTGTATTTATGCAAGCCTGTAACCAGGAAGGCCTTTTATTGGTGGCATTAGGCAGCAATGTAAACATGGCCTTTTCTCAGAAAAGATCATGTTTACACTGCTGAGCTTAAAGGCTTTAGAACCTTTGCTCTAGAACCACTACATTAAACTGTAGCGGCTCTGGTTGTTAGTGTGCCCCTTATATCAAACCATTTTTCAATGAATACATGATATATATAATACATATATATATATAATACCATTATGTAGGATCTTTAGCTATATGCTACTGGGGATCTTAGATTATCCTTGTAGCTGTATGCTTCAGATACAATAGGGTCTCTAGCCTATTTTCATCATAATAGCTATTATCTAGATATTATATTTTTAGGCTGACCCCCTTCTGATTAATTTCTACTCTATAGCCAATACTCCAATCTCCACTGTTAGCTTACCCCCCTCTTGGTTTATTTGTATATTTATATATTTATCCATTACATACCCTTATTCCTATTTTCAGGGATAGTGCTGCTCTGTATTTGAAGTATAATAAAGTATCACTATATTCTATTTTTTGTAGCATTTCCTGGTATTAGTACCCTCATGGATATAATCTATTGATTGATACTCAGTGCTAACTGGATGTTAGTAATTATTAGATATTCTTCTATACTCTGCTCTTATTAAAACCAGTTTGGAGTTTCATCTCTTTGACACTCCTAGTAGTTTCGAATCTTTATCTTCTAATTCGGGTTTAAGCCCTCTATAGGTGGATCTGGAACCACCACCCTGACCCTTATGCATTTATTATTTTTGTGCATATTTGATAATCTTTAGGGTTTAGGACCCACCAATATTTAGGTCAGGTTCTCTTCGATATCGTTAATTTTATTGTCTTGACATGTCTGGGTTTCTGTCTAATAAAAAAGATTCTTCCACTTGGTGCATCGATGCAGATTTGTTTTTTTCTGAATCCAATCTGAATATCGAAGATTCCAATTATACTCTAACCGCTGGGTTTAATACACTTTCTAACCTCTACAAACAGCAGATAAGAACAAGCTGGGAAATTGCCTCACTTGAGAATTATCTCAAAAAGGGTCTGATACCTAGAGGCTTGAGAGTTCCCACTACTCCGTCTAACCATATTGATGAGGATGATTTCATTAAAGAATGGGAAGAAGCAGCAGGTCAATGTTCGGACCGCTTTATGGAAATCATCTGTAAATATGAAAAGAAAAAATTGAAGAGATAGAGACAAAGGTGGATAAAGAAATTGATAAGATTGATCAGTTTAAAACAGATCCCACCTTTGTCTCTAATGAAAGTAAATTACAGAACAACCTTGAAAGATATCAGATGGTTATAAAACAAAGGAAACATCAAAAATTCTTGAGAGATCATAAGGACTTTAAAACTGGTAATGTGTACAAAAAATTTCAGAGAACGAGAAAATTGGATAGGGATCTAGTATCGACTTCTGAATATGAGACAAGCGGCTCAGACACTGACTCACAGCCTACACCATCCACTTCAAATGAACAAAATAGAAGTATCCTTAAAAAAGGAGTAACTTTTTTAGAGATGACTCAGGGCGAAGAACGCCCCTTTCTAAGATCAAGACAAAAGAGACAACCTTATCGGAAAAATCGATTTTAGAGAGAGATCAAGTGGTAAATTTATCGCAATACACTTTAACCTTGGCAGAGTCTAACGTATTGAAAAGAGGCTTATCCAAGACAAAAGAGACAACCTTATCGGAAAAATCGATTTTAGAGAGAGATCAAGTGGTAAATTTATCGTAATACACTTTAACCTTGGCAGAGTCAAACGTATTGAAAAGAGGCTTATCCTTTGTCCCAGTTCCTCGATTTGACAAATTTATTTGGGTTAAGGATATTCATTTGTTTGCCCGAAAACTCCTTCTTTATAAAACACATGCTGTAAATAATGAAAAAAAGGCCAAAGCATTGGGCCTTGAACCTAGAGACTATCAGCTCACTTTGTTGTTAGCAGAGTTGTTAGAAGAACACAATGTCCATTTACAGATCTCTGCCGTAAGAGTGAATTTTGTCCAAAGATAGGAGATTCTAAGTATGTAGAGACCTTCTTGGAAATGGTCGTTAATGAAATTGACAGTTTGTCTCCTCCTAAGTTAATGTTGAAATCAAACTCTAATCTACCTTATGTTGAACTAAAAGCTCTAAAAAATCTTCAAACAAGAGAGGAGATAACCATTAAACCCTCCGATAAAGCGGGAAACATTGTGGTTTTAGGACCCACTCATTACTTGACAATCACTAAGAAAATTCTTTCTGACACAACTACATACAAAATATTAAAAACAGATCCGACCAAAACCTTTTTATGCAAATTAAAACAGATTCTACTAAGGGGACTTGACGATAAATTGATCTAAAAAAAAGAGTATGATTTTATGCTAAATCTGAATCCACGTATATCTACTTTTTATAGTCTACCCAAAATTCATAAAAAGTCTAAAGATCTCACGGGTAGACCCATAGTGTCAGGAAATAATAATCTGACACAAAATGTCAGCATATATGTAGATCACATCTTACGACCCTTAGATGCTAATCTCCCGTCCTTTTTACGCGATACCAAACAAACTTTGGCATATCTCAACACTCTAAACATCCATACGGATTCGATACTTTGTAGCCTTGATGTGGAGGCCCTGTACAGTTCTATTCCTCATTCTTTAGGGCTAAAACATGTACATAACTTCCTATCACAGCGAGGTTCATCCGCATATCAACATAATGAATTTGTCATTGAATTATTACATTTTGTATTAACGCATAATTTTTTTTTATTCGATGGCATCTACTATCACCAGGTGCAGGGTACAGCTATGGGGACATCTTGTGCGCCCTCCTATGCTAACCTGCACCTGGGCTGGTGAGAAGAAAAAATAATGTTTTCAGCTCATGCTAACCAATTCAATCGATATATACTCTCTTGGAAGAGGTATATCGATGACATCATGATCGTGTGGAAAGGCACCACAGTGGACTTTACATCTTTTGTACAATCACTTAACAACAACACTCTTAACTTAAGATTTACATTCGAACTGGGAACACCTAGTCTTAATTTTCTCGATCTCACCCTAACCCCCAATTTTAAGGGGTCTATTGAAACCGACCTCTTTATAAAAAGTACGGCCACTAATAGCCTGCTTAATTGGGGTAGTTATCATCCACCTGCCCAGAAAAGAGGCATACCAATTGGACAATATTTGCGTCTGAGACGCAATTGCTCTAATATTTTAGATTTCAAAATTAAAGCAAGGGAATTACGCTCAATGTTTAGAGCCAAAGGATATCCACATAAATGTCTGAAAAGGGTCTATCATCGAGCCCTCTTGACCGATCGAGAAGATCTTATAAAAGATGTAAATCCATCCTCAAGTCATAATACTTTGGACTCTAATCATTTGAGAGTTATTGCTACTTATGATGCAGGATGGGAACAAGTCAAAACCATTCTAAATAGATACTGGCCTCTACTTAGACAGGATGAACACCTCAAGGGGGTCCTTCCCCCTAGTGCAACTTTTGTCGCACGAAGAGGTAGGAATATTAAGGATGCTCTTGTACATAGTCATTTTAAACAGTCCAAAATGACCTCTACTCATTGGCTATCAAATAAGCTTTTGGGAACTTACAGATGCGGCAGATGCAAAGCCTGCACCTTCATATGTAAAGACTCAAAAAGCTTTCAAAATAGTACTCAATTTGATACTTTCTATCCGAACTCTTTTTTTAATTGCAACTCTAAAGCTTTGATTTACCTGATAAAATGCCAATGTAATAAATTATATGTTGGTAAAACTTTCAGGCCTTTCAAAAGACGGTTCTTGGAGCATATAAACTCTGTCAAGACCTCTAGACAAATTGAAACTACAGTGTCCAGACATGTCAAAAATTTCCATCAAGGGGACCATACGGTACTCCAATTCTTGGGTATCAAATTGGTTAAATTGGATCAAAGAAAAGGAAACCTAGACAAGCTCCTTAGGAGAAGGGAGTGTTTTTGGATTTATCGCCTTAACACTCTGTATCCTATGGGACTAAATGAAGGTTTTTCTTATTCTCCCTTCATTAGCGATCTCTGATGATAAAATGCCATCTATGCAGTTATAGAAACTTCATGATTTTCTTATGAGCTATAGTTATTTAATTCAATTTTTTCACTTTTATTTATTACAACTTTATATCACCTATTTTCTATAACCTAGGAAATTGAATATATACTACTTTTCAAGTGACTGTTTAGGTATTAGCCCCTTACTTTCCTGGATTTTACTAACCAAGATGTATTAATTTCTATTAACAACTACAATTATATGTACACTGTTACATTTTGTAATCCAAATGGGAAAACAATTTTTGTCAGTCCATCATCATATTTATAATGTTATTATGTATCACATATATTATAATTGTAGCAGTTTAATTGGCTTTATAGCCTGGATGTTTATCTAGGAGATATATAGAGGTTTTTTTTTTTTTTATTATATTTGCCATTGAGCGATACTAAATAGAAATTTGTTGCTTGCTTCCCTTTCGTCTCTTTTTTACTAATGTTAGAATTTAATTGTTACATCATATCGGCTGATCATTTTTATGGGAGGATTTGGGGCCAGGATTTGAGGCTCCTTACATTTGACTTGGATCAACGTATTGTGATATGCAAAGACATTAATACTTTATCCTCTAATGATGAGAAATAGAAGGACAGGCTAACTGAGGCGGCATGATGTCCATCCCAGCTACCATCCCACATACCCACGTGGGTATGTGCTATTCTTGTCCGCCCACTTTGCCGCCCCCTAGGCACACGTGGGTATAGGGCTATGACGTGCTCCCTAACTGCGGCAATGGGCGTTCTCCCGTAGTCCTTTTGACCAATGAAATCATCTTAACTCCGCCTCCATGCAATCACGTGGTCTGCATAATTATGACGTGCATGCTATGCCATCCTTCATTTCACGCCCATTATACACCGGTAGATGTTTTCTCGATTAATTTGGAGACAAATTTGATTGGCTTGTAAAGATTTATAAGCCAAGTCACTTTCCGAGGTATGTTAAACCCCTGACGAAGGTGCATTAGAAGCACCAAAACGCTCGTCGGGCTCTAGCTTAACGTACACTTTTTTTCACACATGGTGGCACTAGGTTTTTGAACCACTTTGATGATTTTCTTTATTTTTATTTAGCACTGAGTCTTTTCTTTACTCTTATGGGGGGGACTAACAGATAGATTTTACCCCTCGTCTGTCCTACCAGTTAGGGATAGCTTAGAACACCCTCGAAGGTGTTTGCTTTAGGAGTGATAGGGACCTTATATATATCCCTCTTTTTCCCTTATCTGTTTTTCATACTCCTCTATGCTAACCTTATGAGCCATAGTATTTTCTATTAGACTACGTCTTTGTGCATTAGTCCAACTACCTCTGCAGCTTATCCCTTTCATTAGGTAGGATCTTTAGCTATATGCTACTGGGGATCTTAGATTATCCTTGTAGCTGTATGCTTCAGATACAATAGGGTCTCTAGCCTATTTTCATCATAATAGCTATTATCTAGATATTATATTTTTAGGCTGACCCCCTTCTGATTAATTTCTACTCTATAGCCAATACTCCAATCTTCGCTGTTAGCTTACCCCCCTCTTGGTTTATTTGTATATTTATATATTTATCCATTATATACCCTTATTCCTATTTTAGGGATAGTGCTGCTCTGTATTTGAAGTATAATAAAGTATCGCTATATTCTATTTTTTGCAGCATTTCCTGGTATTAGTACCCTCATGGATATACTCTATTGATTGATACTCAGTGCTAACTTTGGATCTTAGTAATTATTATATATTCTTCTATACTCTGCTCTTATTAAAACCAGTTTGGAGTTTCATCTCTTTGACACACCTAGTAGTTTCGAATCTTTATCATATAATACAATTAATGCAAATTGGGGGGGGGGAGTTATGGTAATATTCACCTGTATGCAAAGGCTATAGTGTGTGTAGATTATGCAGTGTGGGGTGGGATAGGTAGGTGTGTATAGTGTGAGGTGGGATAGGGATGTAGTGTTATGTGTGTAGGTTATGCCGTCCATATCCAGAATGGGCCACCCAATGGATATGGATTGTCAGGGGGCCCGGTCAGCGCTGGGTGCTTTAACAGCGCGACCGGGCCCTCTGTGATGAGATCACACAGAGCTGGGGGGAAGTGACTGCACGTCACTCCTCCCAGAATACACCGAGCCCAGGAAGGAGGAGGGAGTCAGAGTGGGAACTCTGACTCCCATCCACCTGAGCCACCACTGGACCCCAGGGAAAGTCACCCTCCTGCACCTAAAAGGTAGGAAACAGGAGGGTGACCTAAACATTGTGTGTGTCCCTGACTGTGTGTGTCCCTGTCTGTGTGTGTGTCGGGGGAATAGGGAGGGGGGGCACAGATCAGTTTCGCACCGGGGCCCCATGGATTGTGTGTACGCCACTGGGTTATGCAGTGTGTGTGTAAGGAACATAGTGTGGGGTGGGATAGTGATGTAATGTGAGTAGTGTGTCCCTATCTGTGTGTCGGGGCGTGAGTAGGGGGAATAGGGAGGGGGGGCACGGATCAGTTTTGCACCGCGGCCCCATGGATTGTGTGTACACCATTGGGTTATGCTATGTGTGTGTGTAAGGAACATAGTGTGGGGTGGGATAGTGATGTAATGTGAGTAGGGAACATAGTGTCTGGCAGGATAAGGATATAGTGTGCAGGGTGTGTAGGATACATAGTAAGGTAGTTATATCAATGTAGTATGTGTAGGGAACATAGTGTGGGGTGGGATAGAAATGTAGTGTGTGTTTAGGAAACATAGTGTTGGGTGGTACAGAGATGTAGTGTGTATTTCTATACGATATGTATTATGTTTACGGAACAAAGTATGGGGTGCTATAGGGATGTAGTGACTGTAGTATTTTCAGATGGGATAGGGATGTAATGTGTATTTGTGTCAGTTATGCAGTGTCTGTAGAAAACACAGTGATGTGGGACAGGGATGTAGTGTATGTGTGTATTGGACACTGTGTGTTTGTCTATAGGAGATGTGGTGTGTGTGTGTTATGCACTGTGTCTAGAGAGCATAGTGTGGGTAGGATAGGGATGTTTTGTGTGTAGTAGGGAGTGACAGAGGACTTTAAAGAAGGGTGTTTGAGAGCAAGTTCATGTTATTATATTAATACATTTAATTATTATTAAAATAAATTAAAGTTGATTCAACCCTCCATCTTGTATACATCTTGGCGGGGAGGGAGAAATACTAATTCTTGGTGGCTCAATGGTATCTTCCAAGGCTTTAGGTCTCCACTTCCACCAGATGCAAAGCAGGAGCCTTTCTCTAATGAGCTCCGACACTGATGGTATCAGAGCATTCTCATGATAACATGCTGCAACGCTCTGAATGCCATGCTCGCAAGAGAACTTCTCAGTAGTTGCACCCAGCGAAGGGCAGAATTGAATCCTTCTGGGCCACCTCCTCTGCATCAGCCAGACATTGGGCCAGTAAAGGAGATCCTCAATCTCATCAAGGGCCAATAAAGAGACAAGCTTCTTCTCCAAGTGCACGCTGGCTGGGTACAATCCCCAATAAGGTAGCGCAAGCCCTTGTTGTTGCAAGCTGTGTCGGCTTACTTGTGCCCTGTGAGACCGCACAGCTCGCACACCACTAAGGCTGGCCCTGTGGCTATGCATAAACACAATTTTTAAAATTTAAACTGGAAGATAAATCTTTGTAGTATGTTAACTTGCTTTAAAAAGGATCATACAATTAAAACACTGGAGGAACAACATTATTTAATTCTAATTGCAAACTACTGTAGTTTTATTTCTTATCATTACAATTATTTTATTAAGTTAGTGAAAATTAATTCAACAATTTTAAAGCAGAGATACTTTAAAATGCTTAAAGGGTTACTCCAAGCACCATACTACTTTAGTGATTTGAAGTGTTCATGGTACTTGGAGTCTGAATGTGCACTGCTTTACTATGAAGCCCTACACATACTTGAAGTTAACCCCTTTCATGCCCGAGGTGTAACTCCACCAGTAAGCCTGAAATGAAAATGGAATTCCCTTATATAAATTGAGCAATTAAAATGGGGAAAGGAGGGAGGGGTGATGTGACAAGTAGAACACAAAGAGGCAGCCTCATTGGGGCATCGTAAGCCAAGTCAAACAAAAGTACCTGGTTGGTTAATGTCAATTCTGTGCATATTACTATACACAAAATTGCTGTCAATGACAGATTAGCTCATGCTATCATCCAATGAATGGCAATGGCATTGGCATAAGCTAGATGAAGGATGTAGATCCTGGTAAGAGGGAAAACCACTGCTAAGAAGTTTGCCCCATTCCTGGAAACGAGACCAGGGCACTCCTCATTTTTTTATAACCACTACATCATGTAGTGGTTAAGATGCTTGAAGAAATCGTTAAAAATATTTACTCAAAAAAATATGTATTGCACAAATACACAATACCTGAATGATTTGAGTTGTCTCTAGCTTTTATTAAAACTTTTATGCTAATTTAAATGGCTACATCCAACATTTTCTAATAGATGAACTAAGTGAAATGTTAATATCCTAGAAAAAAAATGACCATTATGTGATTATACCAAATTCTGTTTGGAGAACAAAATTTAAATACCTATTTAAGGAAATAATGAGATTCATCCCAAATTAGAAAAAAATGAGAATTACTATTTGCATCATTTGATTTACATAAATTCAGTTTTTAACGACCACTCTCTATGTGAAAGATAATCACTGTGCGCTGTGAGATTTACATTTACAACTCTCCCAGACAGCTCATTTGCCCTTTGAATCTTTGCCACTTAGTATTTAGAGATACATTTGTCTGGAGCAGACTTCAATGTCATCTTGAAGTCATGGTATGACTGATGAATCAAACATTAGACAGTGCATAAGCACAATATAATGGATTTATTAATAAACATGAATCCTAGGTTTTAGATGAGCCTCACTGGGATTTTTTTTATGCCTTTTGTGTGAAATATTTTAAATAGTTTTTTTCCCTTTACTTTATGTCTTTCTTTCTTGAATTGTCAGTAACTAAATATACACCAAGAACTATAGGCATACATATATACTGTCTGCTTCAAAGTCTGTATCAGGATATCATTAAATATATTTTAATTATAATAACACTATTATGTGCAAAAACATATACAAAAGTAATACAGCATTCAATACAAAGTGTATCAAAGGGCATTTTAATGATGAACTAAGACTTTAGTCATATGAGTTTACCATCAAAAGAGATGATGATCATAGAAAATGTGATGACAAAAGTAAAACTAATTGCAACAAAAGAAATGTAAATGAAAACAGACATCATCAAATGCTTACTAAAGTCAAGATAATGCATATACAAAATAATAAAATATAAATGCATCCAATTACAAGGCAAAATACTTGTATACAAAATATTGCCACATTCAAGCAGTTATGTTCTACTGAATAACCTGCTTCATAGTGATACATGTATATAGACACAACTCCAAATAAATGTAAATGATAAAATAAGACAATGTGTCTATTGCAGCATAAATAGCTCACAGTATATTAAAACATTAGTATTTCAGTTAAAAAAAATTAAAAAGAATGCAATGGGCCATATTGGGGTGAATGTTTCTAATGTTAAAATCCACACAGCCTAATCCACATAGTTATCTGACTCTAACACCTCCTCAAGTAGATTTGGGTGACTGATCAAGAGCTCACAGAGCTATTCACTAAAGTATTCAAAGTGAATTTTACATTTAAGGCATAAAGCCAAACTGGAAAAATTGTCTAAACTAGTTATGTTTATGGTCGGTCTTATTGTCCTGCGGGTAAATTAACTTTGGATTCTCACTCTAGTAAAAAACCTTGCCAATAAATAACTTTGATAGAAGGTAGCGTTTTTTTTTTTTTTGCTTTCCGGTCACAGCACAAAATACTTCTCTAAGCACGACAGCAAGCTAGTGACTTTTGGTGGTATTGCACTAGATTAAAGCAACATTGAAATCAGAAGAATGGAATCCTGATAAATATGCTTAGTTAGATAAAACTATATATTTGTGGTTAAGGCGTAAAATCCATAACCTAGAAGTAATACATAAGTCGGTTATGGTGTGCCAAAACCAATGTATCAGTAAGCCTGAAATAAAAATGGAATTCCCTTATATAAATTTAGCAATTAAAATGGGGAAAGGAGGGAGGGGTGATGTGACAAGTAGAAGACAAAGAGGCAGCTAGAGGGAGGAGGGGAATCCTATATAGTATATAATTGCACTGGTCCCTCACACAAGATCCCTATGCATATTTAAAAAGCTTTTTTAGTATCACTCCAATAGCCATTTAATTATAGGCTCACCTGCCACATCAAGGCAAAACTGCTTAGGTGAGGCCTACACTAACAATTCACCTTGCCTTCTTCAGTTATCAGGAAAAACCTCTGAGACAGAGTAGGGAATTCTTCTAAACCCATACACATGTATTAACCCTTGATAGGGAACACATGGGGTGGCTGGCAGCATTGTAACATGGCTGTGTAATACAAAAGCAAATACAATATACAAACATACTGGGGCAGAAGCAATGACTATAGTAAACATTGTTTTTTATTGTATGTATTGTATTTGCTTTTGTATCATGAAACAAGCAGCCTGATTCTCAGAAAACCATTTAACTATCTGACCGGACCATAAATGGCCCTTGGCTTGAGCTGCAGCTACATCGGGTAGTCCTAAAATAGTGCTGGGATATTCTGGAAAGCTACTAACAAGTTCTTCAGTTTCTGTGGACCTTTGGCCCCACAGCCGATTATCCCCAATAATGACCACAAAACCTGTTGTGCCTGTAGTATCAGTCCAGACTACAGGAGAAGAGCCCCCATTTACTCCGAGGCAAACAAGGCATTTGCCCTGGGCGGCACTTTCTGGGGGGCGGCAAAATAAGCCACCCCCCAATCACCCTGGCAAATGCTATGCTAGCCTCTTGTCCTGGGGGCCCAGGAGCTAGCCGGGTGGCCACCTCAGGGCCCCCCAGGCTGGCAGCAGCGGCACTGTCCAGGCGGGTGGTGAGAGAGCACTAATCCTCCTGTTCAGCTCCCTCGCACGCACCGCAGGATGCCGGAGCCAGAATATGACGTCATTCCAGCTCCGGCATCACTACGTGGCATGCGAGGGAGCTGAACAGGAGGATTAGTGCCCCCTCGCCAACTGCAGTCACCGGCCAGCCGCCCAGCAGCCCCACTGGATCCCAGGGCCCAGGGAAAGTGATAATCCACCCCAGCATTCCCAAAGGTAAGGAGGCTGGGGGGATTGAATTAAAAAAAAAATGTGAGTGTTAATGTGTGTCTGCTAGTGACTGTGTGTCTGCCTGTGACTGTGTGTCTGACTGTGACTGTGTGTGTCTGTCTGTGACTGTGTGTATTTAGAAGGTGAGGCAGGTGGGGGGAGGGGTGTCTGAGTTTTCATATGCCTAGGGCAGCACAAAACCAGGATACACCACTGGAAACATGTACTTCCTATTCCACTGAAGTAGAAACCTCTGCCACATGCAAAGATCTCTTTGCGGAAATGTCTAAGGTGACTTTACTATCGTCGTTGGAGAGACTTGGAAAAGTTCTAGAAATCTAGAAATAAAGGAACAGCTTTGAAGGAAGATTCTCATTAACAAAACAAGTAAAAATTGGATCCTGCTAGTGTACCTAAAAACATGGATAAGACATAGTGCAATATTGCCTGTAAATAACCAAAAAAACATATATGAGTGCAATAGAATATCTGTAATTTTGGTTGTTTACAGGCAATATTGCACTAGGTCTTATCCTTGTTTTTAGGTACACTAGCAGGATCCCTAAAATCTTCTACGTTGTGTATATATTACAGACCTTACCTAGGAAAGCAATATAATGATTTGGTCTCTTTTTTTAACTCTCTTAGTTCAGTTATTGTTGAAAGGTTGGCAAAGGGTTTATAGTAGGCAGGTTTACTATAGAATGGCACAGGTTTGTAGTATGAGATGTAGAGGAGCAGATTGCACAAGCTGTGGTCTTAAGATCTGCAAAATGATTGTGGAAAAGCTTTGTATATAAATGGCGCCAGTCTGTTTTAATGTTAAACTGAACCAGGGCTGCTGCCTTATCCGAAATGGAGCGATGATAGTCAGAGAATGCAGAGTCTCCATATTTGTGTCCTGTCACGGAAGTCATAACACATATTACCGAACCTTAGAGTGGCCAGATTTAGCATATTAATATAGTGAGAAACAAGGTCAAGATAAAACAAGGTCAGTAATACAGAAATATACACAGTATATACAAAGCCAAGTCAGTATACCAGAAAATCACAAGTCAAATATGAAACCGGGTCAGGATACCAGAAATCACAAGGGAATCTCTAAGAGCACTAAACAAAGATCTATAATGAAACACGATAGGACAAAGAATAGGGAGGGGCCAAAGCAAGCCTTAAATAGACTTACCGGTGTTTTGATTGGTCCAAGTCATCTTTGCAACTCAAAACAGATTATGGTCGCAATGATGACATGGTCACTTTAAGAATGGGCTTGACGTCACACTTAAACTCTTTTTTAGGATGCTCCACATGAATGAGCAGCATCTGAAGGTTTGATTGTAGCGACTGGCCCCGGCAAACGCAGGGGAGCTATCGCCGGCGCCTGAATGGTAAATAATTATTTCCAGATACTGTGTGCGGCGGTCAGACCGCTCAGCAGGAGGAGGCAGATGAGTACATGCTACATTATCCCCCTGGGGGATACGCCCACCAGGCATGAAGGACCAGGTTTGTCCGGGTGATGGTGATGAAAGGAACAAACCAACCTTGGAACATGCATATCAACCTGAGGGAACCAAGTACATTACTCAGGACCAGATCCATTCCAATGGACCAGATACTGGAGACTATCCCTAAGGATAGCAGCGGCCTCATACTCCTCAACATCCTCAAGCGATACAGCGATCGTATATGGTGAAGTATGTAGCGCTATGGAGCAAGGGTAGCTAAAAACTATAAAATGTACACTTACATGTAATGGAGCCTCTGATTAAAAAATAAGTGATACAGTATATAATAAGATAAAATAGTGATAAAAAAGTTATAAACAATACACTCAACGCGTTTCTCCTTGGATATTCTTTATGAAAAGTGTTTCACAGAGTGAATAGGACCTGAGCTGCTTAAATAGGGTTAAGATTTTGAAAATAATGGTTTTGTGACATCATAGTCACATGACCAATTAATTTATTTTGGATAAGCTAGGAATCCCAAAAAATAATGAACAGGTAATTTGTATGAGAAAGATAAAAATTATGAGAAGCCCAACCCAAGTAACTTGTTTTCATCTGCAGTCTCTAAAAAAAAAAAAAGTATCTACAATGGGCACTAATTTAAATGGCAAAGAAATAATGTGTGAATGTGTGTAAGCTGGCAATAACAGAACCTTTTTAAATGCCCCTGCCTAACAGAGCCTTTAAATACCACTACCCAACAGACCTTTTAATGCCCCTACCTAACTAAGCCTTCCAATGCCCCTGACAGAGACTTTCACTCTCACGTCCACTCTCGTGAGTGATAGGAAATGACTGACGTCAGGGCGGGCTGTCGACAGGGCGGGCTTAAGATCGAGATCTTGTGATCTCTTAATTAGATCACGGTTGTGTGATCCCTGCTGTTTCCAAACTTCCAGGAACAGAAGAGAGCAGCAGCCATCGTTGTTATGGTGAATCACGTCAGAACCCTAATTCTTTTCCATGGAACACAAATTGGGAAATGCTGCTCTAAAATGTAAGCTTGTTTGAGCAGAGCACTTAATACCCTCTGTCCCTATGCATCCAAATTGTCTTGTTGCAAATACTTGTCTGTTAGTACACCTATTGTACAGTGCTGCAGAATCTGTTGGTGTTTTTATAAATAATAATTACAAAAAAATACTTACCCATTAACATATTACACCATACCATAAGCAGGTCGGTGTACACAAACGCAATGCAACAAGCAGCCTCCTAATGCATGCACAGTAATCCTTTTCTGGCCCTTTTAACCTAAGAATGGGAAACCAGAGACAAGTCACCAGCAAATGCACCGCAAAGTTTCATTAAATTCACTTGCGATGCACAAAACAAACATAGCCTTTATCCCAATGTGAAAGCTCTCTGGCGGTGCTTTGTGCATAGGTTGGCTTGGAAGAGCAAGGGGGGCATGCTTGTCATTGGCGATAACACAAGACACCCCTTCTGTAGCCCCACCCCTTCCCACTGGTCTGGCCTTGCTACAGACTTACCATTTTGGAGCTATGTAATGCAGCAGAGCTGCCAAGGAAATCCTTAATAATGCACTGTAGCATAATATTTAGGTTCTGTCTCTTGTTGCTGCTGTTAGCTCAAAAGTAGGTATAAAAATCAAGTGACTTTCACACTAGCCCGCCTTTTTGTTTGTAGTATATTAATTCAATGCAGGATCCCAGTATGGGAGAATAAAAGATGGGGACCACTGAGAAAATTAATGCACAATGCTTGATTAATGGTCTCTATTTAATTCTAATCCGTGGGGGATTAAAATGTAAAGCTGTCTCATTGACACACTTCAATTAAGTAATTGTTCCAAATAACAGTGATTACTTTCTGCTTAAGAAACATATTGTTCACTGTACTGTATGATGGATAATTACTGCTCTATTGGAAATTAGAATTAGTTTGCAATGTTCAGCTTCCATTGTCTATAAGGAATCACCAATAATATCTAGTCAAAAGATATTGATATTGCAAATGAAATTTTCCACAGCAGAAAAGTTGTAGACAAGTATGCAAGTATTTAATTTCTATGCCAAAACACTACACCCATGTTGGGAGCCTTTAAATAGTCAACACACTTTGGCATCATTAATGGATAAGAATAGTCTGGCGGGTTTATGGTTTCAGTCTGTGTTGTCCTAGACTACTAGATCATTCAATACCAGAGAAAAGTTGTGTTGGCTAAATACACTGTACTCATCAAATAGTTGGCAGTTAATAAAAAGAAAATTATGTTTGAGTTATTTACTATGAGCTGAACTTACAGTGCCAAAACGCATTTGTTTTCTTTAGTTCTGACTGTTTCTATGTTTAGGCAAATTATGTTGGGTGAGAGAGGTTATAATAATTACACCACAATTAAACCAAGCCAATATTCTCAGATTGTATTAAAAAAAATAAAAATACTCATACACTAAACTTATGACTACATCCCTCAAAATCTGTTTCATCCTCCTTTTATAGAGCATGATGGGTTAATGTAACAACAAATATGAGTTTGTGGGTGCTCATCCTAAACTTCTGTTAACATAGGTATTAAACATCTTAGTTGATGGGGTATTTCATTGCATAAAAACAATTCTAACAGGTTAGCTGTCCAAATAAATGTAGAAAAAAAAACAAGTTTTGGTGCAGTTTTCCATGATGTAAAGACTAGAAATAGGGTACTGTACTAAAACCTAAAATCTTTTTTAAAAAAAATAAAAAAAATTGAAACATAACATCCACTATCTCTACATCTGATGTTAAGAGTCCATGGTTATCATCCTTGTCCAGACAAGTTCATGGTATGACTAGTTATTGTAAGATACCGTGTGGTTTTTTTTTATTCTTCAGTATGGCATATGTATTGAGGATTGTAAGTGCAACATAAGTACAAATAATATTAATAGCCATTGATTCAATGATGACACAATTCCCCATAAATATATATAAACAACATATTCAAAATCAACTATACAGTTGGTGAGGTTAAAATGGTGTGGTGTGGCAAAGAGGAGGAGAGATAGGGAGGGATTAAGGAGTACTTACAGCCCAGGAGTGATTGACACATGAGACCTTAGATGAGCCCAGCATTGGTCCCAAAGTTTACATACTTTTTGAATTTTGTGCAAGGTGCTCACAATCCAGTGACAATCTCTTCATAGTTGCGGGTGGTTTGTGGATACTCAGAGATTGGTAATGAGGAGTCTGAAGACTTCTATTGTTTGGCTAAATTGGTTTTGTTGGGGCAAGAATATTCAAGACCATGTGACCATGTGTTTAGATAATTGGAAAGCATGTCTAGTAAAACATCTTGAGGGAGCCAAGAAAGTGTATGCCCTGTGGCTTCAGCAATAAGCCTTTGAACCATTTTCAATATATGGAGATTTTATCACAGCTCCAGATGATATGCAACAGTGTTTTAGATAAGCAGGTTGGTGATGTCTCTGGGTATATGTGAGATAAACGAGTGGGCACCATATACCAATGAAAGAAAAGTTTTGTTTGTCTTCCAATGAAAGAGACACATGAATACGCTGCTAAAGTTTGTTGCTGCCTCATGCCATTCTTCAAGTGAGAAACTCCATTGAATGTCAGACTCCCATCATTTCGAATATGTTGCTTTTTCAGGAATCTCTTGTGCATGGAGAGAGTTGTAGCATGTAGATCATAGTTTAAGATATTTCCACTGTCCCACCCAGAGCTTTTGGAAGTGTGTCAAATGTGATGAGTGATTGTGGATTTGGGGTTTTCATGAGCTCTAAGCCATAATCACTGCACTTATGAAAAATCACAGCTTGAACTATCTTGCTTTGCGTGTAATGCGTCTCATATATTAGTTTCCTCTTTTACGTTGCATTACTGAAATTAACTTTTGCACGATATTCTAATTTTTCGAATATCACCTGTATGTTCTATTCCTGCTCAGAAGTTAATTCTAAGATTACAATAAAATTGACACATTCTCATAATGGAAACAATTCATTTTTGGTAATTTTAAATATAGATGTTTGTCTAATTTTGAGAAACAAACTAGTGCGCTCAGCCTCTAGCCATTTAAGAACGAAGAATGCAAATTACTTGTGAATATATGTGTGGCAATTGTGGCCTTGTTTAAATACACAAAATACCAAATTCTGTAACCTTCCTTATACACGCAGAAATACAAAAAAGATTTATTAATCCTCCAATTTATTTATGGACTTTGTAGTATACATATTATTTTTGTCCATGTTCAACATTGTATTTGTGATATGCCATATAAAATAGGCTTTTAAATGTACTACATCGTAGTATAATCACTGAATAGATTTTCTTAAAATACCACATAGGAAAAAATGTGCAGATGTACAGATTACATACGCTCATTTTCTTTTTTATTTAAACTTTTTGGTGTGGAAAATTGAGCATGTGCATTTCTTAGATGATTTAAACTGTATGCTTAAGAAGATAAAATGCACAATAAGAGTGCTCCAAATTCATTTTCATCCCCAAATTTTAATCTTAAATTAGACTAGAGTGAACTTATATTATGTTTTCTTAAAGGACCACTCTAGGCACCCAGACCACTTCAGCTTAATGAAGTGGTCTGGGTGCCAGGTCCTTCTAGGGTTAACCCATTTTTTTATAAACATAGCAGTTTCATAAAAACTGCTATGTTTATCAATGGGTTAGGCCTTCCTCCAAATCCTCTAGTGGCTGTCTCATTGACAGCCGCTAGAGGCGCTTGCGTGCTTCTCACTGTGAAAGTCACAGTGAGAGCACGCAAGCGTCCATAGGAAAGCATTATGAATGCTTTCCTATGCGACTGGCTGAATGCGTGCGCAGCTCTTGCCGCGCGTGAGCATTCAGCCGACGGGGCGGATCGGAGGAGGAGAGGAGGCAGAGAGCTCCCCGCCCAGCGCTGGAAAAAGGTAAGTTTTTCCCCCTTTCCCCCTTCCAGAGCCGGGCGGGAGGGGGACCCTGAGGGTGGGGGCACCGTCAGAGCACTATAGTGCCAGGAAAACTAGTATGTTTTCCTGGCACTATAGTGGTCCTTTAATGGACTTACACCAGGGAATTAACCTATATTGCATTCAGAATCCATTGTCCAGATCCAGTTTTGAAAGCCTAGATGAGAGTTGTCCGATGACATCTTGAATCTCTCAAAATCATTAAATTAGTGTACTTGGGAGAATTTTAGATTCCATGGTGCTATTTGACAAATAATAAGGAAACTGGTGTTTCCAGTCATGGTATGCCATGTAATAAATACATTTATTTTATTCTGAAAATAAAAAATGCACACTGTAGTATAATCTAACAGACCGTAAGGAAATAGCTTTCTTTCAATTTCATATGATGCATCTTATCTATGACCCACTGTAGAAAATCCTTTCTCTCGAATGACTTTACTTTACAAATTATCAGTGTCCAATTTAAAAGAGGGTTATTACTTCCAAACATCCACAAATGTGTTTCCATCTATTCCTTTAGTTATTTCATATCTCTCTCCAGAACATTCCGAATGTGAGGTTTTTATAAGGCATATATGGTTGTTTAGTTTTCTACTACCTGATCATTCAACAAACATCAGAGCAGCCAACTTGTTATGAGGAGCTAAAATAACTCATTCTAAAGGAGAGATCCTGGATTCCAAGCATATGTTGATTTATTTGATCCTTCCCATGATATAATTTGCATTGCTCCTCAAGACCCTATGTTGTCTATTTTCATCATTAGCAGATGACAATTAACTCTTGCTCGTAATTACCTTATTCTTTGAAATTATGTAAATTTTTGTTTTGGCTTTGTGGCATGCCGATTGCCCTCATATGATCATAGGAAAATACATTATTGTGAGTCAAATAGCACACTGTGCTCTTCAACAGTCACACATTAGGAATATGTCCCAAAACTCAATCTTTTTCACAGTGATTACATCTGGTATAATATATCTTATTGTTCCGGTAACAAACTCCATAATGTGGTGGGACTAATTTTTACAATCTGTACTATAATGATACAGACAGCAAAAGGATCAGCACTAGTTAAAAAAGGACAAAAGGGCAGCAAACCCAAAAAAGCATCCCTCTCAAACCATTTAATGAATTGAGAAAAGCAAAAGACACAAGAGCAAGGGCTGCACCTAAAACCTACACACCTAATTTAAAAATGTCTAGTTCTATGTAGGATTTTTACTATATATAGAAACAATGTTGTTTCTATATGTATATGTATCCCTTTGAACATGAGATTTACTTAGGGATACCAGCATTACTATAGTGGCACTGTAATCCTCATTTAACGGCTGTACATTAGCTGGTGCAGTGAACACACAAAAGAGCTGTACAGTTTTGTAACTTCCATTTGTTTTAGCTGTAGCCCCCCAAAAATATATAAAAGTTCCGAAATTGTCAGTTCTCCTCCGTTTAGTGAAAAACACTACTGTGCAAATTACATAGTGGCTGCAGTCTGTTTAACATTCAACACAATGGCTCATGGAGATTTTCTTGTGGTAAATCTAATTTATTATTATACCTTCCTAACTGTAGAGTAAGCCATGAAAAAGTTTGCCATAGATTCTATTTATTAATATTTTATGTTTCAATTTATTTTAACAGTATAAAATGGTTCATTAATTCCTTGCAGAGCCAGTGAAAATATTCTCTTATTCTTCCCCAGCTATCTAACCAGTGTCCAAATGCCTAATTCACCTTAACGAGGCCTGGAAATGAAATATCCTGATGCAGATAAAAAGGTACAGCTCAGACCAGAGCGGAAATTAAACAGACGACAAATAATACAGCAGATGTTACTTTTTCTCATTTATTTGAATTTAGCACAATTCAAATTTAATAGGAAGGAATAATTGCTTAATAGAACTGACTGTTCATTTCAATATCAAACATATTATCAATGAGAACTGCCTAGAATATACTATGAAATGTATACAAAATACAGGCTTTGAAGTCAATACGTGTTTCGTGTCCTAGCTAAAGAAAAAAATTAAATGATATTTCTTGTCAATTTAAAAATAAATTGTATTTGGTTAAAGGATGTGATGAAAAGATTAACCATTTGGGTTTCAGCGCTATGGAATTTTGCTGGCACTATATAAATAATAAAATAATGATAATAATAATGAACATTAGATGTTACTAGATTAAATTGGACTAGTAAAATTAAAAAAAATATTTTACAGGTCTACACTTCTAATTATTAATATGGTTATTTACAAGGGTATACAATCTTGTAGTATAATTTAATGTAAGAAAGAAGCAATGCAGACAACTTAGAACATATTGTGTAGATCATAAGGTGGATGTATAAATGAAGATCTCATTTACCCCATTGAAATTTGCTGCGTGGTGTGAAACCAGTTTAACCTACTCAGTTCAATAAATACAATTATGGAAGTATATGAATATATTATTACGTGTACTTCTGTGGAATTGAATACAAAGAGAAGTTTAGATCTGAAGTCTTTCTTTTTAGTCAAGGGTGAACGACAACACTCTATCAATTTTATTTCCATATGGTGTGGAAATTGAGATTTGTAATCCTTTTTGTAGATGCCTGTTTAAGTGGCAAACCTTTTAGTCCTTGTTTGTATATTGGAATACAAAGATTACTTCTTCAATAAGTAGTTATATCTAAGATCCTGATGCAATGTAATTAATATTTTAGGTTCTCATTTAGGCATTCTTGTTATCGACAGCTTAAGTGGAGTTGTTCCAATGTGTGTCAATATTTAATAGGTGTCTTCTCAGAGTGAAGCTGAACGTGTCTCTAAAGAGTTTGCAGACATTTAAACGTGTTTCTTTTATTTATAAATTGCTCCACCAGATTATAGGTTGCCTGATAATTAGGACTGTCACGGGAGATGGGATTCCTCGTACATGTTTCTTTATTTGTAATTAGTGTCGTCTGATATCCCCCGGCATTCGAATGGAATCAATACCTGATAACTGTTCCCTTGTGTTCGGCTATCTGTCCCCTTCTGTTCCGTTACCGAACAGACTATGTGTGGTCTGCCTTGCTAACACCTTGTAATCAATGACCACCCCTGGCTGTTAACCACAAACAAGCAATCACCTCAAGTGCTTCTCTGGGTGACCGCCATTCGCATATATGAACACACGTGCTATCAGGTCAGGCGGCCATCTTCTTTTGAGAATGTGAAGTGTTGTTTTTGTGAATTATATAATCTATTATCCTAAATAACTTTTTTAAACTTTATTTTATTAATAGTACCATATATTAGTTAATTCTCTCCTGCCCCAATTTTCTTAATTCTGCAACCTTTCCTAGATTAATAATTTTACCTACCCCGCTAGGAATGGTAAAATTTTGTTTAAATAGGATTTAAAGTAGCACTGTAATAGTCTGGAGACACTGCCATACTTGCAAAGATGGTGACATCGTTACTGGGGATCCGGTAGTCAGGGGGTTAAGGTGACATTTACTTACCAAAATCTATCCCTCATGGGTGTGGCCATCTCGTTCACATGGGTACTCTTCAGTGTCTGGCGCTTCAGTGCCAGGAGACATCACTCCTGTACTCTTACCCATTTGATCTATGAAGTATCCTGGAAGACCATGCGATCCTTCTTAGACAGAGACAATTCCCTTCAACCGTCACTGGTGACAGCTGTCGGGATTGACACTATGGCTACATCCAGAGAAAGACAGCTTGAGGAAATAGAAAGAGACAAAGAAGTCCCTAATTTATCTCAGTATATCTCTTGATTAAGTTGGAATTTCAGTGAAATTCCAACACAGTCAAAATGAAATAAAAAGATTTTTAAAAGGCTGCGTCAATAGACAATATATATATATATATATATATATATATATATATAAAAAATAGATATTTGGAACAAACAAGAAATAAGTCAATGTAATAGTCCTCACAAATAATAGTCTCTTAATGGTAGACATTTTAGTCTTTAGTACAGCAAGGATGTTTCTTTGGGTAAGGCAGCTGTCTTTATTTTATTGATGATGTATATAGAAAGACAAAAGCAGAAAGGGCAGAAATAGTATAATACGTCAAATCTAGTTATGTAATAAAAGAGACAGTATCACACTCACACCGCTCTAGTGTATGTTGTATGCAGTGGTATAATCCTCACTTATAAGAGGTATTGGAGGTGCCCGTTTGGTTCACAATGACAGGAACCCAGGGAGAAATAGATAAGGTGACAGTGCTCTCAATAAAACAAGTAATGTAAATGATAAACCTAGTTAAAATATACTCACAAATATAGAGCAGACTAACTGCTCTATGATGACAGTGTTGATGGTTCAATCCCCACATAGGATTGCTTTGGAGTAGAGAGAAAAGATGCCAGGAAGTATGAAAACAGTATTAAAACTAAATTTAAAAAAGGTAATTGGCACAGCCCACATGTGTAGTGATAAAAATCCTTTAATAGTTAAAATACAAAGTAGTAACATTTATTGTTTTTTACAGTCAAAATGAGTATTTAAAAAAGATTATATCTATATGAAATTAAAAAAAATTAATGTGGCAGGGTGCCCTTTTATTAAGTGACTAGAGTGGGAAAGCTGTGATGGAAAGTTCAACTTGCAGAAGTGCCTTAAGTTTTAATACTTTTATAGTGTCTGGTTTGTACTTGGTGTCTTGGTGCTACTTCTAAATGCTGTTTCTAAGTGTGTAGTTGGAGATATTCTGGAGACTTTTACAGAAGCTTCAACTGTCTAAGAGTTGTGCTAAGAGCTTTCTTTTCTACTGTTACAGGTAAGATTCATCTGTAGGAAAAGGTTACTGATTGCACAAGGTTTGAATTCCTGTAGGTAATTATAAGACATTTGATTTGATTAAGCTAGTTACTTGCTATTGATTGCTGGTTAATTAGCTATTGTTTGCAAATAAGCAGAGGCCTACCCAGGTGTTAAACATTCCTAGTGGGTGGTGATTTTAGGAGTTATATAAGGCTTGTTGTCATTAGCTTGTCTAATATAGCTTTGTGCTACTTCTAAGTGCTGTTTCAAAGTGTGTAGTTGGAGATATTCTGGAGAGTGCTGTTTCTAAGTGTGTAGTTGGAGATATTCTGGAGAGTGATGTTTCTAAGTGTGTAGTTGGAGATATTCTGGAGATAAACTGGAGGTAATCTGAGGTATTCAGGAGGATAAATACAAAGTTAAGATTTGTTAGATTTAAATTATTCTCCTAATTGGAATGGCAGACTTAGTTCAGTGTAACAATTGCTATGCATTTGTTTCACATTCCACTTTTTGGAGGTTTGGTTGTTGTCTAATCTGTAGACAGTTCTCTATCTTGCGGCAGGAGATTGTATTTTTGAAGTCTGAGATTTGTAAATTATCTGGTGAGCAAACTCAGACTGGAACTGCTGCAAAGCCACTGCCGCAGAGACATACTAGGAATGGCAGATGGATTACTGTAGTATCTGGTAGACTTAGAGTTGTGGATAAAAGGCATTTTGCACAGTCTGTTGCTCTTCATAATTCATTTTCTGCATTTTCAGAGTGTAATGGTGTTGTGGAGAGAGGCAGTGAGGCTAGTGGTGTTGTGGAGAGAGGCACTAAGACTAGTGGTATTGTGGAGAGAGGCACTGAGGCTAGTGGTGTTGTGGAGAGAGGCACTGAGGCTAGTGGTGTTGTGGAGAGAGGCACTGAGGCTAGTGGTGTTGTGGAGACCGGCTTGGAGACTATGGTGAGGCCTAATAGAAAGCAGTTGTTGTTGGGGGATTCCATTATAAGAGGTGTGGAGATGGACAATGGTGGTCTTGTGAGGTGTCTTCCCGGAGCTACTGCTCACTGAGACAGGAGACGTATCTGTAATATTGTTAAGCAAGCAAAGCAGGAAGGGGAATTGGATGTACTTGTCCATCTAGGGACAAATGACTTGGCTTGCAATGAGGTTTCAGAGGTTAAGGAAGTTTTTAGTGTTTTTGCCAATGATATACGGCAGGTTGCTTCCACACTGTCATTCTCTGAAGTTCTGCCTGTGCATAACACTCAGAACGACAGGCGGATGCGTATTAGGGACTTTAATTTGTGGCTTGGTGAATGGTGTCGGGAGCAAGGATTTGGCTTTATTTCTCATGGTAGCTCTGTTTGGAATGGAGATAAGCTGTACAAAAAAGATGGTTTGCATCTTTCTCAAAAGGGAACAAATGTTCTCAGTGAGCAGTTCAGAGGTTTTGCTAGGATGTATTTAAACTAGGAGGGGGGGGCAAAAGGGTGATAAAACATCAATCCAATTGTCCCCCAAAACAAGGACAGAAGGTGCCTGTAGCAAGTGTGTTAAAAAATGATAAGCTTAGAGTCATGCCTACAAATGCTCACAGTTTAGGGAATAAGATCCATGAACTTGTGGCAATAATGGCAACTGATAGTGTAGATTTAGTCGCTGTTACTGAGACATGGTACAATGAGAAAAATGTCTGGGACATAGCAATACCAGGGTACTCTTTATATAGGAAAGATAGGGAAGGCAAGAAAGGGGGAGGGGTGGCCTTGTATGTGAAGGATAGCATAAAATCTAGCCTAATAAAAGTTAGTGAGGCAAACATAGAGTCCGTTTGGGCTACGTTAGAATTTGGTAATCACACAGTAACTCGTGTAGGTGTGATTTATAGGCCCCCAGGACAAATTGAAGAGTTAGATAATCTACTAGTTGAGGAAATAGCTAAAATGACAATGAAGGGGGAAGTTATCATCATGGGTGACTTTAATCTTCCTGATGTAAATTGGAAAACAAAATTAGCTACTTGTGCCAGGAGCACACATATTCTAAACTCCCTACTGGGATTGTCTCTAAAACAAGTTGTTGAGGAGCCAACTCGTAAAGAGGCCATACTAGATTTAGTGTTAACAAATGGAGATTTGGTATCAGATATTACTGTAGGTGAAAGTTTAGGATCCAGTGATCATCAGTCAGTGTGGTTTAATATAAGAACAGTGACTGAGTCACACCACACAAAAACAAAAGTTTTAGACTTTAGAAAAACAGACTTTTCTAAAATTAGAATATGGGTAGAGGAGTCATTATCAGACTGGAGCAATTTAAATGGAGTCCAAGAGAAATGGGATTATTTAAAAGTTGCACTATTGAAGGCAACAGAAAATTGCATTAGGCTTGTCAGTAAAAGCAAAAAATTCAAGAAACCACTGTGGTACTCCGCAGATGTGGCCAAAATAGTTAAAAACAAAAAGTTAGCATTTAGGAATTATAAAAAAACCCAGAGTGAGGAAGACAAAATGATCTATAAGATTAGGCAGAAAGAGGCTAAGCAAGTTATAAGAGCTTCCAAATCACACACAGAAGAGAAAATAGCACAGTCAGTAAAAAAGGGGGATAAAACATTTTTTAGATACATAAATGAGAAAAGAAAAGTAAAACAAGGATTAGTTAGATTAAAAACAAAAGAAGGAAGGTATGTAGAAGAGGATAAAGGTCTAGCTGACTGCCTCAATGAATATTTTTGTTCTGTATTTACAGATGAAAATGAAGGAAAGGGACCTCAGTTGAGAAAAAGGATAAATGAGTCATTTATTACACGTGAGTTTACAGAGGAAGAGGTTCTATTTCAACTGTCAAAAGTAAAGACAAATAAGTCAATGGGACCTGATGGAATACAACCAAAGCTATTAAAAGAGCTTAGTGGTGTACTAGCAAAACCATTAACAGATTTATTTAACCAATCATTGTTAACAGGAGTAGTCCCAGAAGATTGGAAGTTAGCGAATGTTGTGCCCATTTACAAGAAAGGTAATAGGGAGGAGTCGGGCAACTATAGGCCAGTAAGCCTTACTTCAGTAGTGGGGAAAGTGATGGAAACCATGTTAAAGGATAGGATTGATGAACATCTAAAAACACATGGATTTCAAGATCAGAGACAACATGGGTTTACTTCAGGGAGATCATGCCAAACTAATCTTATTGATTTTTTGATTGGGTAACTAAAATTATAGATCAGGGTGGTGCAGTAGACATTGCTTACCTAGATTTCAGTAAGGCTTTTGACACTGTTGCACATAGAAGGCTTATCAATAAACTGCAATCTTTAAGTTTGGATTCAAATATTGTTGAATGGATAAGGCAGTGGCTGAGTGACAGGCAACAGAGGGTTGTAGTTAATGGAATATATTCCAAGCTTGGACTTGTCACCAGTGGGGTACCTCAGGGATCTGTACTTGGACCCATTCTCTTTAATATTTTTATTAGTGATATTGCAGAAGGTCTTGATGGTAAGGTATGTCTTTTTGCTGATGATACTAAGATATGTAACAGGGTTGATGTTCCAGGAGGGATAAGCCAAATGACAAATGATTTAGGTAAACTAGAAAAATGGTCAGAATTGTGGCAACTGACATTTAATGTGGATAAGTGCAAGATAATGCATCTTGGGCGTAAAAACCCAAGGGCAGAGTACAGAATATTTGATAGAGTCCTAACCTCAACGTTTGAGGAAAGGGATTTAGGGGTGATTATTTCTGATGACTTGAAGGTAGGCAGACAATGTAATAGAGCAGCAGGAAATGCTAGCAGAATGCCTGGTTGTATAGGGAGAGGTATTAGCAGTAGAAAGAGGGAAGTGCTCATGCCATTGTACAGAACACTGGTGAGACCTCACTTGGAGTATTGTACACAGTTCTGGAGACCGTATCTTCAGAAGGATATTGATACCTTAGAGAGGGTGCAGAGAAGGGCTACTAAACTGGTTCATGGATTGCGGGATAAAACTTACCAGGAAAGGTTAAAGGATCTTAACATGTATAGCTTGGAAGAAAGACGAGACAGGGGGGATATGATAGAAGCATTTAAATATATAAAGGGAATCAACACAGTAAAGGAGGAGACTATATTTAAAAGAAGAAAAACTACCACAACAAGAGGACATAGTCTTAAATTAGAGGGACAAAGGTTTAAAAATAATATCAGGAAGTATTACTTTACTGAGAGGGTAGTTGATGCATGGAATAGCCTTCCAGCTGAAGTGGTAGAGGTTAACACAGTAAAGGAGTTTAAGCATGCGTGGGATAGGCATAAGGCTATCCTAACTATAAGATAAGGCTAGGGACTAATGAAAGTATTTAGAAAATTGGGCAGACTAGATGGGCCGAATGGTTCTTATCTGCCGTCACATTCTATGTTTCTATGTTTCTATGTTTCTCCTCACTTGCTTTGTGCTGCAGCAAAAATATAAAGAGTCTAGAAAATATTTCACATTCTTATAAATAAATATATTTCTTTATAATTCTGCTGTGTTCCTTTAAGATAGATGGTAAAGGGAAAGAGGATAATATATAGATTTGTATTCAATGATGCTTTTCTAGCAGAAACATAACCAATATTTTATTATAGTAAGATTATATCTTGGGAGATAACTTATTTATTACAAATGTGTGAACTTCACATATTTCATTTTGCAAATCACTTTGTCATCTTGACACATTTCAGCCCAAAGGAGCATTCTGACACATTTTATGATGACACATTCAACTAAATAAACATGGTTTGTCTTGCCAGGGTTGTTTGACATAGTTTACCTAAAAACACCTGAATTTTCATTGCCAGTTGTTTGAGTTCATATTTGTTGTTTGCATTTTGGTTTTGTGTATTTTGTATAATGTTACCACAATCGTATTTGGTAAGATTTCTAAATTTTTTAACACTATGTTTACTAATGATCAAGCTTTAGTTATATGTACTGTTGGTTTATGTTTCTATTTCATTATCCTCACATTTTACAAATTACTATGTAATTTGACATGGCTTTCACTCTGTCTTCTACAGTGGATCCAAGCCTGTCTCCATTGTTTTTTCCTTTAGCATACCTCTAACTTGAATCAGGATCCCACACCCAGTCATCAAATTTGCCCAAGTATTAGGCCAATCCTTTGCATCTTGTTAATCCCATTTAACACTGCCTTATTGGTTCATGTTCTCTCATGCATCAGTGGTGCCTTTGCAATTGGGTCTGCCTTATTTTGTCTAAATGATTACCATCAACCACTACTCTAACCCTAATCCTGGCATCCCACTTCTTTGAACTCTTGCACGTTCACTCTAGTCCTATCCAATACTAATACCACATGATGGAAATTTCCAGCTCTTGACTGCCCTGAGTTACAAAATTATATCTATCAGATGGGGATGGAGGGTGGGAGCTAATGTTTCCCGGATCTGAAATTGGCTTATCTCCTAGTTGCCTAGGGGGCTACTTTCCCACGGTTCCCAGATCTTCTGAAACGTTTTGAAGGTTCCCCTAACCCTGGCAGTTAGAAGTGTACTTCCTCGACCCTAGTTATGACTCCCACTATAGATGGAGTGCTTGGGTTAAGCCATTCTGAGGCCACCGCTCGCCTAGCCACTAGGGTAATTCTATGTATGAGCTTTTGTTCGCTCCTGGACCACCCATCGATTGATCTGCTTAGTAAATATATCCATGGGTCTAGTACAGGGGCTCTGGAAAACACTTGTAATCTCCACTTTAAAAGTGACATGGCAATTCAATTGCCTGGATCCTAAACCCATAAGCACCAATTCTAATTTGCGTCCTGACTGAGTCTTAGTGTGTTCTTTGATCAGCTAGCTGTATTGGCAGATTGCAGACTTGAGTTCATGTAGTCTTTCAAATGCCAATCACCATCCTACATATAATGGATCCTGCAGTGATTTTTACGTCATTCCTGAAACAAAATGTCTTGAAATGTCAGTTTGCAATTGTCTAGTTTCATGTCTAAAGATGAAAAAAAAACATTGAAATGTTTTGGTAATTGAACTCATATTATGTAACCACTAATGATCATGCTTGACCTCCCTATTGATGACCCTGATGATTTTCCTTAGACTCTACTAGATTACCTGTATACCAAGCATAAAGCAGAGCTATTGTTTGCCTACGTATCAATTTATCATACCAAAAAACTCATACCTGTTCTGAGAAGTGTTTGGTGACTTGCTAATTATTTATGCAATTAAAATGTAATTTAGAACAAGAATAATGTGTCTTACCTACATAGACTGATTTCTAAAACACATCAGTAGTTTACAGACACCTTACTATGAGTATTATTATTATTGAAATTGGGACTGGTCCTCCTAAATAGGGACACTTGGAAGCAGGTGTGGATCGAGAGCCAAAACTCTGGAGAGACACTGCTTGATTATGTGATATTTGAATGGCGAACACAAATACAGATGCACACATTTACAAATATGCAGACAGTGATAAATAGCTTTACATTTAGGCATGCAGCCATTACTATAATAGTGACAGTGATGCCCTGATTCCTGCCAGACTAATCTATTATACACCCTCTTACCCCTGTATGTGTAGCAGGTTTAACAAGGGGTGGTCCTGGCATTTAATTTTTTTCAATTTGTATTCATGCATTTTGGAATAGAATGGGTATGCCTCGGAGCCAGGTTAAGTAATTCCTGACAGTTATTGACATTCCGATTAGAAGATTTTATGGTTATTCTGTGGATTAGTGTTTTTGTACCATTTTGTTATCTTTAACTTCCCCTGTTGACAGAGGGATATAGGCAGCTATATTGTTTCAATATTTAATCTATTGCTGCACAGTCTTCCTGTCTGTGGCTTCATCTAGAATTCCTTCTCTATTTTGTACAGATATTGAATATACAATTTACTAGATAGAGAGAAATCTCAATGTATCCTTCCTGGTAAAATATTTTTATAAATAATATAAAAAGAGTATTACTTTTTGATGTGTCACTTGTGTCCAACTATTTTGATTTGATCTTCAGAGTCAGGCTTACATATAGTCATTAGCTGTATTGCCACATTTTTCTGCCACCTAGTATTAAACAGCATTTATTGGAGGAAAGATGAGACAGGGGGGATATGATAGAAACATTTAAATATATAAATGGAATCAACACAGTAAAAGAGTAGACTATATTTAAAATAAGAAAAAGTATTACTTTACTGAGAGGGTAGTGGATGCATGAAATAGCCTTCCAGCTGAAGTGGTAGAGGTTAACACAGTGAGGGAGTTTAAGCATGAGTGGGATAGGCATAAGGATTGCATAGATATAATAGTCTAATGGAAGTATTTAGAAAACTGAGCAGACTAGATGGGTCAAATGGCTCTTCTCTGCCGTCACATTCTATGTTTCTATCAATACAGTCCCCTGGTTTGTTTGGTGTTTTTTCACTTATTATGTATGTAAGATTCTGATATTGGTATGTGTGTTTTTCTTTAAATTAATCATGTGTGTTTCACTTTAAATGTTAATCACTGACAGATGCATTGTTTGCCTTTTTTAACATGGACATTCAGTGATTCCATGCACTGTGAATGTGTCTAAATCCCTTGATGCTTGAACCCATAACTTTCCTTGCAGGAATTACTTCTCTGGGACCCTCCGTTTGAACAGCAAATCTGGTGTTACTTCAGCTGCTTCTGCTACTATGTAAAACCATTCTGCTCTCCTGGATTAGGCTTCTGGCTTTTATTACAGACCTCTATCATCTACTCTGCATGATTACTTGGTAACAAACTTTGGCTTTGGACTTGAATATTTTATAATAACTTTTGAATAATAATTTTTCTTTGGCTTTGGAATTGAGTATTGGGTTAACCGTTTATAAAACCTGCTTAATCAATCAGTAAAAAACTTTGGGTTTGGACTTTTGTTTTGTGTATTTGGTTTGCCATTATATCTTACTGAATACCTGTTAACATCTCCTGGTTTATCACCTCCACTTTGCTGCGCAGATTAACACTTTAGAACACCTGCTCTTTACATTATTGTAAGTGGCTATTGACTCTGGACTTTTATTACTATATAACTCCTATGGAATTGATTGATTTAATGGTATTGAATCCTGGCTTCTCCTACTGGATATTCTACACTTCAAACGTCACATTTCTGTTGAATACCAAATGAATAAAATTCAAGTAATTGTATTTACTGAAGTGTTATGTTAAAAGAAGATATAATTTCATGTTAAGTCTATTTATATTTTTTATTTCTGTAACAGAGTGACACAATCTGTATAAAAAAAAAACATGACAATGTATGTGTTTCTATCTAATTTTATTATTGTTTATAAAAGTAAATTTGTACAAAGTTTTGTTCTTTTTAATTTACTCTAAAGGCAATATATATCGGCATCCCTTTAGAGATACACTTGTATGTGTTTTTTTTTCTTCTTTAAAGTTGATCATTATATGAGTGTTTCTTGAGCAAATTCTGCTGTTTCTATCAGGCATTGCATGTATTAGCTTAAAAAGGCTAGTCCTTCTTTCAACTTTATGGTATTATTTTGATTGGGGTACTATTCTGGGTAAATAGATTTCCTTTTGGGTTCTCACTGATTATGCATCTTGGCTCATGAATTTTGTCAAAGGGTACACTGAAGCGTATTGTGAAATTATAGAATTAATTGTTTTAATATGGATTTTGTGTCTCCAGTATTTATAACAATTTCCAACTGTTGTGATTAGTGATGTCCCGAACGGTTCGCCGTGGTTCGCCATGGTTCGCCGTGGTTCGCCGCGAATGGTTCGCCGCAGACTCCAGTCAGCAGACACATTCCAGCCAATCAGCAGCAGATCCTCCCTCCCAGACCCTTCCACCTCCTGGACAGCTCACTAAGAATGCAGCTTCAAAATGGATGCTGTCCAAGAGGTGGGAGGGTCTGGAAGGGAGGGTCTGCTGCTGATTGGCTGGAATGTGTCTGCTGACTGGAGTCCGTGGCGAACCATTCGCGAACCGTTCAGCGAACAGTTCGGGACATCACTAGTTGTGATGTTTTTCCCATGAGCTATAATAACCTTTTATTACGGAGTAAATTTAATTGAATATGTTCTCATCACTTCTTGTGTTGCTAGTTGCCCCTGAAACAAGTGTCATCAATGTGGTCCATAATCAATGTCTATACCTGTACAGAAAAGGTAAAGTAACCAGACATACTAATTAGGACTATATGACATTTTATACGAATTCATATTGGCCCTGTAAAAAAAAGTGTAGTAATTTGCATTTTTATCTATAATAATAAAATATGAAAACCCATGCTGAAATTGTGAAAATGCTTGCTCCTGAAAAAATATATAGATAAAAATGCCAGTTAGGCTCCTCTTATCCTGCTGGCCTTTTTTATTCTCTCTTTATTCCTCGATCTACTGAGCTGTTTGATGGAAACATGCCAGTTATTAAAGAGGTTTCTTTCAGCATTGTATCATATTAGTTGAAAGTTGTGCAGCAACAGAATTCAGATTATTATTTTTTATTTCCTACCATTAGCCAATGAATTATCAAAGGGATCATAGGTCCTTCTGATTAGTTGCACATTTTGACCTAATCCACTCTAGCAGACAAGGGAGAGATTCAGAGGTCCCAACATTCCAACTAAAAGATAGTTGGGAATTATCTTCAGACCTTAGATATGTCAAGTTCTGCTCATTTATTTATTTTCTTACATTTTTTATTGCGTTTAGGGTACAAAAGAAAAAAGATGGTGAGGGTTGGGTGAAAGTTGCATATACAGTAGCTTGGTTTACAATTTTGAACATACATGTGGAATAGCATTTGATTATACGAGTGTTTTTGCAATAAATATACATGTGGAATCGCAGTTGATTGTACTCGTGTACTTGTAATAAACTTGGTAGACAGAAAGGGAGGTAATGGGGATAACTGTGGTGTCCAACCTGGTTAGTTTGCGCTATGCATTTTCGCTTCTAATGGTTTCCGATTCTTGCCTTTTTGCTGCGTCAGTCTTTTTTCTATGCATGCATGTTAAATGGCTCTAATGAGGCCCTGTATAATCAATAAGTATTCTGTACTCCTTCGGTTAAAGTTCTGCTCATTATTTATCTGTTACCCTTCATGTGTTATCCATTAACCAAAATCCTATTGCTACTTAAAAAAAAAATAAGAAAAAAAAAAATATTTTGCCTAGATCTTGTGCCATCCAGTATAATTAGTTATATCATGCCTACACTGATATAACTCAATTTGTACAACTTTAGAAGTTGCCATTGATTTTCAAAAAATCCAAGCCTTGAGGTGGGCCAACTAGTGCAGGAGATACTAGTTGTAAAAGGACTTACACTTCCTACGTCTCAAAATCTTGCTGTGTTTTGAAAACCTGCTACACAAGTTTTTACAGAACAAAAGTGCTAATAAATTCATCTAGCAATTGTAGGAATGTGGATAAAGTTCTTTAAATTATGTCACTAGCATTTCTCATTTTCTGAATATTTTATCAAAGGCATTTTATTGCTCTGAATGGACATTATTTATGTAAAGAAGATTCCAGAACGGTGGAACATTTACATTTAAATGAGTCAAAACACCTGGCTGAACTTCTGCTATGCACATTTATTAAAGACTTGCTGACAAGAATAGAAAAAAATACATATGATTTTTTTTCTTGTTTAAAGATAAGAGCCAATAGATGAAAGCCAATATTAAATGTTCTCATATTTCATTCCACACAATTTAAAAATAATGCGTATATTTAAATTTTTTATTTATATTTCACTTTTTTTTTTAAAGCAGATTGTCTCCTGCATTTTGCTTATGTGTAATTTACTACAGTAAACAAGTATAATAGAAAGTAAGTTGCTAATCTTTTACAATTTTTAAATAAAAATATATTCTTTTTTTTTTTTTTTCTATTGCAGATTGTAGGCATAGTAACCATCTACTTGTATAAGTTATATAGAACAAAACACAAATGATGAAACCAGGTTTTCTGTCTGTCTATACACATTGCTGGCAGTAGTAAACATGATTTAAACTGTTAAAAAGATTAATGGGTTCTCTTCTCCAATAGTAGGTACCACCAAAAAACTCCATGCCAAGTATAAATGTCCATATTTTCCAGTTTTATGTCTCTGACTGAGGCAATCAAAAAATCTCTGAAATCAGTTGACTTCTATACCAAGCTCTGTTCCCCTGTCAAAAATCCTCCATTCCACGCTTATGAATAATTTACACAGGGGAAACAGATGCAAACAGCATATAGAATATTATCTTCAATAAAAGTAGAACTTGTTTTGCTTTACCATATATATTATATTAAAGCATAAAGTTCAGTTTATACATCTACTGGCCATGCTATGGCATCTTTCTTTCACAATGGGCACCAATTTGTCAAATCCGATTCCCATCTATGGTCTTACTAATGTTATAAATGAAAAAGCTGGAATCTTATGATGGCTGCATATATAATCAATCCTTAATTGCCAGATGCGTTTCACACTCTAGAGATTTTATTTTTAATTACATAAAATGCTTCATATGGTGCCCTGTTTTAAAGCTCACTTCCTTATGCAAATTCACGAGGGGTAGTAGTTTTAAATGCTAATCTCATTCTGTACATGCATGTAAAACAAAATTTATGCTGTATGATATGTAACCTAAGCACACTCTAAAAAGACAATAAACACCATTAACTTGAGAATATTGTAAATATATTGAAATCACTATAGAAAAGGATTTACTTGTTTTATCAATACATTCAAAGAAAAAGGCAAAAGGAGTTGTTTGCAGTGCAATCAATAAAGTTAAGCAAAAACAACATAAAAACAAGTCCTTATGCTTCTCCCAAACAATTGCACAATTCAAGCCTTCTATCATTAATGTCCCTAGATCAAATAATCCACCTCATTTTCTCTCTCTTTTTTTTTAAAAGGAATCAAATCGAATGTAATCTTCTCTCCAATCATTGTGGACTTTATATACAGCTGAAAACTGCAGTAAATTTGCGACTGCATCATGATACAGGTTAAAATGGGCCAAGACACCATGATTCATACTCTCCAATATGTACCAACAATTTTCTTGAGGTGCTACCAACATATTAGAGTCCACATGGGTACTGCAAAACTTAAAATACATCCTTGCTGCTACAAGTAACCATCGTTTATTTTACAAGGGGTTTGTACAAGTTTCGAAAATTATTTTTGTGGGTTTTTTAAGTTTGATCCTCTGAAGACTATTCTTCGTTGCTTGGGTAGCAGATTCTTGAAAATTATATATTAAATATCTTCCAGTACCTCTTGGTAGTTCTCTTAATTTTGATATTTCTCTTATTGATGAAAATTATAGGGGGATCTTTTAGTTGATTGTCTTAATGTCTGCATTTTTCCAACAGAAGATCCATTCTATCAATCTTTTTTATGCTTTCAATTTGTATATCTAATTCTTCTTTTCCACGAATTTTCTTTTTACCCGGAATGATTGCTTTCTATAAACTCTATTGTGTGTGCAATTACTTCTGATTCTTCTGAGTTTATTGTATGGAACATGATCTAACTACTTGAGATAATCTCTGCTTCATTTCAAGATGCAACTATGCACTTCCACATTTTAAAAATGTGTCTTGATCTTAATATCCCCCTCTTCTATATAAATAATCAGATATGAACAAATATATTTTGGAAACTACAAACAGAGTTTCTATTAAAGCGATTGAATTCATTCTGAAGAATAATCATTTGAAATGTTTTGGTAAATTCTAACTGCAAACAGGTTTTGCAATGGGACTGCTTTTGCCCCAAGTTACGCAAATGTATTTGTTGGATGTGGGAGCAAAACTATTTATGGTGTAACCATAAGTGGAGGAAGAAAAAAAATCTTTATAAGAGATACATTGATGACTGGAGTATTAACATCACAGTAACTCATAGTGAAGAGGAAGTGAAATGTTTAAATCTAATTTATACAGAGAGGGATATCAAAACAAAGCAATTTTTTTTAAAGCTGTAGATGGGAATACTTCATCATGAAAGCCAACATCCTAAATACTGTTCTATACAATTAATTGATCCCAGGTAAAAAGACAATTCTTGAAAAGTAGTATAGAAGAAGAACTAGATATACAAATTGAAAGAGAAAAAAGGATTGATAGAATGGATAATTTATAGAAAAACACAGTGATTAAGACTATCAACAAAAAGACCCCCCCTGCCCCTATAGTTCTTAACTATGATAAGGAAAATATCAAAATCAAGAGGCACATGAAGATATTAAAGACCAAACCACCAGGAAGCCTTGTAGGCTTGTGGCTAGGACCCAGGTAAGGGTGCAAACCATTGGGCCAAGGTACTCCTGGCATAAAAGTCACTACAGCAGGCTGTAGTGGTTATGATGGTTGGAGCAATATTTTAACAACACCTTATTATAATTATGGAATTATTCTATCAAGTAATAGATAAGCATTATTACCTTACTGCAGTAGCACATATCAGATGCATGGAATACACATTAAAAAGCTGTCTGTATATATTCATAATATTTTTTTTAGAAACTTTGAAATAATTAAAATGGGAAAGATTTATGGAGTAATTTCAATGTGGGAGCTTCTAATGTCCTACCTTATACAGTGAAATTCAACATCTGACACACTACAGTGTGGCCAAAATAAAATACTACCATCAGCTTTTTACATTAGTGTGAATAGGCATTTTGAGAGGTTATTCTGTCCATGAAAGTCAGGATATAACATTTGTAATCATAATTTAGTTTCTTGACTTCAAAATTTAATATATGAGTTTTGCTCAAGGTTAATAATACTGATATTTGGATTTAAAACCTATAAGTATTTTTTTTCATTAATGTTTTTAATCCCTACTTTGTCTCATATATTTCGACTGGGTTCAAATTTCAGTGAAATTTCAACACAGTAATTTTGAGTATCTCATGAAGATTCAATCTCACTTTTGTTATGATGGTGACAGAACTGCTTTAAATCCCTTCACATATCTTTCTCCATTAAACTTATAGAACCAAAAGCTAAATATGTACTCTACAGATAAACTGGATTTAGGAATGCTCTACAATGTCACCATGCAACTCCAAATGAAGGCTTGTCAGCTGTCAAGTAACCGACAATATATATTAAAAATCCTGATTGTAGCATTAAACTGTAAAAAATATAAACCATAATAAGAATAAACCACAAGACTTCCGTACGTACAAAGCAAACTTAATGCAATGGATTCCAAAAGGTTAAGCTATTTATTGACTTATTTTTTTCTACTTCTAAAACACGTGATGATTATTGTTTTTATATTCGCTCAGGGCTGGCCTTAGGGGTGTGTGAGCTGTGCCGTTGCACAGGGCACCATGGAGCAGGGGGCACCCTGTGGCCAACACAGCTCGCACATGGCAGGTGTCAGGGGAGCTAAAATAGGTAGCCGGGTGGAGGATTAATTATTCTCCTCCCGGATCTATAAAAAAAAACAAAAAAACGCGGCAGCAGGTGGCGGGGCTTAACGACCGGCAGAGTGAGGTAGAGGAGGCTTATCGTGAGGTAGAGGAGGGCTAATACATACCGGAAGCCCTTGCACAGGAAGAGGGAAGAAGGAAGGAAAACAACCAAGTGCATCCACTCCTACTTCCAGCCAAAATGGAAAGAGGTAAGTCTGTATGTCTGTGTGTGTGTGAGAGACTGTCTGCCTGCGTGACTGTCTGCCTGTGTGTCTGCATGCCTGTGTGTGTGTGTGTGTGAGAGAGAGACTGTCTGTTTGTGTGACTGTCTGTGTGACTGTGTGTCTGCATGCCTGTGTGTGTGTGTGTGTGTGTGTGACTGTCTGTCTGCCTGCCTTTGTATGTGACTGTCTGACTGCCTGTGTGTGTGTGATTGTCTGCCTGCCTGTGTATGTTGGACTACCTGCCTGTGTGTGACTGTCTGTTTGTGTGACTTCCAGCCTGTGTGACTGTCTGTCTGCCTGCCTGCATGTATGTGTGACTGTCTATGTGACTACCTGCCTTTGTGTGTGACTGTCTGACTGCCTGTGTGTGTGTTTTACTGTCTACCCATCTGCCTGCCTGTGTGTGACTATTTGCCTGTGTGTGTGTGTGACTGTTTGCCTGTTTGTGTGACTGTCTGCCTGTGTGTGTGTGTGTGTGTGTGTGTCTGATTCCCTGCCTATGTGGGGGGGTGTGACTGTCTGCCTGTGTGTGTGTGACTGTCTGCTGTGTGTAATTGTTCGTGATTGTGTGCCTATAACTGTGTGTGACTGCCTGTAACTGAGCATGTGTGACTGTCTGCCTGTAACTGTGTGTGTGTGTGACTGTCTGCCTGTAACTGAGCGTGTCTGACTGTCTGCTTGTAACTGTTTGTGTGACTGTCTGCCTGTGTCTGTGTGTGTGACTGTACACAGGCAACATGGTGGGTGGGGCGCCGTGAAGCCTTGTTGCACAGGGCGCCTTATGGCCTAAGGCTGCTCTGGGTTTTTTAATACTGAATAAATGCTTTAAAGAAAATATGACACTCTCTATTCATAGAGTCTACAGCCATCCGAAATTACTAACTTATTTCTTATGATAAAACCATCAGTTTCCAACTGATTTTAAAACAGCATTTTATCTGCAGAAAATGTCTCTAATGCTAAAGTTCAAACCCAGTATGCATTTTTTTCATATCAATTTAGCATATATATATATATATATATATATATATATATATATATAAAAATGACTTCAGATTGCGTTATATTGTTTCTGTAATATAGACCATGCAGTTGGAGTTATTTTTTCATGTTTCACATTGGAAAAAAAGTCTAAAAGTCTTAAAAGCATAACAATTTATTTCATCCATGAATACATCAGTTATATAAAATTATCAATAACGCAATTTATAAAAAAAAAATTGTTTTATTAATAGAAAATATTTCTGTCTTGTCATCAATACAGCAGTATGCATAGAAAAACACATATAATCAACCTGTTAATGCCATTAGGGCGTGCTATGCCATCCTGCAGGAAGCGTGCTTGAACACCATTAGAGTGGCAAAGCACTCCCAAATGATTTAGCCCTCCCTGTGGTCTGCCTCCCTTCCTATGCCTCCTGTTGCCATCTGGGGATCTACCTTGCAACCTAGGCAGTCCCTCTTAATCCACTAATGGTAATTTGCAGCATGTGATCACTGTGCCTTTTTTTGTTGTTAAATAAATCATGACACTGTGTAATATGTCATGTGTTGTTGTTTATCTGAGGTTGTAGTTACCTAATTTTAGGACCTGCTAAGAAACAAATGATTGTTATAATATCTGTTATGTAAAACCATAGAATCCAAAGAGGGTGTACTTTCTTTTTCCCATGACTGGAAGTATCTTTCCAGATCCAATATTCGAATAGATACTGGAGGATGTGTCTGACAGCAATTTTAACAGAGCGTGAATATGGCTCTAGATATACCCTCATCTTCTTTTGCCCTCCATTTCACATTAAATGCTATGCAATTATGTGTTTTCTTTTTCTTATTATAGGTTACTGGAAATTAGTGACAGTTACTGTGCACATAAAACGTGTGCTATACTACTGTATACCTACTTTGTGCACAAATCCTGGATTTTAAATCAAAATATGATCAAATATGCTATAACCAACTATTTTTTGTTTATTCATATACGCTTACATAACATACCTACATATGGTATTATTGTTATTTAAAAAGCAGATATGAATGAAAAAACAATTGGACGCTCTAAAAATTAGAGAATGAAGCTATAAATAACCGGGGTACAGTGTGGTGAGAGTTAAAGTAACACTATAGGGTCAGGAACACAAACATGTATTCCTGACCCTATAGTGTTAAAACCACCATCTAGCCCCCCTGGGCCCCTCATGCCTCCATAAATATAGAAAAATCTTACTTGTATTCAAGCCTGCAGCTGTAGCTGTGCATGCTGTTTGCCTCAGAAAAACAGCCTGTCTGCTGACATCATTAGAAGTGGTGGCCTGATCCAATCACAATGCTTCCCCATAGGATTGGCTGAGACTGACAAGGAGGCTGATCAGGGGCAGAGCCAGCACAATTCAAACACAGCCCTGGCCAATCAGCATCTCCTCATAGAGATGAATTGAGTCAATTAATCTCTATGAGGAAAGTTCAGTGTCTGCATGCAGAGGGAGGAGACATGAATGTTTGGATGCATTTTAGGCAGCCATGACCCAGGAAGGATCTCTAACAGCCATCTAAGAAGTGGTCAGTGAAGTTATCACTAGGCTGTAATGTAAACACTGCATTTTCTCTGAAAAGACAGTGTTTACAGCAAAATGCCTGAAGGTAATGATTCTACTCACCAGAACAAATCCAATAAGCTGTATTTGTTCTGGTGACTATAGTGTCCCTTTTAAGTACAATTTACAAATACCTCATTTTGACTATTAATTTCCTCCATACTGACTGCTACAACTGAAACCTTTGGCTGTTGGAAATCTACTTTTTTCCCCAAGTGTCCTTTCCTGATAATCAGAAAATAAAAGCCCCCAATGTAAGGAGTGAAATAGTTTCTAAAACTGTTCTATAATAGTTCTACTGCTTACAGGCACTCCTTGCCCCATAACCCTTACAGCTAGCTGTAGTGGTCATGGTGCTTGAGTTGCTCCGATAGGTAATATGCATAAAAATTTCAGCCAAATTAGCCTTTGACTCTCACCTTTATTTCCCTTATATATTTCTAGATTTGTTGAGTCCACACACCCATTAATACACAGGGAGCTACAACATCTTTTATGTTTGAGCTTTAAAATGTCTACAGGTCGCCATAAATGTGATCAGGGCCAGTGCAAGGATTTTTGCAATCCTAGGCAAAAGAAAGATTTACCACCTCCCCTCTCCCCATGTGACATCACAATGCCCCACCCATATGATCTGCCATATGAACTAACGCCAGTGCTGCACACAGTGTGTGTCTACATTAAAAATCCTGCAGGGACATGCAATAGACACCAGAACCACTTCACTAAGCTACAGTGGTTCTAGGGACTATAGTGTCCTTTTAATGTTAGGTAAATTAGAGATTGGTGTCACTAATAATATACTAGATTGCCTACTTACAACCAAATGAGGATGGTGATGGGCTCTGGCTGCAGTTTGGCTCCACTGGTCTGGTGTAGAACAGGATCTCTGGAGGCTGTTTGCAACTGTTGTCACAAAATTCAATGTTCTGGGAGAACGGGAAGCAGCTCCATTTTTTGGGGCCCCTTTCACAGCTCAAGGTCTCGGCCTCAGTGCCTGACGGTGAGTATGCCCATAAGGCCCAACCAAAGGTCTACCTACATGTTCCACCCATGAGTTCGCTCACAGAGAGTGGAGTGTGTAGGGGATGTGTTATGTGTTATTGAAGAGGATCTAATGTGTGTGCTTATGCAATGTAGTGTATAGGGATACCAGCTTGTGTAGGTGATGCAGTGTGTTTTTGTGTAAGGGATAGAAAGCAGTGTGTGTTTGTGTATAAGGGATGTATTGTGTGTTTCTGGTTGTGTATAAGGGATGCATTGTGTGAATCTGTGTTTGTATGCGTAAGGGATGCAAGGTGTGTTTCTGTGTATGTAAGGTATGCAGTGTGTGTGTCTGTAACGGGTGCATTGAGTGTGTGTAAGATGCATTGTGTTTCTGTGTGTGTGTAAGAGAAGCAGTGTGTGATTGCATGTGTGTGCAAGGGATGCATTGTGTGTTTCTGTGTATTTGTGCAAAAGATGCATTGTCTTTATGTGTAAGGGTTACATTGTGTGTGTGTGTGTGTGTGTGTGTGTGTGTGTGTGTGTGTGTAATGGATGCAGTGTGTGTTTCTCTGTGTGTTAGGGAAGCATGTTGTGTTTCTGTGTGTGAAGGGATGCATTGTGTGTTTCTGAGTATGTATAGCGATGCAATGTTTGTGTGTGCGTAGTGTGAAAGAGCTCCCTGTCCTGCCCCCTGTCATATAGAGCTCTCCCTTCCGTCCCTTAGAGATCTCCCCTGCCCCTTAGTGGTCTCTCCTCTCCTCCCCTGTCCCTTAGTGGTCTCTACTCTCCCTCCCCTGTCCCCTTAGTGGTCTCTCCTTTTCTCCCGACTTTCCATTAGTGGTCTCTCGTCTTCCCCTTAGTGGTCTCTACTCTCCTCTACCCCCCCTTTCCATTAGGGGTCTCCCCCCCATCCTCCCCTAGTGGTTTCTACTCACCCCCCTTTCCATAAGTGGTCCCTCCACCACCCCCTCCCTCCCTTAGCTGTCTCTCCCCCGCTCCCTCCCTTAGTGGACTCTTCCCCCCCATTATCCCCACCCTCCCCTAGTGGTCTCTCCACCACCCACTCCCTCCTTAAGTAGTCTCTCCCTCCCCCACATTCTCCTCACACTGCCATCCCTGTGTTCTCCTCATCTCCCTCCTCCCCCACATTCTCCTCACACCGCCATCCCTGTGTTCTCCTCATCTCACCCCTCCCTGTGTTCTCCTTGTCTCCTCCCCCGGTGTTCTCCTCCCCTCCTGTTTTCTCCTCCCCTCCCTGTGTTCTCCTCATCTTCCCCACGTTCTCCTCTTCTCCCCCTAGTGTTCTCCTCTTCTTCCCCTGTATTCTCCTCATCTCTCCCCGTGTTCTCCTCTTCTCCCCCCCTCCATGTTCTCCTCTTCTTTTTCCTCCCCTGTGTTCTGCTCTTCTCCCCCTCCCCCGCCTCCCTGTGTTCTCCTCATTCCACCCCTCCCTGTGGTCTCCTCACCTTCCCTTCACCTTCCCTTCCCTAGCGTGGCCGAGCTCCTTTCCAGTCGGACTGACAGGAAGTGCTCACTGCCTTATAGGAAGCGCTGGCCCTGAATGTGATTAATTGTAAAATACAGAAGTAAAGACAATTCAGTTGTGAACCCACAGCTAAAATCTATCAAAAGACAATAGGATAAGCAAAAGTTACTTTACATTTCTGTAGCTAGAATTATTGAAAGAATGTGCTAACTGGTGCTTACTTTTCATAAATAAGCATAACTCACCTGAAAAAAATAAATATAAATTTGGGAGATAAACGCTTCAAATTGGCTCTGTGTATTTGCTTATCAAATACTGAATACTTGTTTTCTTTTTTTTATTTATTATGTTTTTATTTAGGTTTTCTTTGTGTTCAAGTCACAGACATTGAATAATGAGATTATACAATTTACAGTTGTCCGTGTATAATAACAATAACATTTGACAATTAAACATATTGTGCGATAGAATACATTTGAAGGGCAAGATTACATTCTGGGTGAGCTGGACAGCGTTTTTATGAGAAGTGCATAATTCCCTTCGGCCTAACTTGTGAAATGCCAGGGAGGGATTTACGGACCTTCCATTAACTGTGAATGTGTGGACCAAGACCTTGTGTACTTTCTAGAGCGGCTACAGTCGTTCTGGACTTTAAGTCCGGCTGTGTGTGTGCGATTTTCTGTCACTAAGTCACGATTTGCATAGTTATCACCTTTATGTAGACGCCAGTTGGGCGTCCTTCCTACCCTGTGTGAAAGACACCCATGGGTGCCACAACGAGTGGAACAGATGGTATTTGCCTAAGTTGGACATTCTCAGTTCCTCCATCTTATGTACATTATCTATTTTGAGGAACCAAGCTCTCTGAATACTTGTTTTCTTATGCAACCGTGCCACCTGTTCTTTTCCTTTTACGTAGATTTCCCACTAAGTTTCTCAAACATATTAAACTCAGCAAGGTTGTAGACTGCTCCTAAAATAAAATGAATTATATTGTTGGCTGTATAAAGGTCTCTGAAAGTGCATCTAAATGCAAGGCTCAATTTTTTTTTCTTTGCATCTGCACCTGGTAGGAAAATTGTGCATTTGGCAGGAATCATTAGTCAGAGAGAACATGAGAGGGAGGAAGTTCAGGACTGGACTGTTTTGGCCATGTTGTACGTTAAGGACAAGAGCTATTTTAACACTTTTGTGGTGTTTGTAATTTTCCTCTCTCTCATTTACTGTTCCCATACAAATTATATATTGTTTTTTTTTTCAGGACAAAAAAGGGGTTTCTTTAAATACCATTAATTCTATCATGTCATATAATTTAAATTAAAAATAATGATAAAATATCAGGAAACATTGGAAAAAAAAGTGTTTTGACTTTTACTTCAAAAATCTTTTACTTATCTACAAAAGTTACAAAAGTTAAAAAACAAACAAACTGCTAAATAGATTAAAAATGTTGTCCTGAGAGTAAAAACAACCAGGGTAATATGCTTTTTTGCTTTTTAATGCAAGTTACATTGTAATAGTGACATTGTAACACTATGAGCTGTCATAAATCTCTGAAAAACACCCCACATGTACATATTTTTTTTAAAGTAGACAACCTAGGGTATTCATATAAGGATATGTTAACATTTTCTCTGCAGCCATTTTACCATTAACCTTTGCCAAACTTTGCATAGGTAGTTTGTTTTTTAAATTTTTTGTCACATACATTGCAATTCAGGTATAAATTCACAGATCCTGTTATGTGTTGCTGCCAAAAAACACACTAATATGTGTTCAGCAACATCTCCTGAGTACAGTGATGCCACCCATGCATAGGCTTGTTGGGTTGTTAGGGGGCCACATTTGGCAGGTGCACATATCCGTTTTCCAACTTGGAATTTTGACATGTAGTTAACTTGTGCCCATGTCCTATTTGGGACATTTTTGAAGCCGGCCAATGTATGTTACCCCCATCAAACCATATATTTTTGAAAAGTAGACAGCCCAAGGTATTTCAATCAGTGGTATTTTAACACTTTTCATGCACTGAATTCACCAATAGCCTTTGTTAAACTTTTAGGCAGTAAATGTTTTTTGTGGGTTTTTTTCACACACATTGTACTTTAGGCATGAATTAACAGATCCTGTTATGTGTCACTGCCAAACAACACCCCAATATGTGTTCAGCAACATCTCCTGAGCACAGTGATGCAACCCATGCATAGGCTTGTTGGGTTGTTAGGAGGCTAAAAGGCCACATTTGGAAGGTGTGCATATCCATTTTCCAACTTGGAATTTTGACATGTAGTCAACCTGCGCCCATGCCCTATTTGGGACATTTTTGTAGCCGACCAATGTATTTTATCCAAATCAAACCATATATTTTTTAAAATGTAGACAACCCAGGGTATTTTAAATGGTGGTATTCTAACACTTTTCATGCACTGAATTAACCGATAGCCTTTGTCAAACTTTTGGGTACTAATATATTTTGTTTGTTTCACACACATTGTACTTTAGGTATGAATTAACAGAACCTGTTATGTGTCACTGCCAAACAACACCCCAATATGTGTTCAGCAACATCTTCATAGTACAGTGATATAACCCATTCATAGGCTTGTTGGGTTGCTTGGAGGCTAAAAGGCCTCATTTGGCGGGTGCGCATATCCATTTTCCAACTTGGAATTTTGACATGTAGTCAACCTGCGCCCATGTCCTATTTGGGCCAATGTATTTTACCCCCATCAGACCATATATTTTAAAAAGAAGACAACCCAGGAAATTAAAATGGTGGTATTTAAACACTTTTCATGCACTGAATTCTACCACCAGCCTTTGTCAAACTTTTGGGTAGTATTTTTTTTTTGTTTTTCTTTCACGCTCATTGTAATTTAGGCATGAATTAACAGATCCTTTTATGTATCACTGACAAACAACACCCCAATATGTGTTCGGCAACATCTCCTGAGTATAGTGATATCATCCATGCATAGGTTTGATGGGTAGTTTGGGGGCTAAAAGGCCACGATCGAGACTTGTACATGTCAGTTTTTCAACTTGATATATAGGTATGCTTGGCCTATCTTCAGTTTGGCATATTTTTGCATCCCCCAGTTGATGTTACTATCATGAATGTATATATTTTTATAAAGTAGATATGCCAATGTATTGTATATGGGGTGTTTTAACATACTTCCCCCAACCATTGTGCTAAACAAATTTCAGAGAACGTGCATGGTGGTAATTTTCAAATTCTGTTTTTTTATTTTAGCCAGCTGGTTATATGTTGCTGCCAGAAAACACCCCAGTTTGTTTTCTGCAAAGTCCCCTGAGTACACCAATCTCCATAAATGATTGTGGAAATCAGCTTGAGCTGAAATTGGAGAAAGGTGGTTTTTGAAGGATTCATTTTTTTTAAAGTAAAAATTAATTGTGGGCTGTTACTTGTATCAGATAGCCACTTTTTTATACCACACTTTTGTCTTTCTTAAGATAAGATAAGGCTGCATCAGCTGATCATCCAAATCAACACCCCCCATGTGCCTTTTATAAGCACTAATGCAAACAGTTTTGGTCTGTACTCTGCCTCGGACAGTGACGTCAGCCATGCTTTCATCATGGATGGTGGTTAGCATGTTAACATCCTTCCTGTCCCTACATTTTATTGCAAACACTTCAGCTTTGTGCAGAGCTTTACATTCACCTTTTTTAATTTGGCCTCTATGAGAGGTCTGGGGAAATCCTTGGAATTTCTTCTCACAGTGCAGCAGGCCAGTATCTGCAAACCATAAAGAATATTAAACAAGTGGACACTGCTATAAAAATTGTGAACAAAGGGATCAGTAGGTCCAAAACAAGTTTTCCACTTGTCCCCAGAGAGACAGGACAGCCAGGAGGGTCCAGTTGACCATCTTTCCCCTCATATACACGAAAGGCAAATGTGTAGCCATTTTTGCACTCGCACAGTTTGTACACTTTTACGCCCTACCTAGAGCGCTTTGAGGGGATGTATTCTTTGAATCCTAATCTCCCTTTATATTTCATTAGGGATTCATCAATGGATACGTTTTGTTGGGGAGTATAAACTTCAGAAAATTTGTGCTGAAGATGGTCTACCAGTGGGTGTATTTTATGAAGCCTATCATATTGGGGGTGATCTCTGGGGTGACAGAAGGTATTATCATTAAAATGTAAATATCTCAGCAGCAACTCATATCTTGCTCTAGACATGGTTTGGGAGTACACAGGGCTAGAACAGATAGGGTTGGTGCTCCAGTAAGAGCGAATTGCTGGCTTCTTTATAATCCCCATGAGCATTGTAAGAGCCCAGCATGTTTTACGTTCAGGGACATCTTTGGGATGCCAAGCATGCTCACTGACTGCATAGCTACCTGGATTGGTATCAGTAAATTGGGTAGCATATAAATTAGTCTGGGAAACAATCTCCTCTCAGATGGTATCCCCTAAAAATAGCTCCATATATTGCATAGGGGAGAAGTTATCCACATTGACATTAATGCCTGCGTTGGCACTAAAAGGGGAGATGTTTGGCTCAGCAAACTGTGGAGGTACCCAGTCCTCGTCTACATTTGACATAGCAGGCAAAGCACAGCTTTTTGCAGCCGGCTCACACACAGATGACATTGCACAAGACATGTCGGAAAACTGACCAGGGTCAAAATCGGACGCAGTGTCAGTGGCATCAGAGTCTGACGCCAAGAAGGCACATGCCACCTCCAAGCTGTACATGCACTGTATGTTTCACACTGACTGACTAAATAAACAAAATGCAATTTTTAAAAAAAATTTTTTTACTAAAACTGATTAAAACAGATTAAAACAGACTAAATCAGCAATCCCTAAACTAACTCCTATTAAAATAATCTAATGGAGATTCGGGGGAAGGAAACTGACTGACTAAAACAGACTAAAACAGACTAAAACACAGATTCTTAACACAAATTTAACCCTTAAGGGCAAAAAGAATTAAAAATACAGACAATACAAATGTACTGCTGTAACAGATTTGGCAGGGAAGGGGTTAAAAATGATTTTTAAAAGTCTCTGGAACAGTTCTGGCAACACTGCTAGCAACAAACTATCATGATCTCTGTCTCTTTCCCTCACAAAATGCTACAGAGGAGAGAGGAGAAGAGATCACGGTCAAAGTGAGTGTTTGTAACACTCACTTTGACAGCAGCCAATTGTGAGCGATCGTGTGTTGCTCACATGTCATAATTGGCTGTTACCAGGGCTGCCATCGGAAATGTTGGGGCCCCTGACAAAGCTCATGGTCTGGGCCCCCAGAGACCACCTATGAGTCCGCCCACAGAACCCGCCCCTAAATCAGTCCACAAAGATGCAGTGTGTAGTCAATGCACAGTGTGTGTTTAGTGGATGCAGTGTGTGTAAAGTGGCCAAAATGTAGATCAGCATCTGTTGTACAAGTCCCAGAATGCTTTGCTAGCCGTGGATCTACAATTTGCCCATTCTTGCCGGGCTTTATTTAGCACTCAGCAGTGTATGTGTGTTTAAATGTAAGCATGTTTTTGTAAAGAGTATGTGTGTATGTGAATTTTGGTGTTTGAATGCAGGCGTGCATTTGTGTGTAGTGTATACACACGCATACATACATTGACATACATGCAAACACACAGTTACACACACACACAGAAACACACATTGACACATATTTACACACACACTAAAGGTGCACACTGACACAGATAGAAACACACACACAGATACACAAACACACACAGATGCCAACCGACAAAGATACATACACTGACACACATACATGCACATACATATGAGATCCAGACACTGACATACATGTAAATATACAGACACACACACAGATACACACTCATTTGCAAACTGGCACACATATACATACAGACACAGACATACACTGACACTCTGATACAGACAGACACACATATACACATGCACTCAGATGCACATTGACACAGATACATACAGCTACACACACACATATATACTCATACACACAGATACACATAAAACCAAAATATAAATAAAATATATGGTTTAAAAAGTAGAGAAACAATAAAGTATATGGGATTTACACCAAATAAAATCAACTTTAGTTGAGTATCTCTTAAAACAAAGATAGTGTGAGTGCTCCAGCAATAAAAAAAAAATAACGAAGCTCCCCGTACTCCCACCGAGTACCCTCTGTTGATGGACGCTTTCTGGCTTGCGCTGAGGACCACAACCACCACAGACTCCGCAACCGTTGTAGCTTGCCCAGAGTCTCACTGTCCTCCTTCCACCCTGGATCAGCTTCTGTCTTCCAGGACCGTGTGGGAAAGACCTCTTCCTTCCACCCTGTATGAACCTCCAGCATCCAGGACTGTGCGGGGAAGACCCCTCCTCCAAGGAGAGCGTGTCAGGAACAAGCTTTTAAAAGAGCTAAGTGATTCAAGCTCAGGGGAGCATGCAGAGCATAGCAATCCCCAGTGTGATTATAACAACTCCCTCCAATAACAAGACAAGGCTACATTTAGAGGGATCAATAAGAACTGTCTAAACCTTTACTTCCCTTGGGACCAGCCCATAGGATCACCACATTAAAATTGCTGTGAAAACTCAATAAAATCACAAACAGTCAAACCATAGCAGGCAACACACAGTGACTTATCACAACACAATGGCATTTTTAAAGGGGTAGGGGAGACAATATTTAACAGAAAATATCTCACTTGCATGCAGAATTAGCAATATGCAAATCTACCCGAATACGCAAATGAACCAGTCTTGCTATTCAGGTAGTGCATATTGCTGTTGCTACCAACAGAGGGCACTAGACAAGCTCCATAGCCAAACCTCAGCAGTACAGGAGAGCAGGCAATACATTACACAGTACACACACACACTATAAACAATTACATTACACACACCCTGCACCTATAATGGGTACAGGGTGACTAAAACATAAGAGAAATAAAGCAACCTACATAAATAGTCTGTCTGAAGGTAGAATAGGGGCTTTAAAGCCAAATACATCAAAGAGTCTTATTCACAGGGGAGGAGGCTGGCAAGCAGGCCTCTCCAGGACCAAGTGGCGAAGGGCACTTCGTCACACACATAATAAAATATCAGATAGAGTGTGCAAGATAAAAAGGTACACAATGTGACTGATAATTGTTGCATTCTGTATGTAAAGTTCAAAAAGTAGTCAGCACCAAATAGAAAAGATTCACATTGCAACAAAGTTACCAAAACAAACAGTAACACTCTAAACAAAACAGTTAAATAGAGCCTAACTAAAACAAAAAATTGGGCATATCAACTAAATAGTGAAAAGGATTGTGGGGGGAAAAAGTGTACAAAAAAATCAAATACACAGTCACTAGAAAGCATGAACATAAAAGCACTGCTATAAAATAATGAAATATAATAAAACAAAAGACTACAGGTCTATGTAAAAAAAACAATAACATACACTCAAGTGCACACTGACACCCAGATACAAACAAACACAAAGATACACACACTGATAGATACAGAGACATAAACACAGATACACACATGCACTCAGGTGCACACTGACACCCAGATACAAACAAACACAGAGATACACACACTGATAGATACACAGACACACACACAGATACACACACTTATAGATACACAGACACACACAGATACACACACTGATAGATACACAGACATAAACACAGATACACACACTGATAGATACACAGACATAAACACAGATACACACACAGATAGATACACAGACACAAACACAGATACACACACAGATAGATACACAGACACAAACACAGATACACACACTGATAAATACACAGACACAAACACAGATAGATACACAGACACAAACACAGATACAAACATAGATAGATACACAGATACACACACTGATAGATACACAGACACACACAGATACACACACTGATAGATACACAGACACAAACACAGATACACACACTGATAGATACACAGACACAAACACAGATACACACAAGTGCACACTGACACCCAGATACAAACAAACACAAAGATACACGCACTGATGGATACACAGACACAAACACAGATACACACATACACTCAGGTGCACACTGACACACATATACAAACACACACACTGACAGATACACACAAACACTCTGGTACACATAGATACATACACACTGACACATTTTTTTAAACCACCCTCCTGTTTCTTACCTTTTGGCTGCAGGAGGGTGGACTCTGCTGGCTGGGGCTGATGGGAGTCTGGCTCTCTCTCCTCCTCTCACTCCCCAGTGCTTCCTCCCGCGCGGGTGTTAGCTGGGAGGAAGTGAGCTCACTTCCTCCCAGCACTGCCAGGATCCTAAAAGGGGCCCAGTCTAGCTATTGGAAATCCACAGCACTGATTGGGCCCCTTTAGAGATATGCCCATCGGGTGGCCTAAGTGCATGGACCACCCGATGGGCCCCCTAAGGTAGTTCTGCCACTGCCAAAACACATATATATAGCAATACTTGCTATATATATGGGTGTGCACATTGGGAATAGGGGCCTTGGTGCATGGGCCACCCAGGACTGCAGGGCCCATGACAACAGTCATGGTTGTTACCCCCTGATGGCGGCCCTGGCTGTTACTATCTGTCTGGGATGCCTGGCAGAGTAGTAACAGCGGAATTTCCGCGGAAGCGATCTCTGATCTCTGTTTTTTTATATTGATATATTTGCTGGCACTAATTCTCTGGAACTGTCTTGGGCATGGGACCATGTGCACGGTCGGTCAAAAATAAGAATTCCAGGAAATTTCTGAACCCCTGAACTGATCTGGGTGATTTGTGGATATGTTGGTCTCCCAGATCAGGGCTTTCAGGGGATGTAACATTTGTGGGGTTATTAAGTGTTTTGGGATACTTTTGGGACATTTCAGAAATTTGTGTTTGGAGATAATTGAGTGTAGTATAGTGCTTGACTCAATTATCTCCTAAGTAAATGGGAAGGCTTATTGTATTGTGGGAGTGTCGTACATTTAATTACTGTTCTGATTGGTTTGTAAGCTTTGTGTCTCTGTCCCGAACAAGGTTCATGTAGGCGTACACCTTTCTTGGGGACTTGCATAAAAGGCCAGTTGTGGCTTCTATTAAACAGAATGCTTTACCCCTTTATGAAGTCTTGGCTCATGTTTTGGGGATTGGAGAACTACATACACTCTGGGGATTGCTATATCACCATACTCCCTTGAGTATAATCACAAGAGCTGTTCCTGCTACACTCTCTAGACTAGGAGAGGTCTATCCACTGGAAGCTGGATCCTAGTCTTGGGTCCAGGGTGGGTGGAGGACGGAAAGAGCCCAACCAAGCTGCGGCGGATCATGGGGTTTACCGTGGTTATGGTGTCTGCTTATGGTACTCAAGGATTACTAGGAAGCAGCGATTGACGGAGGTACCCGGTCGTGGTGCAGGCGGTCCATCACAGACACTTTGTAGCAGAGCTATCAATTACGTACTTGAAAATTTAGCACACCCACTGCCCCAAATTGCTGTCCAGTGGCGTACTAAGGCTGCAGCCGCCCGAGCGCTCTGTAGTGAGCCTCAGGCGGCTGCAGCTTTGCCCGGGCGGTGCGTCCATGAGGGCGGACCGCACCGCCCGGGCGCAGCATGGGGAGAGGGGCTGACAGGAGGGAAGCGCTCAGCGTTCAGCGCTCCCTCCTGTCACTCCCTCTGTAGTAGCGTGGCCGAGCCCGGCAGCTTTGATAGTCCGACGGGGACAGGAGACAGCTGATCTCTGTACCCGCGGACTATACTGGGCTCGGCCATGCTACAGCAAAGGTGGGGGGGGGTGAGAGAGAAAGAAGGGGGGTGGAGGAAAAGGAGGGGGTGAAAGAGGAGAAAGGGGTGAAAAGAGAGGGGTGAAAAGGAGAGAAAGGGGGGTGAGAGAGGGGTGAAAGAGGAGAAAGGGGGGGAAAAGGAGGGGGGGTGGAAAGAGGAGAGAGGGGTGAAAAGGAGAAAGGGGGTGAGAGGAGGGGGTGAAAGAGGAGAGAGGGGGGGTGAAAAGGAGAGGGGGTGAAAGAGGAGAAAGGGGGTGAAAAAAGAGGAGAGAGGGGGGGGTGAAAAGGAGAAAGGGGGTGAGAAAGGAGGTGAGAAAGAGGAGAAAGGGGTGAGAAAGGGGGAAAGAGAAAGGAGGGGGGGAGAGAAAGGAGGGGGAGAGAAAGAGAAAGGAGAGGGGGGGTGAGAGAGAAATTAGGATGGGGAAGAGAAATTAGGAGGGAGGGAGAGATATTAGGAGGGGGGAAAGAGAAATTAGGGGGGGAGAGAAATAGAAATTAGGAGGGAGGGAGAGAAATTGAAATTAGGAGGGGGAGAGAAATTGAAATTAGGAGGGGGGAGAGAAATTAGGAGGGGGGAAAGAGAAATTAGGAGGGGGGGTGAGAAAGAGAAATTGGGAGGAGGAGAAGGAAATTGGAGCGGGAGGAGAGATTGACATTCATCACATACACACAATGCACCCCTTGCACACAGAAAAACACACAATGCATTACACACACAGACACACATACACAAGCAATGCAACCGTTACACACAATGCATCCCTTACACACACAGAAACACACAATGCATTCATTACACACACTCAATGCACCCCTTACACACATTCAATGCATCCCATACATACACAGAAACACACCTTGCAGCCCTTACACATACAAACACAATTTCACACAATGCATTCCTTACACACATATCAGGACATCCCCTACACACTCCACCCCCTGTGAACAAACTCATTGGTGGAACATGAAGGTGGACCCTGGGACCCAGACCTTGAGCTGTGTAAAGGACCCCCAAAAAATGGAGCTGCTTCCCGTTCTCCCAGAACATTGATTTTTGTGACCACAGTTACAAACCGCCTCCAGAGAGCCTGTTCTGCACCAGACCAGTGGAGCCAGACTGCAGCTAGAGCCCATCATCATCCTCATCTGGTTGTAAGTAGGCAATCTAGTATATTATTCGTGGCACTAAGCTCTAATTTACCTCACATTAAAGAAACACTATAGTCCCCAGAACCACTTCAGCTTAATGTAGTGGTTCTGGTGTCTATAGCCTGTCCCTGCAGGCCTTTTAATGTAAACACGGCGGCACTGCAGCACTGGCGTTAGTTAACATGGCAAATCATATGGGTGGGGCATTGTGATGTCACATGGGGGCGGCAAACTTTACTTTTGCCTAGGGCGGCAAAAATCCTTGCACCGGCCCTGGCTGGAGGGGGCTGTGTGAGCTGTGGCCGCACAGTGTCCCATGGTAGTTAGGGTGCCGTGCGGCCAGTACAGCTCACACAAGCAAACAGCTGATAAACTGGCCGCACGGAGTAAATGTGTATGTGTGACTGTCTGCCTGTGACTGTATGTGACTGTCTGCCTGTAAATGTGTGTGTGGGGCTGCAGGGATTTTGTAGAAGGGGGCGGGGGTTTTGTATTGGGACAGGAGTCTTTACAAATTGTAATTTATTTTTTTTGGGGGGGGGGTGCCAAGCACAGGATCCGCCCCGGGTGCCAAATGCTCTAGGTACGCTCCTGTTGCTGTCCACTCTGTCCAACCCACATAATTAATCTCTGCCTACTTATCATGCAGATTATAGGGTCTACTCAATAAAGAATGAATTACAGGGAATTGAGATGAAAATTTACATTGTGTGTATCGGTGTTTAAGGGATGCATTGTGTGTTTCTGTGTATGTATTCAAGGGTTGCATTGTTTTTGTGTGTGTATGTGTAGGGATGCATTGAATGTTTCTTTGTGTCTTGGTGTGAGTAGGGATGCATTGCATATTTCTGTGCGTGTTTGGATCTGTGTGTGTAGGGATGCACTATATGTTTATGTGTGTGTGTAGGGATGCATTGTGTGTTTTTGGGTAAGTGTGTGACAATGTAGGGATGCATTGTGTATTTCTGTGTGTGTGTGTGTGTGTGTAGGAATGCATTGTGTGTTTCTTTGTATGTGTGTGTAGGGATGCATTGTGTGTTTCTGTGCATGTGTAGGGATGCATTGTGTGTAGTGTGAAAGATAGAGTTTGTGTGGTAAGATAAGGGCTGAGTCTTGCTGGGGATCAGAGGAGGGCAACTCTTTTTATTTTTATTATATTTACTTTGTTAATATAATTTTTTATTTTTTTTTAGGTTTTGTGTCTTACACCCCCCTTTAGTGTATCTCTTCCAAGCCCCCTGTGTGTCTCTTTGTATGTCTCCTACATCCTCATATCCTCTTTGCATGTCTTACTCCCCCAGACCCTTTGTGCTTCTCTTTTGCCCCTTCCTCAGCCTCTCTGTGTGTCTCTTCCACTCCCCCTCTCCCTTAATGATCTTTTTCACTCCCCCTGTCCCTTAGTGGTCTCCTATACTCTCTCTGTCCCTTATTGTACTCCCCTCCTCAGGAGTGCCATCCCTAATAAATAGTGGGGTTGTAGAAATCCACCTCACTTCTTTGAAAAACATGAACCAGAAGTAAGCAGGAATCAGGTAGTATAAACAACTTATTGAAGAGAAATAAATAAAAACAGCGGTCCTACGCATTTCGTTTTAAACATAGAACTTCCTCAGGGGCCTCTTCAATTTTAAAACAATATCATATGAAATGCAGTTAAAAATTCCGCCTAATTCCCATCCTCCAAAAGTTCCCAATATATAGGGCTCCTCTTCTCCATTATTGGTGGTGTAGTGGGTGTGTTTCTAATTCACTCCACGATTTGTGCTGTCATAATACCGATCAGCTGCTTCAGACGATCCATTCCATTCAGCTGTTCACCCTTCACAATCACGGTAGTGACGTGTGCGTTTCACGGAACACTTCTGTGCGTTCCAGGGACGTCATTTCCTCTATGTGTTCAGCTACTGGCTGCACATGCGTATTGAAGATTTTTTCATTCTCAGCCGTATAACGGTACTTTAAAAGTCCTCTTATAGGAAAATTAAATAATGTAAATGGTGAAGGAACCACTACAAGAAGAAACATTTATTAGAACTCATATTCCTTATTGGTCATGTATATGTCAATTAAATAAGAAATAACTTAACTGTAAATTAACTCAATCCTTAGATAGAATTAGGATTTATATGAGTGCAAACAAAAATATTAAAATATACAAATTCTAAAAAAAAATATCAAAATCTAAAAACATAATAAAAAATTATAAACAGTGGGAACTCGGTTTACGAATTTAATGCGTTCTCCGTGACATTTGTTATTGTGAAACATTTGTAAACAGAAACGCGGTTTCCCATGGGAATGCAATGAAAACCAATTAATCCGTTCTGGAGGACAGAAAATAGTCAAAATGAGCTGGCATGGAAACCAACCCACAATGCAGAACAGACAATAAAAGGCATGCAAACGATGAAGCTCAGCTCCCTACCTTTCCACAGCTTGAGAAATGCACCAAAAAGTCCCAAAACAACTGCCAACAATTTCGAGAATGGCTCCAGAACTCGATGCAAAAGCCGCTCAAACGCCTCCACACTCTACGCCATGTGCTACCCACAGGCTCCAGCATGCAGGGAGTGGTGCTATAAACATCCTAGGTGCAATACATCCTGGGAAAAATTGCTTTTTATTGCAAAAAAAAATAGTAAACCAAGGCATTATTTTCAATGGATTTTAATTTGTAAACCCAAAATTATGTTAACCGAGGCGTTTGTAAACCAAGGTCCCACTGTAATCCCACATATCTTGTTAGCATAAGGCAATTAACTGTTTTTGATGAAATCTCTATTAAATAAAACATATCAAGTCTATATCCACATTTAACCCATTCGGCTCCAGTATCCGCAGTTTGAGAATTGACAGGCTGACCCCCCACCCACCCCTTTGACCTCTGCAGCAACGCTGGCAGCACTATTTCCCAAAGACAACCTCTGGATATGATGCTGAGCACGTGCACTCAGCTTCTTTGGTCGACCATGGCAAGGCCTGTTCTGAGTGGAACCTGTCCTGTGAAACCGCTGTATGGTCTTGCCCACTGTGCAGCAACTCAGTTTCAGGGTCTTGGCAATCTTCTTATAACCCAGGCCATCTTTATGTAGAGCAACATTTCTTTTTTTCAGATCCTCAGAGAGTTCTTTGCCATGAGGTGCAGTGGTGTATCCTGGTTTTGTGCTGCCCTAGGCAGGACAAAACTCAGGCACCCCCCCGCGCTACCCCCACCCGCGCAACCGCCACCCAACCCTTCCCCCCGCTCCGCCTTCTAAATACACACACACACATTCACTGACAGATACGCATTCACTAGCTAACAGAAACACACACTCACTAACAGACACACACTCACTCACAGGCAAACACACACACACTAACAGACAAACACACACACACACACACACTAACACACACACACTAACAGACAAACACACACACTAACAGGCAAACACACACACACACACACTAACAGACACACACACTAACAGACACACACACTAACACTAACATACACACACACACTAACATACACACACACTAACATACACATACACTAACATACACACACACTAACATACACACACTAACAGACACACACACACTAACACTAACATACACACACTAACAGATACACACACACACTCACTTGTGGTTTTTTTTTTTTTTTTTATTTAACCCCCCCCAGCCTCCTTACCTTTGGGAATGCTGGGGGGGTTCTTCCTCTCCCTGGGGTCCTGGGGTCCAGTGGATGCCGGTCGGGCTGGGCGGGCGGCGCTGGGCGGGTGGGCGGCCGGCGAGGGAGCTCTTCCCCTGAGCGCTCTGCTCAGCTCCCTCTCGTGCCGCCCGCAGAGTGAGGCTGGGAACCGGAATATGACGTCATATTCCGGCTCCCAGCCTCACTCTGCGGCGCGCGAGGGAGCTGAGCGGACAGCTCAGGGGAAGAGCTCCCTCGCCGGCCGCCCGCCCGCCCAGCCCAGCATGTCTGTTAGCCGCGAGGCTAACAAGGCATTTGCCCTGGGCATTTGGGGGCGGCTTTTTTGCCGCCCCCTGAAAAATGCCGCCCAAGGCAAATGCCTTGTTTGCCTCGCGGCTAGTACGCCCCTGATGAGGTGCCATGTTGAACTTATAGTGACCAGTATGAGAAAGTGTGAGAGCGATAACACCAAATTTATCACATCTGTTCCCCATTCACACCTGAGACCTTGTAACACTAATGAGCCACATGACACCGAGGAGGTAAAATGGCTAATTGGGCCCAATTAAGAAATTTCCACTTAGGGGAATACTCACTTTTGTTGCCAACAATTTAGACATTAATAGCTGTGTGTTGAGTTGTTTTGAAGGGACAGCGAATTTACACTGGTATACAGGCTGTACACTTACTACTTTACATTGTAGCAGAGTGTCATTTCTTCAGTGTTGTTAAATGAAAAAATATAATGAAATATTTTCAAAATCTAAACTAATCTGTCTATCTGTCTACAAAGCTATGGTGGGGAAAAAAGTGTGGATGAAAAATCCCTTCCACCTGAAGTAAGTGGATAGTTAATACATTGCTAAACACAAATACACACACCAGTCAAGCCATAAGACTTGCTTTTCCCACAGAAATCTCACTTTAACAGTGCTCTCACTACTGATAGGGATTCTGGGTAGGTGTATGCAAATTAGCTCAACAAAGAACCACATTTTTGCACTTTGTACATGTATTCCTTGGAGTATGTGTCTGCTGTATACAACATTTGCATACACCTACCCAGAATCCCTTGCAGTAGTGAGGGCACTGTTAAAGTGAGATTTCTATGGTAAATCCTCTGCAAGGATTCCATGTATAAAGTGAAATAAATAAGTTAACAATTGGGCTCTATGTTGAACTCATTTGCACATGCCTACCCAGAATCTACTGTAGTACAGTTCTGTTGGAAAAGCAAGTCTAATGGCTTGTTTGGTGTATGCAAATCTGTGTCTGTGCAAAAAAAAAAAGAATGGATGTGCCTGGTGTGAACCTCATAAGTGCTGTCACAAGGTTGGCATAGAGTAGGACATACTAAAAATGGGTATTGACATAATGATTAGTGTTAAGATACAGCAGAAGCTAATATTTATTGTTAGTGCAATGCAGGGGTTAATGCATAGTTAATGCATAGTGTCAGGGTTAATATGTTATGTTATGTAGGGCAGTGATTAATGCATGAGTAGAGGTTAATGTTTATGTTTAGCGATAGTGTAATATGTTGGGTAATGTATTGGTTAAAGAGAGACTTTACTGTAAGGGCAGCACTAAAATATTAACGTCTCGATGCTGCCTGAAATTAGTGGGGGCTATAGCGAAAATATATCATGCTGTTCCTTGGTTGTTTTTTTTACCTCAAAGCAAAAGCAACTTTTTTAGATCGTTTAAAAAATATTCTGAGAACATGTTCCGTTGTTAAATCTTGTTTTTTTTTAGAACAGTGAGCATGACTTCATGCTCTTAAAATGATTCATGACTTACCTGTATTTTTCTTCATTAGTATATAAAATGTGGGATTGTAATATTCTTATGCAGTGTATGTCACATTTTTTTCGAGCTGTGTAAAAGTCTACTTAATGACTATAACTGAAACAATAATGTGCTGAAATACATATAATGCAGGGTACTCAGTGTTAAACCAACAAGGAATAAAGTGGAATTTGAGTGATACATACTCAAAGGGACATCATGGTCACGAGAACCACTACTGCTTAATATAGTGGTTCTGGTGTCTATAGCCTGTCCCTGCTGGCTGAGCACTGTAAATGTTGCCTTAAACTTTATATTTCTGCCTAGGATAATTTTAGTGGTAGTCAACTAAAGGTGCTTCCTAATGCAGGGCTGCACAGTGTCTCCATGGCACTGAAGGTTCCCCATAAAGAAACATTAAATCAATGCATCTAAATGAGGAGATGTTGATTGGCACAGGATGGCGTTTTTCAATACATGCGCAATAGCCTCCCAATGCTTAAAGCATTGAAATGACCAAGAGCGTCAAGATTGGATGGAGGTAGGGTTAGGAGGGACAAGTTGCGATAAGACTGGGGCAGTGTCGGAGGAAAGGTGAGTAAAAATACCTTTCTCATATAATCTGAGGGGGCAGTCACCTAAGTAGTTAAACAATATAGTGTCAGGAATATATGTTTGTATTCCTGACAGTATAGAGTTCCTCTAACCCTTTAAGGACACATGACATGTGTGACATGTCATGATTCCCTTTTATTCCAGAAGTTTGGTCATTAAGGGGTTAAATAGGCCCACTTCCTCTATATAAGTGCGTATTCCTCTTTGGCTTGGCATTTTTAATTATTTAGACATCCACTTGGGTTTTAAATTCCTGGTGGTGTAAAATGTATTACTGATTACTCTATTATGACTTTACATAACAGCAATACTCTATATAATATATTGTTTTCGTATTATATAATACATGTCAAATACCCCTTTAGAGCCATTGTTTTCCTTTTTAAATGGGAACTGTCACGTCTCTGGAACTTATATCAGTAAATAAAACATTGAAAATTACCTAAAACATATGTTAACCTTTGTCATATTATGCTCCATTTTCTTTTTGATTTATATTGAAGACTTAGCAAATTACATTACAGTCCAGTTCAAACAAGGTAAAGCCAAGGCAGACTGCAACTGAAAAGAAGAAACAGAAGCATTGTATTTTTTCTTTAATGTGACTGTTTGGTACAAAGGACATACATAACAATTATTGATAGGAAGCCATTATGGTGATATCTATTTGCAGAATAAAGAACTGTGAATTTCTACATTTCATTTTTATACACCTGCAAAACTGCTTTATCTTTACTGTTTTTTGTATAGTAACATTTAGTTAGTTTACCGCACTCAGAAATATGGATTCTTTAGCATGGTTTGTTTCATAGTGCGTATTCTAATGGTAATACCACAACCTGGTCATAATCATTAATATTATTGTTATTGTCATTTATAATGTGCCAACAAATTTTGTTTGACACAATAGATGTTACACTGAAGACACTAGCACTTCCTTATGAAATGTACTCAATACTGATTGGTGATGTTATCCCATATAATGTTTTGTTTTCCAATATTGTTATCCATATTTTGGGTGGTTTAATTTTGGTTTCTTCCTAAAAGTTTGAAAATTAAAATTAAGGAGTTTAAGAAAATGTTTTACAGAAGATAATACCCAAAATACTAGATTATATGTAGGAAAGTTAAAACAAACAAACAAACAAGCACGGAATACAGAAATTTGGCAAATGTTCTAACCCAGTCTAGATTATATATGGCTGTTCAATCACCCACTTTCCATGTACTCTGGGCCACACCTGTTTCTTAAATTTAGCTTCACTGAGCTAAGTAAAAAGGGAAGTAAAAAGACCAGTTGTCTGATCAACAGCCTGGGGTGTAACCAGGCTAATTAATGGAAAAAAGAAACCACGCTATTCAGACATAAAGCTCTTCAGCAAGCTGAACTGCTTTATGAGTCTGAACTGCCCCATTCATTTATAAAAGTTTACATTTCTATTAAAATCTGTACCTTTTGCAAAATAAAAAAAGATGACACAGTCATCAAATATAAAGCATTTCAGCGAGCTAAAGTGCTTTAGGAGTCTGGAGTGTTCCTTTAAGGAGTTGAGGGATGGTTGTGAAATACTTTGGAGGAGTTGATGAATGCATGTGAGGCTATTATGAATTACAGATAAAGGAAAAGCTACTACTAATGTTATCATTGGCCAAACACATTTTCACTTACCATCTTAAAAGGACACTATAGTCACCAGAACAACTACAGCTTAATGTAGTTCTGGTGAGTATAGAAAGTTCCTGCAAGCATTTTCATGTAAACACGTGTAAAAAAGGGCCAAATAGCAGAAGGAATGTTAGCACTCATGGTCTTCGATAAAATATCTTCTTTATTTGCAAGATTAAAAGGTGAGATCAAGGGATCAACGTTTCAGTCCTTATTCAGGACTTTCATCAGGATTATTGCAGACCTTTCATCATTGATCCTGATGAAAGTCCTGAACAAGGACTGAAACGTTGGTCCCTTGATCTCACCTTTTAATCTTGCAAATAAAGAAGATATTTTATTGAAGACCGTGAGTGCTGCCATTCCTTCTGCTATATATATATATATATATATATATATATATATATATATATATATATTATTATTATTATTATTATTATTATTATATATTTTTTTTTTTTATTATTATTATTTAATCAACACTGGCTACATCCTTGTCTCCTCAGCTTTTCTTCTATTAAAGTATTTTAGATCATAGCATCTGCATGTAGATGCATTCATAGATGTGTTCCAGATATATTTTCATGAACAGCTGCAGACAGCTAATGAATATTACATTTGGTTAGCCTAAGCAATTTTATCATTGTTTTTTTTTTAATGTAAGTATCAGGCAGTAAAGAGCGAGAATCCATAACCTAAATGTCCAAGTTGCAAATTGTTTTACATGTCAGCAACTGAGATCAGTAAATGATCTTGTAAATTAACATAAATAAACAAAATGATCAGATGACAGCACACATAAAGCATGGACAGCCATCTGGTGGCATTATTGGATAATGTTGATAGAGATTATTAGGAATGTTAAATTGGTTTTGGCCAATGGGACCAGACAAGAAGCCAAAAAAATAAAAAATTAAAAGGATATATTGGTGTTATTCTAATGAAAGGCAAGGTTATTTTACTCGCCACAAGGCTCAAACAAAAACATACTAAAATAATGTAGCAAAATATCATAGCAGACCTTTTATATAATATTTTATTTTATTGTAACAATGTTTTTACTTTTACATTTGTCCACTGTGTGGCAGTAAAAAACATATTGCACAAATGTTTTGGAACAGGTTAACCCCTCAAAGGATTACTATAGTCTACATATAAAAGCAAGAAAGGCAGGTCCCCTAGCCTTGGTTTTATATGAACTTCCCCTTATGAAAAATAATTTTCGAGTCCTTTTAGCATATAAACTTACCTCTGTTCCGTCGGGCCGCGCCCCCTTTTTTTGTCATTATGACGAAGTAGCAGGGCTCAATCAGACGCTTTTCTTACAGAAGTGTCATAGCGATCTGGTGTGCATGCGCGGCTTTGCACTGCACCTATCGCGTTCGCGAGCTGAGCTGACTGCGTATGCGCGTTCGCAGACTGAGCTGACTGACAGCTCAGCTCACTTTCTATGCCTGGCCCCCTCCTACGGCAACCCTCCAGCTCAAACTGTGTGTGTTTGCATAGAAACACTATATATAGATGTCTTTCTATATATAGTTGTAACGGAGCTCCCTTTACCCCGACTGGGTAACTCCGCCAAAGGACCGCTTCCTAGCTGGAACAGGGGACAAACCGCAGCACTTCTGCCCACAGTCGCCGTGGCTTGACTGGGGTTTAGTAGAGAAGTAAAACAAGAGATTAAAAATAAGAAAAGGGCATTTAAAGCATTTAAATCGGACAAATCAGAGGCATCTTATATGAGATATAAGGAAGCCAATAATGCTTGCAAAAAAGGCACTTAAAGTGGCTAAACTAGAAAATGAGAAGTTGATAGCCAAAGAATGCAAAACCAACCACAAAAAGTTTTTCAAGTACATCAATTCTAAAAAAAAATAAAAAATGAAAGTGTAGGTACACTGGAAACAGAGACTGGTCTGTTAGTTAATGAAGACCAGGAAAAGGCAGAAATGTTAAATAACTATTTTTCTTCAGTATATATCAATTAGGATCCAATGGCAAGTGATATGCAAATGATTGCTGCAAAAAACTTGCAGATAACTCAAGAAAAGGTGCTACAGCTGAGAAAATGAATGTAAATAAAGCTCTGGGGCCTGATGGTATTCACCCACGAGTAGGGAAATAAGTGAACCACTGTATTTAATTTTTCAAGATTCTTTTGTTTCAGGTATTGTACTGGAGGATTGGAGGAAGGCAGATGTTGTTCCTATATTTAAAAAGGGTTCAAAATCCTTTCCAGGAAATTATAGACCTGTGAGCTTAACTTCTCTGACTTGAAAATATTTGAAGGGCTATTAAGGGATAATATTCAGGAATTCATTGGGAATAACTTTGTTATTAGCAATAACCAGCATGGTTTTATGAAACATAGGTCATGTCAAACTAACCTAATTGCATTCTACGAAGAAGTAAGTAGAAGTATAGATCAGGGTGTTGCAGTGGAGGTGATCTACTTGGATTTTGCCAAGGCATTTGATACCGTTCCTCACAATAGGTTAGTCTTCAAACTAAAAGAAATTGGTCTAGATGATTATTCTTGTTCTTGGGTAGAACATTGTCTAAAGGATAGAGTACAATGAGTTGTCATTAATGGTATATTTTCAGGCTGTACAAAAGTGGTAAGTGGTCAGGGTTCTGTTTTAGGACTGCTTCTTTTTAACATATTTATAAATGATCTTGAATTAGGCATTGAAAAGCCATGTTTCGATGTTTGCAGATGACACAAAACTTTGTAAAGTAATAAAATGTGAGAGGATATTGCTTTGCTGCAGAGGGATTTGGATAGATTGGGGATTGGGCACTAAAATGGCAGATGAAATTTAACGTAGAGAAATGCAAAGTTATGCACTTTGGGGTCAAGAATGCACAAGCAACTTATACCCTAAATGGTAGTGAATTAGGCATAACCACACACAAGAAGGATTTAGGAATTGTTATAGACAACAAATTAGGCAGAAATATGCTATGTCAATCTGCAGTTGCTAAGGCCAGTAAGGTTTTGTCATGTATAAATAGGGGCATAAATTCTCAGGATGAAAATATAATTTTGCCTCTTTATAAATAAGACCACACCTTGAATATGCTGTGCAAATTTGGGCACCTGTTTTAAAGAAGGATATCATGGCACTAGAAAAAGTGCAGAGACAAGCTACAAAATTGATAAAAGGAATGGAGCATTTTAGTTACGAAGAAAGGTTAAAACATTTAAATCTCTTCAGTTTGGAAAAACGGCACCTCAGAGGGGATATTATTTTAGTTACCCAATCAAAAAAATCAATAAGATGAGTTTGGCATGATCTCCCTGAAGTAGATAACATGGGTTTACTTCAGGGAGATCATGAAAACTAATCTTATTGATTTTTTTGATTGGTAACTAAAATAATAGATCAGGGTGGTGCAGTAGACATTGCTTACCTAGATTTCAGTAAGGCTTTTGACACTGTTGCACATAGAAGGCTTATCAATAAATAGCAATCTTTAAGTCTGGATTCCAATATTGTTGAATGGGTAAGGCTGAGTGGCAGGCAACAGAGGGTTGTAGTCAATGGAGTATATTCGAAGCTTGGGCTTGTCACCAGTGGGGTACCTCAGGGATCTGTACTTGGACCCATTCTCTTTAATATTTTTATTAGTGATATTGCAGAAGGTCTTGATGGTAAGGTATGTCTTTTTGCTGATGATACTAAGATATGTAACAGGGTTGATGTTCCAGGAGGGATAAGCCAAATGACAAATGATTTAGGTAAACTAGAAAAATGGTCAGAATTGTGGCAACTGACATTTAATGTGGATAAGTGCAAGATAATGTATCTTGGACATAAAAACCCAAGGGCAGAGTACAGAATATTTGATAGAGTCCTAACCTCAACATCTGAGGAATGGGATTTAGGGGTGATTATTTCTGATGACTTAAAGGTAGGCAGACAATGTAATAGAGCAGCAGGAAAGGCTAGCAGAATGCTTGGTTGTATAGGGAGAGGTATTAGCAGTTGAAAGAGGGAAGTGCTCATGCCATTGTACAGAACACTGGTGAGACCTCACTTGGAGTATTGTACACAGTACTGGAGACCGTATCTTCAGAAGGATATTGATACTTTAGAGAGAGTTCAGAGAACGGCTACTAAACTGGTTCATGGATTGCAGGATAAAACTTACCAGGAAAGGTTAAAGGATCTTAACATGTATAGCTTGGAGGAAAGATGAGAAGGGGGATATGATAGAAACATTTACATACATAAAGGGAATCAACACAGTAAAGGAGGAGACCATATTTAAAAGACGAAAAAGTACCACAACAAGAGGACATAGTCTTAAATTAGAGGGGCAAAGGTTTAAAAATAATATCAGGAAGTATTACTTTACTGAGAGGGTAGTGGATGCATGGAATAGCCTTCCTCTGAAGTGGTAGAGGTTAACTAGATGGGCCGAATGGTTCTTATTTGCCGTCACATCCTATGTTTCTATGTTTCTATATGATAACATTATACAAATATATTCGGGGCCCGTACAAACCATTATCTGGAAATCTATTCATAAATAGGGCTATACATAGGACACAAGGTCACACATTTAGGCTGGAAGAAAAGAAATTTCATCTAAGGCAAAGAAAAGTTTTTTTTAATAAGGATATGGAATTCTCTTTCTGAAGAGGTGGGTTTATCAGAGTCCATACAGATGTTTAAACTGCAATTGGATAAATACTTGCAAAAACATAACATACAGGGATATAATTTCTATAGGGTAATAGCTGCTTGCATGGCCAGCCTTAGGCCTTTGGGTGACCTGTGCGAAAAATCTTCACAGCGCCCCCCCCTTCCCACACACCCTGTCACACACACACACGCAGACAGCCACACGCGCACACACAGACATAGAAACATAGAATGTGACGGCAGATAAGAACCATTCGGTCCACCTAGTCTGCCCAGACAGTCATACATAGGCAGTCACACACACAGATGCAGACAGCCACACACAAACACACACGCAGACAGCCACACACACACAGGCAGACAGTCACACGCAAACACACAGGCAAAGAGCCACACACAAACAGCCACACACAAACACACAGGCAGACAGCCACACACAAACACACACGCAGACAGCCACACACACACACACACACACAGGCAGACAGCCACACACAAACACACACACAGGCAGACATAGAAACATAGAATGTGATGGCAGATAAGAGCCATTCAGCCCATCTAGTCTGCCAAGACAGTCACACATAGGCAGTCACACACACACACACACACATAGGCAGTCACACACACAGGCAGGCACACACACACAGGCAGATAGTCTCACACAGGCAGACAGTCATACACACAGACACAGTCAGACACAGACAGACAATCATACACACAAGCAGTCAAACACACAAACAGTCACACACCTACACAAAAAAAGGGCAGACAGTCACACACACAGGCAGACAGCCACACACACACACACATGCAGACAGTCAAACACACAGACAGTCACATACACAGGCAGACAATCACACATAGTTACCTTACCTCTGTTCCTTGTGGAGGCAGACAGGCAGTGCAGCTCCTGGATTCTGGTTGTTGGGGGAAGCAGGGACTCCTTCCTGCTTCCCCTGCAGCAGTTACACAGCATTTTTAGTTTCCACCCCGCTGCACGGTAAGCCCCGTTCCCGCCACAATTTTTTTTTTTTATCCTGGCCGGCCATGTGTGAGCTGTGTCGGATGCACGGTGCCCCCTGCTTCATGGCGCCCTGTGCGGCCGCACACCTCGCCCACCCCTAAGGCCAGCCCTGGCTGCTTGATCCAAGGAGACATCTGACTGCTATTTTGGGGTCAAGAAGGAATTTTTTCCTAGTTTGTTGCAAAATTGGAAGCGCTTCAGACTAGGCTTTTTGCCTTCGTTTGGATCAACAGCAAAAACATTTGTGAGGAAGGCTGAACTTGATGGACATAAGTCTCTTTTCAGCTATGTAACTATGTAACTATGTAACTGCTCCTTCCTGGAGCCGAATGGGAAATTAGCTCTAATCCTTACAAGGACTTTCCCCGTTGAATCCACTGCAAGCTGATACAGCAGACACAGGAGTATATCTTCTTTCCCTCCAATAACAGGATGACACACTGTTTTGGCGTGTAAGCTGGAATAGCCTTTTAATGGAGGCACACTGGCCTTTTATGCAAGTTCCCCCCAAGGACGACACCCAGGTGGACCTTGTTGGGCACAGGGACACAAAGTGAACAAACCAATAAAAACAGAGTCATATAGTAAAGCACTCCCATACACAAACAATAGAATCCCTCCTCTGTGCTAGGGAGATAGTTGAATCAGGAACTGTACTAATCTAACCTAATTATCTCCAAGCACAGAAAAAAAACATACAATTTTATGAAACCCCAAAAAGTACCTTAAAAACACATAAATTCCCAAAAAAGTCATATCCTGATAACCCTGATCTGGGTAAACAACATATCCAAAAATCACCTAGATCAGTTCAGGAATTTCCTGGAAGTCATAGTTTTGACCGACTGCAAGCATGGCCTCATGCCCGAAACTGTTCCAGGGAAATCAGTGCTAACAGTCAGTCAAGTTCGGTAGTCTTTTACAGGTTTCCCTGCAGGGCTCATAGTCTGTGGACAGGAGCTGGCAAGCAGGCTCCTCCAGGAGCTCGTGGCAAACTCAGGTAAAAACACACAAATATACCCACACTCAGCCACCCATCCACCCACAATCACTCACCCACACTCAGCCACCCACCCACAATCACTCAGTCACCCACACTTAGTCATCCACACTCGGCCACTCAGTCACCCACACTCAACCACTTAGTCACCCACACTAAGCCACTCAGTCACCCACACTCAGTCACCCACACTCAGTCACTCACTCACTCAACCACCCACACTCAGTCACTCACTCAAACTCAGTCACCCACATTCAGTCACCCACCCACAATCAGTCACTCACCCACACTCAGTTACTCACCCACAATCGCTCAGTCACCCACACTCACTCAGTCACCCACCCACACTCAGTCACCCACCCCTACTCAGTCACCCACCCAAAATATATATATATATATATTTACATTTTATATTCTTAATGTAGATTAAAATGTTTAAAAAATCTGCATTGTTTTAGAAATCTAACCAGTAATAATAACCAACTGTTAATAAACACTACTAGATGCACATGACAGTTCAAATTATATGATATATTTTTTATGGTATTTAACAGCATATTGAAACTCAAGTTTTAATATGCAACCTTCTCACTAAGCTGGTTTTTAGTTTGAACAGTTGAAAGCTATTTCTCGGTTGTGACCTGCTGAGTCATAGAAAAGGAATGTAATTACAAATCTACATCAATCGTTCAGCTGTTACAGGCAAAAATGAATTAATTGCAATAATTACAGTTGCTTTTTTTTTTTTTTTAAACGCAATTAAATATTTAAGCACCTAATTTACTTGCATTACCTAACCCAGGCTTTTAAAAAATAAATAATAAATAGGGTAATTCTACAGAGGAAATGAGTTTATGTTTGGCATGCTATGCAGCTTTGGTCATCAATAATATTTATATAATATGCACTTAGTAAACCTAAAATAAAATCCAGTTTTAATAAGATGGTTCAGATGTGTTGTGTGCAAATGCTGTGGATCAAGACTTTGCTCAAAGTTTTGAAAATGTTATTCATCAATAAAATATAATCTTTCAGAAACCATTCCAGCTTTAACCAGAGTTTAGTTGTGAAATGTCCTAAATATTCAGTACAATATCATTGCTTCTTTAAAATAAACTTCAAATTTAGTGGAGATCGAAGGATTAAAAGTAAATGTTCTCTCCCAGATATATTTATTTCATGGGCTATATGGACATTGCTTTATTGCTAAAGTAATGAATTCCTTCCCAAAAAGGCAGACTGGATTTACATAATTAATAATGGTCATGGATGCCAGTAATAAGAGAGTAGGCGGAGAGTTTTGTTAATGTTAAAAAAAATATATATATAAAAAAAATCATACTTCAGTCCTTAATATGATTAATTTAAAGTCTAGACCCGTGCAAGTAAAGACATTTTAATTGTTACACTGATATGTGTCAACAATTTACATTTCCCACCCGACTGCCTACTTTTGGTGTCTGCTTCCACCTTCTCGTGACTTACTCACAACTATGGATCACAGGGGAGAGAAAAGGGCTGAGGGGAAGAAATAGTAACTAAAGGTCACATGAGTCTTAGCTTCTCACTAGCACCCAGCACTCTCAGTCTATTATTGCCATTCATGTAGTTTGGAAGTTTAGTTTCCTGATTTACTACGCCGGAGCAGAAGGGTGTCAGGAAGAGCCTGGGTTTTTGTCAGAATACCAGGGGACAGCACAGACAGATTCAAAATACTACAACTACTACTATGTCATGTACTATGGTTATTGTGCTTAGAGCCCTCTTTCAAAGTCATAGTTGACTAAATTTGAATCATTGCTTCATTAGAAACATATTGCATGGTAGAATGTGCTCAAATGTGTCAATGATTATGTTGAAATTTATATATGATCATACATGAATTTGCGTGTACGTGTGTGTGTATATATGCAACCTTAGCCAAGTTAGTGGTGTTTAAGAGTAGATACTAGCTAAACAAATAAACCAGCTCCCACCTAGATATTTCTGGCATATTCACCCTAAGGATTCCTTGAATGTTGTATTAAATACTGCATTATAATACTCTATTCATTCAAATGCATATATAGACGGATTAGAGTCGCAAATTATCCATAAAGTGAGTGGCTGTGAAGTTCTTTTGGAATCTCTACTAGGCTGGTTTAATGAACCTCCTGTCATCATAGGGTTTATTTTTGTTGTTGCAACGTTCCAAGTGGTTTAGGTGTTGAAATAAAATACCAAAAAATTATACTGCACTCAAAAATTTCAGATAGAATTCATTACTTCATTTAATAATTCATTGTTATGTTATATGAATATAATTCATTAATTACAAAAAATTGATATTATATACACTTGAATCAGAAAATGTGATAGTATATACACTTGAATCAAACAATATGTCTTAGTAGAAACAGTACGTTATGTGCCAACTAATATAACTCCATGTGACTGAAGATCCCTAACCACAGATTTATAAATAATCAAAAAATGCTGAACTGCATTACTATATCTTAGAGTCCAAAAGTACCATCCAAAAAAAAGGCAAAAAGGTAAATCAAAAAAATAAGAAAAAATAGAAAAAAATGTAAAAGTCAATGAAAAAGATCAAAAAATAAGAAAAATGAAAAAAGGGAAAAAGTTCAAAAAGAGAAAAGTAAGTATATACAGTCCCAGTGTGTACACACTACAATATATAGGTGGATCTCACCATATTCTCCAAGGGTATGGGTCCTGTTTTCGGGCAGTATGTATGTCTTGATTTATAAGCCGTGGTGCAATAGTAGATCCCTGTAGTCGTTGTGAGTTTTTTCTCTCTCCCAGATTGTGTGTATAAAGTCTCTCACTTCTTCTGGAGGTACCGGACTCTCTCCTTCTATCTGATGGTGCAGGGTCTTGTGATGGGCTGCGCGCTCGGGATCTTGAAAATCCATTCAATGACCCTGTCAGACCCTCTTTTTGTAATTAATGAATTCTTTTTTTTGTAATTAATTAATTATATTCATATAACATAACAATTAATTATTAAATGAAGTAATGAATTCTATCTGAAATTTTTGAGTGCAGTATCATTTTTGGGTATTTTGTTTATTTTAAGGTGTATGGGCCACCTTGATACTTTACACCAATACGGATAAAAGAGTGCCTGTACATAGAACTTTTTTAGGTGTTGAAGTAACCTACTCCAACTTTGCAATGGCTGGTTCTTGTAACACCTTCTTAAGAGGCAGAAGGTTATTTTTGCACTTTGTGTATCCAAATATATGTGCATTAGACGTTTTGGAGCTTTTAATACTTTATTCACTGTTGATTTAAATTGAGACTCAGTTCATGTAGCCAGTGCTTAAAATCTCACAGATACTTCTTAGAAAATACTCCATCATATAGATAATGTTTATGTTTGGCATAGCCTGGGAGAAATAATCTTTGAATTCTGAACTCAGAGTCAGGATTCTATATTCCTTTCTTTCTGAATTGCTGGAGGGTCTCTCGGGCTTTCATTAGATCTATATGTTAAACTATCAATAGTTTTGGAAGCCATTGGTTTCTATTTAAATGGGCCAAATACAAATCTGATTTTAAACATCTCCATACATATTTGAGCATCTAACACTCACAGGGTTATTCATTAAACCAGAAATTGTATAGAATTGTCAAAAGAATTAAACATTTTAGGAAGAAAATAGCTGAGCTAAATACATAATAATAAATAAATATTCTTGAAGGAGTAACACAACTAGCAATGCTTGTATTCAAACACCTTAAAGAGGAATCATAATTTCTCTGCAAACTACATAATTGAATAAATCATTTAAAATCATTTAGAATTTGGTTTAACCCCTTAAGGACCAAACTTCTGAAATAAAAGGGAATCATGACATGTCACACATATCATGTGTCCTTAAGGGGTTAAAGGGCCATCTCAATGAAGTGGTCTATGCGCAGTGCCACTGTTGTTTTGCTACTACAAAGTAGAATTTTGCCCTTTTGGAGATAGAGCAATGTTTACATTCATGGGCGTCCGCAGGAATTTTTCCGGGGGGGCCATAATTGTAATGACATCCATGCTTGGTGCCTCTTTGACAGTGTCATGAAAGGGAAGGGGCATAGCCATTATCACATAAAGCCAGGGTGAATAGTGTTTTCACAACTATGGTGTCAGGAATATATGTTTGTATTCCTGACACTATAGTGTTCCTTTAAGCAAATTAAAGGACATTTCTGGTCACCATAACAACTTCACCTAAATGAAAATGCTATGATGCCAGGAAGCCCCTGGGTGCTCGCTTTCCTTTAAGGGGTTAAATCGCTCTCAAATGGTTTAACCCCAAAGGCTTCCTCCAGCTCCAGGTCGCTCAGTGGTATTTGGCTTCTGAAACAGAGTGTCAGGAAGTGCAGATTGACGTCAGGCATGGGTGCCGCTGATTGGCTAGAGTGGTCAGTTGACGCTCTAAGCCAATCGCTAGTTCCCGGTTCATAAAATATTTTTACTTTTTTATGAATGGGGAGCTACTGATTGGTTTAGAGTGCCAGCTGACCGCTCGAGCCAATCAGCAACACCCCTACCCAACGGCACTCTGTGCTTCCTGACACTCAGTAAATAAAAGTGAACACATTAACACCGATTTTTTTTTACCTTTGGAGATGAGTAGGTCCAGCGTTTCCCTGCCAGGCCCAGGTACCAAAGCCTTATGATGTGGTGTCCAGAATAAAGTGGAGGGTTCACTTCATTTGTCCTTCCTGCTCCAATCTCCTTTTCCTCTCCTTCATTTGACAGTCTTTTTTTTCTTCTGACACTGTTTTCTATCCTTGGCCCCTTCTGCTCTTTTACCTTTCTGCTTATTTTGCGCCCTTCTGCTCCTTTCTCATTCTGATCCTTTTCTGCTCCTTGCAGACCCTTTCTGCTCCCTTTTCTACTTTACCTTTGTGCTCCTTGCTGTCCCTTTCTGCTCTTTCTCCTACTTTACCTTTGTGCTCCTTCTGATTCTTTCTGCTCCTTTACCTTTGTGCTCCTTGCTGTCCCTTTGTGCTCCTTCCTGCTCCTTGCAGGCACTTCCTGCTCATTCTCCTACTTTATGTTTGTGCTCCTTCTGCCCCTTCCAGCTCATTTCTGACCCTTTCTGCTCCTTCTCCTTTACCTTTGTGCTGCCTTACCTTCCAGCTCCTTGCTGACCCTTCCTGTTCATTTCTATATATCTATAGGCTGCTGCTCCCCAAATCTATAGGCTGCTGCCCCCCCAAAATCTATGGGCTGCTGCCCCCCTCCCCAAATCTATGGGCTGCTGCCCCCCCAAATCTATGGGCTGCTGCCCCCCCAAATCTATGGGCTGCTGCCCCTAAATCTATAGGCTGCTGACCCCCTCCCCAAATCTATGGGCTGCTGCCCCAAATCTAAAGGCTGCTGCCCCCAAATCTATAGGCTGCTGCCCCCCTCCCCAAATCTATGGGCTGCTGCCCCCTCCCAAATCAAATCTATGGGCTGCTGCCCCCAAATCTATGGCCCCCCCAAAAATCATGGGCTGCTGCCCCAAATCTATAAGGCTTCTGCTGCCCTCAAATCTATAGGCTGCTGCCCTCCCAAATGGGCTGCTGCCCCTCCTAAATCTATGGGCTGCTGCCCCTCAAATCCATGGGCTGCCCCCCAAATCTATGGGCTGATGCCCCCCTCCCCAAATCTATAGGCTGCTGCCCCAAATCCATAGACTGCTGCCCCCCTCCCCAAATCTATGGGCTGCTGCCCCCAAATTTATCTGCTGCTGCCCCCCTCCCAAATCTATAGGCTGCTGCCCCCCTCTCAAACCCTCCCCCCCATCCCCCACTTACCTGATCTGTAGGCTGTCTCTGGCTGCATGTGTTGCTCCCCTGCGGTTTCAATCAGCAGAGAGATGCAGGGATAAGATGCAGCTTCCTATCCCTGTCTCTCTCCATACACACTGGCCGGCGCCGGTATTGCAGTTCATTTTAAATCACACAAAATAGCAGAACAAGCTGAGAAATCCAGGGGGGGGGCAAGTGCCCCCCCTTGCCCCCCCTTGCCCCCCCCCCTGCGGACGCCCATGTTTACATTGTAGAGTAAAACACACCTCTAGTGGCTGCTACACTGACCGCTACTAGATAGTGCTTCTGTAATGAGAACCAAGTCTGGCTGTTTCTGACATTCAACATCCTCATGCAATGCTAACATTCAATCAGTAATTCTCTTAGAGAATCATTGAACTTAATGCTTCTGTGAGAAGCATTTGGCTGGAGGAGGGCCGCACCTGTGGCCAATGTGCTTCTTGTCCACAATGCTTTTTTATAAAAAAACATTTGATTAGAAGAGAAGGCAAAGAGGAGTCAGCAGGCATGAAGACAAGAAGGGAGGCAAAGCGAGTGGCTGCATGGACTGAGTCTCATCGCTGGAAAAATAGCAAGTAAAGGGTTTTTTATTGAAGATTTTAAAACAAAAAAGAGGAGACTTGGAGCCACAATGAGCTAAATAATTAATATGAATGTATATATTGAATGAAACTAAAACTGAAGCTCTGTCTTTTCATAACCCACGGCCTGTTCTGGATATTCTGAGGGCTACCCTCAATTTTGTGTGGAGGGATTTGCACATCTCTTATTTGGACATTAAACCTGTCAAATGCATGTGTGTAATCTCAAAAGTTTTGTATTTTTTATGGGTCATTCTAATGTCTATTCCATTATAATTTTTGCACTCAACCATGATAGCATACATCTGGTCAAATAAACCTAGTAAAATAAAGATGTCTGTGTTGCAGAATCTTAAAACACGTGGTGGTTTGGGTCTGCCTGACTTTAGAAATTATCAGTATGCAGCAAATGCTGCCCATGCTTTTAAATTCAATTTGGACACCAACTTGCCTCACTGGCTTTGACCAAAATATATAAATTGCTTTAATTGCCATTCAATTAAAGAGGTTTTATGGCTACTACATGAGTTACGGCCTAAGATTAGGGAACTCCTTGCCCCCACCCTCAGGGTCCCACTCCCGCTGCGCTGAAGGGGGAGGAAGGGGGTTAATTCCTTACCTCTATTCCAGCGCCGGGCTCGATCAGCGCTGGGACTCTCCTCCCTCTTCTTCCGTCATCGGCTGAATGCGCATGCGCGGCAAGAGCCGCACGTGCATTCAGCCAGTCCATAGGAAAGCATTCTCAATGCTTTCCTATGGACGCTGGCGTCTTCTCACAGCGAGAAGCGCCGAAGCGCCTCTAGCGGCTGTCAATGAGACAGCCACTAGAGGCTGGATTAACCCATTTGTAAACTGCTATGTTTTCAGCTAGAGGGTTAAAACTAGATGGACCTGGCACCCAGACCACTTCATTAAGCTGAAGTGGTCTGGGTGCCTATAGTGGTCCTTTAACCCCTTAAAGGACCACTATAGTGCCAGGAAAACATACTCGTTTTCCTGGCACTGTAGTGCCCCACCCTCAGGGACCCCCTCCCGCCGGGCTCTGGGGAGAGGAAGGGGTTAAACTTACCTCTTTCGCCAGCGCCGGGTGGAGAGCTCTCCTCCTCCTCTCCTCCCTCTTCTCCCCCTCTTCGGCTGAATGCGCATGCGCGGCAAGAGCTGGGCGCGCATTCAGCCAGTCCATAGGAAAGCATTCATAATGCTTTCCTATGGACGCTGGCGTCTTCTCACTGTGATTTTCACAGTGAGAAGCACGCAAGTGCCTCTAGCGGCTGTCAAGAGACAGCCACTAGAGGCTGGATTAACCTAACATAACATAACATAGCAGAGCTGGATTAACCTAACATAAACATAGCAGTTTCTCTGAAACTGCTATGTTTATAAAAAAAAAAAAAAAAAAAAAGGGTTAACCCTAGCTGGACCTGGCATCCTTTAAGGACACATGACATGTGTCACATTTCATGATTCCCTTTTATTCCAGAAGTTTGGTCCTTAAGGGGTTAAAGCCTTGGGATGTCATGTATAAGAAAGTTAAGGGTAATGTTTTATGGTCTAGAACTATGCCGACATCTGTTTTGAAGTACGATAGACCTAAGGTTGATGTGGATTTCTGGGGGTCCTTCTCTCTTACTAATTTGGATGATTATTTTTCTAGTAGCTCCATGCTGTAATTTGATAAACTTAAACTGAAATATAATTTTGGCAATTCGGCTCCTCCTAAACATGCGATTGTGCGTAAGAGATTTATGAAAGTCCCAGTTTGAAAACTTTAATTTTAAGACCCGGTCAGAAAAGGATTCATATAATTTTGTTATTGGGGTCTCCCTGTGTGGTTTGGCTTGGTGTGGATTTCATGCCTTGGGAGAGATCAAGAGCGCAGCTTGTTACTTTTGTTTCTTAGTTGTCAGTCTCGTGATGTCGGCGGGTTGGAGTTCCCCTCCTTTTATTTAGTGACTCCATATTTGTAGTGTAGTGGTTAGAAGATATGGCCCTTGGATTGGGGTGTACCCTAGGTGTGGTATTCCTCCCATAGCTCCCAGACCCTTTAAAATGTGCCCATTTTCTTTCTGACTTGTGCCGTTAGTTTGTCCATAAGGTAGTTATCCCAGAGTTTCGTGAGTACCAAGGACATCGGGAGCAGCTCTGTGTGTGTCCAGTGTTGTGCCATTGCCCCACATGCCACTAAGTTTATCATATTGAACAGTTTTTGGTCATATTTGTTTAGTTCGTGTAGGGGTTTGGCTAGCAGGCAGACCCATGGGTTTGGTTTTAGTCGTCTTTGTAGTATTTGTGCGCTTAAGTCTGTCACTTGTTCCCAGAAGTCCACTACTTTTGGACACTGCCAATTTTTGCACCAGGCCCTGTAGTTTCTAGTTATGCACCTGAACAAGTATTCACAGTCAACATGGGAGAGATGGAGGCTATGATGACATTCATCCTTTTCATCATATATAGGTTCTATGGTAGAATGGATCATTAGTGTCTCCTAACTCAGGAATTATCCCACTTTGTACATCTTACTTGAAACTACCCAGGGTAGCATCACCAGCACATGTTCCCTTCTCACATTATTACTCTGACACATTTAGTTCTCCTGACCATTAGGAGAATCATGTTGATAGGCAAGGACATAAATTGGTCTCCTTGTTGATTGCCTCCTATGAAGGCAATCAACAAGGATAACTTCAATCCTCTCATTCGTACCGAAGAGTTCCCTGTATTATGCCTCAGTGGACAATGCTGTTGAGCAGTCTTGAAGGTCAGGGTAGCTGCCAGGCTCTGGAAAGCTGACATACCCAATGTCTACAGGTTGGTCCCAATACATTTGTCCCTGTGGCATTTTCAAGATATTAAACGATAGGAGCTATATTATTTGCCAACTGTCTCATATCCGATTCAAAACGATTCAACAAATTTTTGGAGACCCTCCTCTTAAATGTCTGGACACTCACATCCTTTTGCCACAATAAACACAATAAACTAATCTCATAACCACCTACAGACATATACCACCAACAACAAATGGTGTCCGGTCAACATACTAGACCAATTTTGTCTCTATATCTATCAAGGTTAGACAGTAACCCACTCACAGCATCATTTCATCCGTCAGGATGCTATTCATAATTTTGACAGAGGGAGATTGAGGCAGGCATTTTAGAAAAGGGTATGTAATATCAACACGTACTAAAGTGTAAAACTACCCTCTTTTTTTACATGCCTACCCAAACACCACAACCAACTTATATTACAACTGACTTACACCCCCATAACTACCTTTACTCGACTTATTGTCCTTGACAACAAAGAGGAAGGCGGAACTTTGAATTGTTGGAGGGGTTACCAAGCCTATAAACACACAGTTCGCACCACAAACTGGTTTGTTACCACCTGGTTCGACCAACCCACTGCTCACTTTATCAAGTTATTTAATTTGTTTACAGGTATACCTGAACGTCGGTTTTGGCACACCACAGGTGACTTATTCCACCATCACTACTGTTACTGTGCTTATTGTCTCTGACCACATATATATATATATATATATATATATATATATATATATATATATATAATATATACTTGTGGTCAGGGAAGAAGGCCGTATTTATGTGGACCTATACCTCTAATCAACATTACAATATACTAAGTTAGTTGTAGTGTGCCGAAACCGACGTACGAGTTGGCCTGTAAATAAAGAGGGCCAACCAATTGATTGATTTCCTTTTGTGGAGTGGTGGGTGGGACAACCGGAAGTAACCAAGCGCTGTCAGCAAGGTATGGAGGTAAGTAGTGGGTTTACATAGGCCGGGATCGTACCGGATTCTTGTGAATAGTAATCTCACGTATTTGATGAATTTTGATGTAGTCAGGGGTTGACTGTGTATTGTTAGAAGGGGAGCTTGTTTGGGTTGATCAGCCATACCGGCCATGTATTTGTCGAATAGTTGTACGGGGCACCAATGATTGCCGGTTGGGTAAAATTGAATGTCGAGGGGCGGACCCATTTGATTAGTTTTTGAATGTCTTACTGACAATGTGTAGTGATCACCTATTTTGTTCAAGTTTGACACACACAGCATATTTCCCTTATTGTTGATGTTACTTAAGGTGAGTTCGTTGGGACGCATAAACCCATAAAATGCCAGGTATATGGCTGTTTTGAGTGTTTTATTGGTGTTATTATCAAAGGGTTTGGTATCTAACATGTCAGACAATGCCCTGAATTTCTCAGCGTCGATTGGTAGCCGTGTAGTAGGTTTTGGGTTTTCTAGGCGTTGGATGCCTTTTAGCATGTTTTTAATGGGGTGTGCGGACAGGAAGTTTTTTATACTGGGATATGTGTTGCTTACATGATGCTGTATTCCAGTTAAATAGAGATTTATGGTATTGTGTGCCAGTTTCAAGTTGAGATGGCAAAAAGAGGTGAATGCCACCATGGTATCTAACCTATAAGGATTTGTGATGAGGTATTCTGAAACAAATTTATTGAATAATATTAAGGCTCGGTTGTACGTGCGTCTAGTGTTTAGTGAAAGTGAGGCCTCTGCTAGTGCTCTCCCGTGTTCCATGAGTAATTCTAGTCCAGGATGAGGTCTTTGAACTGCGGCGCCTTGTTTGGCTGTTCCTCTGCTGTTGGGTGTAGCTGTCTGAAAACCTGTAATTTTGAACGGGATAGTGCGTCAACTGCTGAATTGTGGTGACCTGGCACGTGTATGCTAGTCAGGAAAAATTTTGTGTGGCTGCCAACCATGTGAGTCTCCTGACCAGGCTCATGATGGTTAGTGAAGAAAACCTGCCTTTGTTCAGAATCTCGCAAGCCGCCATGTTATCGGTGTAGCATTTCACAGCTTTCCCTCCCCATAAGTGGCCCCAAACTTTAGCTGCTGCCACTATGGGGTAGATCTCAAACAGTGCCGACGTCTTTGTGAAAGCGGTTAATCCTAGTGCTTCGCTAGGCCATGCGTCCCTCAACCATCTGTCTTCGAAGATGGCTGCAAAACCTGCGTAACCTGCCGCATCCGTCCATAACACAGGGAAGTTTAATGTCAACGGTGGTAATAACAAGTTTCTCCCATTCCAGTCTGACAGGAAATGGTACCACATAGTCAGATCCGCCCTAGACTGAATGTCCAGTGTAACCCTGCTGTCGTCGTTGGGTGACAAACTGAGTAGACGTGAGATGAAGGCTCGTCCCTGTAGTATTACTCTCATGGCGAAGTTCAGTGAACCCAGGAGTGATTGAAGATCCCTCCTCGACGTCATACCTTTGTTGAGGAACGACCCGACCTCTACCCGGATTCTCTGAACTTTGTCCGCTGACAGGCTAGCTTTCATAGCAGTTGAGTCTAATTCGATACCTAGGAAGGTTAGTCTGGTGGTGGGGCCCACTGTCTTGTTTTCGGCCACTGGTACCCCTAATGTCTTGAATAATGCGACAGTCTTGTTGATACTGTGTGGTATCGCGTCTGGTTTCTCTACTGTTATGAAGTCGTCCAGATAGTGTATAATTACTGGACAACAGCAGATATTTAACAGTAGCCAACAAAGTGTCTCAGCAAAAATATCAAAAAATTTGGGGCTACTTTTGGCCCCAAACGTCAGCCGGTTCGCAAAGTAATATAACCCTTTCCACCTTACCCCATGCAAATGCCATAGAGAGGGGTGCAAAGGGAGCAGCTTGAAAGCATTTGAAATATTGGTTTTCCCAAGCCAAGCTGCCACCCCTGCTTCCAGTATGGCCTGTATGGCATTATCTACTGTGGCATACTGTAAAGAGAACTCGGCTGATGGTATAAGTGAGTTTAGGCTTGGTGTGGTGCTGGAATGAGGGGCTGACAAATCGATGATTAACCGTGCTTTATTGTTGTATTTCCCCCATGCAATTCCTATTGGGCTGGTTCTCCAACAAGTGAATGGTGGCCGTGTGAATGGCCCTAACATGAAACCATTCCCTACTTCAGCTTGCAACAGAATGTCTACTGTTGCTGGGTCAGTAGTGGCAGATTGTAAGTTCCTGCATACAATAGTTCCTGATGGTAGTGCTACCAACCCAGTGTGAAACCTGTGATCAGAAATTGTACTAAGTCCCTAGATGGGTGTGAATTAAGGTAAAAGGCTAGCGTATTGACATTGACTTCCGTCAGTCATTTCTTGGGGAACAATCGGTTAGGACACATCGTCTTAGCATGGGCTCTGTGGCAGATGGTGCAGACATGTAACAACCTACAAGCGCTGAAGCTGCAACCGCCTGCGTTAAAATTGTTACAAATCTGCGCCTTCCCCAAGAAAACTATTGGCCTACCTAATTTGTCTTTAAATGT
>OW240915.1:154409979-154600300 GCA_933207985.1 Pelobates cultripes
CACCAATTTGTGTAAATACAATTCCAGTTCTTCTCTACGATGGGGAAAAGTGGTGCATACTACGTCTCTATATATGCCAAAAGCTAGGACGAACTCTGGTATGGTTAATTTTTTACTTAGTCTGGGGTCTCTAGCTTTCATCACCACTGACAAATCCCCGTAATTATAAGTCTTATTTTCTACTACGTCTTGAGACGCTATCAGTAGGGAAATAAGGTTTACGTCTTTTCCCTCTAAAATATCTTTCCTAATGTTAGGAGGTACCAAGTGTGCTGGTGTGACAATGTGAGTGGTAGGATTTTGTGCAATTTGTGCCCCTGCCACATTACCCTGTGCCGCTATGTGTTCAATATCAGGTGTGAGACTGATGTCGGGTGCCACGATAATTGGCTCAGGAGCTTCCAGTCTGTCCATTCTCTGGCGGATATTACTAATAGACGCCAGCATAGATGTCATGGTGGCTTGCAGGCCTGCTATGGTTTCGTTCATATTTTCTTGTGAGCTGGTTCCTGGTTGAGGGGTCTCGGTGGTTGTCATCATAATCCTATATAGCTCAGCTTTCCTAGCCGTGGCCGGATATGGTACACCCCTACGTCTGAGTTCCGCAGCAATTTTAGTAATTGTCCATGACCTCAACGAACAAGGGCTATCTAGGTTTTCGGCTGTTGTTGGGGCCGTCGGAGGGGTGGGTGGTCTAGCTGGCGTTCTGGGAGGGGAGACGTCTTCTCCTATGTCGGAGTCATGAGACATCCTATATGAATGACAAAGGGTTTGATGTGACTTATTAGTAAGTTGTAGTAGATAACGAGGTAGGCGAGGTCCTACTGCTAGCCGTTGGACCGTTTAGGGGCTCTAACTATGCGTTGGACGTATGACTGTGCCACCGAAGCGTTGTGGCGGAAAGGTGGGCCTCAATTAACACATATAACAGTAAACTAGGCATGCTTGCTGAGGTCCTCTCTGTATTTTGGTTGAGTACTGTGAAATCTACCTATGAGTTGAACCGAAGGTGAATACCTCTGTGATGAGGAAAATTAGGGAAGTATTATTGTGGTAAATAGAAAAAAAAATTTATGTACAACTATTGTGCCAGTGGCTATATTGTGTCGTAAGTATGATTCCTTGACTAATACGTACCTGACGAGTGGGTCTTTAGGTTACGGCTGTGGTTGTATATGCTTAGTTTGCTTGGCCTAAGATGAAAATAATAAAAGTAAAACACCCGAATAGGCGTACCCCTCCCCTAACCAAAAAGATAAAGTTTTTTATTTTATTACCTGTACCACAACTAATTGTTTGATTCTATTTAAATTCCCAAGAGGTAAGGTGCGGTCTATGTCTCTGACGAATTGTTATGACCAGCGTTGGTCTTGATGAATCTTTGACCTACAAGGGTAAGACGTAATAAGATGCCCTTTACCAGTTCGAACTATGTACGATGTTAATACTATGTTTCTAGCTCTGAGCGGATTTGCGTATTACTGCCACCTAATTATCCATAATGAACGTACCGTATATTACCAGCACTCCCTTGTGCTGGGATGTTCGTGTGTTGACAATTGAGAACAAACCCACCTGCAAGGACATGACAATACAATTTTTTTAACTTACCTCATCCACCTGTATACCTACTTTTACCCATATGCCGTATATTGATACAATGGTACCCTTCCCTTTCCCCCTTAATTGCCGCTTCCACTGAGACTTTGCGTGATTTATATCTATTTAGTTACCTACGGTTGTAATCAGACTGCTATAAATGTATACGCCTGCCTTATTACTTTAATTTATTTACTCTGTATTTCTAAAATCTCTTAACCGATATGCTTAAAATAAATATCTATTGTGGATATCCCTTTAAATATTTTATAACCCGTGTTGTAACCTTTAATATGTATCAGTGACAAAGTTACCCGATCTATATACGTATTATGTTATTCCCTTAATACATATACACAGAAAACCATTTTAATATAAACAGTTCCACACATAGAGTGTCATATGTTAAATGCGCCTGTAGGTGGCAGTATCACATTTTTTTTCCCTGAGTGTTCTAAAACATATTGCAATTCGTGTGTTTTAAATGCCCTATTCGTGAGTTTGACATTGTTAGATCCGTGTGGTTAGAACCGATATAAGGCGTTCGTGGATTAAGACTTATCCGTATGTGCTCCCATTACCCGCGTCATTCGGCTGTTATGTGATTCGTGCATTATTACTGTTCGCCCAGATGTGTTGAAATGTATTGTATATTGTTCGTGTGTTTGGTCGTTCGTATGCCCGTACTCACGATTACCGGTATCTTGAACCCGGAAGTGCGACCCGGCGCTCCGGAAGTTGTGGTGTAGTGGGCAGTCGGCGAGCCCTCCGTGAACGATGGGTACCTGCTACCGCCATGCCTGTTAACGGTTGGAGATCCTGCTGATGTGGAGGCTGAATGACCTGGCTGAGCTGTAGTTTGATCGTTGATTCCCGCCGTCTGGACCGGAACCGGAAGTAACCAAGCGCTGTCAGCAAGGTATGGAGGTAAGTAGTGGGTTTATATAGGCCGGTTGCAACCCCTCCCACAACGCCAGGCTCCACCTTCCCATATATATATATATATATATATATATATATATCTATATACATATACATTCCCTCTATAAGAGCTCAATCAGCTGTTCCACTGCCCTTTGCAACAGCCTGATTTTAAAACTTTCCCTCTATAAGAGCTCAATCAGCTGTTCCACTGCCCTTTGCAACAGCCTGATTTTAAAACTTACCCAGCCCGGCAAACAACCCACAGCTCAATCAGCTGTCCCACTGCCCTTTGCAACAGCCTGATTTTAAAACTTACCCAGCCCGGCAAACAACCCACAGCTCAATCAGCTGTCCCACTGTCCTTTGCAACAGCCTGATTTTAAAACTTACCCAGCCCGGCAAACAACCCACAGCTCAATCAGCTGTCCCACTGTCCTTTGCAACAGCCTGATTTTAAAACTTACCTAGCACAGCAAACACCCCAGAGCTTAATCAGCTGTTCAATTGCCCTTTGCAACACGTAGCCTTCTGGAAGACCAACATTTCATTATATTTTTACGTATCCTGTTATTATTGTTGTGTTGTTTTTATATTTAGTGATTATTTTATTATTCTCAATGTATATATTTCCATGTCTTTGTAACAGCCTGTGCTAATCATACTTTGCATATCCCTGGCACATTGCTTATTTGATCACCTTTGTCTTGTCCATTATGTTAAAAGTTAGTTTAACCAGCTCAGGCCCATATATCTTCCTTGTTATTTGTTTAATGGTTTTAATTCCCTACATGAATACCTCTGTCTTATCTCTGTAATTTTCAATCATTCCCGTTGTCTTTGCTTAAATGACCCTTAAATCAAATGTCCAGAGATGCATCTCTCCCATCCCTTAGCCCATCTATCCCTAATATAACTCTCTCCCTCAGCCAGATTTTAAAACTTGCCCAGCCCAGCAAACAACCCATAGCTCAATCACTGACCTTTGCAGCTGTTCCACTGCCCTTTGCAACAGGTAGCCTTCTGGAAGACCTTTTCCCCCCATCCCAACCTACCCCTCACCCACCAACCCCAAGATCATTTCCTCATTTAGAGATTCTCCTGAAATGACAGATGCAAACACTAATCAGCACATCCTTCCAATCTCTTAACCCTCTCTCCCTACAAACAGCTATATATCACAACAATGTTATATACTTTTATTTATTTTTTTAACATTTATTTTTCCCTATTTGTGTTTTGTTTTCATCTACACACCTCGTACCACTAACATGAATCCAAATATGACTACACTGTTATTCTTAATAACCATTTTCTCACTCCAATTTTTTTCACCTCACTACCGCCATAAGCACACACCTCAAACTGGAAAACAAATTATCATACACTGCTCTATTGCTGTAACTTTTCTGCTGGGTGCTGGTGGAGCGTTATAAAAAAAAATAGCCATCCTACCCCACCTCACAAAATTATAAAGTATCCCACTCACTATACGGGCAAACAAAAATGATGTCCAAATTCCTATTCCTTATGTTACCTTCCCTTGCAAATGATGTGGAGTCTAACCCTGGTCCCCCAGCTAATTCTAGTCCCAATCTCCCCACCTCTCTTTTGGGAGTGGGATCCCTCATAACTATCTCACAGGTGCAAATATTGAGCCATATTCATCTGGCTCTGTCCTTGTGAGTACCAATTCACGCAATTACTATAAAGTTACCCATGTACTGTATGATATTGCACTAGGTGCTTGTCAATATTTTTGTTTTTACAGTTACTTCACTGTACCCTTGCATATTACCTTATACTCTGTACCCAATAACCAAAGATACTCCACCTATTGTGTATGTAATACCATATCTAGACTCTGCAAATTTCATTTTTTCAGTCGGAGCTTTTGCGTGTTTGGAATTTTCATGCCCTTCTGCGTAAAGTGCGATTAAAAGGGACACACCTGCCCTGGGTTACAACGGACCTCATTCAAATGTACCAGTTTAGAGATTCACTGTGGTCAAAGCTCAAGCGTACTGGCTCCATGAACAATCACTGTACTTACAGACAATGGTGAAATGCATGCACAAAAACAAAAGTGGCAAAGGCCCAATATTTCAGCGAAAATTTGAACAATGTTGGGGATAAAATCAGCCCGGGCCCTTTGTGGATGATGGATATTTGCCAACTCATACAGAGCTCTGGAAATTGGAAATGAATAGCAGAGACATGTTCAATAACCAATTCAAATTGTATTCATACGTCAGTTATATTTATACCCCATTTTCATAGCAGGATGGGAGGGGGAAAAATGAGCATATGGGCGTGACAATTACATTGTTTTTCACAAGTTATAAACAGCTGTTTTTAGTTATAATTCAATGTTACATAATGTATGCATATTGGATAAAACCCAGATGATTACAAATACCGAAATCTTGGACAATTAACAAGGTCATTCCAGAATCCTTATCATGTCATGTCATGTCATGTCATGTAAATATCCTTTTCCAGGAACATAACAAAATCATGTTCCAATAAATAGATAAGTTTTATTTCCGAGAATTGGAGATACAATTCCAAATTTATTCTTGGGTCAAATTAACCCTTATATGAACAGCTAGGATATTGAGCATAATGGATATTCGCATCTACAATTCCCCTCTTAGATCATATCATGAACTACCTTACGGAATATCCATGGGAGGCCTGCGGCAGAGAAACCAAAGGAGATATATTCAGACGTGCTAATCACGTCTGCGGGACTTTATTTCTTCACCTCGATTTCCCCCATTTGCTCTGTGCTGTAGGTTTTCCCTTTAAGAGGAGATCGAGCTGTCGATTTTCAGCTTCTGTAATCATCTGTTGTACACATCTTTTAAGTGTACAAGTTAAATATTTCAAACAGCTGACATCTTAACCAATTTTAAACAGACTGCACATCATGTTATCTGTAACTTGAGCCTTGGATCAAAACAGGCAAAGTGTATTATTCCCAACAACAGGAATATTATTATTATAATTCACAACGTAAACACATATAATCAAAAATGGGAATAAAATCTATTTCCCCTCTTTGGACCAGGGTCTTGGATTACCAGTCCACCCAGTGAACTTGGGCCAGGTCAAAAAACCCAGTGGCAAAAACTCATAATTGAGGAAAAAAGCACATCTGGGGAAACTCTAAGTGAGGGCCATGACTGTGTAGACATGTCATCCCCTCACGTTAACAGCATTAGTGACTTATAAAACCTGCACTATGTAAGTAAATAGCAGGTATCGGGATTGGGAAACACTTCTTGATTAGTTTGAAAAGGCCCACTTACATATTAAATCATGAGATCATTTCTAATAAGTTTGCAATTCTAGCAATAATCCCAATCATGACCTTGCGTCCTCCTATGCCTCCTAATCAAATCCCTATTTCGATGGTCCAGTCATATCCACACTTAATACATTGGAATCTATCCTTGGTACACTTAACATACATCAATGACACACATAGTACATCCATGCCTGAGTAAGCTAACACTTCCTCTCTCTCCGGCTAACTCTACAAAAATAAAAATAACAAAATAGTTCAATAGTCCAGAAAAATATTATAAGTCTTTCAAGGAGTATAAAGAATCTTAAGACACCATAAACTTTGTTCCATAATCTTAGACACCATAAACTTTGTTCCATAATCTTAAACACCATAACATAGCTAAGGGTAGCAATATGGCTGACAACAAGACAATGTCAGCTTCCACATAGTTCTTAATTCTTCTGTTTGCTGGATGTTCACCACAATACTCTGTGCAACACCCCTATTGTTGAAAGGGTAATACAGAAATAGCGGCATTAGACAGCACTGCATCTTCAGGACTTTCCAAGTTAGTTTATGTCCTCATAAGTAAGCATCTCAGTTTCTTCGGCCAGCATGGTTTTTGACCAAAAAGATTTAATTGCAAAAAAGGTAGGTAGGCAGGTAGGTCAGCCAGAGAGATTGGTGTGTAGTCCCAAATATCAGGCGGCACAAATACTCCAGTACGGTCTCTATAATCATACAAACACAATTGACATCAATAAATTAATTATCTAGGCTAAACTCAAATTAGAGACTAAAGTTAAACTCTTAACTAGTGTAACATGTACGTCTCTCAGTTTTGCTTATAATTCATTGAATTTGTCCTTTATAAAATTTGAATACATAATTTCCCTTTAGAATGCCTTGTATGGATGAGAGAAGCACTCATTCTATATAAATGCTTGTTGAGTACTAAAACACTAACATATATACATTTTGGTATAATTCCCAATAAAATGCTGTTCTTAAATTTAAACCTTGAAATAGTAAATAAATTACTATTGTTCTAAAGTGCTTTGTTTAATACAGGTTTCGGAAGAGTTGTCTTGCTGTGTTGCAAGTGGCGTCTGATAAGGACGGGACAGCAAACTGTAGACATATGTTATATTAAGTTGCCCTCACTTGTCAGGTCTTGGAAACCCACTTATTTTATTGCAGATGCCTCTAGGATACCACGGTACAAATTGACTAAGCATACTTATTATCCTATTTTATTTTAGATATGTCACATTGCACAGCCTATGCAAACAATGTCTAGGTCCCAACTTCAGCTTGTACATCCTCTAAGAGCCAGCATTGATACTGTTTTATCTATCAAAACTATATATAAAGTATTAAAAACATGAACCATCTGTGTATTAGGCTGAGGTTGTTGGGTGTGGGTATAGCTTGAAAGTTGTGGTTGGTATTGAGGAACCTGCCAGCTGGGCCAGGTTCTCCCCTAGCACTGGGTTCTCCTTTATCTCCTTGAGCACCAGGTTCACCATTGTTACCCATAGGTCCAGGGGAACCCTTGGGGCCCTGAGGTCCAGGAGCACCACAGGCACCAGGGATGCCAGGGACACCAGCAATACCAGTGGGGCCAGCTTGACAGGGAGAACCCGGTTCACCACGAGCACCTTGGGGCGAATCCCTGCTATCCACAATTAAAACAGTGCTGAAGTTACCACCTCTACAAAAGTTAGATCCTTTGATCAAATTCTCTACCTTTGCTTTCAAAACTTTTCTGATTCAATCTCCTATCACCTCCCAAATGTCCTTGTCTCGCCTGCTTAAGATCACAATCCTTTTGTGACCGATACAACATACTTTTCCCTCTTTCTTTATATCAAAACAACCTGCTGTATCTTTCTCATGAATCTTCCCAAGAAATTCAGTTGGGGTCAAAGAGGGCCAGTCATAGACCAACAGTTTAACCAAAAGTGAACAAGAAGGAAGCATATTCCATATGCAGGTCGAGATGACCTAACTCACACCCCCTCTTTGTGTACCCCTCTCACAGATATAATATTAATAAGATTTATTGTGCATGTATAGCACGGTTGTCTAGGGGTGTATACATAAACAGTGAAAGCAGAGTCTTCATATAGGGTTTGCAATACTGACAGTCTGGGTCATCGGTGTAATGCAGACATGCGGTTAGGAACTTTTCCATTGTCAGAATACATTGAAAGCATTTATATATTGCAAATATTAAAATCATATTGCAGCTGTTTCCTATACCTGCAAGGATATGGTTGTAATACTTCAATTGAGTTCAAATTGAGTATCAAAAATTCTAACCACAAAAACTGAATTTTATATGCTTATCAAAATGAGTTTAACCCCTTAGCAATTTAATAGGGTGACCTCTTCCCATAGTATGGTTCCTTTTATAATTATTATATTATTTATTCTCTTCTGGGTCAGCAAAATGCTTTCAATATACCAATACAAATACAATACAGTAGTTAAGAATTGCCTCAAAAGAAATTATCTGATCTCTATTAAAAATACCATTTCATCATTTTGTTATAATCAATGGAGGCATACTAGATGAATCTTAATCTTGGAAAAAAACTATCCTATACATCCATAATCTTTTTCTTGTTATATAACCATATAACATAACAATTGTTTATGTTAAAGATAACAAATTTTTATTTTCTTAAATAATGCAATGCACTTTAAAAGTAGCGTTAACTCTAAATACTCCCCTAATAATACTGAAACGTGGATCCACGATTTTGAAAAGCAAATTATATATTTTTCTTTTTCTTTCCCAGGGGCCCCTTTCTTGTTGGCTGATCAGCGTTTTTTGTTTTTTTTTTCTGTTGTAAAAAGACACTAAAGGCTTGCGTTAATGACATGCAAATATTCTTTAAATATTCTTCATACTCATTGTAATATCACACATGTCTTATAACACAGAAAACATGTAGCAGATATCCAGCAGACATGCCAATACAAAAAGCATATTCATGGACAGGCAATTAACTCAATCCAAAATAAATTAATAAATGTCACACTATGACAGACATAATTTGGTTCTCATGTTTGTGCATTATGCATGTCTGCAAACTATGCAAGCAGTACTACTTTAAGATTAGATCAGAGCACCTGGCAACTGGGCAGGAAAGTCAAATTTTGGCAGGAAGTCCATTATTGCAATAGAATTTTGGAAATCAGCTAAAATTTACAAAAACAGCCTCCCCTTTTTTTTCCCTTTCTTAAGACTACAACTCATATTGCTCTTGGACTAGTATTCAATAATAAATCAGTTATTTAATAGATTATTACGCTGCCATTTCCATCTGTATCAATACTAAGACAAACTTATTCAAATATAATTTAAAATAACACAGCAACATACCCATTAACATACATGACAATTAAACTGCGCACTTCAAAATGAGTAACCAAAACAAACATTTATGACAATCATCATTCACACAGAATAAACTTCTAACAGCTGTATTCAGAACATATTATTGTAAGGTATACCAATTTTAGATTTATTTAAGAGTTCTGGTACCAAAGGGTTTATTTTTTCTTTATAAAGAAGGGATCCCGTACGGCCATATAACACGTTCGACTTAAACATTTGTATAACACTTGCATTAACCAGTTGCAACATATGTACCCTGTCAATAGAATTTCTCTCTTATACACTTATAGAACATTTGGACCAGATTACACAGACATGGTATCACCTGCATTTGTCAGAACTCTCAAAGACTCAAAATATTTATACTACTCCATGTTAAAGGCATGGCAAAATTTTGACCGGTCAGTTTGAGTTTCCAAAAGTCATATCAACACAGGTTAAAACCTTTGTCCATGGTTTTCTGATCCTACATTCCATGACCAAAATTTCAAACCCACTTCTTCACAGTTTGGGTCACAATCAATAAAATCTCAGCAACCCCATACAACAATTTACAGAATACATACAATTTAAAGCACATACAACATGTGACGTACTGGAATACTACAAGTTAGCTTACAGCACAAAATTAAGCATGTGTTGGAACGCTGAAAATATAAATTTTGCTCTCTTCTAAATTTACAACATAAATTCTCTGCAACAAACACACAGGGCAGAAAGAATGTGGTGTTTGACGTTTTGAATGAAGTGACTTTTTGTCCCAATATGAAAATAAAGGGCTCATCATATAAACAATCATGCATCCCACTCTCATGAAAAAGTGTAGTGGGCTTATAGTACTTTTGTCCAAGTATAAAAATAAGGGGCTCATTATGCAAACAAACATACATGCAGAGAAATCATGTTAGTTCTAGAATTTGTAGCCCCCCCCCCTTAAATAACCTCTAATTTTTTCTTATTCATCATCACCTTTACATGTACTTTTGACATTCCCTCAATTAAGACTTTATGCTTAAAATCAGCGTTGCACATCATAAAATAGCACATAAATTAGCAAGCCGGAGTAATGCCAAACATCCATCATACCTTTTAACCCCCTTTTTTTTTTTTTTTTTTTAAACCATTTTAGTCTGTAACATTTACATCTACGTTAAATAAATACCACAGTCCACCAAAGACTGGAAATCTGTTTTACAACCTACCAAAGACAACCTCTACCAAAGAGGGATCTAGGGACGTCTCCCATATGTAAATGTACATCACAGGACATCACAGCCTACCAAAGGCTTGAAATTCGTTTTAACACCTGGCCAAAGGTGAACCTCTTACCAAAGAGGAAATGTGCACATAACTACTACTGCCTACCAAAGGCGTTACTCCAACCCGTGGAGTAATAGAAGTCTACCTAAGACTTAAAATACCATGTCTACCAAAGACATTATCCCGTGAAAATCCCCTTTAAAAATGTAAATAGTGAAAAACCCCATTAAAACAAGAAATGCAATGTGTGGGAGGATGGCAGAAGCAGGCAAAGGTCTCCAACCCCTTAAGGACACACGACAGAAATACTCCGTCATGATTCCCTTCTATTCCAGAAGTTGTGTCCCCAAGGGGCTAAAGACCCTCTTACCTGCAACTCCGTTCCTAATTGCACCCAAACTTCTGACACCAGTTTGTTGGGGATAAAATCAGCCCGGGCCCTTTGTGGATGATGGATTTTTGTCAACTCATACAGAGGTCTGGAAATTGGAAATGAATAGCAGAGACATGTTCAATAACCAATTCAAATTGTATTCATACGTCAGTTATATTTATACCCCATTTTCATAGCAGGATGGGAGGGGGAAAAATGAGCATATGGGCGTGACAATGACATTGTTTTTCACAAGTTATAAACAGCTGTTTTTAGTTATAATTCAATGTTACATAATGTATGCATATTGGATAAAACCCAGATGATTACAAATACCGAAATCTTGGACAATTAACAAGGTCATTCCAGAATCCTTGTCATGTCATGTCATGTCATGTCATGTAAATATCCTTTTCCAGGAACATAACAAAATCATGTTCCAATAAATAGATAAGTTTTATTTCCGAGAATTGGAGATACAATTCCAAATTTATTCTTGGGTCAAATTAACCCTTCTATGAACAGCTAGGATATTGAGCATAATGGATATTCGCATCTACAAACAACAACCTATCAAACCCAAGAAACATCTGGAAAATCATAAATAGTATACAAACCCCCACAATCCACACCCAACCCTCCACTGTCAAAATGGACAACCAAACACTGCCACTGCAACACCCCCTAGATGTAGCAAATGCCTTTAATAATTGTTTTGTAGGATGTGCTACCACCCTGGTTGCTAAGATAACAAATGACAGACCGCAAATAAAGATCTGGCCCTGCCAATTCTTCAAAATCCTCATATAGAGAAATTCACTTTTAGACCTGTGCCTGTTAGAGTCATTAATAAACATCTTAATAATTTAAAAATGAAAAACCAGTGTGGACCAGATCATATCCCAGCAATGATGCTGAAGCTTGGTGCGCCAGCAATTGTTAAACCTGTCACTACCTTTATCAACGAATCTCTGGTCTCAGGATACATACACAAACATTGGAAGACTGCAAAAGTTGTACCTATCCATAAAAGTGGTGACAATACTTTGGTATCTAACTATCGCCCAATATCATTGCTCCCGGTCAAAAATCTTGGAATCTATGTCAACTATGTGAATATTATTAATGATCAATTTATCTGACCCCTGATGAACCAGGCTTTCATCCAAATCACTCAACTTCAACTGTCCTTTTAAAAGTTTGCAATGACATCCAAATTGGCATGGAACAAGGAGACTTAACTGGAGCTTTTTACCTTCATTTTTTCCAAGGCCTTTGACACAGTAGACCATGGCATTCTTTTGCAAAGTAAAAAACTTGGACATTGGTGATTGTCCGCTAACGTAGTTTCGATCGGATGTTTCAGACCAATAGCAATATGTGGCCTTTTCTGATAGCGCTTCCCTCTCTCTTCCAGTCACGTGTGGTGTTCTCCAAGGCTCCATACTCGGCCCCCTGCTATTCACATTATTTATAAATTATCTTCCTAATGTCTGCAAATCCTCAACTGTACACATATATGTAGTTTTGACACTGTAATATACGCTAGTAAACCCAAGCTACCGCAGCAATTCAGAGAGGTAGAAAAGTGGATAGCGGATAACAAACTCTTCCTAAACACTGACAAAACTGTTACAATGATCTTTGAAACTGTACCTAAATTACGTAAACTACAAAATCAACAACTGTTTCATAACAAATTCGAATAGAACACTGACAGCAGTCTGCTTTTTTAAATATCTATGTTGCCAGACCCAATCTATCCTTTGGCCTTCCCATTGAAAAAAATCTCTTCAAAACTTTACGTAAAACTAGGTGCCCTGTACAGAAACAAATCCTGTGTAAGCCCTACAGTAAGGAAACAGATAGTGCAGCAAATGCTAATGCCGGTCATTGATTATGGGGATCTAGTGTATGCACCTGCACCGCAAACCCACCTTAATAAACTTAATACATTATATAATTAATTCTGCCGCTTTGTACTAGAATGTAATTACTTTACCCACCACTGTGACATGTTAAAAGAGCTAAACTGGCTGTCGCTGGAATCCACTCTTCATCTTTCCAGCCTTGTGCATAACAGCATTTCTGGGAAGCTCCCACCCTACCTGAGTAGAATGTTCTCCCCAGCTGTTCCCAACTACTATAAACTCTGATCCAGTACTAACACGATATTTAGCATACCGCAATACAAAAATAAAGTGGCTTGATACTCATTTTCCTACAGAGCACTGCAATTATGGAATAACCTCAGGGACACAGTCAATCTAAAATCTTTTAAGAGATCTACGGCAATATATATATATATATATATATATATATATATATATAGATTGTATATTGTATTTTTGTAATATTGTATCCTATTGTTACATATAGTTACATAGCTGAAAAGAGACTTGCGTCCATCAAGTTCAGCCTTCCTCACATTTGTTTTTTGCTGTTGATCCAAAAGAAGGCAAAAAAAAAAACAGTTTGAAGCACTTCCAATTTTGCAACAAGCTAGGAAAAAAATTTCTTCTTGACCCCAGAATGGCAGTCAGATTTATCCTTGGATCAAGCAGTTAATACCCTACATTGAATATTCTGTTTTTGCAAGTATGCATCTAGTAGCTCTTTGAACATCTATATGGACTCTGATAAAACCACTTCTTCAGGCAGAGAATTCCACATCCTTATTGTTCTTAGAGTAAAAAAAACCTTTCCTTTGCCTTAGACGAAATCTTCTTTCTTCCAGTCTAAACGCATGACCTCGTGTCCTATGTAAAGTCCAGTTTGTGAATAGATTTCCACACACTGGTTTGTATTGGCCCCGAATATATTTGTATAATGTTATCATAACCCCTCTCAGGCAATGTTTTTCTAAACTAAATAGTTTTAAATTAGTTAACCTTTCTTCATAGCTGCTATGTTCCATTCCTTTTATTAATTTTGTAGCCCGCCTCTGCACTTTTTCTAGTGCCATTATATCCTTCTTTAGAACAGGTGCCCAAAATTGCACAGCATTTTTCAATATGTGGTCTTACCAGTGATTTATAAAGAGGCACAATTATATTCTCGTCTCGAGAATGAATGCCCTTTTTCATGCATGACAATACCTTACTGGCCTTGGCCTCTGCTGATTGACATTGCACATTGTTATATAGTTTGTTGTCTATAACAATTCCAAAGTCCTTTTCGTGTGTGGTTATACCTAATCCCATTAAGGGTATACGTTGCTTGTGTATTCTTTACGCCGAAGTGCATAATTTTGCATTTTTCAACATTAAATTTAATCTGCCATTTGAGTGCCCAGTCCCCTAGGCTATCTAAATCCCTCTGCAGTAAAGTAATATCTTGCTCACATTGTATTATTTTACAGAGTTTTGTGTCATCTGCAAACACTGAAACATGACTTTCAATGCTTTCTTCAAGATCATTTATAAAAATGTTAAATAGAAGGGGTCCCAGAACAGACCCCTGAGGGAGACCACTTGCCACCTCTGTCCAGCTTGAAAATTTTCCATTAACGACAATTCTTTGTACTCTATTTTTAAGCCAATGTTCTACTCAAGAACAAGCATTTTCATCTAGACCAATTTACTTGAGTTTGAACACTAATCTATTGTGTGGAACTGTATCAAATGCCTTGGCAAAATCCAAATATATCACACCCACTGCAACACCCTGATCTACACTTCTACTTACTTCTTCGTAGAATGCAATCAAGTTAGTTTGACATGACCTGTGCTTCATAAAACCATGCTGATTTTTGCTGATAACCATGTTCTTCTCAAGGAATTCTTGAATATTATCCCTTAATAACATTTCAAATATTTTCCCAGCCACAGAAGTTAAGCTCACAGGTCTATAATTTCCAGGCAAGGCTTTGAACCCTTTCTGAATATAGGAACCACATCTGCCTTCCTCCAATCCTCCGGAACACTTCCTGAAATAAAAGAATCTTGAAAGATTAAAAACAGAGGTTCACTTATTTCTACACTTAGTTCCTTAAGTACTCGTGGATGGATACCGTCAGGCCCTGGAGCTTTGTTTATGTTAACTTTCTTTAGTTGCTGCAGCACCTTGTCTTGAGTTAACCAATTACAATTATTCTGCAAGTTTTTAGTAGCAATCATTTGCACATCAATTACCATGGGTTCTTCCTTAATATATATGGAGGAGAAATTGTTATTTAAAATTCCTGCCTTTTCCTGGTCTTCATTAACTAACACCCCGTTTCAGTTTTTAGTGTACCTACACTTTCATTTTTTGTTTTGTTTTTTAGAATTTATGTACTTAAAAAATGCTTTGGGGTTGGTTTTGGTCTCTTTAGCTATCATTTTTCTATTTTGAAGTTTAGCAAATCTAATTGACTTTTTGCACGCATTATTGGCTTCCCTATATCTTTTATAAGATGCATCTGATCTGTCCGATTTAAATACTTTAAATGCCCTTTTCTTATTTTTAATCTCTTGTTTTACTTCTCTACTAAGCCACATTGGTTTGAATTTGTTTCTTTTATATGTATTACTGAGAAATGTACCTTTCTAATATTTGTTGGAAGATGTTCCATTTATCCTCAGTGTTCTTTTCACTAAAGAGTTTCTGCCAGTCAATATATTGTAAAGCTGCCCTTAACTTATAGAAATTGGCCTTTTTAAAATTATATGTTTTAGTATACCCCATGTGCTTTTTTTTTTGAGTTTATTTCAAAGGACACTACATTGTGATCACTATTTCCCAAGTGCTCACCTACTTGAACGTTGGTCAAAAGATCAACGTTGTGTGTTAAAACTAGGTCCAGACAAGCATCCTTTCTAGTTGGTGCTTGTACAAGTTGTGACTTGAAGGTGTCATTTAACAAGTTTAAAAATCTAAGGTAATTCCCTTTGCTGAGATACTAGTCCCTCTGTCTCACTTTCTTTCTAGGTAATTAAAATGTAACAATGCAATGTTTTGTGGACCCAGGACATATTTGAAAAATAGTGAAATCTCAATGTATCCATCCTGGTAAAAATTTTTATAAATAAATACTCAAAGGTCTTCTTAGGTATAAGTGGTTTAATGTTATATAAGCAGACTTACATATATGTGACCGATTGATGTTTAAACGCTAAGTTTTTTTTACAGCTCTTGAAAAAGATCGTCCATATTTTTGTAATTTTGCCGATATAACATGAAACCACGTATACCTAAGAAACCTTTTGAGTGCATCCTCTAAATTTATTTTTATATAGTTTTTGCAGTTTAGCTGCTAGGCTGCATTATTTTATGGTTTTGTGTCAGGAAAATGCCAAGCTTACCCTTGCTCTATATATTTATATACACATATATCCACATATACATATACACACCTACATATGTACACCTATATATAAATATACACACACAATGAGTTATACATTTAATGGAAAAAAAATAGAAAAGTTAAAACATGATTATACTGTTTTTAAAATGTAGTGCTTTCAAATATTTCATTCTAGATAAAATGCATAACATACAGAAAAAAATGAATAAAGTAACGCACAGTAAACTTGCAGCATATTTGGAAACACTAATGATAACACACTAATGTCAGTCTTTTTCACTGTTTTCTTTCCATATACATTATATTTCAAAAGGTACAGGTAGCAGGAACCTTACCCTGAAGGTCTGAATCCAATTGTATAAAGAGTTTACTGCGGGGAAAAAGATTCCAAAATGCAGTTGCCATGCATAGATTTTACATTTCTTTGATTGATATTTCTACTTCAAAGTAAAGGTCAGATTTTAAAATTCTTTAGAGGTTTTCACCATTTAGTATTAAAAAAGTCTTGAAATGATCCTTGCCTTTAACACATATTTTCATATTCTCTGCAGAAACAAGTTAAGATTTCTTCAACACGAAAGGTTGTATGATAATCCTAAAGGTCACTCTTAATATAATTGTGTTATGACGCGTATGAAGCTGAGAATGTGAGTTAAAATTGGTGCAACCATCTAATTAGGGAAGGTTTTCTAAACATCCTGCCATTTTCAAATCTGGTCATTTTAAAATATGAATAATGTAACCGCAGACAGTGTTCCTACAGAAATTTATGTATCAACATTTTTGTTGTTTTCCTCATGTCTTGTAATGTCAAACCTTGCCCCGTCCCTTCTACTGTTACCAGTTTGTTAGCATAATAAGTAGTGAATTTTATATGTCATTTTAACCATGGTCATTCTTAGTTTGCATTAACACCTGGGACTTCAGCCCAAAGTAAAAACCTGATGACCCCACCTCTAAGGATCCACAAGACAATTCAATATTCATAATCACCACCCACATGTATCATAATCACCCCAGTCAGTTAATTTCCATATTCCCACCTATTAGCCATTTAATATTTCCTCCAATTTAAGTTTCCAATATTTTATTCCAGTTAATGTCTGTTCCTCAAAGCAAACATCCTCTTCTGGGTGCTCTTGCCGATCCCTATGTTGGACACGATGATGTCCAACGTTGTTCCAACATCTGGAATGACTTGGAATGCTCAATCTCACACTCCCTTTTCCCTAATCATGGTCCACGTCTTGTTTGGGCTTCCTGACAAAACTCTTTGGCCAAACAACGTGGATAGTGTTCATTGTGGCGTCACACATGACGCAAGCCAATCAGAGGCCCCGGGAGCTTATATCAAGACCTTGACCTCTCTGCATTGGCCTGTCATGGTTATTACTCACAAAATGGGTTCCTTATTCCTTGGTATTTCTGGTATCTGACTTGGCTTCATTTCATTGTTTATTCTTTCTTCTGGTATCACTGATCCTTGGCTCTCTTACTCTCCTTTTTCTGTCTGTCTCCAATCCTGACCTTGGCCTTTATTTGTATATATTCTACACCTTCTTAAGCTCATCCACTCAAGCTATACAACAGATAAATCTTAAAGGATAAGGCAACAGTCTAGTCAAAAGTATAGTCCCAGGTCAGGATTAAAGTTAGCAGCATTCTGAGAGACAAACGGGAGTTGGGCAACGAATATCAAGTATTTTATGGAGATCAACTGAAACTTTGTATAGCACTGTTACAAATTAACTGAGCACTACAAAGTTGCTATCAACATCTTTTAAACGTAAATGACAATACGTCAGTATGTGGTGGAATAGTCTGTCCGAAACAAGGAAGAACACAGAGACCAAACAGATTGGAAGAGAATGTACGTCCTGACACTAAGACTGGTAATATGCCTTTTCTGTTTATAGGGTTCTACGAGCCTCATTATTTGTGAGTTAAGGATACATACATATATACATACATATCACCAAAATTTTAAAAAATGGTCAAATCAGCTGAAAATTACACCCCCCTACCTCCAAATCCCTCTTCCATAGTCCTCTTGGCCTTGCCAATACCCTATCCCAAACCTTTCTAAGTCCATGTGCCCTTGTCTGTGCCATCTTCCTAGTCCCCTTGTCTCCTGAGTCCTGCTCTCTGGCCCTGAGCCTCACTGAAACTTTCTCTTGGATTACCTGAGACCCAGTGGCCGTAATTCTGTCTAAATACCTGCCTTTCTTTTTCAATACCTGGCTGTATATGTCTCTCTTCTCGGACCGTCTTTCCTTCTTCCTTTGCTTGTTACCGATCCTACGATCGGCTTCTTGCTCCACCACTCTCCCATGCATGGTGAGATGAAGAAAGTCACAAATCCAGGCAGGCCCCACAGCTCCAACCTAGGCCCAACCTTTTGCTTCTTGCAATGTACCGCTGCGCCCGTCGATCCTATAGCCGGAATTCCGTAATGTACCACTCTGGATCTGACCAATCGGACGGAGATAGGGGGCAGGTGATTCATGAGAGGAATAAACTGGAGAGAAAGAACGAGAGGGCCAACAGGAGTGGTGGATGGGGCTAGTTTGATTGACATTATAATTCACTAATAAGTGGCTGACTTCCTGTTTCAATGGCAATGGAAGACTCATTCACTGCATTCAAATAAAAAAGGGGTGTGTGTGAGCGCTCCAAAATAACCCTAGACACGTACCAATTACGGAAGAGTAATATGACTCTAATTTATGCTATATATATATTTCATTAGATGATGCAGCAAATAAATCAGTAGGTGTCTACTGACAATTATCTCTCAGAGGTAATCAAGTGAGAGAAAAAATCAATTAAAAAGTTAGAATTCAATCCAATGAATAAATGCACAATGTGTAAACTAAAAAGAATAGAATAAAACAATAGGAACAACAAAGAATTCCATATAAACAACTCAAAGAATGAATTAATCAAAGTAAACAGTTCATAAAACCATCTGAACTACTATGAAAATGTGCAAAAATCCATTTAATAATTTTATAAAATAAGTGTACTAAAAATTGGATACATATTAAAACAATACACATCAATCACTGATAAATAAGTGTCAGTCAAACTGTAGCCGATATAGTTCGGCAAAATACAAAAGTCTGGGGGACCCTCTCTCTGGAGCAATCTCCAAAAAATCATTTGGATGCTCTAATTGATCCACAAAACTGAAGACCAAACAAACTAATGTAAAAACTGATGGAAAAATCGGTATAGAGGAGATCACCGACCTGGGGGAGTTCTGGAGCTCTTAAACCCGTCCTTCAAGGTGGAGATGGCTAAGGGTGTAGAAGGGGAATGCCCAAGTCCGTCTAAAACACTGAGAAAGACCCCAACAACTTACCCTGTTCGCCTGCCAGATGCCGGAGGAAGGGAGCACACCGAGAAAGCCCGCTAGGTGATGAATCCCGCTCTCAAAATCAGTGCTGTAAGAAGGGTGTAGTAGGAAAGCGAGACCCGATAGTCTACGCGTTACGTCTCCACTCAAGACTTTTTCAAGACTGATAAACATCGGGTACATGCTGGGTATATATACCCACACTCTGGGGGAATCTCTAAGTGACACATTATGACATTTTACTGAAAGGGGGGGAGGTCCTTCCTTAAAAAGGTCAAGTAGTCAGTCAATGCAATAATATATAAAGGGTTAACATTGAACCACCCTTGTCTTATTTATAATGTAATAAAATAATAAATAACTTGTTCCTAAAAAGGAAAAACATAATACATATGCACAACAAATAAAATAAAATACAAAAGTTCGTATTGAAAAATGAAAAGTTATTTGCTAAACATGCTACACAGTTGTCATATATTATAATGTTATAAGCATAGTCCTCAAAGTCATAGTATCTGGGAAACTCCAATGGGCTCTGATAAGGATTCATATAACTCCAAAGTCCATCACACTTAGTGGAATAATGATATGTATAAGAAAAGAGAAGAACAGGGTACTTACCCCCCCACCCTCTCCCACAAAAAAAAATCTGCTCAATTTCTTGATTCAACCCCTGTGGAAAAAGAGTTTTAAGCTTAAAAATCCAATACGTTTCTGCAGCAATTAAGGCTTTTTTCCTATTATCAGAATTCGTCTTAACTGGAATTTGTTAGATGCCCATTACTGAAATGTGTGTCATTATTATGAGCTGCTTGAAAGTGTCTGGCAATAGGATATTTTCTATCATTATGTAGGATCGCCCAGCTATGTTCCCTAAATTTTGCTTTTAAAGTCCTAGTGGTTTGCCCAACATAAAGTAAGCCGCAAGTACATATAAGTAAGTAAACCACAAAAACCGAATTGCATGATATCTTAGCATTGATAGTAAAACTTTGATCATTGGATTTAGGACCAAATTCAGATTGCCCATGACGTATGAATTGGCAGTTCAGACAACGTGTGAAGCCACATCTAAAGTTCCCTATTCTAGAATCTGAAAGAGTATTAGCCAGTTTGGCAGTCACTAGTTTAGATGGAGCTAGTATATTCTTAAGACTCATATTTTTTCTAAAGGTGACCCTGGGTTCCGTAGAAATACTAAAGTTCAACCAAGGATCTAAACGTAGAATAGGACAATGTTTCTGTAGGATCTGAATAATATGGTTATGAGCATTGTTGAAAACAGTGGTAAAAATCGAACCTTTATTCGTAGCAACATCTTTTGTACTTATATAGAAATTGTTTAGCTTCTTCCTCTTCATCATTGGTGGTTGTGCTTCCAACATCGAAGTAATAGACTGATGTAATTCAGACGGTAACAAATCCTTAGGGGGTACATTTACAGGCAGGTCTTCAGTACCCTGGTTGTAGTCGCCAAGGATCACTCGTGGGTCAAATTCCTTCTCTAAAAATCATTGGCATAAGTCCTTTGCTTCCTCCACAAAGTCCTCCAGAAAAGTGCAATTCCCCACATTCCCTTACTTAAATCACGGCCCTATACACTCTAAAAAGGGACAGACCTACATTTCAGGTCTATTGTTTTGCTTCATCTGCAATTTTACAAGGGGATTATTTATTAAACACAGAATTGTAGTGTTTTTAAAACCAAATTGTAATATTTAATTTGAACGGATAGATTTCCAACTCCACTCTAGTCACATCTTGGCTAATTTAGCCTAAATTTAGCAAAGCTGGTTGTGACAGACCCTCAGTCCCTGAGTTTTAAACTTTTAATCTCTTTGGTCATGTAAACCATTCATCTGGAAAAGATTCACATCTATTGTACTAATGGCTGTTCGAATAACGAATTATCTACGACCAACCACCCAGACCGGGAGCGCGGTGCTCACTGCCCTTATTAACACTCCTAACATTATAAATGATCAACTGGGTGGTCGACGTTCGTATGCACGAACACGTGGTGGCAGCCATCTTGGGATACAAATGCAGCCAGCTGTGCTTTGTCGTCGAGTGTATGAAACTAAAATCGATGACACGAACACCGCTGAGTCTTCCACTCCTCGTTCTGTTCGACAGTTAATGCACAAATGGAGCGCCGTTCGTTAGATACAATATACCGAACTAGCTATATCCAATGCTACTGTGGACGAACAGCCCCATTCGACTCTTTAAATGGATTTTGACTATACGAAAGAGACCGACAGCACAGCCTAATCCTCTGGAGCTATTTTGGGCATGAAAGCATGCCTGCAGTCAGTCAAAAGAGACTTCCACCTAACTTTCGAACCCCTGAAACGATCTGGGTGATATTTCAATATGTTGTTCCCCCAGATCAGGTCTTATCAGGGGATATATATTTTATGTGTTTCCCATATGTTTTCGGGGTGTTTGCAAAATTGGGTAAAAACTTGTATTTTTCGTTTGGAGATAATTAAGTTGATACAGTAATTAACTCAATTATCTCCCAAACAGAGGGGAGGGCTTGTGTACAGTAAGCGGGAGTGTTCAAGTGTAAAACTCTGTTTTTATTGGATTATTAATATTCATGTCCTGTGTCCCACAAGGTCCACCTGGGCGGTAACCTTGTGGGGAAAAACTGTATAAAAGAGCAGCTGTACCATTAAAACTCCAGTTCTTACTTTACCCTCAATCTAGAATCTTGTTTTTTATTGGAGGAAACTGCTATACAGCTATCACACTAGCTCTTGTAAGAGCTTCTCTACTTGGATGATTACTGGAATGCTGTGGAATGCTGTGGAATGCTGTGAAATATTACTGGAATACCCCTCACACTCCGGAGAAGGACACTCTCTAGTGGTGGGAACCACTCTACTCATCGGGGTAACTACACTGGTTTTCATTTTAATTCAGGTTGCCATTTAGTGAATGATCTCCAAGAGATAGCCAAAATGGTTAATATGTTTGGTGCACTAAATTCTTTTATTAAAGGGAAAGTAGCCCCATAACCACTACAGGTATAACCACTACAGGTATGTGTTCAAATGGCACTGTTCATTACTAAATTGTTTGACAGGTTACTTGCGGTTGATGCTAGGGACTCCTGGCTTCATTACCACTGTGGCGTGCTGTACTGGTTATGGTGCCTAGAGTCTCCCCTAAAGCAACACTCTACCATAACCACTACGTAATGCTATATGGGTTATGCTGTTAGATAAGTCCTGATGACAGCCCATTGTAATTAGGGAAATGATTTTTCAGTGCTTTGACTTCTGACTTCAGCCTCTTAACCACCGACTATGGACCATAGCCTAGATATAGGTTTTGTTTGTGGTATGGTGAGTATGGGGGGCAGTTGGGGACTTCTTCCTACTGGTATGCATTTGCCATGTTCCCCAATCACAAGTATAAACTTTCAATTTCCATATGTGCAGTTATTGAATCAATAACATTATAGAAAAAAAACTAATTTAAAATCATTTGGGGGAAAAAGGTAATTTTCGGTTTTGGTTTTCAGCCAAAGGCATCCTGAATTTTCGGTTTCGGTTTGAGCCCAGAATTTTAATTTTGGTGTATCCCTAATATATATATATATATATATATATATATATATATATATATATATATATATATATATATATATATATATATATATATATATATATATATTGGATTTCACACAGAATATGAATTGCACATTACTAGGTACAACTTTTCATGTACTGTCCAACAGCCAATAGAATTTGTTTTTCACAAAAACAAGACCTCGTCACCCACTCTTTTGCTATATCTTGTTTGCATTTAACCTAACTCATCATAAGCATGCACATGTGCGGAGCCAGATCATACAAAGATATAATAATAATAAGAGCAATAAGAGCAATAAAAAAACCCTAGGATATAAAAATGTCCACAATAAAACTTAAAAGAATAAAAAATACCAAATGGTATAGCACAGCCTCAAATGTGGCAATAGATCTTCTAATACTGGTATGGGACTTTCTTGGTAGATTCGCTTAATAGCAGAATATGAAAAGAAAGCAAAAACAGAGGCAAACCAATAGTGCAATATGGTAGTATGTGGTAGGACAAACGACACTTAGATGTCAACTCACATATGGTAGAGCTATAACCAGGTCTAGATAGAACAGCATGCAGTGGTATACAATCCCCACTTGCAGATTATCCCTATGGTTTAGGTTCACAGTAGAATGATGTTAAATCACAACTGGATAACGATGAGGTAGATCATACAGAATGACAAAAAAGCAGCCAATTGATAGAAAAGTATCAATAAGGTAAATTAAAATATACTTACAATAGAGTGAGCAGACTAACCGCTCTATGTATCAAGCCTGGGTGGTATAATCCCAACCAATCATAGTAGGTGACATGTGAGGTAAAAGTATAAAAATACTTTATTTTAACAACATCATAGAAAAAAAACACAATGCATTTCTCCCCTTAGGGCTTTATCAAGTGGTAAAAACAGATACCTGACATAACTGGGTTTATATAGGCTTTAAAACACTTAATTTTGGCACCAAAATGACGTCATTAATCACAGGACTTTCTTGGTAGCTACACTTAATAGCAGAATATGAATAGGAAGCAAAAACAGAGGCAAACCAATAGTGCAATATGGTAGTATGTGGTAGGACAAACGACACTTAGATAAGATGTCAACTCACATATGGTAGAGCTATAACCAGTTTTAGGTAAAACAGCATGCAGTGGTATACAATCCCCACAGCATGCAGTGGTATACAATCCCCACAGCATGCAGTGGTATACAACTCCCACAGTAGAATTATGGTATTGCCACCTTTGAGACTGTGTTGTACCATTTGGTATTTTTTATTCTTTCAAGTTTTATTGTGGACTCTTTTTATATCCTGTGTTTTTTTTTATTGATTTTATTATTATATACTATTGTGTTTGGAGAATATGAAAAAAAGGAAGAAAAATCAGCGCTCAACTGCCACACAAATAAATAAAAAAGGCAGCACTTCTCGGAGGGGAAGACTCCTATAATCCCCAGGTTATTAGAAGATAAAAACAAATAAAAAGATAAGAGTGCGCCTAAAAATTATAATAAAACATATGCAAAATATAAAATAATATAGAGTTTAAATTATTAAAGTAATAAAATTAAACAATAAGAAAAAGTCCAAAACACTTATCAAGAGTCCGTAATAGTAGGTTCTTTTGGGAAGACAAGGAGTCTTGAGACGTCTGGTGGTGTAGAATCTTCAAAATGGTAGGCTCGAATCCAGTGGAGAATATATGAAAGGGAAACAGAAACAGGAACTCCAATGGTACAGTATATCAATGAAAATGAAATTCTAGAATAGTGAAAATAGCCGTACTCACACTTTTCAGAGCTAGATTATAGCTCTGATATTATGCGCGTGAAGTGGAATGATCCCCACTCAAGGATATGCAGAAATAATGTTTGATTGGAGGATTTCTGGCCCAGATTCGGTGTTCGAATTGATATTATTCAACCCAAAATGAGAGAATGAGAATATAGTGCTCTCTGTATATGATTGAACGTAAGAATATAAAGTAAATAACTTACATTCTCTAGAGCAGACTCGTACTGCTCGGAGAAGACGTTTGGGTGGTATAATCCCCACCTATGGATTCTTTAGGCTCCTTGTGGATATAGGTCAGATGCAAAAAATAAAATAAAATGAAAGAAAATAAAGAAAATAAAGAAAAATGTCAATAAAGTATCTTATGCCAAATTAAATTCTTTATTATAAAGTAATTAATAAAATATCTAAAATATCTAAACGCGTTTCGCCTCAAAAGGCTTCTTCAAGTAGATGATAGTAAAAGCTTTTATTATTATCTACTTGAAGAAGCCTTTTGAGGCGAAACGCGTTTAGATATTTTAGATATTTTATTAATTACTTTATAATTAATAATTGTTTCTGTTTCCCTTTCATATATTCTCCACTGGATTCGAGCCTACCATTTTGAAGATTCTACACCGCCAGACGTCTCAAGACTCCTTGTCTTCCCAAAAGAACCTACTATTACGGACTCTTGATAAGTGTTTTGGACTTTTTCTTATTGTTTAATTTTATTACTTTAATAATTTATACTCTATATTATTTTATATTTTGCATATGTTTTATTATAATTTTTAGGCGCACTCTTATCTTTTTATTGTGTTTGGAGTATTTTTCTTGGCGTTACCTGTATATTGTTGTTTGACTTGTTCTAGTTTTCTTGGGGTTGGAGGGATTCCCCTATTATCAGGTATGCTACCTTTCATCCTAGTGTTCTTAGTTTGTTTAGCACTGCTCTATTCCTTGTTCAGTTTACTCCTTACATTTGCACTCACAAAAAATGTTTAGGTGCGTGCTATTCGAAGAAGTTATATTCCAGAAAGATTAGTCCTGTTTGTACGATGGATTTAATAGGTATACGTACCTCTTTAAGGTTTTATTTCACAACATGTAAAATAAAAATAAAATGAATTTCCTGATACTGTATTTTCATGAAAATCTGAATCAGTAAAACAAATAAAAATGTTTTATTCTCTTTTGATTAACCCCTTAAGAATGGAGGCAATTGCCCACATTCTGAACAAAAATAAAATCTTTAATTTGAGCTACAAGTGTGTTCCACCATCATTTGAGGGTTTCTACAAAGAATTGTAGGGCATGTTCTGGGCAACACTTGTTGAAGCCTAATTAATAAATAGAGAAAAACACAAGAGGCCGGACGGTAGGGAGAAAATCTTACCCACCTCCCGTCTCTTTAGTAAATAAGGCCCATAATGACCCACCATTTCTCTATTGCTGTTATTCTCTTGGGTTCTCCACTAATCTGGTGAGGTGTGCATTGTTTAGCATACCGTCCTTTCTGTTAGCATCTCTACTTTATGAGGCTAATCATTAGTCTTTTAGTATGCTACACCTCTCTCCATATGAGATTCTAGATACCTTTATTTGTCTGTTCCCAGGCTTTTAATAGACTATAATAAAGTTTTTTTTGTTATTTTCATACTTACTGTTGAGATTGGACTGGGTCCTTCTCCTATTGGCTATCTTCTAGTAAGGTAGCTTTTGGGAATTATTTTTTACTTGTTGAAGCCTGCCCACGTTCAGGGCATGACTTCTTTGCAAAACTTTTCCACCATCAGATAGCCCACCCATGTTTGGGGCTGAGTTTTACAATAGCACTCCCACCATTGGAATCGCCCGCCCATCCTTTAGATGTACTGCTCCTGCAATAATATTATATCATTGCGCTCACCACCCCACATGGTGTTACATTGTCTCCTCCATGTTATACTTTTCCAGTTGATCACATTGTGATTAGTGATGTCGCGAACCCGAAATTTTCGGTTCGCGAACTTCCGCAAATGTTGGCGAACCGCCATAGACTTCAATGGGCAGGCGAATTTTAAAACACACAGGGACTCTTTCTGGCCACAATAGTGATGGAAAAGTTGTTTCAAGGGGACTAACACCTGGACTGTGGCATGCCGGAGGGGGATCCATGGCAAAACCCCCATGGAAAATTACACAGTTGATGCAGAGTCTGGTTTTAATCCATAAAGGGCAGAAATCACCTAACATTCCTAAATCACAATGAATATGGATTGACACCTGACATATGACATATTGACACCTTGCATATGGATTGACACCTGTCCTCAGAGCCCCTGATGCACACGACACAGAGCAGAATAGGGACTGGTCCCCCTACATAGGGTCACTTGGCAGATATGGATTGACACCTGTCCTAAGGATCCCTGATACACACTGACACAGAGCAGAATAGGGACTGTTCCCCTTACATCGGGTCACTTGGCAGATATGGATTGACACCTGTCCTAAGGTTCCCTGATACACACTGACACAGAGCAGAATAGGGACTGGTCCCCCTACATAGGGTCACTTGGCAGATATGGATTGACACCCGTCCTCAGAGACCATGATACACACTGACACAGAGCAGAATAGAGACTGTTACCCCTACATAGGGTCACTTGGCAGATATGGATTGACACCTGTCCTCAGAGACCATGATACACACGGACACAGAGCAGAATAGGGATTGTTCCCCCTACATCGGGTCACTTGGCAGATATGGATTGACACCTTGTTACAAACTGCTATTTGTAACGGGCCCTTTAAATGGCAAATTGCCCTGCTTCCCAGGGCTGTGGAGAAGCCTATTTGCAAGCCTCCTCCCGCATGACTATGGCCCCTGGGAGATTGTGAAAATGTATGCACTTTTATTTGGTGTGTATGGCCCTTTAAGACTGTCGGTGGGCATATTGGGGCTTATGGACTCTTTATGTGACTGGTGCTGGCCCTTAAAACACCTTTTTTGGGACATCAGGAAGATTGGGACACTGCCCCTTTAAGGCCGTGTCCCCAGACTTGTTGGGGACACTGCCCCTTTAAGACGGTGTCCCCTGTGTCCCCAGACCTGGTGCAAACCCTTTGTGCCTGCCTGGTTATTTCCCACTTGGTTCAGTAAATGGGGCTTACTGAACCAAGTACCACACAGGCAGACCACCCAGAAGTGGAAGTGTGCAGGCAATTTACCTCCCAGAAGCTGCGGTTAACCGCAGCTTAATTGACAATGCTGGAGGTCTTTGTTCGTTTGCTGAACACGTGGCGGCGGCCATCTTTGATCATTCGACGAGGTCAGCGGTATGTGTAGCCAAATTCATGGAACTAAAATCGGCTACACATTTCCGCGAACACCGCTGAGCTCTACCTTCTCCCCTACTGGTTTTACAGCTGCAGAGACTAAGTCCCATTCGGCGATGGGACTTAGTCTTTTTTCAGCCTGAAATAGACCGACCGCACAGCCCAAATCTATGGAACTGTTTTGGGCAGGAAAATGTGCTTGCGGTCGGTCATAAAGGGACCTCCAGCTAACTTTTTAACCCCTGGATGTATTTGGCTGATTTTTGGTTATGTTTATGTTTTAAGTGTGCTGATTCCAAATATGTAATTATGAAGATGGGATGTGTAGTTTTAAAGTTACAGTGTATGGCTAAAAACTGTATTTTTACTGCCTGTGTTTAATTATGTTAATCTCTTCCCAAACGTCATTTCGTTCAAAGTGGAGAGAATGTTAAAAAAATATATTTTTGTTCAGAGTGTGAGAAATGCTTTTCAGCCGCTTCTAATCTTAAGCATCATTTGAGGAGCCATACAGGAGAGAAACCTTATTTGTGGTGTGTTTAGTATTGTTCTGATCAGTTTAATACCTTCCGCGTCTCCTATCAGTGGACGTGTATATGGCAGCCATTTTAGGAACCGTACACCTGGGACCCGAGCAAGGTCACCTCGTTCAACAGGCTTGCAGCGTATCCTCCAGGAAGAAGAGCCTGAACCCTTACCGGCTGCACGTGTCTTACCTGTACATGGAAAGCTGCTCTGGTTCCTTGATGAGCCAGCTGCCCGTGAGTTAACATGTCCCGTGGAGAAGCACTCTGTCCTGTAAAGCCTCACCAAAAAAAAGGAGTGGTGTGTTTTGTATTGTTCTGATCAGTTTAATACCTTCCGCGTCTCCTATCAGTGGACGTGTATATGGCAGCCATTTTGTCAGATTCAAGTTCTTGTGCCCCACAGTTAAAAATAACATTCAAATGACAATTCATGACAGATCACACAAGTGAATAGCCCTGCCAACGTCTTCTCAGAATTTTTTCGTTTTCTATGAAGAAATAGAAATGCAATAGCAGAATAGAGACTGTTCAGTTTAATACCTTCCGCGTCTCCTATCAGTGGACGTGTACACGGCATTGATTTTTGTAACAGGGAGATGGAAGAAGAGGCTTGGTCGGTTCTCTTACTGCAAATTTGGGGCACTGCGCGGTCAAGCTAATGTGACACCAGATAGGAGTGGTGTGTTTAGTATTTTCTATCAGTTTAATACCTTCCGCGTCTCCTATCAGTGGACGTGTACACGGCATTGATTTTATCTAAGCCGTAAACTTTTGCATAGCGAAGTAGATTCACTGCCATTGAAAAGGAGTGCATGGCGGTGGTGTGGGCCCTCAAAAAGCTGCAACCTACTTGTATGGACAACCGTTTACCTTACTCACAGATCACAACAAATTTGGGCACTGCGCGTGCAATCTAATGTGCCACCAGATAGGAGTGGTGTGTTTAGTACTATTGTTATCAGTTTAATCACTGTTACGTCCCCTATCCGTTGATGTGGAGCAAGACGCAGCAGCAGAAGAGGACTCAGCCGAGGAGGTTATGGAAGAGGATGAAGTAGGAGGAGTAGAGGAGGTGGCAGCAGGCCTGCCTGCAAGTCGTGGCAGTGTCACGATGGTGCTTGAAGATAACTAACTGCTATTCAATCCATAACAGTGAAAAAAGTTTTTTGTTTTGAAATCCAAGCTATTATGACACCAGATATGAGTGGCACTGTAAACTGGCAGAGTACACGCTGTAGGGCTGACACACCTGCTTGAAGATAACTAACTGCTATTCAATCCATAACAGTGAAAAAAGTTTTTTGTTTTTAAATCCAAGCTATTATGACACCAGATATAAGTGGCACTGGTCACCATATCCACTGTTAGCGTAACACACCTGCTTGAAGATAACTAACTGCTATTCAATCTAAAACAGTGAAAAAAGTGTTTTTTTTTTAAATCCAAGCTATTGTGACACCAGATATAAGTGGTGGCACTGGTCACCGTATCCACTGTTAGCGTAACACACCCGCTTTAAGGACACTGACTGCTATTCAATCTATAACAGTAAAAAAAGTTTTTTGTTTTTAAATCCAGCTATTGTGACACAGGATCTAATTAGTGGCACTTGTCAGCGTATCCACTGTTAGCGTAACACACCCGCTTTAAGGACACTGACTGCTATTCAATCTATAACAGTGAAAAAAGATTTATTTTTTTTTAAATCCAAACTATTGTGACACCAGATCTAATTAGTGGCACTGGTCAGCGTATCCACTGTTAGCGTAACACACCAGCTTTAAGGACACTGACTGCTATTCAATCTATAACAGTGAAAAAAGTGGTTTGTTTTTAAATCCAAGCTATTGTGACACCAGATCTAATTGGTGGCACTGGTCACCGTATCCACTGTTAGCGTAACACACCCGCTTTAAGGACACTGACTGCTATTCAATCTATAACAGTGAAAAAAGTTTTTTGTTTTTAAATCCAAGCTATTATGACACCAGTTAGTGGTGGCACTGGGCACCGTATCCACTGTTAGCGTAACACACCCGCTTTAAGGACACTGACTGCTATTCAATCTATAACAGTGAAAAAAGTTTTTTGTTTTTAAATCCAAGCTATTGTGACACCAGATATAAGTGGTGGCACTGACTGGGGAAATGGGCACAGTATGCACTGTGAGCCTGACACAGAAGCTGGCAGCAGTGGCAGACAACTAAGTGCAATTACATTACATAGAAAAAAAAAAAAAAAAAGCATACCCTAACCCTAACCTAGCTATGCTTTTCCCTATCTAATGAACAGCAGCTACACTTTCCCTCCTCTTACTAAGCATGCAGCTTGAGAATGAATCTAAAATGGATGCCTTCCAGGAGGTGGGAGGGTCTGCTAGGGAGGTGTGCTGCTAATTGGCTGGAATGTGTCTGCTGACTGTGAGGTACAGGGTCAAAGTTTACTCAATGATGACGAATAGGGGGCGGGTCGAACCGCGCATATGTTCGCCCGCCGTGGCGAACGCGAACATGCTATGTTCGCCAGGAACCTTCGCCAGCGAACCGTTCGGTACATCACTAATTGTGATTAACAAGCAGACACATCTGCTTGTATCCTCACTCTAGAGGTTACTCTACATTCTGATTGGCTTAGACACCTGTCAATCTCATTGCCTGATTCCTATAGGTCTCTGGCAATCCAATGGTTGTTCAGAGGCGTGCTATTTAAACTCTTGTATCCCTGGACTCTGTTCCCCCTTGAAATGCAGCCTGATTGGTGAAACTCATGTCAAGGCTTCACTCTGTATCTTACTTATAGTTATATTAAATTCTTTATATTTAATTTATATTAAATTCTCAGCGCTGTACTTAGCGCCAGGCTGACAAGGCATTTGCCTTGGGCGGCACTTTCAGGGAGGTGGGGAAAAAAGCCGCCCCCAAACATCCCGACAAATGCCTTGTCAGCCTATTGTTCACTTTGGGGCCCCTCGAGGCTGGCATCTGATCAGGTCGGAGGTGGGTGGCGAAGGAGGGCTTTCCCCTGAGCGCTTTCTACTCAGCTCCCTCACGCACCCTGCAATGATGCTGGAGCCGGAATATGACATCACTCCGGCCCCGGCATCACTAAAAGGCGCAAGAGAAAAATAGAAACATAGAATGTGACAGCAGATAAGAACCACACGGGCCATCTAGTCTGCCCAATTTTCTAAATACTTTCACTATTCCTTGGCCTTATCTTATAGTTAGGATATGCCTATCCCACACATGCCTAAACTCCTTTACTATGTTAACCTCTACCACTTAAGCTGGAAGGCTATTCCATGCATCCACTACCCTCTCGGTAAAGTAATACTTCCTGATATTATTTTTATGTTGATTCCCTTTATGTATTTAAATGTTTTTATCATATCCCCCCTGTCTCGTTTTTCCTCAAAGCTATGCATACTAAGTTCCTTTAAAATGTCCTTGTCAGTTTTATCCTGCAATCCATGAACCAGTTTAGTAGCCCTTCTCTGAACTCTCTCCAAGGTCTCAATATCCTTCTGGAGGTACTCCAAGTGAGGTCTCACTAGTGTTCTGTACAATGGCATGAGCACATCCCTCTTTCTACTGCTAATACATCTCCCTATACAACCAAGCATTCTGCTAGCATTTCCTGCTGCTCTATTACATTGTCTGCCTACCTTTAAGTCATCAGAAATAATCACCCCTAAATCCCTTTCCTCAGATGTTGAGGTTAGGACTCTATCAAATATTCTGTACTCTGCCCTTGGGTTTTTTACAATCAAGATGCATTATCTTGCACTTATCCACATTAAATGTCAGTTGCCACAACACTGACCATTTTTCTAGTTTACCTAATCATTTGCCATTTGGCTTATCCCTCCTGGAACATCAACCCTGTTACATATCTTAGTATCATCAGCAAAAAGACATACCTTACCATGAAGACCTTCTGCAATAGCACTAGTAAAAATATTAACCCCTTAAGGACACAACTTCAGAAAGAATATTTCCATCATGTGTCCTTGAGGGGTTAAAGAGAATGGGTCCAAGTACAGATCCCTGAGGTACCCCACTGGTGACAAGCCCATGCTTTGAATATACTCCATTGACTACAACCCTCTGTTGCCTGTCACTCAGCCACTGCCTTACTCATTCAACAATATTGGAATCCAAACTTAAAGATTGCAGTTTATTGATAAGCCTTCTATGTGCAACAGTGTCAAACGCCTTACTGAAATCTAAGTAAGCAATGTCTACTGCACCACCCTGATCTATTATTTTAGTTACCCAATCAAAAAAATCAATAAGATTAGTTTGGCATGATCTCCCTCAAGTAAACCCATGTTGTCTCTGATCTTGAAATCCATGTGATTTTAGATGTTCAACAATCCTATCCTTTAACATGGTTTCAATTACTTTCCCCACTACTGAAGTAAGGCTTACTGGCCTATAGTTGCCCAACTCCTCCCTACTACCTTTCTTGTGAATGGGTACAACATTTGCTAACTTCCAATCTTCTGGAACTACTCCTGTTAACAATGATTGGTTAAATAAACCTGTCAATGGTTTTGCTAGTACACCAATAAGCTTTTTTAATAACTTTGGGTGTATTCCATCAGGTCCCATTGACTTATTTGTCTTTACTTTTGACAGTTGAAATAGAACCTCTTCCTCTGTAAACTCAGATGTAACAAATGACTCATTGTCCTTTTTCCTAACTGAGGTCCCTTTCCTTCATTTTCATCTGTAAATACTGAACAAAAATATTAATTGAGGCAGTCAGCTAGACCTTTATCCTCTTCTACATACCTTCCTTCGTTTGTTTTTAATCTAACTAATCCTTGTTTTACTTTCCTTTTCTCATTTATGTATCTAAAAATGTTTTGTCCCCTTTTTTTACTGACCGTGTTATTTTTTTTCTTCTGTGTGTGATTTGGAAGCTCTTATAACTTGCTTAGCTTCTGTCTGCCTAATCTTGTAGATCATTCTGTCTTCCTCACTCCGGGTTTTTTATCATTACTAAATGCTAACTTTTAGTTTTTTACTATTTTAGCCACATTTGCGGAGTACCACAGTGTTTTCTTGAATGTTTTGCTTTTACTGACAAGCCTAATGCAATTTTCTGCTGCCTTCAGCAGTACAATTTTTAAATAATACCATTTCTTTTGGACTCCATTTAAATTGCTCCAGTCTGATAATGACTCCTTTACACATATTCTAATTTTAAAAAAGTTTGTTTTTGTAAAGTCTAAAACTTTGGTTTTTGTGTGGTGTGACTCAGTCACTGTTCTTATATTAAACCATACTGACTGATGATCACTGGATCCTAAACATTCACCTACAGTAATATTAGATACCAAATCTCCATTTGTTAACACTAAATTTAGTATGGCCTCTTTACGAGTTGGTTCCTCAATGATTTGTTTTAGAGACAATCCCAGTAGGGAGTTTAGAATATGTGTGCTCCTGGCACAAGCAGCTATTTTGGTTTTCCAATTAACATCAGGAAGATTAAAGTCACCCATGATGATAACTTCCCCCTTTATTGTCATTTTAGCTATTTCCTCAACTAGTAGATTATCTAACTCTTCTATTTGTCCTGTGGGGCCTATAAATCACACCTACATGAGTTACTGTGTGATTACCATATTCTAACTTAACCTAAACGGACTCTATGTTCGCCTCACTAACTTTTATTAGGCTTTTATTAGTGTGATAAAACTTATTTTAAGGCGACGGAGTATTGGCTACAAACTAGTCAGAAGGGCCAACAAATAAGGTAGAAATTGAATTATACAAATAAGGACTATTTTAGAAAGCAGATTGATATTTTAAATGATACATTTGTAAACAAACATTATTCCAAGGACCTGCAAGATAGAGATGTGAGGATATTTATGGGTTAATAAATATTAAAAATAATATTTTAATAAAAATTATCAAAAATGTATTTAATATTTTTTATTATATCAAAAATTGATATCTTGGCACTGTTCCCCGATAATGATATAAAACTGAGAATTACCCACGATTTTAATTCTCTTAGATCCTAGAGGAAGTTTCACTAGATGATTTTTACTTCACACAGTAATGACAAATTAATTATAAAAATACAATTTATTGGGACAATAATAATAAAAATAATATATGTAACATGCTGACAATAATCAGTGACTATTTAGATATAACATAATTATAGAATATGGCAGTGGTTTAACACAATATAGAAAGCTAAATAGCAATGGTTGTATGCAATTTAACAAGATTTACGGTAGGACACTCCACTTAGAAACCAAATTCATAGAGAAGATAGAACTTCACAGAACACACAGCAGTGCAGCGTAAAGCAATAAAAATTTCGCCAGTCAAATCACACTGAATTCATTCTTCCACTGCTGGCTTCAATCCTCATAGGCAAGATATCCTATTATATTGCAATTTTACAATTAAAGTAATTTTCATACCAGATCATTTGACCATTCCTCTGTCCATCCAATAAGAATAATTCTGCCAGATTTTACATTTACAGAATTTTAACTTTCCTAATTAAGATTCACTATCTTATATCAGAACAAGTCGATACTGTAAGGATATGAAATAGTTAAACTCTTTTTGCTTTATATGCTTTAAAATAATGTTTGAAATAATTATGCTGGCTTTGGCAGATGTATTTTGTACCAAGGTCTTCCTTCTAGAGGATGTGCGACCTCGCTCGACCTCAGGATGTTCCTGTTCTGTCTTTATTCAAATGCTTATCTTCTACTGCCACAGAAGTATGTACTATCAACTATAAGGAAGCGATAAATATCGCTGCTTGCGTGACAAACTGTGTATAAATGCTAGCCCTGAAAATACACTCATTTGAGAATCTTGTTAAAGCACATGTCTTGTATCTGTGTCTTATTGCTAACATGATGCTCCATCAATATTGATTATGGTGACCGGAAGAATCGAGAATTGAGGGGAGTTGAGTCCAGAACAGCATTAACCCTTTCAGATACCTCTGGATAAAAATTTGGTATGCTACATTTGGCAAATTTACCGTTAATATATTGTTATCTTTATTCCACCAGCAGGAATGAAATTTTTATAACCATATATTCCTTAGCTAATTATGATTTCTAATAATTGAAATATGACCAAGATTTATCCAGATATATATTCCTGTTAGTAGTGAAATTAATTAATTTAATTTAATTACATAAAACCAGCATAATTACCAGTTAGGTTGTAGATTTTCTATCAGATGTGTAGATATGTCACAGGAATTTCGAATGCAAGTATGGTGAGAATTGTGGAAAATAGAAAAGTTTTCAGAATTCTGAAGTTGTGTTAATTGGAAAAGATAAAGAATTAGGTGTGTCCAAGAGAGTGTTTGAGAGTCTGGAAGTCACAAATGGCTCCCACCTTGAGTCCAGTACAAGAGTCAGAATATGTAAGTCCCCGAGAGTTTTCGAGAGTCAGGGAATCAGAATCCCCTCTCTTCCCTTTGTCCTTACTTTTTAAAGGGGAAAACTCTCTGCATGTCACTAGTTGATAGGACCAATAGGGAACTGTGGGTGTGTCTTCCCTACAGACTATCATCAAGATTTTGGTTAGTAGGTGGCGCAATTACATCCCCAAAAATTCTTGTCATGGGGTCCATTTACCTTTTTGTATAATGGGTTAACTGAAATTTGTGATGCTTTTTACGTCATTTTTGTTATCTTTATGGCTACTATATATCAAAGAACCTGTCAACTTCAAAGCGTTTTCCCAGTCTGGGTGTCTGCAATTTTGGTCATAAAATTAGATTTGACATTTCCTAACCTTAATTTCACCCTTTCTCTTACAATGGAACTAGTAATGTTCCGTTATTTTTTTTAGAAAGTCAAATGAATTACTTAGTGCTATCTGGTGTCTGTCTGGTTTTCTTGTCTTGTTTACATAAGTCGCATTCCTTAGCTCAGACTTAAATGAATAGAGTGATAGAGAGAGAAATCTTGTATCTGTCTTAGCCTTGTAATACAAAATGGAGTCACCTCTGTTCTGAGGGTGACTGGCAGTATACACTTTTAATTTTTGTCTTAACACAAAATGTCTGCCGATATAAATATACTGACAGAGCAGAAAAAAAAACAGAAAAAGAGAAGATATTTGAAAAGAAAAACTTGAAAGCGAGGGTTCAGGTTTTGCGTTAGCATTTTCAACTAAATACAATATTAGCAATTAAAAAAGCAAAAGAGAAATGTTGGTCTATATTAAAACAGGATAGATTTGTAGGGGAAAGTTTACCTAATAAACTTACAGTGATCATCTACATCTCTCTGAAATCCCAGGGCTCACAGAAGCCTTACATCAGGACTGCTCCCAGCAACGGGAGAGGTTAGATGCTCTATAGTCTCATCCTTCACTCCTTCAGTGAGTGGAATGGGCCAGTGAGGGATATATTTAATCTCCTCACCAGACTATGAAGGGAAAAGAAAAGATCCTGGGCTACATTTGTGACTCCTGCCCCAAGCCCCCACTATGGACAAAAGCAGACCTGTAGTTCCATACCCACTGCACTTTTGAGCATACGCAGGGCCGACCGTAGGCCATTTGGTGCCCTCTGGGAAAAATCTTCACAGCGCCCTCCCCCCTCCTGATCATACCTCTTCATCATGTATAGTGTGTGTATAGGGGTGTAGTTTTTCTATAGGGGATTTATTAAATTAAATGTTATTTCAAAACAAATATTAATTCCCCCTTCCCTGTTAGTACCTTGCAGATAGGGAGGCATGCTGATCTCTGGTGGCTGGGAATCTGACAGTCACACACAGTTATAGGCACAGTCACACACACACACACATGCTGTTACAAGCAGACATACAGGGCTGCCCTCAGGGGGTGACAACCATGACGATTGTCACCAGTGTTAATTTTGTCGACTAACGATTTTAGTCAAATTTTAGTCAACTAAAATGTTTGAGACTTAGTCGACTAAAATTAGACTAAAACTAAAGCAATTCAGATGACTAGAATACGACTAATGCTAAAATGGCATTTTAATCAAAAGACTATGATTAAAACTAAATTGAAATTTAGTTTTAGTCATAGTCCACCAAAATTAGCACTGCACAGAGTCGCTATGGAAGGGGCAAAAGAGACAAACCAGGGCTTGGGAGAGAGACACCTAGAGAGGCTGGGAGGACACAAAAAGAGGGGCTGGGGAAGAGGCAAAAGAGACAGATCGTGTGTGTGTGTGTGTGAATCTATCTGTGTACTTTTGTATCTATATGTGTATCTGTGATTGTGTCTGTGTGTGTATTCTGTGTCAGTGTATGTGTATCAGTGTGTGTGGAAATGTATACACTTCACACAAATGCACACCTGCATTCAAACACCAACATTCACACACCTACTCCATACAAAAAATGTATTACATTCAAACACAAATTGTGTGTGTGTGTGTGTGTGCATGTTTGGAACACAGGAATATATATAAACACACATGCACACTCACACAATATACACACAGTGCATCCACTACATACACACTGCATTTACTACACATGCACTAACACACACTGCAGCCAATACACAAACACACACTGCATCCACAAAAAACACACACCCTGTATCCACTCTACAAACACTACTTCCTTGTGGGCAAATTTAGAGGAGGGGTCATTTGGGTGGTATTTGGAGGCGGGCCCTGAGGGTGGGCTTGGTGGCCTTAAATTGTGTTAGGGGCCTCAAAAATTCCTGATGGCGGACCTTCAGACAGATATGCATACACAGTTGCAGACAATCACACACACATACATACACACAGTTAGATAGTCACACACATTACAGGCAGACAGACACATAGTTACAGGCACAGACATACACACACAGCTGCAGGCAGTTACACACAGACACAGTTACAGACAGACACACACAGTTACAGGCAGGCAGTGACATACTGTTACAGGCAGTCATCCACAATGTTACATTCAGTCACACACACTTATAGGCACTTACACACACACAGTTACAGACTGTCACACACACGCACACTTACAGACACACACAGTTACTGGCAGTCTCACACATGTACAGTTACACACAGTCACACATGCACACACACAGTTACAGGCAGTCACACACAGTTACATACAGTCACACACACACACATACGTACAGTCACACTCACATATTTACAGGCAGACATACACACTTACCTCTTGCCATTATACCTGATACCTGTTAATTGGGATAGCAGGGGCTCCTTCCTGCTTCCCACTTAGTGTGTAGAGGTTAAGGGCAGCGGGTGCTTTTAGCTCAGTCACCCCTGCCCTTTTAGCTCTGCCTCCAACCCTCACTAAGCTCCTCTGCTGCTGCACTGCCTTTTTAGTGTTTGCTTTTTTTATTTAGATTAATGAAGTTCTCCACCAGGATGGGCAGACCTGCAATGTAGGGGTGCTCTATACATGCCCTCATTCCTATCACCTGGGGCAGGTGCGAGCTATGTCAGCAGCATGGCGCCCCCTGCACGCATGGCACCTTGCCACACAGCTTGCACACCCCTCAGGTCGGCCCTTAGCATACATCACTACTAGGGATAAATGCAAAATAAGGGTGCATTCAGTATTTTTCTGTTAGATATCCAAGCACACAAAAGCGTGCTTGGATTATCTTGGGATGGTGAAGTTGCTCAAATGTAGCAGTATAGCAAAAGTAATTTTATTTACTTACCGCTACTTCCCATTTCGTAAATACTGAAATAGCATTTACTGGGGTGACACAATATGGAGGAACTGTCTCTCCTCTGGCAGTGAAACTTCCTCTTTAAATATGTGACAGATATCTTGTGACTTGGATCAGCTATCTCAATAAAGAAGTGGAAATAAGAAATAAAAAAGACAAACCTCTTATGAATGTAATCAAATAATCTCTTCATATGTTAAAAGTGCTTTTGAATAATTTTAAAGGCCATTTTGAAAAGGACAGAGTAGGAAATTGCGCACAAGTGTATACTGTTCTATCATTTTATCAAATGTTAATGTGGTGAAAGATATCTTTGCTCTTATACATGAACTATTAATCATACAAAATATTTTACTTTCAGCCAAGATAAAATGCTTTTGTAGGGGACGTTTATGCAATGAATTATGTTGTGTCACTAGATGTTTATCACATCACCACACTACATGACTGAAAGTTTTTCCCTGTGGAGGCAGTGATTGATGGTAACAGAAAAGTATATCTTTGATACGCATTTACTTTGAACATGAATTTGTAATAAATGCTATTATGACTTCCAGATGATGGAATTTGCCAGCTGTAGAACTGTCACTCATAGTCACATTAAGCAAGTTATTTCAATGCGGGCTCCAGAAAATACTATGACATCAACATCTATCTACCCCATCAGCATGTGACCTTGATGAAGTCTATTTAACTAGATAGCGTGATTTCCTCACAGAGGTTCTGCCTATTGCATAGTTTTACATTCTGTTTTCAAATGAGGAGAGACAGAAGTCCAACACTCATCAAGGAAGTACCTGATAAGGATATGCATTTTCTGCCTATTCATCTGAAATGTATTTTCATTTAACTCTTTTTGAGAGACAAAGCTGCAAGCTTCTCTAAGCAATGTATAGCTTAATCTTCTACAAGAGTAATACTAATATTTTATCTTATGTGTAATAAATACTTTCAGCTTTGTTAACGTTTAGGACATTTAAAAAACACTGTTTTGGTTGTAAAGGATCCCTTGATCTTATATCCCCTAATATTGTGGGGAGTAATTAAGGGTTATTAGTTAAATATAATGCACTACATTTTTTGTCTGAGGCTAAAAGATGCCTCCTAACCGCTCCTATTTAGGAGGGACAATCCCTATTTTAGACCCAAATTCTCCCTTCCCTCTTTTCTATTCTGATGTCTGGGAGCACCATTTTGTTGAAGTGCCTGTGTGTTTTGCAGAGCTTCAAAGTAAAAAAAAAAACAAAACACAGGAATGTGTCTTTAAAGGCTTAGTTCTATAACTGCTTTAGTGATTTAAAGTGGTGATGGAGTCTGTATGTGCAGTGTTTTTGCCAGTTAACTCCACCTCCGGCATCATGGGTTGTCAACAGCCAGTCTGAAACAAGAGACCTGGTTAATGTCAGTTCTGTGTAAATTACATTGCACAGACACCTAATTATTGGCGGAGAGTGGTAAGACAATGAATGAGCAGCAGGATCAATATTTGGTTTCTGCAGCTCTGCAGTAGCTGGATGTTGTAAACCTGCCTACATGAGATCTCAAATGAACCAGGTAAAGATGGCAAACCATTGTAAAACTGTTTTCTCCATTACCTAGGGTTCTCCTACCATCTTAACTACTACAGCAGGCTTTAACTGCGTTAATGTGTTTAGAAATCAGTGTGTAAATAAGATACATTGCACTTGTCCTAAAATATATTTTTGTTGCATAAATTGTTATGAGTCACCTAAAATGTCTCAGAACAACCTTGCCCCGGATTACACCCCCAATTACAGCCTTAAAATTAAAATGCTCATCTTTGTGTTTGCGAAATTGTGGAGGGTATGGTAAAATCATCAGAAAGGACCTCTTTCTGTTTTACATTGTGGAAAATGTCCATATACAATGGTTGATTAGCATGTAGGGAAAGCACAGACTAAACCACTAGGATGGTGGTGGATTCTGCAGAAAACGCCCAGTGGGCCTCAATAGCCAAGGACCAAGGCCAGCAGGGCAGATCCTTTCATCTACCCTGCTGGCCCATGCAGAGCCAGCCTTGCTGTAAGCCCTCTCTGGCTGGTGAGGAGATCAAAGATCTCCATCACCAGCCCTCTGGCACTTAGTTCCAGCAGAGGGAGGGAAGGACCTGGGAGGCTCTGTGTTCTTCCCACAAGCAGGCTAGTCAGAGTGTTGACATGATATAATACTGTGCTCACAGGAGAACAGGAACATCAGCCTGCAGCCGTAGGAGCTAAAGTGAACATGCCCCCACTGTGCCTCCAGGACTTGCAGATTTATGTCCCCCATCCCTGGTAAAAGGTAAGAAGAAGGGAGGGGGAGACATTAAGATAGAATTTCACATCTTACCCACCTACACACAGCAAAGGCCCTATGCACCCTTAAAACACAAACACACACTACACCCCTCACACAAACACACTTTCCCCCTTACACACACACAGACACACACAACACCCCTCACACACACACAGACTGTCCCCCTCATACACACACACAGACTGGCCTTCTCATTCAAACTGCCTTCTCACATACACTGCATCCTCACACACACTGCCCCCCTCACACACGCACAGACTGCCCCCTCACACTCCCCTTGCCCCCTCACACACAACTGCCCACCTCACACAAGCACTGGCCATTCACACACGCACAGAAAAAAAAATGGTTACTGCGGCACTGGTGAACGGTAAGGACATTTTACCATCAACAAAGATACAAAAGTGGGCGCAAGGTATTAAAAGGTTGACTGCCCCGGACTAAACAGTGGGATTTAACATGCAGTAATGTCAGAATAACTCATCATATGTGAAATCTCTACCCAAATAACACAAATCACCTTTAGGTCAAATGTGAATGTAAGTGAAACAAAATAAATAGAAGGCTCAAAGAGCTTCTGCTATCGATGTCCTAGTCTTTCCATTAAAAAAAAAATCTATGCAGCAAAATATGCTATGTATTAGATTACAGTTGTCTCATAAACTTCACAAGACAAAGATGGGAAACTAACATTGTGGCCTTGCCAACTACTTGGCCTCAGTATTAGCTATCATTATCACAATATCTTATCTCTTGGTTATAACTCTTAATTTTATGCCATTTGAAGCACAGAATTGTTATGACTTCTTATGCTGACAGTCAATGGTGTATACTGGTTTTGTGCTGCCCTAGGCAGGACAAAACTCAGGTGCCCCTCCTCCCACCCCCGCGCCACCCCCACCCAACCCTTCCACCCACCCCACACATTCACTGACAGATACGCATACACCAGCTAACAGAAACACACACTCGCTAACAGAAACGCTAATTATTCCACACACACTAACAGACACACTCACACTCACTAACAGACACACACACACTCACTAACAGACAAACACACACTCACTAACAGACACACACACACTCACTAACAGACACACACTCACTCACTAGCAGACACACACACACTCACTGACACACACACTCACAGGCAAACACACTAACAGACACACACAGTCAGACACATACACTAACAGACACACACAGTCAGACACACACACACTAACAGAAACACACTCACTCACTAGCAGACACACACACACTCACTGACAGACACACACTCACAAGCAAACACACACTCACTAACAGACACACACTAGCAGACACACACACTCACTTACACACACTCACAGGCAAACACACTCACACTAACAGACACACACACAGTCAGACACACACACATACACTAACAGACACACACAGTCAGACAGACACACACACACTAACAGACACACACTCACTCACTAGCAGACACACACTAGCAGACACACACACACTAACAGACACACACACTCACAGACAAACACACTCACACTAACAGACACACACACACAGTCAGACACACACACACATTAACAGACACACACTAACAGACACACTCACACTCACTAACAGACACACACACTAGCAGACATACACACACTAAGAGACATACACACACACTCACTCACATTAATACTTTTTTTTTTATTTCACCCCCCCAGCCTCCTTACCTTTGGCAATGCTGGGGGGTTCTCTTTCTCCCTGGGGGTCCAGTGGTTGCTGGGCGGGCGGCGCTGGCGGGCGGCTGGCGAGGGAGCACTTCCCCTGAGCACTCTGCTCAGCTCCCTCGTGCGCTGCAGAGTGAGGCTGGGAGCCGGAATATGATGTCATATTGCAGCTCCCAGCTTCACTCTGCGGCACGCGAGGGAGCTGAGCAGACCACTCAGAGGAATTGCTCCCTCGTAGGCGCCGTCCAGCATGTCAGTTAGCCGCAAGGCTAACAAGACGTTTGCCCTGGGCATTGGGGGGCCCCTGGAAAATGCCGCCCCAGGCAAATGCCTTGTCTGACTCGTGGCTAAAACGTCCCTGCTGACAGTTAAATTATTCCATCCAGTGATAGAAATGTATTGTCTACAGAATTTGTATCCCATGTTTTTGTTTACTCATTTAAAGCAGCACTGTCATGCCGAACTTACCTTTTCCCAATCGCTTCCTCTTCTCTCCCTCTCTCGGGATCTGTTCTTCTTTTCTTCCTGTTTGCTCTAGTCTTCTTTAAAACATAAGACAAAGTAGGGACTACTTTGTCTTATGGAGGTTTCCTCTGCTTGACGAGCTTTGACCAGCGGAGGAGCAAAGTGTGCTCCATTTCCTGTGGTCAGGGAAATTTTCCCACATTTCTTACCTTTCCTCCGTGTTCTCGCGATGCCTCCTTTCCATATTGCCGAACACCGGCAAAACTGCCTTTACAGAATGAGAGCAGTTCGTCCATTCGTGTTAGGACGAAATTCATGAGTTTTGTTCGGTTTGAAATTTCATTCAAATGAATTAAATTCCAATCTGATCGCGACTACATCTTGCAGCCGCTTATTAGATTGCTCCCTATTTCCCACGGTATCAGGGAGCTATCTATCAAAAGGCTGAAAGACCTATTGTCCTCCCCACTGAGTGAAAATGAAAATGAGGGCTATTGTCCTCCCTCCAGCCTCTACCCATCAGCGGCGGATGGGGGCCCTTTTATTGTCCTCCCCACAGAGTGGCGGGTGGTGGCCCTAATTGAAAATAAGGGAGGGAACCTATTGTCCTCCCCTCATACCCCACCCAGGGCGACTATTGTCCTCCCCTCATACCCCCCAGATGACTAGGGGTCCCCAAGCCCATAGTCACCCCCCACTCCAAAAATATTTAAGTACTACCTACTATTCTCTATTATTTTCAATCAAAATGGGTATCCCATAATTACGGATCCATGATCCTTCCATCTCATAGTTCACTTGTACATCACATTCATCACTGTTTGTACCATACAGTAAATTCTGGACACTTCCACTAAGGGAATGGTATTTTCCATTCAAGAAATTAACATGAAAAAAAGGAGATGCATACAGTGAATACACCCTACCTCACAGGAGAGAATATGACTGTAAGATAGACCAATTGCCTGGAGCACCAGTCCCATATGGGAAAATATATCCCCTACCTGAGAACGAATTAAGAATATTAAAAGAATATATCAAAGAAAATCTTAATAAGGGTATTATTTGATTGTTGACATTCTCTACAGTAGCTGGTATATTTTTTTTTGTCAGGAAGAAGGATGACAGCTTACTCCCTTGTGTTGGCTACAGGGAACTTAATCACATCACGATAAAAAAAAATACCCACTTCGCATCTTAGAGATCAGAGAAAGTTTACAATCAGTTGCTGTTTATTTCAAATTGGATCTCAGAGGCGACTAACATTTATTATGAGTCTGTCAAGGGGATAACTGGAAGACCAACTTTGTGAAGGAATACCCCATCACTTGGTTCGGTAACATTCATTTCTTTTCTGTTTGTTTGCTTGTTCGAACCCACATAGTTTGGTTCCCGAACGAGGACCATCCCAACATCTCATTAGAACATGGAACCCTAAGTTCCAGTGCGAAACCACAACGGAAACTATTACTAAAAGGCTCGCCTGGTTGGCCGCCATTTTGTGTAACCGAAAGGACATGGTCAACAAAATGGATGGCAGACATCTTGTTACCGAACTCAGGCAGCTCTACCTGGTCATCGAGTGCCTGGACCTTATTATGCTAGGCACTCCCGCGAACACCAGTGAAGATGGAACTGCTGTCCGTTCCAGTTCCTGACCACCTACATGAATGGTGTTCGGGAGATATAAACTACCGACTGGGGGGAGCATTCGACACTTAAAAGCATTTGGATATTGTATATGCCTTTCATATTAAAACCCCTTTGAACAAAGACCGGCAGTTGCCACGATATCTCTGGAACTATTTTGGGCTTCTACCTTGTGGCCGGCCCGTCAAAACTGTACCTTGATGGCACTATAGTGGTCCTATAATACGAGTATGTTTTCCTGGCACTATAGTGGTCCTATAAGTATATGGAATTCTCTGCCTGAAGAAGAGATTTTATCAGAGTCCATACAGATGGTTAAACAACTAGATGTAGGGTAATAGCTTCTTGATCCAAGGATAAATCTGACTGCCACTCTGGGATCAAGAGGGAATTTTTTTCCTAGTTTGTTGCAAAATTGGAACTGGGTTTTTTTTACCTTCTTTTGGATCAACAGCAAAAAGCAAATGTGAGGAAGGCTGAACTTGATGGACACATGTCTCTTTTCAGCCTATGTAACTATGTAAATATTAATTTAATATCTATGTGACTGACTAGTATATCTCTTGTAATAAGTACCATATCATCTTTTATTTCATAATTAGAGTTGAGCGGACACCTGGATGTTCGGGTCCGGCGGGTTCGGCTGAACTTCGGAAAAAAGTTCGGGCTCGAACTTGACCCTGAACCCGAACCCCATTGAAGTCAATGGGGACCCGAACTTTTGGGCACAAAAATGGCTCTAAAAAAGTCCTGGAAACCCTCTCCACTAGCGAAATCCACTCGAATCTTAATTAACCACATGCTCACAGCGGCAAATGGTTTAATTCCTACCAAATGGAAACAGAGTAACCCTCCAACTATTAGAGAATGGTTAGCAAAGGTAGAGACCATACGACAAATGGAAGAACTCTCCCACTCTTTAAATGGCACATATGATAAATATGTTTCTACATGGTCACCTTGGGATAAATTTATCAAAGATTACAAACCTGATAATATGCCCTTGCCTACATAGAGAACAAGCCTTCTAAACCTCACGCTAGACGAGCTTAGAGGATACCTAACTAAGTTTTGTTTTCCCCTACTCATCTCTAATCAATATTCACTAATATTATGAAATGGTTTTAAATCATCTTCTAATTATAGAAAGGAGTGAAGCTGTAACACGTTGCATTCCTGCAACACCAGGGTAGACAATATTGTTAGACATCATGGATACTCATTTGCCATATCATATATTTAGTCCCAGCATTCTACAACTAACAATGTATGTCTATACTTCAAAATATGTGGCATGTAAATAATACTCTACTGATTGCACGGTTTAAGCTCCAAATTTAAGCGAGTCAATGTACTAGCCTCACTAAGTTTCAACGCTTCCTTTTACTCTCGAATTAATATACTTCTTATTACGATGATACAGAAATTGTTTACTATACTATGTTCATTTTACAATGTTGTATGTACCGACAATGTTACATTTACATCTTTCTGTCACCGTTACGCTTGTACTGTAACATTTAATTTGTTGGATTCTTCATTGCGAAACAATAAAAAGATATAAAAAAATAAAATAAAAAAAAGTCCTGGAAAGGGCTAGAGGGCTGCAAAAGGAAGTAAAATGGGGGTAAGAGTAGGACAAGTGCCCTGCAAACAAATGTGGTTAGGGAAATCACTTAAAATAACATAAAATACATAAAAATTAAAAATACAATTGAGCCATAAAATAGCGCTAGATGGAATCTTTGATTTTAGCTTTGGAAGAACATAAATCAAAATCTAAAGCATGGCTGTCAGGAGGATCACCAGAATTATCCATTTGAGAGAGGGTTGGAGTGCAGGGTATTCTCTTTCATTGTTCAAACTGAGCTCAACTCCTGATGCATGGAGAAAAGGCCTTCACAAGCCTCTGCTATTGTGTACATAGTTTATACTAAGTGACCCATAGGTTGAGGAGGCAGTGACTGTGGTGGTGTAGGTGGAAGCGGCGGTGGAGGAGGAGGAGGTAGCCAATATTTTTTGTATTTGTTTGTTTTGTTGTTTTGTTTTTTATTAATTGGGGTAGCCCCCAAAATATTGGGACATATAAAAAAAAGAAACATTTGCGGCCTGCGGTGCATTTCTTGCAGTCCTGATGCATGGAGAAATGCTCAACTCATGATGCATGGAGAAAAGGCCTTCACAAGCCTCTGCTATTGTGTACATAGTTTATACTAAGTGACCCATAGGTTGAGGAGGTGGTGACCGTGGCGGTGTAGGTGGAAGTGGCAGTAAAAGAGGAGGAGGTAGCCAACACTGTTTTTTATTTGTTTGTTTTGGTTTGTTTTTTTTTTAATTGGGGTAGCCCCCAAAATATTGGGACATATAAAAAAAGAAACATTTGTGGCCTGCTGTGTATTTCTTGCAGTCCAATAATGCCATCAGGTTTTTAAAACTGTCCGTCTCCACCAAACGGAATGACAGCACTTCAAAGGCCACGAATTTTGAAATGCTGGCATTCAGGGCCAGGGATCGTGGGTGGCTAGGGGGGAACTTCCTCTTTCTCTCCAGTGTTTGGGCTATGGACAGCTGAACGCTTCCATGAGACAGTGTGGAGATGCTGGACAATTGTGTAGCTGGCCTATACTGGTGCAGGAACCCATCCTCCGAGCCACTTGTGAGTGACTGGCCTGATAACCGTGGAAATGACCCCCCTTCCTCCTCTTCTTCCTCCTGTGCCACATCCTCCCTCCATCATCACCCAAAGCGTGTTTTCAAGGAGACATAGAAGCGGGATAGTAAGGCTGAGAATGGCGTCATCGGCACTGGCCATATTGGTGGAGTACTCGAAACATGGCACACAGGTCATGGAGGCCCACTCATTGGTGGTGCTGTTCCGCAGAGCGACTGACCTGTGCATGCTGCAGCTGAAACTCCACTATCACCTGCTGCTGCTTGCACAGTCTCTCCAGCATGTGCAAGGTGGAGTTCCACCGTGTGGGCACGTCGCATATGAGGCGGTGAGTGGGAAGGCCAAAGTTATGCTGCAGCGCAGACAGGCGAGCAGCAGCAGGGTGAGAACGCCGAAAGCGTGCACAACCGCTACAGTGAATGTCCCATCCTGTTCCAAGTTGTGGATCAGTCTGGTGATGGCTTCTGGTATCCAGTACTCTTTTTACTGAAGCTGCATCAGGGTCCTGGTATGTGGCCGCACAAACGCTGGTGCTCAACACCAGGGGGTGTGCGGTTACCCTGCACCAGACCCTGCTAATCCATTCCACACTGTGACTCCTAACTTCAACATCAGGCATACTGGGTCCCGGTCGTCCGACCGTCGCCCAGACAGTGTCTGGGTCCCGGTCACCGGACAGCCCCCCATGACTGTGAAACTGCAACTGGCTCGTTAAATCTGCTATGTTTCCTTTTATCGCTCCATCTGTTACTTGGATAACTGTGGGAATTCTAAAGATAATACATGCCGATGAGCCCTAGGGGACTGCCGCTCCGCTTTTGCACTCTACTCCCTCTTATGCTGTGCTGGTGCCTCTGTGCGACCAGCGCCTCTTCCTCCAAACTGCACACGTCACTTGCATGACCTTGATTCCATGTGGGGTCTAGGACCTCATCATACTCCACATCATCTTCCACCCACTCCTCAACCCTGCCCTCCTTGCCGGTCTGCACACTGCAGAAAGCTGCAGCAGTTGGCACCTGTGTTTTTCCAGCATTTAAACTCTGCAAAATACATATGTGAATTGTTTTAGAATTGTATCCAGGCAACAGTTTTCCCTATAAACTGACCTCTCAGTTTGACTTGTGACAATATTGTTATATTGGTATTTGACGGTTCTATTTGACTGTCAGATATGAAGTGCACCGCAGGACGCAAATGTACTAGTTAGCACCCAAAACAATTAGAATTTTTAAAAGTACGCTGTAAGCACAATGTTTGACGGTTCTATTTGACTGTCAGATATGAAGTGCAGGCCGCAAATGTACAATTTAGCACCCAAAACAATTAGAATTTTTAAAAGTGTGCTGTAAGCACAGTGTTTGACGGTTCAATTTGACTGTCAGATATGAAGTGCACCTCAGGACGCAAATGTACTATTTAGCACCCAAAGAATTTGTATTTTTCAAAGTGCACTGTAAGCACAGTGTTTGACGGTTCTATTTGACTGTCAGATATGAAGTGCACACCCCAAATTTACTTATTATCACCCCAAAAATTTGAATGGGTCCAAGTGCGCTGTAAGTACAGTATTCAACGTTCTATTTGACACTCAGATATGAAGTGCCCCGCAGGACGCAAATGTACTATTTAGCATTACACCCAAAACAATTAGAATTTTTCAAAGTGTGCTGTAAGCACAGTATTTGACAGTTCTATTTGACTCTCAGATATGAAGTGCAGGCCGCAAATGTACTATTTAGCACCCAAAACAATTAGAATTTTTAAAATTGCGCTGTAAGCACAGTGTTTGACGGTTCTATTTGACTGTCAGATATGAAGTGCAGGCCGCAAATGTACTATTTAGCACCCAAAACAATTAGAATTTTTAAAAGTGCGCTGTAAGCACAGTGTTTGACGGTTCTATTTGACTCTCAGATATGAAGTGCACCTCAGGATGCAAATGTACTATTTAGCACCCAAAACAATTAGAATTTTTCAAAGTGCGCTGTAAGCACAGTGTTTGACGGTTCTACTTGACTCTCAGATATGAAGTGCACACCCCAAATTTACATTTTATCACCCCAAAAATTTGAATGGGTCAAAGTGCGCTGTAAGCACAGTATTCGACGGTTCTATTTGACTCTCAGATATGACGTGCACCGCAGGATGCAAATGTACTATTTAGCATTAGCACCCAAAACAATTAGAATTTTTCAAAGTGTAAGCACAGTGTTTGACGGTTCTATTTGACTCTCAGATATGAAGTGCAGGCCGCAAATGTACTATTTAGCACCCAAAACAATTAGAATTTTTAAAAGTGCGCTGTAAGCACAGTGTTTGATGGTTCTATTTGACTGTCAGATATGAAGTGCACCGCAGAATGCAAATGTACTATTTAGCACCCAAAACAATTATAATTTTTCAAAGTTCGCTGTAAGCACAGTGTTTGACGGTTCTATTTGACTCTCAGATATGAAGTGCACCGCAGGACGTAAATGTCCTACACTGGGAGAGCATTGCCTTTCACGTGTTGAGTTCCCCTTCATGTCCCATTGTCCTTGGATTTCCGTGGTTGAGAAAGCACAACCCCGTTGATTGGGTCACTTTGGACATATTGTCTTGGGGTTCTACCTGTCTATTACAGTGTCTTATACCTATGCATCCTGTTTGTTCACTTAACCTGCCCTCAGCCCCTCCTCTCTCTACCTCAGTGCCTCCACAGTACGCTGATTTAGCCCAGGTCTTCGAGAAAAGAGAGGCCAAAAAACTCCCTCCCCATCGCCCTTATGATTGTACGATTGATTTACTACCAGAGACTATGCCACCTAAAGATCGGGTATATTCTCTCTCTGAGCATGAGAATAAGGTCATGGAAGAGTATATTGAGGAGTCCCTAAAGAAAGGGTTTATCAGGTGATTCTCATCTCCGGCAGGTGCTGGCTTTTTCTTTGTATCGAAGAGAGAGGGTGATCTCAGATCCTGTATAGATTATAGGGGTCTGAACAAGATAACGGTGCGGAATGTTTATCCAATTCCGCTTATCACAGAACTGTTTGACCGCTAAAAAGGTTTCAAGTGGTTTACTATACTGGATCTCAGGGGGGGTATAACCTGGTCAGGATAAGAGAACAAGACGAGTGGAAAACCGCTTTCAACACTCGTAGTGGCCACTATGAATATTTAGTGATGGACTTTATCAACGTATGTGCTGTATTGTATCTGGATGACATATTGGTATACTCACCTGATTTGGAAACCCACCATAAACATGTCAGATCAGTACTAAAGAAACTGCTAGAAAACTATCTGTATTGCAAGCTAGAGAAGTGCCTCTTTGATCAGACTTCTGTGAAGTTCTTGGGGTACATCATATCTGAGAAGGGTTTCAGTATGGACCCTAAGAAAACGGAAGCCATCAAGAAGTGGCCACTTCCACAGGGACTTAAGGCCATTCAAAGATTTGTGGGTTTCGCTAACTACTACAGAAAATTCATAAATAATTTCTCCTCTGTAGTAGCCCCAATAACCAAGATGACCAAAAAAGGGGTTAATCCTTGTGTTTGGAGTTGAAGCCCTTGATGTTTTCAAAACACTTAAAGAAGCGTTTAGGTCAGCTCCTGTTTTGCACCACCCTGACCCTTCGCTGCCCTTTATTGTAGAAGTTGATTCATCTGAGTCAGGTGTTGGTGCAATACTTTCTCAGAGAAAAACCCACAATGATCCTCTTCACCCATGTTTTTTCTCCAAGAAACTGTCTGATGCAGAGAAAAACTATGTGGGGAACAGGGAATTGCTGTCCATAGTTTTGGCATTTAAACAGTGGAGACACCTACTGGAAGGTTTCAAACACCCTATACTGGTGATCATAGACCACAAGAACCTCTCCTACATAGCCGAGGCCAGACATCTGTCTTCTTGCCAGGCTAGGATACAGCAACATTAAGGCAGATACTATATCCAGGCAACACGAACCACTGGAGGTCGACCCCTCCCCTCCAGAACCCATAGTCCCTTCCGCCAACATTATTGCAGCTACACACTTGGTTATCTCTTCCCACTTTTTAGATAAGGTGAAGAGATAAAACCAAACACCACCTGAAACACCTACAGGTTTATTGTTTGTACAGGGAAGGGACAGGAAAAAAGTCATGACATTGTTTCATTGGTCCAAAACAGCGGGACACCCAGGCATCACAAAAACTTATGATAACATACACAAGACAGTTTTGGTGGCCTTCTGCTAGGAGGGATGTCAAAGAATACGTTATGGCTTATAAAAAATTTGTACTCAGGCAAGTCTCCCACAAGCAAGCCACCTGGTGTTATTATTCCACTATCGGTGCCTAAGACACCTTGGACGGACCTGTCCATAGATTTTATAGTGGACCTTTCCCCCTCCGAGGGTCACGCTGATCATTCTGATCGTGACCGATAGGTTCACTTTGTTCCGCTGAAGAAGCTTCCTTCTGCTGCGCAATTAGCGCATGTCTTCGCAAAAGAGGTATTCCGGCTTCATGGCATACCCATTGTTATTGTCTCTGACTGGGGCCCTCAATTCATCTCAAAATTCTGGAGGGGTTTCTGTGCTGAAATGGGTATATCCTTGTCCTTTTCCTCATCCTATCACCCACAGTCAAACGGGGCTAAAAGGGTGAACCAATCACTGGAACTCTATTTACGCTGTTTCATGAACGAGCATCAAGATAATTGGTCCCATCTCCCCCCGTGGGCTGAGTTTGCCAGGAACACTGCCTCCCATGCCTCCACTGGCTTGAGTCCTTCCCAGGTGGCTTACGGTATCATTCCTGGTGGATATTCTGTGACAAGGGAAAACCCGCTTTGGACGAACACCTAGCCTCACTTCGGGAGATGTGAGACCGAGTCCACCTTGCTCTAACATGTGCTGTGGAATCTCAGAAAAAGTTTGCTGATTACCATAGGGATGCAGCTCCCGCTTTTGTGCCGGGTGGCAGATTATGGCTGTCCACGAAAAACAATTTTCTATCATGATCAGTGTAATGGAACGCCTGGCACCCCGACTGGGTACCTTCCATTGACGGATGCTCCTAGTGCTTCCTGAGGGTTCCAAGCACTCCACCAGACACCATAACCACAGCAGACCCCACGAACCTCCGCAGCTTGGTTGGGGTCTTGCCATCTTCCACCCACTCTGGACCCAAGACCTGCCACTGGACCCCAGGGAAACCACCCTCCAGAAAAAGGTAAGAACCTGGAGGGTGGCTAAATGTAAGTCACAGGGCAAGAGGCTGGCAAGCAGGCTTCTCCAACTCCCAGTGACGAAGGTGCTTTCATCACAACCAGCAATGTAAGCTACAGTAGTTATTCTGTATGATCAGACCAGGCAGGCTAGCTTTGCCACCTAAAGTGCCTCAGATAGCCTTGGGTGCCCATGACCCTGACACCAGCTCACAGATAATCCTTCTTTGTGCCACTTTTGGTAGGTACTCAAATCTTTTTCGATTACCCATTTTTCCTGCTTCACATGAAATTCAAGGACTGACTGTTTAGTTGTAACCTAATATATCTCACCCCTTGCCATTGTTACAAATTTAACCAAAGTTATATTAACTTCACCCGAAAGTGGTGGTAATGTTGTGGCTGATCGGTGTGTATATATATTTTAAGCATTTCGCTCCTCATACCTATTTCAGTGGACAATTTGGCCCTCCACAACAAATGAGTTTGAAACCCCTGGGCTAGATCATGATGAACACAATAACCCTGTGAATATGAAGAAATAATGAGAAGTAACAGGAAGCTTAATATTTGTAATGATATGCACAAGAATGTAGTGGTTCAGGAGAAGATATTTGAATATTGTGTGAATATTAAATGTTGTGTGAAAATAATCATGAATCCCAAGTTTATTGCCAATTCAATTAACATTTATGTTGTAAAGGACATAGCACACTATAGGTATTCACCATAATACCATGTTTTATGAGTTTTTGACTAGCTTGGTGTAGTTTTTCTAGTAATTTGAAAAAGTGGCAGAATAATCGCAATAAAATAAATAAAAATAGTATTCTTATCATATACAGTAGGATGTCCAGCAACTTTGTTGTTTTGTCATCTAGTAATAGTCTAAACAAAACTATACAATGTCTTGAAACCTCTTTGCATGGCAACTGAAAAACAAAAATGTTTCCACTAGCAAAACAATATTCATATTGATAAATCTATACTGCCATCTGGTGGATACTACAGTCACAAATTGACATTTAACCCCTTAAGGACACATGACGGATATATTCCGTCATGATTCCCTTTTATTTCAGAAGTTGTGTCCTTAAGGGGTTAAAAGCAAACTAGTGCTGACATTGTTTATTTGTTTAATGTTAACTGGATAATGTATGCAGAAAAAGAAAACTGTGCATACGGTTGTGCTCAAAGGTTTGCATACACTGGCAGAAATTTTTAAGTTTTGGTATTGATTTTAAAATATGACTGATCATGCAAAAAATATATATTTTATTGAAGGATAGGTTACCATATGCCCGACAACACCTTGACACGCCTAACAGCTTCTTGCATACTGTAATTTGGAGTGACAAAACCACAATAGAGCTTTATGGTCACAGCACTATGTTTGGAGTGGGATCAGCAAGGCCTATAGTGAAAAGGATACCATTCCCACTGTGAAACATGGTTGAGGCTCACTGATGTTTTGGGGTGTGTGAGCTCTAAAAGCACAGGGAATCTTGTGAAAATGAATGGCAAGATTGCAAGCAGCATGTTATAAGAACATACTGGCAAACAATTTGCATTCTTCTGCACGAAGGCTGCGCATGGGACGCGCTTGGACTTTCCAGCATGACAATGACCCTAAGCGCAAGGCCAAGATGGCCCATCCAGTGGTTACAGCAGAAAAAGGTTAAGGTTCTGGAGTGGCCATCAGTCTCCTGCAGGGCCGTCTTTAATGGCCCAGTTGCTCCTGGGGGGCCCCAGAGCAGCTGCCCCGTGGGCCCCGCGATTTGAGCAGCCCCCATGGAACACTAAGGAGACCCCCCGGGTGGCCTATTCACTAAGAGCCACCCGGTGAGCATCTGTGACACTTAAACAGCGCGACCAGGCCCCTTCCTGTTTGGCAGCCGGCTGGGAGGAATTGAGTGCCTCGCGTCACTTCCTCCCACCGGAGATCAGAGCCGAGCAGGAGGAGGAAGGCAGGGAGGAGGGGAGTTCCAGAGGAGAACTCCCAACTACCTCAGCCTGCCACTGGACCCCAGGGAAACCACCCTCCAGAAAAAGGTAAGAACCTGGAGGGTGGCTAAATGTATGTCAGTTTGTTTCTGTGTGTGTGTGTGTGTGTGTATGTCAGTATGTCTCTGTGTGTCAGTATGTGTGTGTGTGTGTGTCAGTATGTCTGTCTGTGTATGTGTCATTATGTCTGTCAGTGTAATTGCGGGTTGGGCGTAATTGGAGGGTGGAGGGGGAAGGGGCAGGACCCAGGGGGCCCAATAAAATGCATTGCCCAGGGTCTTATTCATATTATATACGGCCCTGGTCTCCTGGCCTTAATATCATCAAGCCACTCGGCGGAGATCTCAAATGTGCAGTTCATGGAAGATGACCAAAGACTTTGCATGACCTGGGGGCATTTTGCCAAGATGAATGAGCACCTGCCACCTGCAAGAATTAGGGGCCTCATAGACAACTATTACAAAAGACTGCACGCTGTCATTGATGCAAAGGGGGCAATACACTGTTTTAAGAACTAAGGGTATGCAGACTTTTGAACAGTGGACTTTTTGTTTTGTTTTCTTTGTTGCCATGTTTTTTTTTTATGATTGTGCCATTCTGTTATATTTGAATCCCATAAGAAATAAAAGAAATGTGTTTTGCCTGCTCACACATGTTTTCTTTAAATATTGTACATATATTACCAATTTTACCACATGACAGGAGGCTTCATATTTTGCATATAACTCTCTTTACTAACTCCACATAGCAGTAAAGAAAAGTGAAAACATTAACCAATCAAAATGCAGTAGGAGATATAGTATTCACAGTGATGAGGCTCCTCCCCCTCTTTCTTTACTGCTCCATCAGCAGACAGGTCAGAGTTTCAGGCTCTTCCCTTACTTTGTGTATAATCTGTTATATTCTTAAATTGTATGTAATCTGTTACATGCCTTTATTGTGTATTTTCTGTTATATACCTTTATTGCTCTGATGTATAAGCTTTTTATACCCTTTTGTGCCTAGCTACTGTCTCCTTGTGCTGGGCTGTTTTCCCCTATATCTGCTTCCTTCCCCTGCCCTCAGGGTCTTTGCCTCGCCTGGCACCTTTCCCCCCCCCCCCCTTTTTTCTTTGTTGTTCCTCAGCATCCTACTTTGAGGGTAACGCTCACGCTCTTCCCTCTACTCTCGCGGTCTCCGGCCGCATTCTGTCACGCGGCACGCCGGGAAACCCCTTTCCCATCTCTCCGGTGGCCATTTTGGATCTCGCACATCGCGAGATTCACGGCCGCCATTGTGTGTGACACGCGAGCCCCACAGTGCCGGCACCCGGTCGCAGACCTCCCGGGTCGGACACACAGTCCTTTGTCCTACTTTTCTGCAAGTTCACCAACTTGGCAGGTCAACAGGTTAGTTCACATATACTAACCTGCTACAGAGGCTGCTGGCCCTTATCAGTGTAAACACTGTACTTCAGATCAGGTGGATTTTGTGCCACCTTGTTATACATACACTGGGTGAAGCCCTTTCATTTCAGCTGCCATCAGGTGGATTTTGTGCCACCTATATCATTGTACATATAGAAGGGGAATCCCTTCTAGGTAAAGACCTGGTGGTTTTTGTGCTACCTTCACCTACATGTACATATCTGGGTGAAGCCCAGAAAAAATCCCAATTAACCCTGCTGGGGACTCTGGTATCCTTATACCACATACTTAATTCAGACACACCCTGCTGGGGTGTTATACCTTTTTATTCTCTATATACTTATACCCTGCTGGGGTTTTTGCCACAAGTACCGCTGGTACCATCATTACATTGTTCCTTACACTACTGTCTGACCCCTAGCCCTACCCCCTGTGCCAAATATATATATTTGATCAATACCGGTCCCACTCCAAGATATCATGGAAGCATCCCAAAACCCTGCGGACTTCCAATCAATGATTGCAGAAGCCATCTCTGCCTCCATGGAGAAAGCGCTTTCCAGAGTTATGTCAGCATCAGCTGATCAAACCAAGAGAACAACACTAGCCCACCCACATGAAGATGATTCCGAGGCTTCGGAATCACACGCACAAGAGGACTCACAACCTCCCAAGTGCCACTGGAAGGGCGACAAAGGCAGCAATAATCCGGTCAAGGGCAAGGCACCTTCTAAACGCCACAGGCCAGCCCCACCTACACCTGCCCACTACTCCTCGGATGAGGGGGACGAGCACACGCGCTCTATGGCCGTGTTAGACGAGTGGCAAGCCGCGGACTCTGGTTCACAAGATGACAATTGGGACTCGGACTCCGGCTCCCATTCTGGCTTCTTACGAGGCACCTTCCTGGACGACATCCAGTTGCCAGACGACCTCGCACTTGCTCAAGAAGAGGATACCATCCTAGACCCCACGGGACAACGTCTCTTTGATCCTCGTAATATCCGCCATCCACGCTCTGGGGACTGGACCCCCCCCGACCACCTCTCCAAATTTATACACCGCTGGCTACGCAAACCACTGGACAAAACGGTGCGCAACCGTCTACGCTCTGAATGCCCGCGCCCCTCGCTCCCCGACCACGTAACACAGACCCCGGAGTCTGATCAGGTGATGAACACCTTTATGTCCCGAGGTGGCCGCGACCCTCGGCGGGGCGTGGAGAAAGGATTCCACGGGGTCCAGGATAAACTGCTGGACTCAATTGGCCCACTCTCCCGCATACTGTACCTGGCGGATGATGCGTTCAATAGGGCCGACCAATTCGACTCTAGCATGGTCAAGGAGTGGGCACATGATATTAGGGAATGGGCACAAAGGTGTTTCTGTTTTGTCGGTAACACAAACGTAGCCCTCTCCTCTGAGAGGCGCAAGGCAGCCTTACTCCGTATTGACGGAAAACTGGTGGATTTGGGCACCAAAGAGTTGGGACCGTTGGCACAGGGCAAATTGTTCGGAGAACCTTTCTTAAAAGAGCTGAACAAGCATGTTAACATCTTTACGTCCCTCAATAAGGCTCAGACGTCTATGAAACGTGTCTTCAGAGGCTACCCCAGTCGGGGTGTTTTTGGACGGGCTGGCCGCTACAGGTGCCGAGCAGCCAGCAGGGGCCGAGCAGCCAGCCGATTCTGGCCTTCTGGCCCCCGGTCACACAGACCACAGCCTTTCTACCCGGAAGTGGGCTTCAGACAACCCTTCTCCTATACCCGGGGAGCAGACCGAGGCAGAGGACCTCGTAACCGTGGCACAGCACGCTTCCCCACAGGTAAGCAATACAGTGTCTCTAGGTTCACTTACCCCTTACACTGCAGGCCGTATTGCTCTGTCTTTTCAGAACTGGACGACCATCTCCACGGACGCATGGATCCTCCAGACGGTTCGGGGCTACGTCATCGACTTCGTAGAACCCCCTTACCAGCTCGCCCCTCCGCATCCCATTCAATGCTCCGAGGAGGACCGCCGCCGCCGAACTACGAGAGCTCAATGCGAAGGGAGCGATAGAACCGGCTCACGACGGAAAGGGCTTCTTCAGCAACATCTTTCTAGTAAAAAAGAAATCAGGAGAATTCCGTCCGGTTATAAACTTGAAGGGACTCAACGCTTTTGTAACGTACAGGCACTTCAAGATGGAAGGCATTCACCTGCTGAGAGATCTACTCCAAGACAGGGACTGGTTTACGAGACTGGACCTCAAGGACGCATACCTGTCGGTCCCCGTCCATGCGTCTTGCCGCCAATTTCTCAGATTCCTATGGCAAGACCAACCCTGGCAGTTCACATGCCTCCCCTTCGGCCTCAGCTCAGCACTGTGGTGCTTCACCAAGCTTCTCAAGCCGGTAGTATCACAACTACGAACTCAAGGAATTCGGTGCATTATCTACCTGGACGACCTGCTACTATTTTCCTCAGACAGGTACAGTCTAACACAACACACACGATATACCATTCAACTCCTGACGTCCCTAGGCTTCGTGGTGAACTACCAAAAATCGGAGCTGGTCCCAGCCCAGACGGTATATTTCCTGGGCTTCGAGATAGATTCCAAGACCAGCACCTTACGGCTCCCGATCTCAAAGATCACAGCCATCAAAAAGGAACTACGCAGAGTCATCCACTACAGCACCATTCCACTCCGCAGCCTGGCTCGGATCGTGGGACTACTGTCCACATCTATACAGGCAATCTTCCCGGGCCCACTACACTACAGGGCGATGCAGCGCCTGAAGGCCTCCTTCCTCCGCCAGAACCCTTCCTACGACCAAAACATTCCGGTAACGGAAGAAGTCAGGGAAGAACTCGGATGGTGGTTGGACAGCATGGAGGCTTGGAACGGCCGAGCCATCTTCGGGAATGCACCCGACATAGTTCTGGAATCAGACGCCAGCCTGTGGGGCTGGGGCGCCACAAGCGAGGGCAGATCGACAGGAGGCACTTGGACTTCCCAAGAAACCAACCTTCACATAAACTGCCTAGAACTCCTGGCGGGATCGTTTGCGATCCGCAGCTTAGCGAGAGACCAGACAGACTGCTGCATCCTCCTCTGGATGGACAACATCTCAGCAGTCCACTACATCAATCCTCTGGGAGGAGCCCGATCCAGGCTCCTCTCAGAGATCACGAAGGAAATTTTCGATTTTTGTCTACCCCGCAAAATCTCCCTCATGGCAGAATACCTCCCGGGAGAAACGAACCTGACAGCGGACTGGTTTTCACGCCACTGGCGGGACAGCAGCGACTGGAGACTGGACCCAGCGATCTTCCAACGCCTTTCGGTCAGGAGGGGTCCCCTCCACTTGGACCTTTTTGCGTCACGCAACAACAGGCAGACGGACGAGTACTTCAGCTGGCTCCCAGACCCAGAGAGCAAAGCAGTGGATGCGTTTCTCCAACCTTGGCCACCCTTGGGGGCGTATGCCTTTCCCCCATTCGCCATGGTAGCAAGGACGATGCAATACCTGAAGACCCAACGTGGATCCCTACTCCTCATCTCACCCCTATGGCAGGGTCAACCATGGTTTCCGGACCTTCTAGCGTCATCCTACAGGGACCCCCTCCTCATACCGTCCTATCCGACGCTTCTTACGGACCCGAGAGGGAACCAACACCCACTCATCTTGGAAGACCGTCTCACGCTGGTGGCTTGGACGCTTTCAGGGGAGCCTGGCAAACCGAAGAGTTATCGCAAACGTCTCGAGATCTCCTATGGGACTCATGGGCACCAGGAACCAGACGATGCTACTTATCGGCATGGAGCTCCTGGTCTACTTGGTGCAGTGAGCGGAATTTCGATCCCTTTACTGCACCTATAACAGCCATCATGAATTTTCTCTCTCATCTCTTCTCCACGGGCCGATCGTATCGATCCCTCAACGTTGTGCGCTCCGCAATTTCAGCGGCCCACGTTCCGATCCATGGGACCCCAGTCGGGAAAGACCCATTGGTATGCCGCCTCCTCAGGGGCATCAGACTTCAGAGGCCTCCGAAACCTAAATATTCACGGCTATGGGACGTCGAAAACGTCCTACAGTTCCTGAGGGACTGGCCAGACAACGACAGACTCTCGCTACGACAACTATCAGCCAAACTGACGCTCCTACTTTGTTTGTTCTCGTTCCGCAGAGTTTCGGACGTACGAGCATTCGACATCGGAGGGAGTTACCTTCCAAGTTTCACGCCGTATGAAATCCGACTCCACATCGGTTTTCTACCCCTTTTTTCCTACAGAACCGCTTCTCTGCGTGGTATCTACCCTACACGTAGAGGTCACATCCCGATTGCAGGTCTCCCCTTCGGGACAACTCTTGGTGTCCTACGTTAGACCACACGTTCCCGTCTCTACCACCACCCTTGCCAGATGGGTAAGATGGATCCTGTCCCTGGCAGGCGTAGAGGAAACCTTCGGAGCCCACTCCGTCCGCGGGGCGGCAGCTTCTTCGGCTTTCACCGCAGGCGCATCCCTGACTGACATCCTACGAGCTGCAGATTGGTCACGAGAACCGACTGTGGCAAAACCAACCTCGCCACTGTGAACTGGAGAAGCCTGGTTGCTCGCCTGCTCCCTTTGGACTATGGCCCTGCAGGTTAAACCGTTTATTTCCCCTGCAGAAAGGCTTATTTGTGTGATCTGAGTGCCATTCATCTAATAATGTGCACTCAGATCCCAGCTATCTGGGGATATGTGAAATGTCTGTGTGTTATGTGTAAATGTGACTTTATGTATTTTAAAGTGTTTTGTGTCTTTTGCAACCATGTGCTTAATGGAGTCTTGTGTCTGTCCTGGGAGATAATTGAATTACTTATCTCCAGGATAGAAGACTCTGAAACTGGTTTGGGCCGGAAAGCCATGCTTCATTTAGTCACAAAGGACTTTCCCTTAACTTTTGAACCCCTGGTCTGATTCGTGCCATTTTTAATATGTTGTTCCCCTGAATGGATTGATTATGAAAATGTATGTTTTATGTTTGTGACATGTATATTTTAGAAGTTATAAATATTGTGTAAAAACTGTATTCCTCTGCCGGTGATAATGAGATTACCCATTGTGTTCAGTAATCATATCACCTGCAGAGGGGAGGATTTTGTGTGGGAGTGTCTGGGTGTATTGTACGGATTGATTGGTTGTTTTGTAACGCCCTGTGGGCTGTACTATGTTTGTGGATTGGGAATAAAAGAGACTGTATGTGACAGTACAGGGAGTTCCTGTTTTAACCCTCAAAGTGAAGTGTCGTCTCATTATTGGGGGAAGGATTTATTGTATGCTGTTCCAGTTTGACTGCTAGGAGAGTAAACCTATTAGTATGGTTCCTATTCAACTGTCTACAGCATTCATATGCTTGGGAGAATTTATTTGTTTCTCCGGTTCGGTGATTGTGGTGTCTGCCAGAGTGCTTGGAGTCCTCAGGAAGCGCTAGGAGCATCCTTCAACGGAGGTACCTAGTTGGTGCCAGGCGATCCGTTACATTGGTGGCAAGCGGTGGGATGGTCCTAGTGCGAGGTAAAGCAGCTCGGAGACACAGTTCGTGGATTTACAAATTGAGGGCAACGCTAGTACCCGTACAGCGACCCTATCTACAAAAGAACTAACTTCAGCAGCGCAAGCATGGCACCCAGCTACACTCAGGAGCAGTATGACAGAGAGTTTACCATGCGGCTGGCTTTCTTTGGACCCAACCCCCCGGAGAAATACGTGCAGCTCGTAAGGAGCCAGGTAGACGAGTACCTGCAGTTCATGGCAGATCCAGCCAAAGGTATCGGCCGCCCTATCCGGTGGCAGAGTGCGTTACGGGGACTCAAAGGTGTACCCCAGGGAGCTGAAGGTGTCGTCCTTCCTCCCCAGCGGCAGAGTAAGTCCCAGGGAGCTGAAGGTGCAGTCCTTCCTCCCCAGCGGCAGTGTGTATCCCAGGGAGCTGAAGGTGCAGTCCTTCCTCCCCAGCGGCAGTGTGTATCCCAGGGAGCTGAAGGTGCAGTCCTTCCTCCCCAGCGGCAGTGTGTATCCCAGGGAGCTGAAGGTGCAGTCCTACCTCCCCAGCGGCAGTGTGTATCCCAGGGAGCTGAAGGTGCAGTCCTTCCTCCCCAGCGGCAGTGTGTGTCCCAGGGAGCTGAAGGTACAGTACTTCCTCCCCAGCGGCAGTGTGTAACCCAGGGAGCTGAAGGTGCCGTCCTTCCTCCCCAGCGGCAGTGTGTACCCCAGGGAGCTGAAGGTGCCGTCCTTCCTCCCCAGCAGCAGTGTGTACCCCAGGGAGCTGAAGGTGCCGTCCTTCCTCCCCAGCGGCAGTGTATATCCCAGGGAGCTGAAGGTGCAGTCCTTCCTCCCCAGCAGCAGTGTGTACCCCAGGGAGCTGAAGGTGCAGTCCTTCCTCCCCAGCGGCAGTGTGTACCCCAGGGAGCTGAAGGTGCAGTCCTTCCTCCCCAGCGGCAGTGTGTACCCCAGGGAGCTGAAGGTGCCGTCCTTCCTCCCCAGCGGCAGTGTGTACCCCAGGGAGCTGAAGGTGCAGTCCTCCTCCCCAGCGGCAGTGTGTACCCCAGGGAGCTGAAGGTGCAGTCCTTCCTCCCCAACGGCAGTGTGTACCCCAGGGAGCTGAAGGTGCCGTCCTTCCTCCCCAGCGGCAGAGTGTCCTGCAGGGTCAGTCTCGCACCCCAACCACAGGACAAAATAATGAAAGGGGAGACAGCTGGTCCCCCTCTCCACCAGCAGAGAGAGTGTCAGGGAGAGGAGCCTGATACCCCTTCTCCCCAGCGGCAGTTTACAGTTCAGAGAGAGGAGCTTGTTACACCCTCTCTCCAGCGGCAGCCTAACCCAGCAAGGGGAGATGTTACACCCCCAACAGTGCAGATGGGACTGTAGTCTCTGCACTTACAGCACAAGGGGTAGGGACAGTCGGTCCTGTTCCCCAGCCACAGAGCGGTGTATCCAGAGGGGAGACAGTCGGTCTCTCCCTCCCACAACCAGGCTCCCACCAGGCTACTTCCGTGGTAGCACTGGCATCAGGGCAGAGTACCGCTGGTCTCTGCCCACTCAGCAACCCACCAAGGCAGCCTAACAGTTGCCCACACAGTCGTGGTGAGGCACCTGGACATGGACAAAGTTCTCCTCTACCCAGGTGTAGTAACCAGTTATTGTGGGTGGGCTGTACTGCTGTTTCTGTTTTGTGGGTGGGTTGCTGGACTAACCAGGGCACTGACCGGCAGGAGGTCAGATACCCTGTTAGTCTAGTTGGTAAAGGGGAGAAGTGTGGCGAAACCAACCTCGCCACTGTGAACTGGAGAAGCCTGGTTGCTCGCCTGCTCCCTTTGCCAGATCGGTACCTAACCTTCTCCACGTTCTTTTTCAGCATAACTTTGGGACATTACTTCTTACGCTCAGGCTTGTACTATGGCCCTGCAGGTTAAACCATTTATTTTCAATGCAGAAAGGCTTATTTGTGTGATCTGAGTGCCATTCATCTAATAATGTGCACTCAGATCCCAGCTATCTGGGGATATGTGAAATGTCTGTGTGTTATGTGTAAATGTGACTTTATGTATTTTAAAGTGTTTTGTGTCTTTTGCAACCATGTGCTTAATGGAGTCTTGTGTCTGTCCTGGGAGATAATTGAATTACTCTCCAGGATAGAAGACTCTGAAACTGGTTTGGGCCAGAAAGCCATGCTTCATTTAGTCACAAAGGACTTTCCCTTAACTTTTGAACCCCTGGTCTGATTCGTGCCATTTTTTAATATGTTGTTCCCCTGAATGGATTGATTATGAAAATGTATGTTTTATGTTTGTGACATGTATATTTTAGAAGTTAGAAATATTGTGTAAAAACTGTATTCCTCTGCCGGTGATAATGAGATTACCCATTGTGTTCAGTAATCATATCACCTGCAGAGGGGAGGATTTTGTGTGGGAGTGTCTGGGTGTATTGTACGGATTGATTGGTTGTTTTGTAACGCCCTGTGGGCTGTACTATGTTTGTGGATTGGGAATAAAAGAGACTGTATGTGACAGTACAGGAGTTCCTGTTTTAACCCTCAAAGTGAAGTGTCGTCTCATTATTGGGGGAAGGATTTATTGTATGCTGTTCCAGTCTGACTGCTAGGAGAGTAAACCTATTCGTATGGTTCCTATTCAACTGTCTACAGCATTCATATGCTTGAGAGCATTCATATGCTTCTCCGGTTCGGTGGTTGTGGTGTCTGCTGCAGTGCTTGGAGTCCTCAGGAAGCGCTAGGAGCATCCTTCAACGGAGGTACCCAGTCGGGGTGCCAGGTGATTCGTTACACCGACCTTTCGGACCTTCTACTTCCAACCGAACTCGGGGGCAGCCACGTCTCTCCTGCTTCAGCGTTAAAAATGCAAAATATGAAGCCTCCTGTCATGTGGTAAAATTGAAGATTATGCTAGCGCTAGTGTACTTATAATCTTAATTTTAGTAATGACAGGAGGCGAGTATTTTCCCTTCCTCCACACCCTTGAGGGATAAGGATCCAAGTAAGTATACTTATACTCCGTGTATTCATTACTTCTTCTATTTTCCTACTCATCTGGTATGACTCAGGCTTGTACCTTGTTTAGTTAGTTCATTGTTATCGTGTACTGTCATATTTATACTAGTTCTTCATCTAGTTTTACATCAGTTCGGTGGAAATTGTGTTGGGTTTATTACATTACTGCAAACAGTTGCCAGATCGGTACCTAACCTTCTCCACGTTCTTTTTCAGCATAACTTTGGGACATTACTTCTTACGCTCAGGATGGACACGTTTGGGCCATCCTTCAGCCACTAGGACTTCGTATTTGGAAAGTCACCCGTTGGTGCATGTTTCAAGACTTTATGTTTCAAGACTTTTTTCCGTTTTCTATTGTTTGTCTTTGATGTCGCTTTCGAAAGAGGGGGAGGAGCCTCATCACTGTGAATACTATACCTCCTACTGCATTTTGATTGGTTAATGTTTTCACTTTTCTTTAATGCTATGTGGAGTTAGTAAAGAGAGTTATATGCAAAATACTCACCTCCTTTATACACTAGCGCTAGCATAATCTTCAATTCTCCAAGGGTTTGAGCATAACTATATGTTTCAATGATGTTTAGTTCAAATTGAAGAACTCAACACTCTTGTTTCCTTTTTGTTCTTGTTGCTTTTATCTATTATTCACAACCTACTGGTATTGAAGGTTAAGTGTTCTGGGCATTTAGACAAAGCCTAATTATCTACTAATAAGTGTTTTTGAGCTTGTATATGTGACCCCATTTTGTGTCTGTGTATTACTTCTCAACATTCTCTAAACTGCAATAGTCTATGCCTTGACACGTTCCTCTACTCTACGCCTGTAGTCCAAGCTTGTTTATTTGCCATGTACAATTGTGCAATGTTATTCTATGCCATTGCATTGCCTATCTCAGTGCTAGTTTTTGCTATTATGGCATTGCGAGCCTGTTTGTTATCTTTTGCATAACAAAAATAAAGAATTAAAAAAATAAATTTAAAAAATTTATATAGAGATAAATAGAGGGGCAGGAAGGACAATTTTGCCCTGCATTAGTGTGAGAGAAACTCAAGCTGCAGTACATACAGTCAAGAGAGTTCAGATATTGGGATAATAGCAGATTTTTTTTAAATAGTCTAAGTGAGTCTTTATACCAGAGGCTCTTATGGGTTATGGTACAGTCAGAAGTATGTAGACGATTTCTGATGTGGTCAAATGTTTCTCAGTGAGTCATCAAGTAGGACAAATGAAAACAAAGCACAACAGAAATGGCCCTGATTGTGTGATAGTTAGAACAAGTTAAATACAACTGCAAAAAAATATACAGAGATACCAATTAGTTCAGGGATACCAGCATGTAGCGATACACTTCTTGCTTAAGAAAACATAGGTAGCGACCAAGTTTTCTCAATGGGTCATCGTATAGGATATAACAAATAAAGTACAAGACAGACTTCTGAAAGTGTAGTAATTAGATTAAGTAGTGTATAAATGCAAGAGGATACAGAGCAGCACTCACAAGTGGGGAACTATCAACTAGCTCAGGAATGTCAGCATGTAGCGATGCAACAGCAGGCAACGTTTGCAGACCTCAGGCTGGTGAATATCACGTGAGAAACAGAGAAACTGACAGTGCAAGTCCTGCAAGGCAAATTAGTGCTCAGGATGGATCAGAACGTGGAGTGTAACCTCAAAAACCACATTCATCATGAACCTCCCTAACTGGACAGAGGACAGGGTCTGTATTCTGAAGGTAGAATGAGAAATCTAATGAGCAGGTTGAGGTCAAGAATAGGGAGAAAATACCCTTTCCCTCTTTGCATCTTCAAAACCATGGGAAGACAGATCAGCTGCAGTATAAATATCACTCCATGCAGTAGGGGAAACACTTCAGGAAGACTTTGCAGGAGGCAGCAGGTTTCTTGGTCTGGTTGGGATTCTTCTTGGAGGCCAAAAAGAACAAGAGTGCCCCAAGACAAGACCTTGGATCAACCTTTCCTAAACTGGTATAGGAAAATGGTTTTACCCTCAAGTTACCCCCTTAAGGACACATGACGGAAATATTCGGTCATGATTCCCTTTTATTTCATAAGTTGTGTCCTTAAGGGGGTAACATTGAAAATAATGGCATCTCAATCCATGCAAAATAGAACATTGCCCTGAATGGGAAGCTGTAAAAGGCAACTTGGAGATCAAGTCTGCATATCACGGCTTAAGATATATAACTCACCAAGCCACAATGCATGAGGCTGCAACTTATACACCACCACTGCTGAGGCACTGTACAGGTAACCAGTACCCAGTAACACAAAGTCCAGAACCTGCCCTGACAAGTATTTTTCTGCTGCAGCAAGGCCCAAATAGCACCACAGGACATAAGAGGCATTATGCCTGGCCATACAGAAGTTGAGAGAAACAGCATCCTAGAGATCTTGAAAGAGTATCAAAGGATATTTACAACTTCTTGTCCATGAGGTCCTTAAAACAAATCATCCACAGATGGGTTTACTTAGAATACCTGTTCAGGGGTTCTGATTTACCCAGGTTTTGTATCTTGACCCAGCATACCTTTTATTTGCATTCAATGCCATGCTATACTTAATTCCATACAGGTTTGCAATGCTTTTGCAGTTCAGTTCTCCTTAGCTAATCAAAATACTGCTGCTTGTTGTCTTAAAGGGGTCAAGGCTCATTAAGCTTCTGCCCTAGCCATCATTGGAAAAAGGGAGAAATACTTAAGTAGAGCCTCCAAGTAAAGGTATAGTAAAGTATAGGGAGGACAGGATGGCCACTTGGCCAGGGTAACACAGTTACATAAAGCATATTCAACAAAGGTGTCCCAGTGGTACATGCCCAGTAAGGAAATCAGCAAGGCTGTGTGCGATGAGTAAAACCTCAAGGGATCTATGAGAGGAAGTACCACTTGAAGGCCTGGAAAAGTAGCAGACACTGCATGCTTTTTATGTGTTAAGCTCTACATAAGGAACATTGCCAATCCAAGGCTCTCTTCGTCACAATGAAGACATAACAGAGGGGATAAATGTGTCCTCTATAGGGACACTAGTCCTCGGCTTCAGTCATAAAAAAAATCTTACTTTCCTCTAAAAGCAGATTCACATCTCACTGCCTGCATATGAGGCAAAAGCAGAACTGAACTTAGGGAGGTAATCAGTGGTGTATCTTGGATTTGTGCTGCCCTAGGCACGAGTAAATTCAGGCACCCCCATAATCTAAATTTGCCCCACCACTTTGTGTCAAGGCCACTTTTTTGAATGACAGACGCACGCCCTCATTGACACATGCACTGACATACACTCTGAGGCAAAACCAACCTCGCCACTGGGCATTGCCTGCTGACTATGGCCCCTGGGAGATTTGGCCCTTTAAATACAGTATTTGGGCATATTGTATTTTATTATGCTGCTGCTGGCCCTTTCAGAACCATCTGGGGACATACTGTGACTTTTAGGAACAATGCCCCTTTAAGACAGTGTCCCCAGTGTCCCCAGTGTCCCCAGACTGTTAATATACTGTGTTCCTGGCTTTCTCCCACTTGGTTCAGTAAATGGGGCTTACTGAACCAGGTACCACACAGGCGGACCACCCAGAAGTGGAAGTGTGCAGGCAATTTACCTCCCAGGCTGGGAGCCTGCTGTAGGTAAATTGCCGAACGCTGGGGGGCCGCCATTTGACAAACGAACACATGGTGGCGGCCATCTTTTTTTATTCAATGCGGTCAGCGGTGTGTGCAGCCAAATTCATGGAACTGAAATCGGCTACACAGTTCCGCGAACACTGCTGAGCCTTACCTTCTCCCACAATGATTTTGCAGCTGCAGAGACTAAGTCCCATTCGGCGATGAAATAGACAGACCGCACAGCCCAAATCTATGGAACTGTTTTGGGCATGAAAATGTGCTTGCGGTCGGTCAAAAAGGGACATCCAGCTAACTTTTTAACCCCTGGATGGAATTGGCTGAATTTTGGATATGTTTATAATTAAAGCGTACTGAGTTTGAATATGTTTGAGGCATGTATATTTTTGAAGTTATTAATATTTGATTAAAACTGTATTTCTCTGCCTGTGATAATTATATAAACCATTGTGTTCAGTAATCATATCACAGGCAGAGGGGAGGATTTTATGTGGGAGTATCTGTGTGTATTGTACGGATTGATTGGTTGTATTTCAAAACCCTGTGGGCAGTACTATGTTTGTGGATTGTGAATAAAAGAGGCTGTATGTGCCAGTACAGTCAGTTCTACTTCACCCTCAATTTGGAGTGTCGTCTCTTAGTGGGGGAACCTGCTACAAGGGATTGCTATGCTCTGCATACTCTCTTGCTATATTCACTGCTAAGCTCTTGTAAAAGCTTGTTCCTGTTTTTACTCTCTGAAGGAGAGTATGGTGGTTATGGTGTCTGCTGCAGTGCTTGGAGTCCTCAGGAAACGCTAGGAGCATCCATCAACGGAGGTACCCAGTCAGGGTGCCCGTCGATCCGTTACACACTCACGGACAGATACATAGTTATTAGCACACGCATACAGTCATTGGCACGCACACTGTTTATACAACCCACACTTTCAATGACAGACACACACACTGACACACACACTCACTGACAGGCACACGCTGACATACACACACTGACATGAACATCCTCACTAATTTGACAGACACACACATTCACTCACATACACACACTGACAGCTACACACACACTGACATAGACACTCCCTGACAGACACACACACACTAGCTTACACACACACACACTGACAGTCACAGACACACTCACTGAGGAATATACATCTTATTCAACTTCAGTCTGACAATATGGCGTATAGCATAGGGCTGTTATCTATATTATGTGGGTTATAAGTAAATGCCCATTGCACCCAGTGATTAAACACCCAAGCTCATCGTGCTGTTTGACAAGTGACATGCCCCACACAGTACTGGGTATTCATTAACTGTAAGAGCAGATTATGGATGTACCCTGGTATGGTAGATAAATGGTGCTGATGATGCAAGCCTGGGGAAGATGATTTGTAAACCCCAGTAAGGCAGGTGAGAGGAGGTGGGGGGAGGAGAAAGTGAATGTCCATGATTAAAAAAGATTAAGGGAGCATGTACCCTGGCTGCAGGGGGCGGATCCCACAAGATTGGGGTATATGAACAGAATAGGGTGCAGTGGGGCAGATTGTGGTATAAAGGCAGGTTGGAGGGCAGTAAGGCAGAGGTGCAGATTTGGGGGAAGAATAGTAGATGGGGTAGATGGGGCAGTAGAGTAGATAGGGGGTAGCTGGGGCAGATTTGGGGGCAGTAGAGTAGATGGGGGTAGCTGGGGCAGATTTAAAGGTAGAGTAGATGGGGGTAGCTGGGGCAGATATGGGGGCAGTAGAGTAGATGGGTATACAGCAACCCTGATCTGGGGCAGCAGAGTGGATGTGGGGGTATCTGGGGCAGTTGAGTTGATGGGGGTTGCTGGGGCAGATTTGGGGGCAGTAGAGTAGCTGGGGCAGATATGGGGGCAGTGGAGTAGATTGGGGGGTAGCTGGGGCAGATTTAGGGTAAGTAGAGTAGATGGGGGTACCTCACCCAGTAGCAGGACTGTTTGGTTTTCTCCAGCGCAGCTCTCTCCTCCGCGCTCAGGGTACATCCCATGACTGCTTATGGGGTCCCAGAACCGGCAGGAAGGCGGTCCCAGTCCCAGCAGCAGATGGTCCCGGTGGGGAGGTGTTATTATATCCCAGTGGATGTCTGGGTGGGTGCAGGTGGTCTGTCTAGTGGTCGGTGTCTCTATCCCCTTCTATGTGTCTCAGTGGAGGTGGCGAGGGAACTGAGCACTTCCTGCTCCCTTGCACACCGCCGGGGCCGGAGTGATGTCATATTATTCTGGCTCCCGGCATCATAGAAGGGCGCGCGAGGGAGCAGGAAGTGCTCAGAGTGCTGTGCTCCCTCACCGCCCGTCTAAAATTTGAGCCAGCTAAATGCCTCGGGCCACCTCTTGCCCCCCCAAGACATGAGGCAAACAAGGCACTTGACTGGGCACTTAGGGCGGCGTTTTTTTTGCCGCCCCCCCTGAAAGTGCTGCCTTTGGCAAATGCCTTGTTTGCCTCGCGCAAAATACAGCCCTGGAGGTAATGACTGGTGAAGGGGATATGCCTAGAGCATTGTACAATGAGTGTTTCTACCACCTCCAGTTAAAATGGAGTACATACCATATTTTATTACTTGTTGGTTCTCACTATTTTAGGAAGAAAAATACCAACTTGGCATATAATGTTATAGGTTATAGTTCTACCCCAGCAGTAATAAGTACATGTCCACCTTGCAAATTGGTGAGTACTGCTGAGTTATGTATGGAAGAATGTGGCAACAGTCTTCATGCAAAGTATTTCTGTACTCAGGAATACAGGAATACTCAAAACCACTACCTAGCCACACACATTTGGCGTGCTCAACCTTATGGAAGTCTTAGACCACACAATAGACACTTTTATTTGCAATACAATAGCAATTAAACAAATTAAAGTTTCAGTTAATGAGAACACTGAATCTACTTATTTATTTTTTACTAAAAATGCCTCATTTTGTAATAACTAAATGGAGGCCATGATACAGATAAGTCAGATGTCAGTTAGTATTGGTAGTGTTATTAGTAGGTAGGAATATCTAGAATATACAATAGTCATAATAGCCATTAAGGAAAAATACTCGCCTCCAGTCATATTAAAATTAAGATTATAGGTACACTACTTTAGCATAATCACATGACATTCTAGTCTGAATAGCATGCTTTGTCAGCTAGTTAGATAGGTGAAGGTGTCCCTGGATATAAATCAGCATAAAATAATTGAAGTGACATGGTCAAAATGCCAGCTTTGTGTTTGCATCTTATAGGTGTATGAATAACATATATGTATATAAAACTGTTATGCAATGAGAATGAGAAGATTAGGGAGATGGTGCTTTGGAATCTGGATGGGGTTGTCCAAAGGTGGAATGGTGGTATTTCACAATTGGGAATCACAATACCTGTGCACACAGAATGTCCAGGTTTAATTTGGTGACTTCATTTGGAGATTGTGAGGCACATGCATTTAGTGTAAAACAATGTATCTGCAAGGATCCTAGTCCTGGTGATTAAAAGGGTCCTTGTAAAGTGTTAATGTATCAGCTTTTTCCTAGTCGGTTCATAGCAACCACGTTATCTTATTGGCACCACTTTTCATTAAAAACCCATAATAAACATGCTATTTTCTTCATAAGCTCAGTACACAATTTTCTATGCATGATCTGTCGAGGCATTATCATCATAGAGGGTAGCTACACTATTGTAGACTATGCTAACGTAGTGTACCTATAATCTGATTTTTAATGACAGGAGGCGAGGCATAACTTTCTTTACTTATGCCTCCAGCAGCACAAGTCAATCATTATTATTATTATTGCCATTTATATAGCGCCAACAGATTCCGTAGCGCTTTACAATATTTTGAGAGGGGGGATGTAACAATAAATAGGACAATTACAAGAAAACTTACAGGAACAATAGGTTGAAGAGGACCCTGCTCAAACGGAGGTGGGGTATTAGAAACATTAGGACAGGAAATATCAAGTAGGAGTGAAGCAGAGCTGGAGGAGAGAGCAAAGCTCTGTCCCATAGGAGAGAGGAGGAGACAGGTATGTAAGGTAGAGATTACTCTGGGAGGCCATAAGCTTTCCTGAAGAGATGGGTTTTACGGCCCTTCTTAAATGATTGAAGACTAGGGGAGAGTCTGATGGCAGTAGGCAAGCTATTCCATAGGAGAGGAGCCGCCCGCAAGAGGTCCTGCAAGCGCGAGTTGGCCGTACAGGTGCAAGCAGCGGTCAGGAGGTGGTCACGGGCAGGGCGGAGGGTACGAGGAGGGGCATATCTATGGCTTAGTGAAGAGATATAAGAGGGGCTAGAATTGTTTAGTGCTTTAAATGTATGGGTTAGCACTTTGAATTGACTCCTGTAGCATACAGGGAGCCAATGTAAGGACTGGCAGAGGGGTGAGGTGTGAGAGGACCAACTAGAGAGGAAAATCAGTCTAGCTGCAGCATTCATTACAGACTGTAGCAGGGCAATACAGCTTTTGGGGAGACCAATCAGGAGAGGGTTACAGTAATCCATGCGGGAAATTACTAGAGCATGGACAAGCTCCTTGGTAGCATCTTGCGTAAGAAAGGGGCGGATGCGGGCTATGTTTTTGAGTTGGAACCTACAGGACTTGGCAACAAACTGGATGTGAGACTCAAAGTTGAGACCAGAGTCAAGTATGACGCCAAGACAGCGTGCTTGCAGGGATGGACTTATGTGGATATCACTGACTTGAAGGGAGAGTGAGAGAGGAGGATCAGTATTAGGAGGAGGAAAGACAAGGAGTTCAGTTTTAGAGAGGTTAAGTTTCAGAAAGCGTGAGGACATCCAGTCAGAGATGGAAGAAAGGCAAGCAGTGACACGTTGCAGGACGGCAGGGGAGAGGTCCAGGGAGGAGAGGTATATCTGAGTGTCATTAGCGTACAGTTGGTAGTGGAATGCAAAAGAGGCAATAAGTTTACCAAGAGAGGCAATATAAAGAGAAAATAGAAGGGGACCAAGGACAGACCCTTGGGGAACTCCAACTGAGACAGGATGAGGGGAGGAGGTATCCTTGGAAAAGGAGACACTGAATGAGCGTTGGGAGAGATAGGAGGAAAACCAAGAGAGGACAGAGTCACAGAGACCGAGCGATTGAAGAGTTTGAAGGAGGAGAGCATGATCAACGGTGTCAAAGGCAGCAGAGAGGTCAAGGAGAATTAATATGGAGTAGTGACCTTTGGATTTAGCGGAGATTAGGTCATTAGTCACTTTGATAAGAGGAGTCTCAGTAGAGTGGAGAGGGTGGAAGCCAGACTGAAGAGGGTCAAGGAGAGAGTTGGAATTAAGGAAGTGAGACACACGGGTAAAGACAAGTCTTTCCAAAAGCATTAAACAAGTAACATATTCCACATAACGCCCTGCCAGGCATAGCTCCTCCTCTTTCTTTGATGTCTATTATAACATCAGGAACCATAATGAAAATTTTGAAGAGTGAAGTAGTCCAACATATCCACTCCTGAGACCGTAGCTGAAGGTCACACTGAAAAAAGAACAGAAACAAGTGAAAGGTGGTGGCAAAAAAACGATGTCCACATATCATTAAGTTATCGTAAATATATATTGGTATATATATATATAAAATTATACATATGAATTAAAGATATTATACAAGATGTAGTAGATAAAGATTTTACACCAATCCTGAAATACAATGAAACCATCAATGTATCTAAAATAATGCAACCATAAAAATATCACAGTAACTGGATAAAACTAAAGAGAAATGCATTCCGACTAATATACAATAGTCATAAAAGGGTGTGAATCCCATTGAGGGAAAATACTTGCCTCCAGTCATTATTAAAATTAAGATTATAGGTACACTACTTTAGCATAATCACATGACAGAAGGCTTCATATTTTGCATTTTTAACGCTGTGGCAGAAAAGCAAAGGATGCGTGTGAAGTCTGACAGAAATAAAAGACCCTGAAAGTATCTTCCAGTGTCCAATCCACAGCACAGACAATATCAGCAAAGGAGGCACCATTGTGAAATCCCGAGACACAGCCAAGCCCCGTACAGAGTGAGCACTGAAACAGGTCTCCACGCCCGCCAGGGACAAAAGCTAACATACCCACCTAGCTAATGTGGTGGTCGTAACTGGTTTGTACGGTTTGGTATATGAAACGAGAAGTTGACCCGATTGTGAAAGCCTGTGTTCACCACACAGAGACGGGGAACCGTCAAGAAAGATGGATATGACACAGATGTAGAGTCCGTTTTGGTCTGCCGTAGGACCGCAAAGGAAACTCCATCCGGAGATACAGAAAAACCATCCATGTCGAACACTCCCACTTCCAAAGCCCAATGAAAGGAAACAAGACATAAAAGTAATGTGAGCTTTGCCAAGAGTTTTCTATGCGAATGTCTGAGTTATCTGACCAATCCCGTAGGAAGAGGAGAACTACATCTACGTCCCATAACCATATGTATATATCGGGGTCTGGATAGTTTGATACTTCATAATAAGCAACATATCAAAGGGTCCTGCCTGACTGGAATGACCTGGACGTGAGACACCGAGATCGCCGAACGTACAACGTTGATGGAACGGTATAAACGACCAGACAAAAAAAAGGTGTGATAAAATGTTCAGCACTACAATCATATGTGCTGTAAAGGGATCACAGTTCCTCTTCAAATACCAACTTCTCCAAGTTTTCCATGCGGTGAAAAAACTATGTCTAGTTCCCAGTGGAAGGTCCCTAGTCGATTGTGATAGGCAATCGATGGACCAGACTCCAGGCCACCAGTTCAGAGTGTTCCTGTAGGATCAGCAGATGAGTGATTTTGCAGGGAAAGCAGAATCAGTAAATGTTGCTCGTTACTTCTCACAGAGAACGAGATCGGGCTCCGCCCAGGTGGTTTATGTATTGTCCATGTGGAGGAGAATGCAGCAATAGGACATGTCCTTGGCTGCGGATGGTAAATTAACCTGTGATTAGTTTCAGGGAATTTATGTGAAGGTTTGTCTATTCCCCTGACCTTGGGCCCCCTGTGGAGGCATGTGTGCAGTGAGTTCCAAAGCCCAAGAGGCTGGTGTCCAACTCCACTATGAAATCCGGTGTGGATCCGCAGATAGATCTGCTGTTCCAGGCTTGCATTTGTAGGAGCCACCAACGAAGTTCCGTTCACACCTCTGGTAAGACTGGCTTTCAATGGTCGTAGGATTGCCCTGTCCACAGGTAATGGGCCTTCAGGCATTGCATAGCATGGTAGGGAGCCGAAGGGGAATGGAGTCTTTGCAGAGTATACAACATATCTCCTTGCGAATTGAGGCCACTTTTGAAGTGGAAAGGCGTAAGACACATTTCGTTGAATATATTTAGAACCCGAGGAATTGTACTATTAGGGACGGAGAAAAAGCAGATTTCTCCCTGTTCACTATAAAACCCAATTGATTGAGAAAATCAAAATTGATTCTAGAAATCAAACTATAAAACTCGTTTGAGAGCGTAGTCTGGATGCGGACTCGCAGAATATCAGTATGTCGTCTAGGTACATAAGGCAACGGATACCTTTGGATCGAAGGTGTGCAATGACCGGCTTCAGTAGTTTGTGAAGCACTATGGGGCTGAGCTGAGTCCGAAAGGCATGTAAATTGGCACGGTCAGTCCCGCCAAATGAAGCAAAGGAATGGTCGACTCTCCGGTGCGATTAGCATGGAAAGGTATGCGTCCTTCAAGTCCAAACGAGTGAACTAATCTTATGAAAGGTACAAAAAAGGGTTGTGTGTTAAAAACTCTTATTAATTAATCAAAAATTCTTCAATTATTAGCTGCTACCACACTGAATGTGCAAACCTTCAAAAACACAGAAAAAGTGAAATTTCTATAAAAAACAGTGGAGCACTATATACCTTTAAAGTGCAGCAAGTGTAGAGATCTGTGTTTAGTGCAATATTTAAGTTACTTAACTGGCTTTGATGAAAATTAGTGGTAAACCAACAAGTATAGAAAGATAGTAGACAATAGTGTAAACCTTATTATATATTAAGGAGCAAAATCTTATATGGAACACTCACAAGGGCCAGAGTTAATCCACCTAGCACTGGTGGGTATAGCTTTTAGGTCTGTTTGGGCGACCTCTCCCCTCTCCCGTATTAGTTCTTTTAATGGATCCCTTTATCCAGTGATGCATCTCAGAGTGAAATAAAATTTTGGAAATTGTGTAATATTGCTTTAAGAGAGAAACTAAGTAATGGTGCAGGAACTCAGGTAATGGTATTTAAAAAGTATTACTTTATTTGATTTATAAAAACAACAAAGATATTGCAATATGAAAACATATACGAATATTATACTTTGTGATTTTTATAAATATAATAAAGTAACACTTTGAATACCATTACCTGAGTTCCTGCACCATTACTTAGTTTCTCTCTTAAAGCAATATTACACAATTTCCAAAATTTTATTTCACTCTGAGATACATCACTGGATAAAGGGATCCATTAAAAGAACTAATACGGGAGAGGGGAGAGGTCAACCAAACAAACCCAAAAGCTATACCCACCAGAGCTAGGTGGATTAACTCTGGACCATGTGAGTGTTCCTGCACTTATAAAAGAAGGTGGTGTGGTCCTCAACCATACAAAGCTACAATACGAAGTCAAGATGCAGGCTCCACGTTTGCGAGTAAAACAATTACTACTCATAGGTTTCTCTCTTAAAGCAATATAACACTATTTCCAAAATTTAGTTTCACTCTGAGATAGATCACTGGATAAAGGGATCCATTAAAAGAACTCATACGGGAGAGGGGAGCTAAAAGCAATACACACCAGAGCTAGGTGGATTAGCTCTGGACCATATAAGATTTTTTACCTTAAAATATATAATAAGATTTTACACTATTGTCTACTATTTTTTTGTTTAAGGTATACTTGCTGGTTTACCACTGATTCTCATCAAAGCTAGTTAAGTAACTATTGAAATATTGCACTAAACACAGATCTGTAATCTTATGACAGGAGTAGATCCCGCAACAGATGGATGATCCCTTTGAGTTGGCGTAGGTTGAGGATGGGTCAATAGTCTCCCGTCTTCTTCCTGACCACAAAGATATAGCTGAAATATCCAGTGTCATCTGGAGCGAATTGCACAGCACCTTTGGTGAATTTTGGGGGGCGAGGGTATTCAGTCCAAAGGCGAGAGTGCACCTCCTTCTTTATAGCTTTCTGTAACCAGAAATTAATAAATTGTGCCAGATGATCTGGCTGTTCTGGCATTCCGAAGACCTCACGTGTCTGATTGTGTGAGGGTTAAACAGAGGCACACCATGTGGGGCAACAAAAGTACCATCTCATCTTGGTCCGCGGTTTTGTGGGAGTCTCCCTTTTGAAAGGGACCATCTTGGACATAACGAGAGTCCGATTGAGGCACACCTTGCCATTCTTCCTCCTCGGATTCATCAACTACCACTAGAGAGGGGGGAGGGAGAGACCCTTCCTCATCCAAAGACAGAAATGGAGTGGGAGTCAGATCCTGTATCTCTACTTGGTGGCTTTGTTTCAGCGGGGCTTTGCCTTTAGTCTTTCAAGGGCCCAAGTTGGTGCCCTTCCAATGTCGTTTGGGTACTGTTTCAAAACCCATGGCGTCAGTAGCAAGTGGTTCATCAGGGGCCCGTGGCTTCTGGGGGGTCTTGTACCAGTGTTTTGGAGATGGCCTTTTCCACTGAGGCTGCTACTGCAGCGTTGATCAAAGACTGAGTCTTGAGTGGGAGATTGAGGTGAGTCACTCATGATGAGAAACTATACGTATCTTCCAGTCTGTGGAAAACAGAGCAGGTTCAAGTACAGAAGTACGCTTTGAAAGGGTGTTTGTCTTCGTAATCAAGTGCCAATGTTACTGAGGCAGTACTGTAAGTTAACGGGGTGAGGGTGTCACCCTCTAAGAGACCGGCTCAGTGGTCAAATTTATAAGGTTTTCCTGCCCTGCAAGCTCAGTATGTGCAGAGCCATCGCATTGGGGAAGATGGATTGTTTTTCATAGGGCATTTTTTTTATTTCAGCATGATTTCTTGGGGGGGTGATTCGGTCCTTTTTCTATTTTAATAGTTTCTATGCAACATTATGGATTTTCATTTGGCTTTTTTGGTGCTGAAGGAAGATATAATATTCTATAATATTGTCTTTTTTTTCTCCCTACCAGTCTCATGGTCTGCCAGGGCCGGACTGGGAACAGAAAGCAGCTAATTCTTCGTGTCACATAGTGTGTTTGTATTGTTTATATTTATGTGCTTTGTGAGCCATTATATTTCTTCTTACCTACAGCCCTTCGCTTCAGATGATCCATGGGTGCTGTAACATCCACCCTCCAAGCCACCCCCTCTCTGTTGTGACTGGCTTGGGGACAATTCTTTAAGCAGGGCAATCATCCATGCCGAATATCAGCATATCGGTATCAACCTGCCACTGGTATAATTGCAGCAAATATATAAAAGCATGTTACACATTAAAAAATCAATCAAGCTCAATGGCACACACACCGGCTCACTGACACTCACAAGCTAACTACAGCCAGACTCAACAACACAAACAAGCTCACCGATACACACAAATGCTCTCTGACCCATGCACAAGCTCACAACCTACAAGCTTGTTGACAAGTTCACTCCAGCACTCTACAGACAAGCTCACTGACACACACAACCTCTCTGACCCACATTAGCTCACTAATGAACACTGAAGTGCTCTAACCCACACAAGCTCCATGACACACAAAAGCTCTCTGACCCACACAAGATTACTACAGGCAAGCTCATGGACACACAAGATCACCAACACACACACAAGCTCCCTGCCCCCATACACAAGCCTACTACAGACAAGCTCACTGACACACACAAAGTCTGACATGCAGAACCTCTCTGACCCACACAAGCTCACAATAGACAAGCTTACTACAGGCAAGCTTACTGACACACAAGCTCACAAACACACAGAAGCTCCCTGCCCCATACACAAGATCACAACAGACAATCTTACTACAGGCAAGCTCGCTGACACACACACAAGCTCACTGACATACAGAAGCTCTCGGACCCACACAAGCTCACAATAGACAAGCTTACTACAGGCAATCTCACGGACACACACAAGCTTACAACAAGCTCACTGACAAACACAAGCACAGTACAAGTTCACTGATACACACAAGCTCACTGACACACACAAGCTTCCTTATCCATACACAGGCTCACTGACATACAGAAGCTTTCTGACCCACACAAGTTCACAATAGACTGTTTACTATAGACAAACTTACTGACACACACACACAAACTCATTGCACACAAGCTCAGTGACACACACAAGCTCCCTTATCCATACATAAGCTCACTACAGACAAGCTGACTGACACACACAAGCATACAAGTTCACTGATATACACAAGCTGACTGGCACACACAAGCTCCCTGATCCATACACAAGCTGACACACACAAGCTCACTGGCACACACAAGCTTACTACAAGCTCACTGACACACACACACACTTACTGACACACGCAAGGGTGTCAATAAGTGTGACACACACAAGTTCACTACAAGCTCACTGACACACACACACGCTTACTACAAGCTCAGACACACACAAGCTCTCTGATCCATACACAAGCACACTGACACATACAAGATCACTACAAGATCACCGACACATACAAGCTCACTGACACACACAAGTGTGTCAGTAAGTGTGATACTCACTGACACACACAAGTTCACTACAAGCTCACTGACACACACACAAGCTCACCAACAGACACAAGCTCTCTGATCCATACACAAGCACACTGACACATACAAGATCACTAAAAGCTCACCGACACATACAAGCTCACAGACACACACAGGTTCCCTGATCCATACACAAGCTCACATTAGAGAAGCTTACTACAGGCAAACTTACTAATACAGAAATAATTCTACAAGTGGTGGCTGTTCCAAAACGGACTAGCCCTCCCAGCTTGTAGAGAATAACACCTTAGTAGACACTCCAGAAGTGTCGTGGGGCATAACCCCTATGCATGAAACATTAAGGATACTCCAACTACTGGATATAAAATCCAGATCGTAAAGTATCAACTGGAATTCAAATTTATAATAATGAAACATTTAAAATACTGTATCAAAAATGAAAAAAATACTAAATTAGAACATAACAGTATCTAACCGTGCTCCCACCTTGGAAGGTCAGAACCAGATAAAAATAAAAACTACCGCTAATAGGCTCACCTCCAACTCCCTTGGCACTTAATAATCATTCACAAGTTCCCTGTCTGTAACTAAATATAAATGTACAAAAACCGGGAGCCTAATCAGGAAACAGATCCCTCTGAACAACTCTCAAAAATATCAATAGCTTAAAAGATGAATGTAGCAAAGAAATAATGATAATTAGTGCTACCTAATTAAGCTAGGGGTATCTGCGGACCTTTTTAAGGGGTGAATGCAACACTAAGAATGTATGGAGGTAAAAAACCACCCATACTGTGTAACTGCAAATTAGAAAGTGTGTTTCATTCAATGCTTAAATGACACAACGTATCTATTTGTCACTCAGAAGCAATTAGGAGTTTAAAAATGTAACGAGCATTGCGAACTTCGGCTAAAGAATCCAAGCATCACTGAATAGTTTAGTCTCTCAAAGCCTTACCCCTTTCTAAACTTGCTAAAGAGCTGCGATTAGTAGCTAGGAGTAAAGCTTAGACTACAAAATCAGAGGATCTTTGCCAAGCTAACATCACTCTAAATAAGCCCCACCATTTATATTGCAAATGATCGTGAGATATGCACCCCTAAAGATAGGTTCATGATTAGGAAGGAGGAAAATGATAAGCGAAAACTATGACATATAAGTCTGCAGAACCATACTAAGATTGTTGGTTACCTGCACAAAGTGATAGAGTGCTCAGTTAAAATTAGTGAAACAAAGAAAAACCCGACGCGCGTTTTGGTGCCACAAGAGTGCACCCTAGTCAGGAGTTAAATCTGTACTGACCTAAACATCCCTTTTATATTCCAGGTGCCTTGCTGAAATTAAAGTTTAAGCCAATCGGTGGTGAGTAGCCATCCGTTTTCAGTGCCAAAGAACAGCCGTCCCATTATGCAAATAAGAAATTCAAAAGGTCCAATCATAAGCCTCCAACATGTCAGTTCACTCTACTGATGGAATTAATGCATTACATCCCTAATTCCAAGGGTGCCCAAATCTATCATCTTACCAGTGAGTCACTACGAATCTTGTTAGAGGAAGATGCTTTATGCTTATTTCACTGGAATACTCCGGTTGTAATCTAATACTTGTTTCGCTTGTGGACTCATAAAATTATATTACGAAGCCTTTTTACCGGAAACGGGCTACTGTACGGCAAGGTGGTCTGCAGCTGATTAAATGTCAGGCCTTTCCTGCTGCTTTAACCCTGTGTTGGTAACCAATAATGAGTCAAACGTAGCTGATATGTTTCATAGCAGCACCATTTACTGAAACACTAAACTTGTCATAGGACAGAAGAGGGTGTTAAAAAAGTGAGAGCTAGAGTTAGAGAAAACTGAAGCATTGTGTTGTATGGGTAATCTCTGTATTGTACCTTACTCTGTCTATTTTATTGGTATATCTGTATGGTGTAAAGGTACCTGAGTATTGTATAAGGATCTCCGTATATTTTATGGAGACTATCATTAGGGTTTGAGTACATGATATCAAGCAGACAGATGCCGCATGCCAGAAGATGGTGACTACAGAAGTGATGGATACAAAATCCAGGGGAGGGGTCTGGCACCCTAAAACTTTACCAGCCACCATTGCATGACATCCCTACCGGTTCAGTTATAGACTGTGTATTACAACATTGGTATCCAATGTTAATTTCATAGATAAACTCTGCTCATACAGACTTCAGGAACCATAACCACTTCAAGTTACTGAAGTGGTCATGGTGCTTGGAGTAACCCTTTAAGTGGATAAATAGGTTCCAAAGAAAAACATATGTATTTTTAATGTTTATGTTAAGTGGTCCAAATTGTATACTAACAGGGTTATTTACCAAAGTAAGAATTTAAGGCCAGAGTAGCTGAACAGAAAACATAAGTGACTTGGAGACTTTTTCCAGTTCGGCTATTTTGACCTTAAAGAGTTCAAATTAACTTTGAATTCCCACTTAAGTGAATAACTATATAAGTGAAATCCTCAGAAATTGAGCTGGTTACTGTTTTAATTCCTTTCTTTTTACTGTCGTTTGGTTATGTTAGTATTGAATATTAATCGTTTTTCCTTTTGATGTGTGTATATCTATATATCTATAGCTATATCTATATCTATATCTATATCTATATCTATATCTATATATATATATATATATATATATATATATATATACACACTATAGATAAAAAAGATAATGTTTCCACTACTGTTTGTTTTGACTTGGAGGTTTCTCTTCCAAGTAACTGTAAAAGCATGAAACCATGGCAACTATATGTATTCTTTATAAACATATCTACAAACAAAGAAAACCTAACTATAAAAAGCCTAAAAAAAAAAAAAAAGTAAAATTGTAACACAAATGCTCGTTTTATTGTTTCAAAAGAAATGCTCTAATTGTGATTAAAAAATAAATTTTAAAATCTTGGTATCCTGGCTTATATTATCACAAACACTCTTTAAACACAATGTTGCCAATGTTGTACCATATTAAATTGTGTTTAGAATGTGTTTATGCATGTGAAGGCCACACAATTCATAAATGTTGCATGGGAAGGTAGAAGAGAGGCAGACAAGGTCTGTTTGCCCCTTCCCTTAAAGGGTAAGTGTCACTTCTCTGGAATTTACACCATGGAATAAAATATTAAAAATTACCTGTAACTTGTGTTAACCTTTTTATTTAATGAGATACTCCTTTTCTTTTAAAAATTTATATTAACTATTTAGCAAGTGACAAAATACAGTTCATACAAGGCAAAGCCAAGTCAAACATCACAAATGAAGAAAATACAAAAATTAACACAAACAAAAGAAAAACCCAAAACATTGCTTCCATTCTCATATTCTCGTGTGTTTTGTCTATGCTGACTGCAAGGTGCAAAGGACTGGCAGAGAGCTAAGATGGAGGCACTTAGTTACAGGATAAAGAGGTGTGGAATACCAGATCAAATAAAAGGATAAGTAAACATGATATTAAAAATCCTGGGAAGTGACAATTCCCCTTTAAAATAAAACAATACAGCAAGAACAATACAAATATACCTAGAATATAAACAATCAGTGTGTACAAATCAGAGTGACAAACATTAATAGTATTAAGTAATATATTTGCATTTCAATATGCTTAAAGTGCAAATGCTTTGGCCACAGAAAAAAAGTAGCTTTTTGACAAAGCTTTTAAGTTTTGGATATTTAGTTGTCTTTTTCTAGTGCTATGAAATGTATACTCAACAGGTACATTGCTTTTGTGTGAAAACTGAAAGTGGACACAAAAACAGGTGAAACAGATCTGTCAACTAAGAAAACAATCTTTACAATAACATTTAGTTTTCCTTTTCTAGTGCAATGAAACATATACTCAACAGGTACATTGCCTTTATGTGAAAACTGGAAGTGAATACAAACTAATGAAGCAGATCTGTCAAAGAAAACAATCTTTACGTTAATCTATAAAGAAATTCAAACTGCATTAGGTTAGATTTAAAAAAAATATATAAAAAATAAAAATGCTGAAACGCAAGTTTATGAATGTTTTTGTTATTTTTAAACACATGCACATAATTTGGAGAAAACATGAAATGTCTTATCATGTGCATTAGCTTTCTTTTTTAAGGTAGGTCAACCTAAATAACTGTATATATCTAAGCCTTTTTTAATGTGTTGAATAAATCAGTACAGAGTAAAACGTTTTGAACATTGTACAATATGCTTGTAGCATATTTCATTATTGTGCTGGTAGGTTGTAATTCAAAATGGATATCATTTGGAAAAGATCTTGTTTTTTGCACAGTTATTTTACCCTAGTATGCATGTGAGCACTCCTTCATATGTCCATTAACACTTTAAGGCAGGTGTGATGACCTGTGACTCCCAGCTGTTTGTGATGTACAATTCCCGCAACTATCAGTGAGCCACTCTGCCTGTAAGATAATTATGGGAGTTGCAAACTATCAATACCTGGGTGACACGGTTTGACTCCCCTGCTGTAAGGTCTTATATAATTGTTCTTATGAGTGGAAAAAATCCAAATGACTTCATTTAAGGTGTTCATACAAAAGGCTTGTAGATCCTTCTCCCAGATGTATAAAATCGAAGTAGCATCAAGTTTTCCTATGGATCCACTATGCAAAGGTTGAATGTTTCCACTAAAAATACTCTTTCACGCTGCAGAAAGCCTAAGGGCATATTCAGCACATTACAGGCCATAAACGGTGTCTGAAGGCCACCAACTCTTAAGATTAATTTTAGCGATTAGAAGTTTTCATGACTTTCATTCAGCTTGGGAAGCGTCATCTCTTGGAAGATTTTCCCTGAATTGCCTAGAATAAAACCCAAATGAGAAACAAAGTATATTTTTAATAAAATAAAACAAAAGTCCTAGTAATCATAAAAACATGGAAGAAAATTGATAGGGATATAAAAGGAAACACATATTCAATGCTAAGGCATATGAAGTGATAGATTTTAATATCTATAATAAAACTCCTTGGTAATGGACACTGGGTCCATCCAATTAGTTGTATCTCACATAACTAGCAGATTGGCACACTGAATTTTAATTGTGTCTAAGGGCATTATAAGTTGGCTAATTAGAAATGTATTTTATAAAGAATTCATAAACCAGGAACCTGCCGCAATAATATGAAACGCTGACATGAACATTGTAGTATCTTCATAATCATTTTCTTTCCAAAGACTAAAGAATATCTTGTATATAACATAGGATTATGAAGACAATGTTTATGTCAAAGAAACTATATTAAAAAAACAAAACGTGGATAAACAGTTTCCTTACCGATGTATTTGTAATGGCCATGGAGTTGATGAAGGAGTTGGCACTGATGAAGTTGGGCTCATAAGCATTGCCCGGTAGATATTAGAAGCAACCACCAGTATACAAAGGAGGATGGGACCTATAATTGCACCTTCCAGTCCTAAATAATATGCTCCTCCAGCCACTGCCAGGCCAGTCAGATAAGGATGGCCACCTCTACATAATAAAGAAAAGCATGATTATAAATGGCCAAGAACAAAATATGCTTCTTCTACTTTACATTGACAAATATTTTTTATATAACCCATACACATTTGGTGGTATGCATTTGTCAATGATACTATGCATATCTCTACTGATGTAGGTTTGTAAAGAGGTGCTTCAGCACAGCAAGAGATTATATATATATATATACACACACACACACACACACACACACACACACACACACATATACATATACATACACATTGATCAACATTGAAACTACCAGTCTAACATCGTGTAGGTCCCCCACATGCTGCCAAAAAAGCTCTGATGCATTGAGGCATGGACATCCACCTGATCATCAGTCAGGCAACCTTTTTCCATTGCTCCATGAGGCTCTGATGCTCACATGCCCATTAAAGGCGCTTTTCGTGGTTTACAGAGGTCATCATGGGCACTGTAACCGGTTTGCTATGCAGCCCCATATGCAGCAAACTACGATGCACTGTGTGTTCTGACACCTTTCTATCATGACCAGTATTAAGTGTTCTGCAATTTGAGCTACAGTAGCTCTTCTTCATGATCAGACCAGACAAGTTTACCTTAACTGTATATAGATATAGATGTGTCAGAAACTTATAACTCAAAATATATTTCTAGAAAAGTTTTTTTTTTTTTTTTTTTCTCATCTGCATATGGACTTTTAAGTCAGAGACTGATAGTTATATTTATTTATTTTTTATTGTTTTTATATTGTATCAAATAAAATATATATATACACTTCTACCTTATGGATTCCAGTGGTGTAAAGAAGGGAGTTGTTTTACTGAGCCAGTTCAAAGGCTCTACTCTTGTGAGTATAACAGCTCTACTTATTTGTTGCTATATATCCAAACGGAACTTCACTATATTTTGTGTATACATTTTCCAGAGATACCAAGGGAGCCTATATTTCTATCCATTGGAAAAGGGGAGGGGGTCGCCCTAAACTGACTCAAGTGCTTCATACAAGAGCTAGGTTTTCATAGCTCTGGAATCTGTGCGTGTTCCCTTGTTATTACAAATATCACATTCATAAGTGTTTAATAGTTTGCACTATGTACACTTTATTTTTTTCATAAAGGTACCACTACAACAGAATATACATCTATGTATAAAAAGTTAAGTGTTTATTTAAGTGCATCACTGGTATTGCATGTGGTGTACCACAATTATAAATAAGCGCTCCACTGTTCTATTGTACATAAGTTTACCTTAACTCACTACATCCATCAACAAGCCCAAAATCCTGACACATCGCTCAGATTTTTTTCACTTGTCCATTTTTCCTGTTTCCAACACATGAAATTCAAGAACTGACTGTTCACTTGCTGACTAGTATATCCCACTCCTTGACATTGTAACAATATAATCATTGATTAGCCCACACTATCTGCCTTCTAATTTCAAGTTTCCTTTATATTCAATTGTCCTGATGAAAATTCAAGCATGGAATTGAAGCATTGACGCTTGTGAACATAAATGTAAAAGTAAATTTGATTGTGTGCTGATTGTTCAAGGATTATGTGTGTGTATATACACACATGCACACTTAGTGGGGGAGTGGGGGGAGAGATCATCTATGACAATAATCCCACTTTGTGAATCTTTCTTGTAGTGCAATTTCTACAAGCTTGTAATGCCTTTTAGGAGACTTAACCATTACAGTTTTTTTTTTGTTTTTTTTTAACAATACAAAATCATTTATACCTAAAGAGAAACCATTACAATAGGAATTGTGTACAAAACACTGGTTAGAGTGAAAAAGTGACAGTACCTCTTTAAGAAGAAGAAAATAAAAGATAGAATACATTCAGTAAACCCTCAGCTCTGTTCCAATTTAATACTCACCCAGAAATATCAGAGTAAATTGCTGTATCCACACAGTATGTTGGCAATAAATGGCACACTAAGAGCAACACTGCTTTACAGCTTTCTCCTTGGGCAAACCAAAGATCCAACATAGCTGGCACAGCTGCCCAGTATGTTCCAAGAAATGGCACAGCTCCAAGGATTGCTGCTAGAGCTAAGGTGCAGAAGACATGGGAAAAAAACATGAGACTATAAGCACGTATATTACAATTAAAGCTGTTCAAATTGCAGACTTTGAATATAGGCAAAGACACTGCAATGGAAAATCTAAATTTTGGGCACACCTTAAGTGTTACACCATGAAAATCAAATACACCATGCAGCAGTTGAGTAAATATTAAGATAATTAAACTACTAAAACATTATGTAATAAATATATATTCTTAATCAGTGCATGTTTATGTTGATGTTGAATATCACTCATATAGACATGGGTTTTATTATATATTAATTAGGCATTGCCCCCAGTCAAAAAAAACAAACAAAAAAGTTCTACTTAAATTATGGCAGCTGTGTAGAACGTATTAAGGAACTAGTCATTATTTATAAAAATGTCCTGTTTTATTTTAAATGAACGCTATTAAATTGTATCAGTCTATTATAGAGGCCAGAAGAAAAGAGGTTAGTTTAATTTTGTGTTTAGTTGACGTTAGTTTCATTTTCTGAGCCAAGATCCTAATAGAACAGAGTTGCTAATCCCACTTGGTGAGCATAAACATATACAAGGCAAGTTCTGTCATCAATCAGTAAGCATTTGATTCTCAAGAATATCACTCACCTTTACACGATTAACTACATTTTAAAGCAAGAAACACCAAAGCTCAATCTGGTTGCAAAAAAACACAGGTAATGTAAGATATTATGGTAAGCTGTAAGCAAGCTCATGGTATGTGTTGTACTCCTGTGTCCTCTAGATTTGCGTTTTGCAAAACCCCAGTGTCCTGTGCATACAACACACACACACACACACACACACGTTACTGTGTAATTATTTATAGCACTAACAAAATTAGTTTATAAACACACCAGTGCTTATTTACAAGCATATATTTAAAATATCTGGATCTGAGTACCGAGATAAATCTTACCAGATGGTATAAAGACAATGTTTATCCCAAAGACTGTATGAGTGAGCCAAGTATATAGTCCATAGAAGCATGCCATTTTTAGGGAAGCATCAAATACACCCCTAAAAATGAAAAACACATCATTCAAAAAGAAAGAACAGAAGTAAAAATATTAGTTTGGCAGAGTTGTACAAATCAAACACTTCAAATGGCAAGCATGCACATTACCACAGCAAATGTTTTATGCACATACACAATGCTTAACAATAACAGTGAAATAAATCATTTTTTTTTACTAAATCTGGTTGAAACAAATGTTGATTTTGTTATGGATTTAGAGTTTTCATTATATGTAAAATGCTTTTGATAAAGCGTAACTTAAATTGTTCATAATGTTTAATAATATATTTAGACTTGATTATACCATTGCTTCACAGTAAGATTACTTAGTACAAAAACACAAATAGCCCATAACCCATGTAAATTTTATAAGGCAGACAGTAAGATGGAAGTGAGTGCAAACTCATTTGGCTTCCGATTAAAGGAAATAATGGATACATATGCAACATATATGCAGGCCCGTGCATGCACTCATATGAAAATATCACACATACTAAATTGCACTGAGAAAACATGCAACTTAGTAATGTGCAATATCCCCACCCGAGCAAGCGTTATGGGAATGTCAGAAAACAAAAATGCATGGGAATTCAGGAAGCAAACATGATATAGGAAGAAAAAAAAAAAGGAAGGAATGAGTTGTGCAAAGAGGAACATGCTGCAGGCTTATGTAGTTCCAATGTTCTAAAACTATTTTTGGTAATTTCCATAAATGAAGATGTTAACATTATACAAAACTTCCCAATGAATGTTAAAGTCATTGCTGGCATAAATATATTCTACTTATTTGGACTGTTCATGCAGTCAAAAATCACATTACAGGTTTTATAATATCGATGAATAAACTTAAAGCAGGACCTGCTTTACGATCAATGCTGAAAGCTTCAAAATAATAAAATTGCATGCAGCAAGACAGCCATTACATTTAATGGCATACTAAATTCTCTACAAAACATACCGGATCAGCTCATTAAAAATAAATCATTAGCAATAATTAATTTGAAACATGTATGCTAACTTAAATCAGTACCTTTTGTAAAGCACTATGCAAGCTCCTAGATACATTTCTATAGTTTTATCTGTTTCCAACAGTGGCAGCACTCTGTACACCATCTGTTTCAAAAGGCCCACAAATTGTGGTTCTCACCAAAAGTGCATGGTGGTTTGTGGGAGCTACAGTACATGCCATTCGTGAAATGTTCTGAGATACAGCTGGCTACTTCAGACTCAAGGCGGCCAAGAATACCAATACAGAGGTTCCCCTGTCACGCTATCTTCTGCCTCAACCCATACTGCTGGGCTGCAGACATCCTCTCTGCCCCGTGCACACGTAGATTGGCATGGCTTTACTAAAAGCAGATTGTATTCCAGGCTGGCTGATCACCTTAGGAGACAAATGATGCCTTAGTTGATCACTAAGAAAATCTGTTCACTGTGATTGCTTTCACAGTAATCACTCAACCTATGGGTCAAACTGCAAAAAATTGCATGAAATCCCATGGTGTGTTAGCTAGGGTTAGAGTTAATTATGATTAAATTACAAAAATTATGGGGCTTGTCCTGGTCTCGGAACGGAGTAGACGCATATAGTTGAAGCTCCGTACCTCGAGGGCTATTAATGAGCAATTACAGCCCGAAATAAAAAATAAAAAAAGAAAAGAAAATCCTCCTCACAATGTTGCTATCTAAAGGGAAAAGGACCATGGAGAGAGGAGACATGCTGAATTTCTTCGCCTCCAGAGCCGGGCAAGGGCGAGCCTCATACCAGCCTGAACAGGCCCAAGATGGCGTGGATGCTGAACAAGAAAATACATCAGTGCCTGTACAACTGGAAGCCATGCTGACACAAAACTCATTAAAAAAAACCTCCTGGACGAAATGTCCGATAAGATATTGGCAAAACTGGATACAGCCATAAAAGAGCTTCGCAAAGACCTGAAAGATCTAGGCAGCCGAACGTCCCACGTAGAAGATCACCAAGCGGAACGTGCGGAGGCACACTACACTCTGGCGTGCACGGTTACCTTACCTCCAGTCTAGATGAACAAGACATCAGGCTGGCGGACACGGAGGAACGTGCCTGCCGCAATAACGTACGCATACGGGGCATTGCCGAAATTGTGGGCACAGCTGAGATTACAGCCCATGTAATAGGCCAGCTGAGAGAGCTTGTGCCAGACCTGCCACACGACCTGTTCCTCCTTGACATGATCCATTGACCACCAAGCCAAAATTCCTACCCCCGGACACACCTAGGGATGTGTTGATCAGGATGCACTATTTTCACACTAAAGAAGCAGTTCTCAACGCAAACAGAAAACACAAAGAGCTGCCTTCTGCATGCAGAGGGATGACCATCTTCACGGATATCTCTGCCTACACCCTAAAGCGCCGGAGGGAATTCAAGATGATTACCACGCAACTAAGAGAGCACCATCTTCCTTACCGATGGGGGCATCCCACCAAACTTATAGTATCAAGAGAAGGGAAGACTAAATCTGGGTGAAACAAATGTTGATTTTGTTATGGATTTAGCGTTTTCATTATACGTAAAATGCTTTTGATAAAGCTTAACTTAAATTGTTCATAATGTTTAATAATATATTAAGACTTGATTATACCATTGCTTCACAGTAAGATTACTTCGTACAGAAAAACAAATAGCCCATACTCCATGTAAATCTCATAAGGCAGACAGTAAGATGGAAGTGAGTGCAAACTCTTTTGGCTTCCGATAAAAGGAAATAATGGATACATATGCAACATATATGCAGGGACCCCAGAGGAAGGAAACCGCATACTGAGCTCATGGAACATTGCACCACTTGAGCAACCCAGCGTGGAGAGGAGCAGGATCAGAGTGTCGCCGGAGTGGAAGAAGGCGAAGAAAACATAAGACTTTTGGACTATGAGTGTATGCACCCCGGTACCCCGAGCTCCTTAATCCATGATGATCAACAATCACTGGGTCAGGGTAACGTAGCATTTTCTTTTTTCATGACAGGCACAGGGACTAGAGAGATAGCGGGAGATCAACTGCCAGCTGGTCACAGGTACGCGAGAGGCCTAAAACCCCTAATTAGATGCCACAATAAATAAAAGAAAAAACACAAACAAAAAAAAAAACAGAACAGGCCCACTATACCCAATTCCCACAGATTAGGGGAACTTGATTGCTGTGACGGCTCCACCTTAAGAGGGGTCATTCACAATAAGAACAAGCACAATGAGCGGGTATTAATATGTCAGAGCTCACGCATACCCACAAGACTGTACTGAAGGAGTTGCTATGAAGCTGGACTGGGAATACACTATAGAAGTTCAATACAGGGCTAGAACACCTAGATGGAAAATATATAAAGCCATTCAGGGAGGGAGCTCCCAGTGGGTGTGAGGCCCTAAGTTTCTCCCCCTGTGGCACGATAATGCAGTGCCAAGCCATTATACTGGCATTATATGTTCTTGTATATACTTTCTTTTGTGTTAATTATGTTTTCTAGCCTAACCGAAAGCTGTATGTTTCTCATAATGTTATATTGGATGGTATATTGGATGGTGCAGGGTTAGTGAGTGACCCGACACTACCACCTACACACACAAAGCTCTTACCACTACTGAGAAATCAGACACCCTACTCCGCTGACCACATGGGAACAGTAACCAGAGTAGGGAGGGCTCCACGGCTCGGATTGACTAGGCAGGGGAGAGCGGTGGCCTTAGCAATAATGAACCACTACATGTTATCCACCAAATTCCATCCCAAAAAAACACTGAAGTTATATACCTTCAATGTTAGGGGACTCAATGCCCCAGTAAAGTGTCATCTTCTCACTAGAGAGGTCAAGATCTTAGGAGTGGACATATTGTGCTTATAGGAGACTCATTTCCGGCACAATGATCACCCCAAGATACTGGCCACAGACTTCCCACATCAGTTTCATGCAACTTCTCCCACCAAGTCCAGAAGGGCATCCATTCTATTAAGTAGAAACATTAAGTTTGCACTATAATCCCATGACATAGACACTAACGGCAGATATGTAATTGTTACAGGATTAACGACATGCTATACACCATAGTGAACGTGTACTCCCCTAACACCAACCAAAGAAATTACTTACATAAAATCCTACAAAGAGAAGCTAACATTCAAAAAGGTATTACAGTTTTAGGGGGGGACTTCAACCATGTCTTCGACCCAAAACTGGATACAACACTCCCCCCAACAGAGCCGAAGCCAATGCCCTCTGCAATGGCAATGCAGGTCCATTGCAAAACTCCTCCATGCTAATCACCTATACGACACATGGAGGATCACAGATCCCACAGAAAAAAAGCATACACACATTATTCCACAGTTCACAACTCATACTCAAAAATACACGGATTCCTCCGATCAGGTTTCACCTGAACCAACTACTCTCGTGCGACATACACCAAATCCCTTGGTCAGACCACGCACCAGTGACCTTAGAACTAAAAAATATGTATGACTTTAAACATCGCAGCCCATGGAAACGAAATGATTCCTTGCTGAGAGATGGGGACTTCGTCGAGACCCTGACAGGCGACCTTAAATCTTATTTTAAGTTTAACGATACTGGGGACGTAACAAACGCGACAGTGTGGCTTGCCCACAAAATGGTAGCAAGAAGGTTACTGATCCGTAGGGCGGCCTACATGAAAAGGATCACTCACTCCAAGCTCAGAGCTTGGCAACAAGAACTATACGACTTAAACAGGCAAAAACAAACTAACCCAATGCCAGCAGCGAGAGACTGGATCACACATCACCAGACTCTTACACCAGCAGGCAATCGACCAGCTAGGTACCTACATGCAGAAACTCAAAATCACCCATTATCTACAGGGTAATAAGGCAAGTAGGCTTTTAGCGCGCCATATAAAAAACTAGACAGGCAAACCAAAAAATCTCCTCCCTAAAGGACAACAAGGGTACCAAAACACCACCACCCAAGGGTATCAGCAATGTCTTTGCCAAATACTATTCTACTTTATATAACTTACAAGACGACACACTGAACGATACTAGTATAAATGACTACTTAGATGGGGTAAGGCTACCAAAGCTCACACCACGCCAGCAGGCAGACCTCTCCAAACCGATAGACAACCAAGAAATACTATCTATAATTAAATCCCTCCCAACGGGGAAGTCCCCTGAACCAGACGGATTCGAAAACTCATATCATAAAAAATTCAGTTCGACATGGACTCCATACCTAGTTAAAACATTCAATGACGCTGATCTTCATGGCCAGCTCCCCAAGAAAATACTATTAGCCCATATCGAAACACTGCCAAAACCGAACAAACCCCCAACCTCCCCACAAAATTTTCGTCCCATCTCGCTCTTGAATACAGATGCAAAACTATTCGCGAACAGACTAGGGACCATACTGCCACACATAATCCACACCGATCAGGTGGACTTTATAAAGGGCAGACAAGGGTCGGACAACACAAGAAAGGTTATCAACCTCCTCCATATCTTGAAGACACAGCAGCGGGGGGGACTATTTGTCTCTCTCGATGCTGAAAAGGCCTTTGATCGACTACACTGGGGGTTCTTGAAGGCAGATAGATTTGACATCCCAGAAGGTTTTGTGTCAGTGATAGAGGCACTGTAAAGTTCACACTCAGCATAGGTACTTAATTCGGGGTTTCTGTCCGAACCATTCCAGCTTACAAACGGCACGAGGCAGGGCTGTTCCCCCTGCTATATGTATTGGCATTAGAGCCCTTAGCGACCAAAATACGGACAAACACCTCGATTCATGGCATCCAAGTAGGAGAGAAAGAGTACCTGCTCGTTGACGATGTACTACATACGCTCACACTGTAACCGCTAGTACCCCTATTTACCGCTATAACGTCTTAAAACAGAATTTAGCAGGGCTAATCATACAGCTATCTTAGCGAAAATATTATATTAGTCGGTATAGAGTTTCTCTATTTAAAATCCATAAATAATTGAGAATACAATAAAAATAGGAGTTGGAAACAATAACTTTTGTCTTATTAAAATAGTTTATTGAATATAAATGAATACAGATATATCCATTAATATATCATAAAGAAGAGTATATAGAAGTAAATGAATATATGCTTGCAATATTATATATATATATATATATATATATATATATATATATATAAAGTATTAGTATAACATGCCCTCCTGATTATACAGGTAATCTCTCTCAGTACATGTCACCTCCAGAGTCGGTCAGCAAGTCTCTGCCTAGCATTGATCGTGTGTGTGTGTGTATATATATATATATATATTATAGCATTTCTAATTACTACTGGTAATTTATGGGTTAATTCACCTTAGGGTTAAAAGCGGTTCATATATAAAAAGAAAAGAAAAACATCCTTATCAGTCTATTGTCATAACCTAGACATCTTTAATCTTTATTTGGACTAGAAGTTAGGTTGACCTAGGCAAAGCCTTGAATTGTTATTGCATTAATCAAAGACAAGATGGAGTAAACATGTTGTGTACTGAAAATAGGTTTAAAACATGTTGTGTACTGAAAGTAGGTAGAAGGTTATTAGTTAAAGAAACAGTTGCAGTTTAAAGAAATACAATTTAGCAATGTGTATTATACCTACAATTGCCCATCACAACACAGCAACAGGTCTCGCTACCAAACCTTTTACAGGAAATACAACTGTATGGGGAGCAGTCATACTACAAACTAAACATCACGAAAACTCAAGCAATGGGGGTGGGAGTGCCCAATCACAATATAGACCAGAATGTAGAGATGACCATCCCACCTTCTTGGGACTGCGAATTCCTAGAGATCCGGCGGGACTGCGGAACCTTAATTATGGGAAATTATTGAGTGAGATCAGACATACTTTGAGGAAATGGGATGACAAGTACCTGTCATGGGTGGGGAGGCTGGCAGCGGTGAAGATGTTGTTGCTCCCAAAATTCCACTATCTAATCAGAACACTACAGATACATGTACCCAATACATATTTGCGATAACACCAACAAACCTTTACTAGATTTGTATGGGCCTACCGCAATATCCAGGTAGCTACATTACTAAATAGGTCCCTGGAACGGGGGGGGGGGGCCCTGCCGGAGATGCAATCATACTACAGAGCTGCCCTCCTGGCCACGGCCATACAGTCACGTACCGCAAACAACACACCACAATGGAGTCAGTGTGGGCGTGTCCTAAAGGCCTAAAATACCTTTTCTGGGTTCCATATAATCTACGCCCTAAAACTTCCAGTTATGCCCAGCACCACAAAGCTACTTTTGAAAACATGGGACACAATAAAACCACAACTGGGGTACACAAAAGCATGGACGATGGCTACACCCACATACAGCTAACACTTAGCCAACCCCACACTAGACCACCGACCGTGGATCGGTGGGTATGCACACTGGTCAGACACCTTTACCACCATGGGGCACTATTGCAGTTCCAGACCTGCAGCGGAAATATGACTTACCACACCAAACACTATTCTCCTACCTACAGCTAAAAGCGATCCTAGCACACTCGACTGAAATCAGCCTCCCAGAACCACATAAAAGTGAGACAGGGACACTGTGCCCAGACCACTTCGATGACATGAAGTGGTCTGGGAGCCTATAGTGTCCTTTTAAAATGCATGCAATCAAAATATCAAACTGTGAATGGGATATCCACTCTAAAAAGTATATATCATTTTTCTTATGTTTATTTTTCATAAAAATGTTTTTTAAAAATTGTACTCACAAGCATAGAGCCTATCAAATGGCTCAGTAGCTTTGTATGGTTAAGTTCAATATTACCTCTCTCTGATGTGCAGGAACAAGTTTTATAATGAATTTAGATAAACTAAGTTCTGAAATACCTATATGTTAAAAGTTTTAACTATTTATATGGGTTTTATGTAAGTTTATACGATATATAAGGAAATATCATATATACATTTTAAACTGTTTATCAATCTTATTATTACCAAAGATCATCTAACACCAGAGCTAGGTTTTATAGCACTGGAATATGCGAGTGTTGCGTTTTAGACACTTTTATATTATGTTGGTTAAAAGGCTTTACACTATTTTAGAGAGGAATTGTTTTCTTAAAGGTACATATACCGGATTGTAGAGAGATAATGGATATCTTTTTTAATTATTTAGATATCATGTTTTGATTGCATGCATTTTATATAGTGCTCCACTGAGTATATTTTGAAGTTTTTGTTGTGTTTTTTTTGGGGGAATTACACATAACAGTGTGGTAGCTGCAAATAAGTTAATTATCAACTAGACTATTTGTGGGAAGCAAGTAAAGAGATATGTGAAATTAAGCCATGCCTCTAATTTTACCAAAATGTCCTCTCTTAGTTACAGTTTCCTTTCTTTCTCTTCTCTTAATTTATGAACAATCTCATCTATTTGTATTTTATATATGTAGTGCATTATGTAAACTTCTGAAATCTATAAAAACAATTAAATTATAAGTTAAGAAAAAAAGTTCCCCCCCCAAAAAAACTGTCAATAGTATACACTTGGGTATTTCTGTACTGGTAGCTGGAGCAGAATACAAATCCGTGGTCTTTAAAATAGTAAGACTTATGAAAATGGCCATTATCATTCAACACTTATCGGCTTAGAAACACAAATGTGTATTTCTAAACATAGAATGTGGCGGCAGATAAAAACCATTCAGCCCATCTAGTCTGCACTATTTTCTAAATACTTTCATTAGTCCCTGGCTTTATCGAATAGCTAGGATAGCCTTATGTTTATCCCATGCATGCTTAAACTCCTTTATTGTGTTAATCTCTACCACTTCAGCTGGAAGGCTATACCATGCATCCACTGCCGTCTGTAAAGTAATACTTCCTGATATTATTTTTAAATCTTTGCCCCTCTAATTTAAGACTATGTCCTCTTGTTGTGCTAGTTTTTCTTCTTTTAAACTTAGTTTCCTCCATTTATGTATTTAAATGTTTCTATCATATCCTCCCTGTCTCGTCTTTCCTCCAAGCTATACATGTTAACATCCTTTAACCTTTTCTTGTAACTTTTATCCTGCAATCCATGAAACAGTTTAGTAGCTCTTCTCTGAACTCTCTATAGCAGTGTTTCCCAATTGGTGTTCCGCAGACAATACCGGGTTTCCCAACTGGTGTTCTGCGGACAAAACCGGGTTCTGCCGCAATTTGCCCACTGGGTGGCCCATGCACTTAGGACCACCCGATGGGCATTGCTAACAGGGGCCCAGTGAGGTGCTACGGCCGTTTAAGACCATAACCCAGCGGTAGTCTCGGATGCTGGGAGGAAGTGTCAGTTTCAAGTCCCCAGCAGGAGTCCTCAGCACTCCCTGTGGTGAAGGCACAAAAACGGAGGCGGACCGGGCACGATCATCCTACGACACAGAGGCGAGTCTTACTGCAGCACAGAGCAGAGTCTCATGAAGAGACGAAGAACGTGTAGGGAACCCTGCTCCTGGGGCAAGTACTGACCTACAGGCTTCCATGTGGGCTTTCAGACCACCTGCATCTTCATCTCTGGATACTTAATGTGGGGAGACCAAAATGTTCAGATAATTATGATGCACCCTTTCCTGCGGTTTCCTTTTAATTTCATATTTTGCCTTTTTTGAGCTTGGACTTGCCTAATAATCCCTACTCTCCCCATCCCATTACCAGGGGTTCTCCTTGGGGAGATCCCTGAGCTCCATGCATCCCCAGTTAGCCAATCTGACTCAGCCATCACCCATTTAGCTAGTGTAAATTCAGGGGAGATTTATCAAAGTCTATTTCTGGGGTAAAAAAAATCTCTTCCAATTTATTAGATTAACTCTTCAACCACAAAAATTTAAATAAATATAAAAAGCATGGCCTGTATATGTGCCAATGTGTGTGTATTTGTCACTGTGTATCTGAGTGTTTGTGTGTGTGTGTGTGTGTCAGTGTGAATATCAAGTTATGTTTATTTGTCAGTGTGTGTGTGTCAGAATGCATCTGTGTGTCAAGGTGTGTGTATTTGTTCCTGTATGTATCTAAGTGTGCCTATATCTGTGTGTCAGTGTGTGCATCTTTATATATGTGTGTGTGTGTGTGTGTGTGTGTGTGTGTGTGTGTGTGTGTGCATCTTTATATGTGTGTGTGTGTGTGTGTGTGTGCATCTTTATATGTGTGTGTGTGTGTGTGTGTGTGTGTAGGTGCTGTGTGACAGAGCGTGTGTACAGTTGCAAGAAAAAGTATGTGAACCCTTAGGAATGATGGAATGATATGGATTTCTGCACAAATTGGTCATAAAATGTGATCTGATCATCATCTAAGTCACAACAATAGACAATCACAGTCTGCTTAAACTAATAACACACAAAGAATGAAATGCTGCCATGTTTTTATTGAACACACCACAACATTCACAGTGCAGGTGGAAAAAGTATGTGAACCCTTGGATTTAATAACTGGTTGAACCTCCTTTGGCAGCAATAACCTCAACCAAACGTTTCCTGTAGTTGCAGATCAGACGTGCACAACGGTCAGGAGTAATTCTTGACCATTCCTCTTTACAGAACTGTTTCAGTTCAGCAATATTCTTGGGATGTCTGGTGTGAATCGCTTTCTTGAGGTCATGCCACAGCATCTCAATCGGTTGAGGTCAGGACTCTGACTGGGTCACTTCAGAAGGCGTATTTTCTTCTGTTTAAGCCATTCTGTTGTTGATTTACTTCTATGCTTTGGGTCATTGTCCTGTTGCAACACCCATCTTCTGTTGAGCTTCAGCTGGTAGACAGATGGCCTTAAGTTCTCCTGCAAAATGTCTTGATAAACTTGGGAATTCATTTTTCCTTCGATGATAGCAATCCGTCCAGGCCCTGCTGTGGAACATCCAGGTGCTCTTGTGCAAACTGTAAACGTGCAGCAATGTTTTGTTTGGACAGCAGTGGCTTCCTCTGTGGTATCCTCCCATGAAATCCATTCTTGTTTAGTGTTTTACATATTGTAGATTCGCTAACAGGGATGTTAGCATTTGCCAGTGACTTTTGTAAGTCTTTAGCTGACACTCTAGGATTCTTCTTCACCTCATTGAGCAGTCATCTTTACAGGATGGCCACTCCTAGGGAGAGTAGCAGCAGTGCCAAACTTTCTCCATTTATAGACAATTTGTCTTACCGCAGACTGATGAACAGCAAGGTTTTTGGAGATACTTTTATAACCCTTTCCAGCTTTATGCAAGTCAACAATTCTTAATTGTAGGTCTTCTGAGAGCTCTTTTGTGCGAGGCATCATTCACATCAGGCAATGCTTCTTATGAAAAGCAAACCCAGAACTGGTGTGTGTTTTTTTATAGGGCAGGGCAGCTGTAACCAACACCTCCAATCTTATCTCATTGACTGGACTACAGTTGGCTGACATCTCACTCCAATTAGCTCTTGGAGATGTCATTAGTCTCGGGGTTCACATACTTTTTCCACCTGCACTGTGAATGTTTACATGGTGTGTTCAATAAAAACATAGCAACATTTCATTCTTTGTGTATTATTAAGTTTAAGCAGACTGCGATTGTCTATTGTTGTGACTTAGATGATGATCAGATCACATTTTATGACCATTTTGTGCAGAAATCCATATCATTCCAAAGGGTTCACATACTTTTTCTTGCAACTGTATCTGTGTGTAAGTGTGTATATGTGCCACTGTGTGAATCTGAGTGTGTGTGTATATGCCAGTGTGTATTTGTGTGTCAGAGTGTGTACATCTGTGTGTCAGTGTGTGTATCTGTATGTGTGTGTAAGTGCTAGTGTGTGCATCTGGGTGGGTATGTGCCAGAGTGTGTATATCTGTCTGTCAGCTTGTGCATCTGAGTGTGTGTATGTGTGTGTATCTGGGTGTGTATGTGCCAATGTGTATATTTGTAGGTCAGTGTGTGCATCTGAGAAGCGATTGTGCCACTGTGTGTATCTATGTGCCAGGGAGGGTGAATGTGCCAGTGTGTGCATCTTTGTGAGTGTGTGTGTGTGTGTGTGTGTGTGTATGTATGTATGTATGTATGTATGTATGTCCATACATCCCAGCAAATACCAATAAACATGCAAGAAGAACATTATGTACTTCTGTACAAAAAAAAACAAACCCTGAATTGACACCCCAAAATCATATATAAACACTCAAACACACCCTTCACTTAAACACCAATACTACACACAAATGTACATCTGCATTTAAAAGCCTATGCGTGAAATTTTTTTTGGGGGGGGTTCCACGATGTTGATACACTAAGTCAACGAGTTCCATGGGAAAAATTCATTGGGAACCCCTTCTCTAAAGTATCAATATCCTTCTGGAGATACGGTCTTCAGTACTGTGTACAATACTCCAAGTGAGGTCTGTACAATGGCATGAGCACTTCCCTCTTTCTTCTGCTAATACCTCTCCCTATACAACCAAGCATTCTACTAGCATTTCCTGCTGTTCTATTACATTGTGTTCTTACCTTTAAGTCATCTGAAATCCCTTTCCTCAGATGTTGAGATTAGAACTCTTGGGTTTTTACGTCCAAGATACAACTCTGACCATTTTTCTAGTTTACCAAAATCATTTGCCATTTGGCTTATCCCTCCTGGAACATGAACCCTGTTACATATCTTCAGCAAAAAACATACTTTTCCATCAAGACCTTCTGCAATATCACTAACAAAAATATTAAAGAGAATGGATCCAAGTACAGATCCCAGAGGAAAGCATTGGTAGGCTAATAAGCATGCACGGTAAAACACTGCAATTTGCCAGTCAGACGGTCTCTATGATCATCTGATAGAAATAGCTGAGTTTTATGACCGTATTTCAAAGGAAGCACCTCTAGTAGCTGTCAGTGACAGCCACTAGAAGGATTTACACCCGGCGCTGTAAACATTGCTGTTCATGCAGAATTAATCTCAATAAAGTAGTCTAGGTGCAGTGTCCCTGTCCTTTTTACCATGCAATGTTAAAATGTTTAAATTGCAGCATTATTATTATTATTTATATAGCACCAGCTTATTCTGCAGCACTTTACAATAAAATTAAGTCCATCTCTAGTGGCTGTCAGCCACTGGAGGTGCTTCCACTGCACTGATGACTAAAACTCTGTTAGATGATGCCGAAATCTCCATATGAAAGCATTGACTCAATGTATTTCTTTGGCAAAGTTTAAAAGTGTGGCAAAGTGTGGTATGCGCGTTCGTGAGCTGAGCTGACTGACAGCACAGCTCGCTGTCTATGGCCCCCTCCTACCGCAACCCTCCTCAGCCCAAACTTTGTGTGTTTGCATAGAAACACTATATAGAGAGAGATCTCTATATATAGTGTTTGTATACAAACACACAAATAGTATATATTGTAAACATACACACACACTCTCTCCATCCATCCCTCTCTATCCATCCATCAAGAGGGATGGATGGATACAGCGTGATGGATGAATAGAGAGGGATGGGTGGATAGAGAGGGATGGATGATGGATCACAAATAGAAGTGATTTAAAACAGTAAAACATATCACAGCGATGTTATTGTCAGTGAAAGTGACTTTTTTTGCATTTTTCACACACAAACAGCACTTTTACTGATGATATAATTGTTGTGATATGTTTTACTGTTATGACACACTAATATTTGTGTTCAGCAAAGTCTCCCGAGTATAACAGTACCCCCCATGTACAGGTTTTATAGCTATTTTGAAAGTTACAGGGTCAAATATTTTTACATTGAAAAATTGGCAGGTTGTTTACGTTTCCTTTGAGAGCGTATGGTAGCCCAGGAATGAGAATTACCCCCATGATGGCATACCATTTGCAAAAGAAGACAACCCAAGGTATTGCAAATGGGGTATGTCCAGTCTTTTTTAGTAGCCACAGTCACAAACACTGGCCAAAATTAGCGTTCAATTTAGTTTACTTTTTTCACACACAATCAAATATGAATGCTAACTTTGGCCAGTGTTTGTGACTAAGTGGCTACTAAAAAAGACTGGACATAACCCATATTGAATACCCTGGGTTGTCTACTTTAAAAAAAAATGCGTACATGTGGGGTGTGATTCGGAGATTTATGACCGATAATAGTGTTACAATGTCACTTTTGATACATTTTAAAAATATATATATTGAAACAGCAATTTCCTATTTGTAGCCCTATAACTTGCCAAAAAAAAGAAAAAGGAAAAAAGCACGTAAACACTGGGTGTTTTTAAACTCAGGACAAAATTTTGAATCTATTTAGCAGTTTTTTTCATTAGCTTTCATAGATAAGTAAAATATTTTTCAAGCAAAAGTAAAAAAATATGTATTTTATTCAATTTTTCACCATATTTTTTTTTAAAGTAAGTTATATGACACGATACAAATAATTGTATGTAAAGAAAGCCCTTTTTGTCCTGAAAAAAACAATATATAACTTGTATGGGAACAGTAAACGAGAGAGAGGAAAATTACAGCTAAACACAAACACCACAAAAGTGTTAAAAGAGCCCTGGTCGTTAACGTACAACATCGCAAAAACAGGCCGGTCCTTAAGGGGTTAATACAGCAGGTTCACATTGTTATAACTAGTATGCTGGGGCTTTATGATTAGTTTCTGTATATTGATTGTTAGAAGCAAATTGTTGGGAAAACAGCCTAATTGGATCAAGTTATGCCACAAGGAACGATGCAGCCTCATGGTTGCCAGAACTTGTTTGTCCACTAAGGTCTTAACTCCACCGAGTTTGGACATCCCCCTTGAATCTGATGTGCCTTTACCAACCCCCTACTCTTCCTCCCAAGATAAAACTGGTGTAGCTGGTGTTTCCACTCCCCCTGCCCTATTGTCTCCACCTACCCACTCACCCACCTTCGATACTAGTTTATCTGTCCTGGACACACCTATTCCTGTGCCTACCCCCACTGGTGCTTTGTACCCTGAACTGACTTCCTTTTTGGTAGGAGTGTATTTTACCGTATTTTATTATTGTTCAATTTTATTATTAACAGTCAAAATTTTGACGAGAGTTCTTAATAACAGTAACTGAGTTTATTAAAATCAGATAATTCTCAGAAATGACATTGTACCATAATCACTGACATAGCACTACAACTACTGAGCCCTGTGTGCCTTCAGTAACAGTAACGGGGTCTAAAATACAACTGGAAGAAATGATCAATGGTATAAAACACTGGAATACACTTTTGACCTTTTTAGTTACTGGTCAGGCTCCTCCCAGCCCTGTCCAAAATATTTTATTAACGAAATTACCGACCGACATGATTAACTTAGCTTCCTCTACCCACCTGACGATCCCTAACCGGAACTTGTTAGAGGACAAATATTCTACAAATGTCCATAGTCCGGTTTTAACATGTATGATTACTGGTACCCTCCAACCTGGCATTTACAGATGCCTCTCCGACTTACACCTGGCCCAACATACATTGATGGCAATGGCCAGTTGCAATTGGGAGACTGAGACCCTGTATGTGATTATGTTCACTTTACTACAACCAACTTATTTATTTGGAAAACCCATGACCCCTCATAAATGGAAAAACCACAAGCTATGACTGATTTGGTCACATCGATCATACAAACCCACAACCCTACTTGGGCTGATTATCAACAGTTACTATTAACTTTATTAAGTTCCAAGGAAAGGCCCCCCTATCAACCAAGCGGCCCTTAAAGCTCTTGAGGAGACTGCCCATACCCAAAACCAAGCAAATCCAGTGGCTTGGACTGCTGCCCATTTCACCAATACAGATCCAGATTGGTGATATGATTTATTTAAAAGCTTACCAACAAGCCATTATTATAGGCATGAACGCAGGTGGGAAAAAGGCTATAAACATGTCAAGAACAGCTGAAGTATTACAAAAAAAACTGATGAATCTCCTAGTGCGTGAATCCTACAGACTGGATAGCCCTTTTAATCCCGAAGCCCCTGAAAATTCTCATATGAATAATTACGCATTCGTCAGCCAGGCTCAGAGTGGAAATTGCAAAAGTGAGAGGATTTGAAGGGATGTCCATAACACAGCTAATGGAAATTGCAAACAGGTTTTATATGAATAGGGAAGCGTGAGGAGGAACGCAGAATGTAATAGCTATAGAAATTACAGAAGTGGATAGACAAGGAGGAGAGATAGAAAGGGAAGGTGAGATTAGGAATGACAGACCACAGTTCGGTGGAAATCAATGTGCGTATTGCAGAGAGGAAGGACATTGGAAAAGTGACTGCCCACAGAGGGGATATAAAGCAAGTTTTAGACAAGAGGAGAAAAGGGGACGAGGTGGTTATAGAGATGGTTATAGAGGAAGAGGAAGTCTTGGAGGGAGCGACAGTAGTAACAGAGGAGATGTCCAGGAAGGTAGATACTATCCCCCTACTCAGAGACCAAAAGATAGGGACGATAGGGACTTTGTGGGTCTGGCTGATACGGTCATGGAGGACTATTGATACAAACCGGGCTCCATCCCCCTTGGCCGAGCGGAGCCTATGGTCGAAGTAACAATAGGAGAAAAGAAAAGTCCCTTCATGATTGATACGTGTTTAATACTCTGTTGTGACCAAATTAGTAGCCCCTCCGTCTGGAAAGACCGTCACTGTAATAGGAGCTACTGGAAAAGAAGCTGTCTCTGAAGTTTGATTAAAGGTACGAGACGATTTTCAAAAACCGTGGTTTAGAAAGATATCAGTGAGCAGCAAGTAGGTGTTTTTATGGCCATAATAAAGCCTGACCACCTACCAACCTTTTTATAGCCAGAGTGTCTCGAAGGGACCTTTATGAAGGGAACAGAGGATCAGACGAACAACATTCCTTGCAGCCCTCACAAGCGGGAAGCTGAGGTGCCGTCGCACGGTTGAAAATGTGGATGAAGACTTCAATCACAATGTATTTCTTTGTGTGTTTTAGTGTTTTTATTATATATACGGAATGTAAAAGTGATGACATACAAGGCTGTGATAGTTGTATTAAGACTACAAAAACAGGTAACCAGATATCCCAAACTCTTATTTGGCACTCGCATTATGAATGTAAAGGATCTGTGTCTAAATATAGATACTAAGACACTGATTATTGTGAGTGTCAGCCATTGTCAGGTGAACCCAAGTGCTTTGATCTCCAATTCCAACCTCGTACAATCTGGCTGGTTCTTCGAAATACCTACTCTATGGGGGCATTGATAAATAAAACTTTGTTAAGTACCACTTCCTCCTTAGGCATTCTACTATTCAATGCATGCAAAGCAATTTCTGGTAGTGGAAAACCTTGGAACAAATGTGGTAATCTTAAGTGTGAATGAACCTATGGGTTTAATGATAAATATCTATGCCCTAGTAGACTATCTACTGACCCTGATTGTCCAAATAGTGACTTCAACTTTTGCCCATATTGGTCATGTGTAGGTTGTGCGACCTGTGGAAAAACCGTAGACCAAGATCTGATAATTCAGAGGTTACCTAGTACTCCTCATTGTAAATCAGTGGAGTGTAATCCTGTACTCATGAATACAGCAATTTATTAATAAGTCTGGGAATCTTTTCGGTTTCCAAATATATGGTACAAGGACAGAAATTATATATATATATATATATATATATATATATATATATATATATATATATATATATATATATATATATATATATATATATATATAATGGAAGACCTGATGAGCTTGGGCATTCAGGGTCTCTGTTTCAAGAGAATATTTTTTTTATATATATATATATATATATATATATATATATATATATCTTGAAACCGAGACCCTAAATGCCCAAACTCATCAGGTCTTCCATTCCTTTTATGAGGAGATGAGTGTTGAAGATTAAGCTCCCCACACTGCTAGGAACCTGTTCATCGATCTGGCTGACAGTATTGCAAGTAGTCTTAATATAACTAACTGCTTTGTATGTGGAGGTATAAATATGGGAGACCAATGGCCATGAGAAGCGAGAGAAGTATGGTATCCTGGTTCTAAGACAAATGAGCAACAGATGCCTTCCCACTCCAGTAATCAAGCAACCATACGGGAAAAATTGGAATGGCAAATAAAAACATCCACAATAGGTCATTTATGTTTAGCTAGGGGAGGTCCAATGTATAACACACCTGTAGGCGAGTTGACTTGTCTAGGACAGAAAGCATATAATGCAAGTAGCCATAATACTACCTGGTGGTCGGTTTCAAATGTCTCAAAGCCTACCAATCCTTTTGTTAATTACACCAATTTAAGAGAGGTATGGTTTGATCTATCGGCTACATCTAACTGGAGAGCCCCAGAAAATTTATACTGGATTTGTGGTAAGAAGGCATATTCAGAATTACCACAAGATTGGGTGGAGGTGTGTGTGCTAGGTATGCTCAAACCATCCTTTTTGTTTCCAATCCAAACAGGAGAGACCTTGGTAGTTAAGGTCTATGATGTAAATCATAGGAAGAAGCGAGAACCATTAAATATAGGTAATTGGGAAGATGAATGGCCACCCCAGCGAATTATTAATTACCATGGACCTGCTACTTGGGCTGAAGATGGTACTATGGTTACCGAACCCCCCTAAACATGCTCAACCACATTATAAGATTACAGGCGGTGGTTGAGATTATAACCAATGAGACAGCTTAAGCACTTAACCTCCTGGCAAAGCAAAATACCCGTATGAGGTCAGCCATTTACCAAAATAGGCTGGCTCTTGACTATTTATTAGCAGTAGAAGGAGGTGTGTGCGGAAAGTTTAATCTTAGTAATTGCTTTCTGCATATAGATGATGAAGGGCAAACTGTGGTTGACCTTACCAGCCACATGGTTAAACTAACGCACGTACCTACTCAGATCTGGAACGGGTATAATCCAGGTAGTTTGTTTGGAAGCTGGTATGAACAGTTTGGACGGATAAAAGCACTAGGAGGAGTGGTATTTATTATTATCTTATGCCTCTTACTACCCTGCTTGATTCCATTAATAATTCGGTCCATACGTAGTGTTATTGAGAACACTATAGAAAGGAAGACAGCAGCTCACTTAATGGCCATCTGGAGATATGAACCTCTAGCCCAAAGAGAAATAATTTGTAATCAGGTCGATGAGTTCAGAGAATTCATAAAATTCAACTAGAATGCTCACATGGTTTCTCCTGTTATATAATTACCTGAGTGGTATTGGAAAAGAATGGTAAGTGATGCAACTGGAGTACTTTGTATCAGAAGCATCAAAGGGGGGAATATGATGGGATTTCAGGTAGGCCAAAAATCTCCATGTGGCATATACAAGTACAGGTATCTGTTGTATCTGTTAGTAAGTTACATGTAGCTAATATACTGTTATCAATGTACTGAGCATGTGCAAGAACTGAAACCACATTCCATTCTCCTAAAGGGCCATGTTGCCTGTCCATATAAGGTAATCCTGGGTATCCTGTTTGCTGATTGGTGTAGGGGTACAGATGGGGGATGCATAGCTTATAAAAAAGCCTCTACTGCATGTGCTCAGGGCTCAGACCTTTTGAACAGGAGTTCATCGGAGACCCGATCGGGGAGAATAAAGATCTTTACTTCCTGAAATTACTTGTGTCCGGACTCTCTGTGCGTGGCTTCTTCAGTGTTCCCCTGTAACACTTGCAGGTAATACATTTAAAAATTACACAGTAGACAAGTATCATTGCTTACCTTATAGCTTCTTCTACTGACTGGCCAATGATATTGGAGGATGGTCCTGGCTGAGAAAGTGGGGTGAGACTTATAACCCACTTTACTGGTTTGTAGTACTCGTCACTTGAACTCAATAGATAGAACAGAGTAGTCAAAAAAATTACCTAGAAGACAAATCAAGCATTATAATGTTAGTAAAAAAAATGTATACAGAAATTAATGGAGAGTGAGTTCTGCAAACAGAAAAGATAACGCAAACTACCACTAACTATTTATACACATTGGGGAATTTGGAGTGAATATGTTAAAAATTTATCATTTTTAAATTTGGGATTAAATTAAAAAGTAGTAAATCAAATATTTTTACATATGCGATTAGCCAGTTAGTACATCTACCCCAAATACAATCAATCTGTGTTAGCCATCACAATTATGTTATCTGTATAGCAGTATTTCATTTATATTGAGCTATAATGTTGTACATAGCATGTTTTAGTGTCGTACATTATAGGGAGATACAGGAATAATTATAAGGATGTTACCAAATGTGACAGAAGTATACATTAGAACAGGAGCTTCCAGTAAATCAGAGCTCACAATCTGCGTTTAAAGATGCTAAAATAAAATAATACATGCACTTCATTCCCAACTGTTGGAACACAGGCTGTCATGCTATGGAGTCAGGACAGGGCTGTGTCAGTAGTATGTTCACAAGCAGGAACAGGAAACAGTAGCTGAACACCGACTCATTCCAAGTGTTTGAAGGATTAAGTAAGATTGTAAAGGCTGGTAAATATCCATCATACATGCTAGTACTGCAATGGCTGTACACTTGCTTTTGTGGTACCAAGTTTGCCTTTTAAAACTACACCTTTTAATAGCCAATAAAATGCAAGTGTATTAAATAGTTAAGACAATACCAGACACACAAGGGCAGAGAAGGCAGGAGGCACAGGGGCATTGAGGAAATGAGAGTGTGCACAAGAATCCAGGGCTAATTATGGTTATCAATTGAAAATCAAAACTTTTTAAGTTAGTAAGAAAGTCAGACTTATGCTCCAATTTCAAATATTTTGTTAACCTACAACCTTCCAAACAAAATGCAGCACCCTGATAGAATAATACAATAACATATTACATCTTGCTATATGCTCAAACTGACACTCACACCATCCTGCTGAAGTATGGGCTCTGATGGCTGATGAACCCTAACCTCAAGAGACCTATGCAGATCCTTCTACAGATGTCAAAAACCTGTACTTACTCTTCAAAAGGGATGTCCTGGGCAGTGGTCTCCCCGTAACCGTGCAGTTACTGGCATTCAAGGCATTCAAGTCAGCATGCCACTGTCAACAGAAGTGTGCTCTGGGTTTTTAAATTAACTTTCCTGTTCTTGCCTACTCTGTGCCAAGCATTCCTTGGAAGCTTTCTTTTAAAAATGGTGGCTCTGATATCTAGACAGATGTCGAAAAGGCCATGTTTTGAGGGTCCAGAAAGGGCTAGAGAAGCTTAGCCTACTGGGTACCTTGAATGGCAAGATGATAAGCCTGGGGAATATAGTGTCCAAGATTGGGGTTAAAAAAGCTATGGAATGGAACAAAAAAGGAAGCTACATTAGAAGTGCATGACATTGACATTGATGGTGTGTATATCTCAGAAAGGTCAATGGAAATCTTTGACATTTTACAATATGCAGCACACTTCAAATACATACCAAAGATAATACAAAATTGAGAAGTGCTGTACCACTGTAAAAGATGACAGTAAATAATGTGGTTACAGTAGTGAAAAGTAGGCTTAGATTTCGGCTCATCACAATCCACAGTGACTCCAGTATCTTAAAAAAAACAAAAAAAAACAAAAACATTTTTCCAAGTGGAAGACATGTCATTTCATATTTAGAAGGTCACTTAGCCTGTGTTTTAAATTTTCTAGCTGTACTAACCCTGATAAAATTAGAGTAACACTTTTTCACAAATGCATGTTAGTAAGACATTTTAAAATTTAAAAAAGTCACTGAATAAATTATGAAAACAAGATCATGGCATGCTCAGGAGAATACTTATTACAAGTAATATACAAACACAGAAAAAAAAATTTAAACAAAAAAAAATCTGAATTCAACTGATGTGTACATTCTAAACTAATAATTTGGCATCTATTTGAATTCATTCCTAGTATGTAGGTCATATGCATGGGAGGTGTGGCTAGGGCTGCATGAAAAAGTTATTTAACTCCTAAATGACAAAAAAATTGAGTAGTGATCTATACACCAAAACTGCTTCATTAAAGGGAAACTCCAGTGCCAGGAAAACAATCCGTTTCCAATCCTCGGTTGCTGAAGGGGTAAAAACCCCTTCAGTAACTTACCAGAGGCCGCGTCATGTCCCACGTTGCTGCTTCTCCTCTGCCGCTCCTCCTCTGTATTACGTCGGCTGGTGGGCGAGACTGATCCCGCCCACCAGCCGGGGAGACCTAATGCGCATGCGCATTAGAGCTCCCCATAGGAAAGCATTGAAAATGCTATTCAATGCTTTCCTATGGGGAATTGAGCGACGCTGGAGGTCCTCACACAGCGTGAGGACGTCCAGCAACACTCTAGCACAGGTTTTCTGTGCTATGATGCAGGAAGTGCCCTCTAGTGGCTGTCTAGTAGACAGCCACTAGAAGTGGAGTTAACCCTGCAAGGTAATTATTGCAGAGTAGTGGGAGTTGGCACCCAGACCACTCCAATGGGCAGAAGTGGTCTGGGTGCCTGGAGTGTCCCTTTAAAGGAACATTATAGTGTTCAGAATACAGATTTGTATTCCTAACACTATAGTGTACCTCTGCCCTCCTCTTTTCCACAGCAAACTCACAGGTGGCTCCTCCTCCATCATCTCAAGGGGGAACCTAAAGCACAAACGCATCATTGCTTTCCTATGGAGATTTAAAAGGCTCTGGATGTCCTCATGCAAAGTTTGAGGATGTCCAACGTCGATTTACAAAGTTAAACTCCATGAAACAGCAGGAAGTGCCTCTTGTGGATATCTGGTAGACAGCCACTAAACACTTAACATTGCAATGAAAACATTGCAGTTTCTCTAAAACTGCCATGTCTTCAACTGGGTTAAGGGGACAGGGACAGTGCACTGAGACCAATTCAATGGGATGACATTTTTAAATATTACCAAAGGGCTAAAATATATATATTTTTCATTAAGAGCTGACAAAGCCTAAAAACCAAAGTTACAAATTATAGCTTAAATAACAATAACAATAATAATAACAATAATGATGTGAGGTACCTTACCGAAAGAAAAGTTTCAATATTTTCGTGAACAAACGAAGCAATGTCTTGCCAATCCAAAATATCTCCCAGCCAGCTGTTTTGACGTTGTATTTGCATCTTGTGGCCTTTGTGTCTACCGGAATGTGTAACATTCTATTAATCAAAGAATGCCTATATCAGTTAGACTACTCTGTATCATTATTCACATAAAAAGCCATGAGTAAACATTTACTATAACTACCATTTTCATGCTGCCAACATAAAACATACTTAAATCAGCCTGCACTAGGGGAAGAGGATACCCACGCAAAAAGTAATATCAGTACATGTCTGTTTCTCTGAGGGGATGGTATGTTACAAGTGAGCATGCTAAAAAAACTACATGGGCTAAGCATCAGTGTTAATTTTGGCAGCAAATTTCAATTTAGTTTAACCCCTCAAAAACGGAGTCAATTGTACAAATTGTGATCAAAACAAAAGCTGGAATTTGCGCTATATGTCTGTTCAACCATAATTCACCTCTTTCATATTAAGTCCACCCTCACTTGTATAGCATTTTGTTCAGGAGAAACCGGCTTTCATTTCATATGAAATACTTTTATATGAAACATAATTTAATAGGAATAAAATTTAAAAAGTTCTTCATGGCATTTTAACGGTTAAAGGAGCACTATAGTGCCAGGAAAACAAACTTGCTTTCCTGGCTCTATAGGGTTATTAGGTAACCCCTTCAACCACTTACCTTAATCCAGCGCCGGGCTCTCTCCTCCCCCTGCAGACGTCAGCTCTGAATGCGAATTATAGTGTTCAGAATACAGATTTGTATTCCTCAATGCTTTCCTATGGACGTCCAGTGTGTCCTCAATGCGATTTTCGCATTGAGGAAGCGGCCTCAAGTGGCTGTCAGAAAGACAGCCACTAGAGGCTGTATTAACCCTCAATGTAAACATAGCAGTTTCTGTGAAGGGGTTAAAACTAGGGGGACCTGGCACCCAGACAACTTCATTGAGCTTAAGTTGTCTGGGTGCCTATAGTAGTCATTTAAGGTCATAATACAGTTAGTTTTTACTGCAATAAATTACACATATTTGTATTCAGCGATGTCTCACAAGTAAAAAAGTACCCCACATGTACAGGTTTTATGGTGTTTTGGAGAGTTACAGGGTCAAATATAGGGCTTTCCCCTTTTTCATTTTTACACTTTGAAATTTGCCAGATTTGTTTGCTTCGCCAATGCGGTCTTTGGGACCATATAGCAGTCCAGGAATGAGAATTACCCCATCATGGCATACCATTTGCAAAAGTAGATAACCCAGGGTATTCAAAATGGGGTATGTCCAGTCTTTTGTAGTAGCCACTTAGTCAGAAACCCTGGCCAAAATTAGCAATTATTTGTTTTTTTCCTCACCCCCCCCCCAAAAAAAAAAAATTGCCCTTTCACTGATAGTTATTTTAAGTTTTACTACTTTAAAACACTCATATTTGTGTTCAGCAATATCTCACAAGTAAAACAGTACCCTCTTGTGAAGGTTTCAAGGGGTTTGGAAAGTTACAGAATCAAATATAGGGCTTTCACATTTCATTTTGCCAGATTGGTTGGCCTATGTTGCCTTTGAGACCTTATGGCGGCCCAGAAATGATAATTACCCCCATCATGGCTTATCATTCACAAAAGTAGACAACCAAGGGTATTCAGAATGGGGTATGTCCAGTTTTTTTTTAGCCACTTAGTCACAAACATTGGCAAAATGTAATGTTCATAATGTTTATTGTTTTTAATTTTTCACAAAGAAAAAACTGTCCTTTCACTGATGAAATCATTTTCATTATAGGTTTTACTGCTCTAAACACTCAATTATATTCAGGGATTCCTCACGGATAAAACAGTATCCCATCCCGCCATGTGCAGGTTTAATTGTGTTTTGGAAAGTTACAGGGACAAATATAGGGCTTTCCCATTTCAGTTTGCCAGATTGGATTGCTGAGCCTATACTGCCTTTGAGATCATATGGCAGCCAAGGAATGAAAAATACCCCAACTATGGCATACCATTCACAAAAGTAGACAATCCAGGGTATTCAGAATTGGGAAAGTCCAGTCTTTTGTAGTAGCCACTTAGTCACAAACGCTGAGCAAAGTTAGTTTTCCTATACTTCATATAATTTTTATTATGTATTTTTCACATCTTTCACTGATGATATTTTAAAACACTCATCTTTGTGTTCAGCGAAGTCTCACGAGTACAAAAGTACCTCATATGTACAAGTTTTATGGTGTTTTGGAAAGTTACAGAGTTAAATATAGGGCTTGTAAACAAAGTTAAATGGACTTTCTGCCTAGGTTGTCCCTTGAATAATAGTTAATAAAAATGAATTATGTAAAAATAGCTAAATATACACGTTATATATATTATCAAGATACACTTATGACATTCGTCCACACTAGTGGAAGAAACGCGTTGGACAGAGCCTTTTTTTTGCATTGTTTGTTTTTAATACTATTTTTATCAAATAAATGTATTTTTAACTTTGGCGTTCAATATTCCGGCTTTCTAATTTACTGTGGACCAGATCTGCAGCAAGAGGAACTCAAAAGAAGGTGTTAGCCCCTAGCCTCCCAGCCTTAACCAGGGGAGGCAACCCAAGGCGCAGTTTCTCAAACACACTGTGAGTGCATGCTAAAGCAGTGCAGTTTTATTGTATCTAATTTTATTACACTATTTTTGGTTTATATTTTTCCTAATAGATGATTAGCTGATTCCCAAATATCGTTTTATATTGAGTTATGTAAAAAAGGTGGTAAATTGGGAAACACCACCTGAGAAACTGCATCTGATTGAAAATACGTACTTTTTTAGTTTTTTACTGTATTTTGTATTAGTTCTTTTTTACAAATTTGTTTTTGCATTTTTATTTCATGTAGATTTTTTTTAATATATGTATAATATATTATACACACACACATATATATATATATATATATATATATACATATATACACACACACATATACATATACATACACACACACATATGGCGGCCGTTCGCATGAACAAACCCACGTATGGTCCTCAGTGCCACAATCGCCATGTCCGGTTGTATGGTTTCAGGGTCTTGACCAACTTGACGACTCGCCAGGAGAGCACTTTTTGGAGGGAAGGTGCCTGAGACTAACGCTCCAGGCAGAGCACACTGTATTTCGGCCGCAGGAGTTCTGGAAGGTTAACCGGACAAAACATACATTGGTCTGGAACTATTTTGGGCATAGGACCAGGTCAGAACTTTACCCTGGTGGCGATTCCCCTACACTGCATGGATCTGAGCGCTATTTGGACAACTTGGGCGCTCAGACCAAGGATGTGGTGGAACGCCTGGCACCCCGACTGGGGTCGCTGAGTACCATAAGCACCGCACTGGACACCATAAGCACCGTAGCCCCTTAGCCTCTGCAGCTTGGCTAGGGTCTCGCCGTCCCTTCCCACCCTGGACCAAACTCCTGTATCCAGCTCCCAGTGGGAAGGCCTCTCCTCCAAGAGAGTATAGCTCTATAGCTAGTGATTATAGCAATCCAAAGAACAATCCCAGGAACAGGGATTATAGCAGGTATAGCGCTTCCCCCAAGACGAGGCTCTGTGTTGATGGTAAGCAGGTGCGTTTGAAACAGGTTGCTGAGTATTTCTAGCCATGAGATAAAGGCGGAATGGAGAATTGTAGTCATAATGAGTGGTCTTTAAGAACATGTCTTAATAGGAGACCTGAGTAGTAGTTGGACTTGAGTGTAGTGTGCAAGGAGGATGTCTGTTTGGACTTACATCAGAAAAATGTGTTCTCCATCTTGCTAATCCTGCTTGTATAGTGTCCCAACTTGGAGTATATCTTGGAGATGGAGGATGAGGCAGTGGTTGAGGTGCATATTAGCTTACCTAGGGGTTTTTCCCAATCTGCAGATGTAAAGTGTTGTGTAATAGTGTGGAAATAATGTTGCAACAGAAAGCATGTGTACCATGGCAGTCCCCCCCCAACCACCAAATATATCCCAGGGAGAGAAATGTTAGGCTATGGAATTCAACTAAAGAACAGATTATATTAATTACTCTGGTAGCTTAAGCAGTGAAGGGTTAGTGGTTTACTCCCCCTTGAAAATCATGGGCTACGTTAGAATTTTGTAATCACACAGGAACTCGTGTAGGTGTGATTTATAGGCCCCCAGGACAAATTGAAGAGTTAGATAATCTACTAGTTGAGGAAATAGCTAAAATGACAATGAAGGGGGAAGTTATCATCATGGGTGACTTTAATCTTCCTGATGTAAATTGGAAAACAAAATTAGCTACTTGTGCCAGGAGCACACATATTCTAAACTCCCTACTGGGATTGTCTCTAAAACAAGTTGTTGAGGAGCCAACTCGTAAAGAGGCCATACTAGATTTAGTGTTAACAAATGGAGATTTGGTATCAGATGTTACTGTAGGTGAAAGTTTAGGATCCAGTGATCATCAGTCAGTGTGGTTTAATATAAGAACAGTGACTGAGTCACACCACACAAAAACAAAAATTTTAGACTTTAGAAAAACAGACTTTTCTAAAATTAGAATATGGGTAGAGGAGTCATTAGCAGACTGGAGCAATTTAAATGGAGTCCAAGAAAAATGGGATTATTTAAAAGTTGCACTATTGAAGGCAACAGAAAATTGCATTAGGCTTGTCAGTAAAAGCAAAAAATTCAAGAAACCACTGTGGTACTCCGCAGATGTGGCCAAAATAGTTAAAAACAAAAAGTTAGCATTTAGGAATTATAAAAAAACCCAGAGTGAGGAAGACAAAATGATCTATAAGATTAGGCAGAAAGAGGCTAAGCAAGTTATAAGGGCTTCCAAATCACACACAGAAGAGAAAATAGCAGTGTCAGTAAAAAAGGGGGATAAAACATTTTTTAGATACATAAATGAGAAAAGAAAAGTAAAACAAGGATTAGTTAGATTAAAAACAAAAGAAGGAAGGTATGTAGAAGAGGATAAAGGTCAGGCTGACTGCCTCAATGAATATTTTTGTTCTGTATTTACAGAAGAAAATGAAGGAAAGGGACCTCAGTTGAGAAAAAGGATAAATGAGTCATTTATTACACGTGAGTTTACAGAGGAAGAGGTTCTATTTCAACTGTCAAAAGTAAAGACAAATAAGTCAATGGGACCTGATGGAATACACCCAAAGCTATTAAAAGAGCTTAGTGGTGTACTAGCAAAACCATTAACAGATTTATTTAACCAATCATTGTTAACAGGAGTAGTCCCAGAAGATTGGAAGTTAGCGAATGTTGTGCCCATTTACAAGAAAGGTAATAGGGAGGAGTCGGGCAACTATAGGCCAGTAAGCCTTACTTCAGTAGTGGGGAAAGTGATGGAAACCATGTTAAAGGATAGGATTGTTGAACATCTAAAAACACATGGATTTCAAGATCAGAGACAACATGGGTTTACTTCAGGGAGATCATGCCAAACTAATCTTATTGATTTTTTTGATTGGGTAACTAAAATTATAGATCAGGGTGGTGCAGTAGACATTGCTTACCTAGATTTCAGTAAGGCTTTTGACACTGTTGCACATAGAAGGCTTATCAATAAACTGCAATCTTTAAGTTTGGATTCCAATATTGTTGAATGGGTAAGGCAGTGGCTGAGTGACAGGCAACAGAGGGTTGTAGTTAATGGAATATATTGAAGCTTGGACTTGTCACCAGTGGGGTACCTCAGGGATCTGTACTTGGACCCATTCTCTTTAATATTTTTATTAGTGATATTGCAGAAGGTCTTGATGGTAAGGTATGTCTTTTTGCTGATGATACTAAGATATGTAACAGGGTTGATGTTCCAGGAGGGATAAGCCAAATGACAAATGATTTAGGTAAACTAGAAAAATGGTCAGAATTGTGGCAACTGACATTTAATGTGGATAAGTGCAAGATAATGCATCTTGGACGTAAAAACCCAAGGGCAGAGTACAGAATATTTGATAGAGTTCTAACCTCAACATATGAGTAAAGGGATTTAGGGGTGATTATTTCTGATGACTTAAAGGTAGGCAGACAATGTAATAGAGCAGCAGGAAATGCTAGCAGAATGCTTGGTTGTATAGGGAGAGGTATTAGCAGTAGAAAGAGGGAAGTGCTCATGCCATTGTACAGAACACTGGTGAGACCTCACTTGGAGTATTGTACACAGTACTGGAGACCGTATCTTCAGAAGGATATTGATACCTTAGAGAGGGTTCAGAGAAGGGCTACTAAACTGGTTCATGGATTGCGGGATAAAACTTACCAGGAAAGGTTAAAGGATCTTAACATGTATAGCTTGGAGGAAAGACGAGACAGGGGGGATATGATAGAAACATTTAAATATATAAAGGGAATCAACACAGTAAAGGAGGAGACTATATTTAAAAGAAGAAAAACTACCACAACAAGAGGACATAGTCTTAAATTAGAGGGACAAAGGTTTAAAAATAATATCAGGAAGTATTACTTTACTGAGAGGGTAGTGGATGCATGGAATAGCCTTCCAGCTGAAGTGGTAGAGGTTAACACAGTAAAGGAGTTTAAGCATGCGTGGGATAGGCATAAGGCTATCCTAACTATAAGATAAGACTAGGGACTAATGAAAGTATTTAGAAAATTGGGCAGACTAGATGGGCCGAATGGTTCTTATCTGCCGTCACATTCTATGTTTCTATGGTTAATTAGGGGTACATGGGTTGACTACTAATTTGACTAGTTGACTACTATTTTGAATAGTTTCCAGCAGCTTGTTGGGTAAAAGGTTGTGTGCCTGTGGAGGAGGTCCGGCAACTAGTCAGGTTGCACTAGGAAGGATTCCAAATGTAGGTCCGAAAATAACAGTCTTGGGAAGCAAATTAAATTATACTAGCTCTGCCTATATATCATAGAGGTAGTTTTATCAATGTTCTAATTCTTGGAAAATAGATTAAAAGATGGTGGGGAAGAAGTGGGAAATATTTAGCTAATAAAGGAGTGCAATATTTTTGGGAATTTTAATCCCCAAATAGGTTATATTTGATGTTAAAAATGTATAAAGATTTGAGAATGCACAGAAGGATAGCAGCTCACCAAAGCCCCTGCCCTTGTTCTGTGCCTGGCCAGCCTGGCCCCGAGTAGACCCCAGGGAGCAATTATCCTGCCGTTAAACCGTAAGGGATAAAGTTGGAACTACAAAAATTCAAAATGAAAACGTTGATCCAGGTGGAACAAAAGGGAGTGTTGTCCCACCCCAGGGGGATAATCCTACGGTGAAACAAGATGTTTAGGCCATTCCCCCTGCACCTCCCAAGTCAAAAGAAAAGTCACCTAAATAGTGTTTGCAATTAGGGGGTAACCCTGGAGCTAAACTACTGACAATGAGAACAAAAACCCCAGTGTCACCCAAAATTGTGAGATACACTGGGAGGAAATACAAAAGTATTGTAAGTGGCCAAAGAAAACCTTAAACTTTATTCTCAATGATACAAACAATAATGGTCCACTTAAAAATAAAATATAAACAGTATGAAAACAGGGGTATAAGAAGTGGGTGGTGTCAACCTCTGGACAGGTAGGGAAGAGGGTATTTACAAAGAGGTAGAAGGTCTGCATCCTTAAACTAGACTCATCCAAACCTCCCCTGTACACGGTGTCCCAAAACGCCAGAGAGGGAACCAGGAGGTTGCAAAAGATAAATGTACTACAAATTCCCCATTAATAAAAATCTCTCGCTGTCCCTGTAAACCTTTGTACCGCACAGAGCTAATGCCTACCTGAACCAGTAACCCTGAACACTCCCAACAAAAATTCTAACGTGCATAGTGCTACCCAATTGCAAATTGAAAATAAAAGCGCTCGAAGACGCCGTTGTCAGGAGAAGAGAGTTTTAATACTGTTTATATTTTCTTTTTAAGTGGACCATTATTTTTTGTATCATTGAGAATAAAAAGTTTAAGATTTTTTTTGGCCACTTATGCTTTTGTGCTTCCTGCCAGTGTATACCACAATTTTGGGTGACACTGGGATTTTTGTTCTAAAGGTGGAACAACATTGTCAATGTGAGAGTATAGAAGTCACTTTGTGTGTAGTAATATGTGTGTTTAGCAATCTGTTTGTTTGTGTCTAGCGGTGTGTCTTGCACTTTCTAGCAGTGTGATTGGGTGTGTGGTGGAGTGTGTGTTAAGCATCATGTTTGAGTATTAAAAGTGTGTGCCCTGGCAAATGAATTGGAAGGGTGCATAGCAGTGTGCACTCTGGCAGTGTGTGCGTGTGCCCTAGAGAGGCGATGTGTGTGACAGTGTATCAATGTTTGAGTGTATTTTTCATGAGTGTGACTGAAATTTATTTCTGTGTGTTTGTCTGAAATAGTCTTTTAGACATACACATGACCACACAAGAAGTCCCCTTGCAAATACATCAGCCCACGTGTAAAAACAGAGCTTCATAAATAGCCCACACAATACCAATGACCACAAACACACCACCAGTGACAACCCACATAAGCGTGCACAATCCTAAAAGGAAAACCACACACACAAGGTCTGGCACGCCAAGGGATTTCAAAGTCTTTGTTTGCCTGCTAAAAGGTTACCTACCCCATGTCTATTTTCTGTATGGATGGTCTCCATCTAATTTCATGCATTATACATTAAATCAGTTTAGACCTTTAGGTTTAGTGAAAAACTTTGTAGGTTTAATGCTTGGTAGAATTGGACAAAAACATTACACTACAAATTACCTTAATAACCCATGAATGATAAAGTCTGTCCCAAAGCTGTAGAACTTGCTTCTCAATAAGAGTGGTATTGTTTACTTTTTCTCCCAATATTTTATGAAGCTATAAAGAGATACAAGATACAAAATTGAATTACCAGTTTGAAGGATTAGTTTTAAATAAATAAATACGTTTATCATGCCTGCCACATTTGTTTGGAAACAGCACCAGCCTTATTTACCCCTTAAGGACCAAACTTCTGGAATAAAAGGGAATCATGACATGTCACACATGTCATGTGTCCTTAAGGGGTTAAGCAAAACACTAACTGGACTGTAGCAAAATGTCCCTGCTTTACAGGAAAAAAGAGAAATAAAAGGTAAAAGGTATTGATGGGGTTAGGTTATGTATTAAGGTGATATAGGGTTGGGCAAGATTTAAAGGAACACTATAGGGTCAGGAACACAAACATGTATTTCTGACCATATTGTATTAAAACAACCATCTAGCCCCCCTCTTCCCACCCAAAATATAGTAAAATCTTACTTTTGTTCAGGTCTGCAGCTGCTGGCTCTGCCCCTGATCTGCTTGCTTTCCTGACATCATCAGAAGTTATTTTCTGAGCCAATCACAATGCTTTCACATTGGATTGGCTGAGACTGTCAAAGAGGCAGATCAGAAGTAGAGCCAGCACAAGCCAAACACGGACCTGGCATCAGCATGCAGAGGATGGAGACACTGAATGGCAGTGCTGCATTGCCCCAGGAAGCACCTCTAGTAGCCATCTGAGGAGTGACCAGTGGAGGTATGATTGATTATATTCACCAGAACAAATACAATAAAAGCTGTAGTTGTTCTGGTGACTATAGTGTCCCTTTAAGATTACAGATGCTCTTATACCAGCTCTGCATCGTAAGAATTTTTAGTTGCAATTCAGTTCCAATTTGGCCATTTTGTTGCGGATCTCTACTTACATTTTCTAAGTCTGTTATTCACAAGTGCAGCTGAATGAAGGGAAATTATGTATGAAATAACAAAATTTCCCTTTACTGCAAACGTAAATGGGTTTCACACAGCAAATGTTAGTTAGAAACAGCTAAATTTGTACAAATGAACGTCATTTGACTGCTGTTAATAGATTTCACAGTTCACAAAATTAGCCCGTTATACTATCTGACCTAAACTACAAAAATATTTTGCACATTTTGATTTAGAACATATACACTGATGAGCCACAACATTAATGCCACATGCGCAATATCATATACATACCCTCGTGCTTCCAAAACAGCTTTGACGAATCGAGTCATGGACTCCAGAAGACCTCTGATGGTGTCCTGTGGTATCTGACACTAAGACAATAGCAGCAGATCCTTTAAGCTCTGCAAGCTGCGAGTTGGGGCCTCCATAGATCAAATTTATGCCCAATTTGTTTGAGATCTGGGGTTTTGAGGCCAAGGCAATATCTTCAACTCTTTTTCATGTTCCTCAAGTCATTTCTGAAATTTTTTTGCAGTGTGGCAGGGTGCATTATCCTGTGGAAAGAGACCGCTGCCATCAAGGAACACCAATGCAACAATCTCTAGATAGGTGGTATGTTTCAAAGGAACATCCACTTGAATGCCAGTACCAAAGGTTTCCAAGCAGAACATCTCTTCCCCAGGTAAACACTGCACACGCATCCACCTGATCTAAAAGAAAACGACTTTTTAACAATGCACCATGGTCTAGTTCTGATGCTCATATCCACATTAACCCCTTAAGGACACATGACATGTGTGACATGTCATGATTCCCTTTTATTCCAGATGTTTGGTCCTTAAGGGGTTAAAGGCTCTTTCAGCAGTGGGCAGAGGTCATCATGGGCACTTTGACCAATGTGCATCTACACAGCCCCATACGCAGCAAGGTGTGATGCTGTGTTTTCTGACACCTTTCATATTCCATCAATTTGAGCTAGTGTGCTCCCAGCTTGCTTCAATGAGCCTTGGTCATCCATGATGCCAGTTTACCAGAAGTCTTCTCATGCATCACTTTTGGTAGCCACTGAGAAAACCCCCCAAGACTTGCCTTTTCTGAGATGCTCTGACCTACTTGTCTTGCCATCACTATTTGACCATTGTCAAAGTCACTCAGATCTTTTTGCTTGCCCATTTTCCCTGCTTCCAACACAGGAAATTCAAGAACTTGCTGCCTAATATATCCCACCCCTTGACAGGTGCCACTGTAACAATATCATCAATATTATTCACTTCAACGGTCAGTGGCTTTAATACTGTGACTGATCAGTGCACATGCACCAACACTGCTTGTTATGCACTTTACTATCATCGAAACACACAGTGGGAATGTGCAAAAATTCTTTGTTTTAGATCAGTGAAAAAGTACAATTGGAACGTGACATAATAAGCAGAAACACTAATCCAAGGAGCAAAAGGCTGCTTTAACAAGCAATAGCGGAGGCATCAACATACTAGAATTTTGACTGGCTCCCGGAATACCTGTGTCTGGAAAAACGTAAGAGTTTCAGGAAGTGACAAGAATGATTCACTGAATTAGTCTATTGGACAATAAGTTAACCCAAGCTATATCACAGTCATATTTAAGTCAAATCTCTCAAGTCAGCCTTCAAGGACAAACAATTGTTCCAGCTATTCTAATAATGCACTCATTTACACTCTAGTTGGAAAAATAAAATTGCTCCTCATCTCTATACACACATATATTTATTTTTTATATATTTTTTTTCATTTTATTGACACACGCAATAATTACACTTATTTTGATTAATGTGATATTTCACAAGTCCTCATCACCCTTGTTTTCTGAAACCTGAATAGAAGTTAAACTTAATGCACAAAAAAATAACACGTGATCAGATATTACCTTATTTGTAATCCATTCTCTCCCATACTGATACACATTATTAGCAGCAGAATTCAGAGCCTTCTGAACAACTTGAGCTTCAGGGAGCCAACTGAGTAAAAAAATAAAAATATTTTTTTCTTAATTGCATATATTTTTTTTTTTTTTTATTTGCACAAACCGCAAAGTTAACATATCTAAATAAACCAGCTAAGCTTCCTCAATCAATATTAAGTACTAAACAGAAGTGTACAACCAAAATATATACAAGGGTTGTTTTGTTTCATTCCTTAAGAATTCAGGTACTCCTTGGGATATGAAAACCGTTTTTAATAACCTATATAAATGGGTTCAGCAAAACTGCTTATGGTGTAGAGGATTAATCCTTTCAAGGTCAGAAAGATGTGCGGAGCAGTGGAAATCATACAAATAGTTTAACTCCTTAAGGACCAAGGCTTTTTTTAAATGGGCAACGCATTTGTTTCAAGGCCTTTTTGCCATGCATTAATTCCAACACAATTTCCCCCTTTCCGTTGTGCACCCATACATATGATACCATTATTTAAAAAAGAGAAATATGGCATTCTTTTGATACCTTATTTGTATTAAATAGAAAGAATATATTTTAAAAATATGTGGGGGGGTGGGGGAGGGGGATTTCTGCACACCAAGTGCAAGTAAAGAAAACAAACTCAAAATAGATTAATTAATTACTCCTGATTGCTAAAATGCTTATTATGCCTAGGGTTTCAATAATTTTTTTAGAAGTTATAAAACAAATACTGCAAGGAGTAAATTATAGGTTTATTGCTAAAATGCTGCAAAATTTGGAATGCAAACTTGAGGAGGGGGGGCGACAGTGATAAGCGCTGCTCATAGTTCTGTCAGTCTGTGGCCACTCGGGTATCGAAAGATACCTGGGGATCCCCCTACCCATTTTTCCTGTAGGGTGTGGGCAGTGAAAGAAATATCGCCACTAACTGTGGCCCCAGCTGTCGAAAGATAAAGGTTACCTTTACTGCATGACTGTCTATGCTGTCACTGGACATAAAAGCCATGCACTGCATGATGGCATAGACCTTCCTGTGGTCCTTAAATTATTAATGGGAAAAATACCCAGGTTTACAGGTAACACGAACTTAATTATTTGCCACCTGATAGCCTAAATACCCAGACAACTGTATGAGGTCTGCACAAAGTGCAGACTACCTATTGCCTACGTGTACAGAGAAGTGTTAACTGTTAGAGGGCTACTTAAAGGGTTACTCCAACCACTATGACCACTTCTGAGTGCACAATAGAAGCGCACAATAGCTTCTCAATGCTTTCCTGTGGGAAAGCATTGAATTGGCGGAGACCATAAAGATTGATGATTGCAGCCATGGAGGCGAGGCCAGTCGTGGCAAGACTAGCACGGTGTGGGAGAAAAGGTTAGTTTAATACTATAGTATTAGGAATACACTGCTGCCACTATATTCCAGCCACTATAGTATGCTTTAATTACCTCTCCCCTGTCTCACCCCTTACTCACTCCCTCCCCAGCTCAATAGTGTGTGCTCTAAGTGAATAAAATGGTCCAATCAAATAATTTTCTATGAAGAAGTATTTGATTGGACTATGAGAGGAAGACAGTTCTATTGAACGGAGCATGGAATCCTGCACAGAGAGCTTTGTGATGTGATGTAATGTAATGTCAGCACATTAGTGTTATTTTCAAAGTTAATTTAACATTTTAGGCAAAAGTAGACATTTATAGAATTGGTGGTTTAGAGAACTTTTGCAATTTGGCCTTAAATTTGAAATTCACTTTATATATATATATATATATATATATATATATATATATATATATATATATATATATATATATATATATATATATATATATATATATATCTATCTACTAGGACGTTTACACTTCTAACAACATAGGTTTAGTTTCTTACTTTGCCCATTCTGGATGATTGGAAACCGTCTCATTTATTAGGTTGCTTGTAACTTCAATTATGTGCACACTTTCTTCATGTACCTGAGGATGGAGGTACAATAATAAATAGCCTTAAAGCTCATAATTAAAAAAACCCAAAAAACTGTTAATATAAAAAAAGCCATGAATGTTGGTACATTATTATTGTATGCTGGTGATAGAACTAGGGGATAGATATAATCTTCCTGTTTAAGTTTGTCGAACAGAAAAATTAAAGGAACTATAGTGTATTCCTAATGCTGCCCAGTTTGCAACAAAAATGTGAATATTAAAAGACATACTTCCCTTTTTCCAGCACCACTGCCAACCTCTGCTCCTCCTGCAACATCACAGACAAGACATGACCTCCTACACAATGGTCCAAATCCAATGCTTCTCAAAAAAAAGGAGCATTGGGAACCTAATGCGCATGTGCAGTGAGCACCATGTGCATTCAAGCTTCCCTACAGGAAAGCATTCAATCAATGCTTTTGTACTGGAGGCTTTCGCATCACGTGACCTGTTTTTTGCGACCGAGGTGGACTTAGCCCTGCAATGTAAACATTGCAGATTCTAATACACAAAAAACAAACAAAACACAGAATGTTGTACATTACAGGGATAAAAAAGACACTTGAGATGAAGTGGCATGGTTGACTATGGTGTTTTTTAAGGGGATACTTGAATGACTATTTAAAACAGCTTTAAAAAGCTGCAAACTATTATGAAACAAAAAAATATTTAGGGCAGAAACTAGAAAGTATAACTCTAAAACTAACTTTCAGATTGATTTAATAAAAAAGCTACAAGGACAAGGGTAGAATTAATTTTGCCTCAAATACATAACCACTACAGTTGTAGTTATACTGCATCAAGTTTTTAAAAGAACTGTTTAAAGTAGTTTGACAAAAATTGGGATAGTTTTGATTTCTTTCCTCCTTTCAGTAAAATGTTTCCACATTTCCACACTACCAGTTCTTCTGGGGAAAAAAAAAAAACTGCAATTTGTAAATACTGTCAAAAGAAATATGCCTTTCTAAATGTGCAGCACTGCTCAAGGAAGCACCTCTAGCAGCCATCTGAGGAGTGGCCACTGGAGGTATCCCTAGGCTGTAATGTAAACACCACATTTTCTCTGAAAAGACAATGTTTACTGAAAAAAGCCTCAAGGGAATGATTCTACTCACCAGAACAAATACAATAAGCTATAGTTGTTCTGGTGACTATAGTGTCCCTTTAATGGAGAAGCACAGCCCAGCAGTGAGAGCAGTGACAGCCATTTACAAAAAACGATGGAGCGGATTAGAGAGGCCAAAGCAGGGAAGAAGCTCACTTCATCATAAACTATAGTTCTGTTATTTGAGTGTCTAATGCTATTTTACTTTATTCTTTAAAAATGTTAATGCTGACAAACACAGTAAAACAAATGTAAACAAAGAAAGGAAAGGAGAACAAAATATCCCATGCATGATAAATTTTAATAATTTAAAAGTTTTAACCCCTTAAGGACACATGCCAGAAATATTCTGTCATGATGCCCTTTTATTCCAGGAGCCTGGTCCTTAAGGGGTTAAGGAATGTCAAGAGTATGGTAATATTAGATCTAAGGTATACGTCACCAGTCTATTATAAAGAAACAGTCTAAGCACCATAGCCACTACAGTCTGCTGTATTGTTTATGGTGCCAGGAGTGCCTTGCACTGTTGGGATGTAATTTGCCAAAACATTTTAGAATGGTTTAAAAACTTACCTAGGTTCCCTGGTTGTCCATGGGGCATCCTGTATTCTCCTGCAGTTGAAGCAGAATGGTTCTATTCAGCCAAGCAGGACCATTTTGGGTCTGCATTTATTGGCTTAGAGTGCTTAACTAAAACTCAAAACATTACCACAGCTGTCTCTAGTAGTTGCGGTGTTCAGAGTGTCCCTTTACACTTGACAAATATTTTTTTAAAACAAATATACAAACCAATATATACAACCAATCCTTACCCACCCATCTAAGATTCAGATCAGTCTATATATGACAGAAAAGAGGGAATCGTTGTACATTAGCAGGAGAAAGAAGCACTCCACCTGAGCCTGCCCTACATTAATCACCCTGATCAGACTTCCTCTATTTTCCCTGTCAGGAGGTTGCAAGGTGAAGAGAACTTCAAAACTACACATGTGTAAATCGGTTAGGCAAACCCAATGCATGTTTCCAGCATTCCTGAGGATAGGACACGGATTGATAAGATTAGTGTACAAATCATAAGAAAAAAGAAGCAGGTAAATATGAAAAGAAATCATATTTACATGATTTTTTTTCTTTCAGCCTGTAAAAGCTTTTGAGTAAGACAGATTTCTCAAGTGATGCATGTCTCTTTAAGTGCAGCAATAGCTTATGGTAAGCAGGGATCTCTTCATCCATTCCACCCCAAAAGTGGAATGAGACCAAATGTTTGCTATAACATACCTTTGCTGTTAGCAGCAGGGCTAACAGAAGAGTTCCAATGACTAGCAGAAATATTATGAATATGCTGATTATTTTGTCGAGAGATTTCTCCAGCCAAATGATCATCTGTGCAAATGGAGGCAAGGAAAAATATGATAAAAATCATCCGCAATTGGTAAATCATAATGCAATTGTGCTCTAAAGTTTTCAAGAGAGCATAAACTGAAATAAAAAAAAATAAAACATAATGAGCAATGGTTAGGATGATCAAACAACTCCAGTAAGAAATTCACCTTTGCCGTGGAAACCAAAATGACACTGATTTGTAAATGAAACTATCATTACATGTGTTTTAAACATAAACAAAGCAGGTATATTTAACAATAACCTTGCATTAAAAAAAGAAAGAAAGAAAGAAAAAAAGAAAAGCACATTTTCAAGATCTTTGTGAATTCAAGGGCGCATGCTGCCATCTGGTGTCCAAGCCTTATTCTTGAATACACATGTCTGCCTATAGCATCATGTATACTCCTTTATCACAATTCACTTGAAAACTGATAATTGATAAAAAAAAAAAAAATTGTGAACTTGTACCAAAAAGAAATTTGTAAAACGTAATACCAAAAAATACACTGAAGTAGCTAAAGCAATAACAGTGTCCTCAATAAGTTCTTAGTTCTCAATATGCCACTTCCAAGCCGTTTTAAAACATCACTAAAATAATTAAATTACTACCATGTAGTACTTTGGCTTTTTATTTTCATAGCAAACCATTTATGGTTATAGTCCTGAACCCAAAACACATAGGGAATTTCACTGGAAGTACAATCATGCTCGCTATTGGATAAAATGAGGCATCAGAAAATATATATCTTGTTTAAAAAACAAATAGAAATAAACATGCTGTATTTGAATATGTAAAATAGACTGTAAAGGCTCATAGGATTCACAGGCATCAAAATTAGATGTGCTTCACTGTATTTAAAAATAAAAGTACCCTCTGTTTTAATAGAATATTTTCTTAAATGAATTAACCTCCAACAACAAATTGGTGGGAAATATTCTGAAAAATGTCAGTAGAATGTACAACATTATCAGTTTTAAGAAAAAAAGAAATACAAATCAAGAAACTTGATTAGTACCATAAAATCAAAGATAAAAAAAAACCAAAACAAAAAAAACAAGCCCCTCCCCATGAAACTAAAACAAGAGAGTTTGACCTAGGTAGACATGTTTTTGACCATGCTCATCCAGGGAGTCCTCTGAAAATTGGTAATTGGGAAAACAATCTAAATTAGCAGATCACACATGTATCGTATCTTCTCTAAATTAAAAGTAAATACATTATGCACACTTAAGAGCACAAACAACACAAATGCACAGTTTGAAGTAAATAATGTTAAATATAGGATTCTCTGACACGAAAGAGCATTTTGTAAAATTCACATGGATTAATGGGAAAGAAAATGCTTGAAAGGTAATAATGTGTAGCTAGTTAAACTGAAAGAAACAAATCCCATTTTCTCTTGAAACTTTCCTGTGGATGAGGATGAGGATAACAGAAAGCAAAATGTGCAACTGCAATGACTAGCAAAAACAAGTATACTTTGTACAGCATTTTAAACTTAAACTAAATACACAAAAAAGAGATTACCTATACAAAATGTATAATGTCACCCTGCTCTACCAGGGACCAGGATTGCAGAATTTGCTTGTACATTAAGAATGTAATAACTGTGTGGGGTTTGTTTTCTTCACATACAAAACTGGAATGGCAATGGGATCTGATATCATGCATTTCTCACTAATGAAATTTGAGGCAATGCTATTAAATTAATATGAATTGTGTTTTGTTTTTCTAAACTGTTTAGGATGCAATGCATATTCAGGAATCTAATGGGGTCTTGATTATTTTATTTTTTGCCAAGATGCTTTTAGAGAACTTAAAAGACTGCTTCCATAAGACTATTACATTTTGGAATGATGTTGAATTTGTGAACAGAATGCCACTGTTAAACATAGCCATAAAGATTATGAAGAAACCAGTGAAGAAGACTGTGAAGAAGAACAGTTCCCCCAGCATGGTGGTATAGAAATGCTTTGGTAAAGATTGCAAAATATTCTTTCGTACAGAAGAAATTTTGAGTTTGAAACGGATTTCTTTTTAAGAGGGGTAAAAAAATTCAAACTTGGAAAATAATCAATTTGGTGTTAACAATTAGGTCAGAAGACACACAGTTTAATAATCTGTTTACCTGCTCATTAAGCCAATGCCACATCTTTATGTGGGAGGGAACAAAATAAGGAAAAAGGGAAGGGGGGAAAAAGGAGAGAAGACAGTGGTGTATTAGTGATGTATGCATTTACAATTTGGAAAGAACAGAGGGCACATAAAACTGTGGAAACAAAACAGATTTATCAAAAGAAATATATGGTAAAAAATATATAGCAAGATTTAACTATATATTTTCAAAACTAGGTAAAAGACTTGGGTTAACTGTGCTGTCTATCCATATGCCACGTTCTGTTTATTATGTATGTTGCCATAAAGCTTGCGAATGCTATTGTGGCTGAGTAAGCTTACTGTTATACCATGCACAACAGAAAATAAAGAATTAAATATAAAAGACTTTGGTTATAATTCTTTCTTATATACACAGAATGAAAATTTTGATTTGTTTGAAAATGTTTCTGCTCCCTGCAGTACCAACCCACATACAGCTTCCTGCCAATTCCTTTGTACCGTGACTGGCCTTCTTTGTTTGATATTACATAGCTTGCATTGTAAATAGTCTATAGCTGGGCATCATGTGAGATGCAGTTGACAAACATCTGAAGTGCCAAGTTTAGCTACTATATAATTTCTAATAGAATATATTGCTAACAGAAACCGTTTGGCACTTTAGCAGCTGACATAGTATTAAGCTTCATTAGAATGCTAATTGTATGTCACAATACTGTTTTCAAAAATAAAAAGTGATTTTGCAGAGCAGATCTGTGGGTGTAACACAGATACATATAATTAGTCCGTTAACCAAAATCTATTATAAACTTCATGAAACCATTTAACAGCAGTGTCTTAAAATTTAAATTTTTTTCTGTACAAATCAAAATAGGTCATATCTATCAATAAACTGAATATAAGGACCAGTGTAATTCCAGTACTGGGCATATTTATTTTACACTTTTGTATGTCGCAACATGTATGAGTATGGATGCCATGTAGAACATATTTGAATATATCATAGTCCTAAAAGTCTTTACAATTTGAAGACAAGTATGGATAAAACTATATATCCTCAACCACATCATGAAGTGATGTAAGTTTATTGCTCTTCAGAGACAATTAGACTCTTCATAAGGACGCACTACCAATAGAGCAAAGCTACACTACATTTAAAGGGACACTATAGTCATCAAAACAACTTTAGCTCAATGAAGCAGTTTTGGTGTCTCACTGCTCAATTCTCTGCCATTTAGGAGTTCAATCACTTTGTTTATGCACCCTAGACACATTTCCTGTAAATAGTCATCTAATGTTTACACTTCCTTTACTGCAAATTCTGTTTAACGCAAAATGTCTTATCTCCTGCTCTGTTAATAACTTGCTAGACCATGCAGGAGCCTCCTGTATGTAATTAAAGTTCAATTTACAGAGCAGGAGATAAAAACTTTTGAATTAAGTTACATCTAATTGAAAAGGAAACCATTTTGTTTTCATGCAGACTGTGTCAGTCACACCCAGGAGAGGTGTGGCTAGGGCAACAAACAGAAACAAAGGTGATTTAACCCCTAAATGGCAGGGAATTGAGCAGTGAAACATTGCAGACATGATTTATACACCAAAACTGCTTCATTAAGCCAACATTATTTTGGTGTCTATAATGTCCCTTTAACATAGGACACATATTGCATTTATACTACACACACGTATACAAAGCAAGTGAATGCAGCATTTGTCTTGAAAGGTGACATTATTACTACTTTTGATGCTAAAATCTGAAATGGAGCTGGAAAGACAGGACTGCATACATACAAGATAATGTCCAAGGTTAGGTAAATTTTAGACAAAATATTGTGGCACACCTTGGTGTCTACTTTAAGAATGAACTTTCCCAATCCTCGAATAGGTCTGGGTGCCAAAGCCTCTTGCCGTTCCTTGATGAAATCTTCTACCAATTGCCACCAGGATCCAAATCGGTGTACCAAAAAGTTCACCACACCAAAGTGGATCACAATCTTCTTGATCGCAAAAACTGCAATTAAGGAAAGTCCATTACCTCATTTTCATATGGTTAATATCTAGACTTGAGCATGAATAAACTATATTTTAAAGTATTAGTCAATCCTGATTTAGACACAATTCACACAAAAAAACCGCTTACCATTAACTGGTTAATGAAAAAAAATGATTTAAAAAAAAAGGAAGGAAGAAAAAGGGAGTTTGTCAATCAAATGGTATGCTCCTGTTTTAATTTTGCACCAAAACTACAATACCTTCCATCAAGATACACAATGTATCTTTGCCATCATGCCTTATTTAGAATGAGACAATATTTATTTGATAACCTGGTGATTACCTGCGATAGGCACTGGAAGTAACTGTATGATCCATAAATGAAGCCACAGCTGTACAAGCACGATAGCCCACATAAGAAGAACAAAATAAATGTCACTGGTTTTCTTCTTTTTCAGAAAGGCATTAATCTCATTTTTTTGCCGACTCACTGACAAAGAAGTTGGTGTGCTGGTGGGAGTATCATTCTGAATGGACTCTGTTGCAAAAATGAAAAAAGTATCTCAGCAGGATCGGATAACAGTAAAATAGCAGTTAAAAGTTAAGACTTTATTTTAAATTTTGTATTATAGAATTGTCACACAAATATTCTATATAAACTGGAAACTTAACAAGCAGTATATATAGAGTCTGAAATGAGATAATACTAACTAAAGGACCACTATAGTGCCAGGAAAACATACTCCCGCCGGGCTGGATGGAGAGGAAAGGGTTAATCCTCACCCTTTCCCCGTCATCGGCTGAATGCGCATGCGCGGCAAGAGCCACGCGCGCATTTAGCCAGTCTCATAGGAAAGCATTCTCAATGCTTTCCTATGGACGCTGGCATCTTCCCACTGTGAAAATCACAGTGAGAAGCGCGGAAGCGCCTCTAGCGGCTGTCAATGAGACAGCCACTAGAGGCTGGATTAACCCATTTGTAAACATAGCAGTTTCTCTGAAACTGCTATGTTTACAGCAGAAAGGGTTAATCCTAGGTGGACCTAGCACCCAGACCACTTCATTAAGCTGAAGTGGTCTAGGTGCCTATAGTTGTCCTTTAAAGGAGGACAGTAGAGCTATTGCAGTGCTTCAACTAGTGCAGCCCAGAGTATTCTCACAAGTTGGGCAACTCATTTAATAATTTAAAAATACAATCTATTTCAAAGCACAAAAGGTAAAACTACTACCAACTATGTTTGAGAAAAGCAAACAGGAGGCAGTAAAAGTTTTAATAGTATCTGAAAGTTCTTTAAATGAAGATTACACACAGGGCCGGTGCGTCCATAAGGCGGGTAAATAAATGTCCGGGTCACCGGCAGGAGGGAAGTGCACAGCGCCCCTCTCCTACCAGTCACTTCTTGTAGCGTGGCCGAGCGCCAACCTGCAGTACCGGACGGTGTGGAGGGGGCGGGGATATGAACACGTCATATCTCTCCTCCCTCTGTAGCACACAGCGTGGCTTGTGCCCAGCAGGGGCGGAGCTATCACCGGCTACCTTCTTATCGGATGGGAGGAAGTGATGTACTCCCAAGAAGACTGAAAAAGGAGAAGGCAGAGAGGAGGGGGGCTGGGCAGGACTACCTCTGGATCCTAGGTAAGCCACCCTCCTGAACCCACAAATTAGGAAACAGGAGGGTGGCTAGAAAAGTGTATATTTTGACCCAGGGCCGGTGCAAGGATTTTTGACTACACAGGCGAAGATGCATTTTGATGCCCTCTCCCCGCTACCCCCCTCCTCACCCCCCAAAAAAATGCATCTTCACCTCTGTGTCTCATAGCCCCCCTTTTAAATTTCTTACCCCCATTAATGTTTCATATCCACTCTCTTGAATGTCTTTCCCCTTTGGCCCCTTTGTGCCTTACACCCCCCTTTAGTGTGTCTCCTACAACCCTTCTTATGTATTTTTTACTTCCCCGCCAGCCCCTTACGGTCTCTTTCTTCCCCCAGCCCCTATCTATCGATCTCTCGTTTTATCCCATATAGACATAGATATAGGCAAAAATACATATATGCACAAATACGCAAACATACAGACACACAACCATACAAGCACACAGTCACAAAGATATACACACAGTCATAAATGTCACACAATCAAACAGTCATACAATCTACACATACAGGTACACTGTCATACAAATACATGCATACAGACACAGGCAAAAAACACAGAGAAATACAGACAGATATAAAGTAACACAGAGATAGGCATATAGACACATACATACACAGTGATACAGAGACATACATATGCAGACAGTCATAAAGAGACACACAGACAAGGCCTATAGAGACATACATACACAGACAAACAAAGAACCCTGCACACCGATACCGTGTAAATGCTCCGGCCATTCACAGTGGTGGATGCTCTGTGTCAGGCGGACATCGCTGGATCCACCAGTAAAGTCTTCAAAATGAATAAACTCAGGCAACAGTCCAATAGTAAGGATGGTATATTTATTGATGGGTGAACCACCCCATAGAAAGTGCGACGTTTCGGCTCAGCAAAGCCTTATTGCATGATTAAGGCTCTGCTAAGCCGAAATGTCACACTTTTTATGGGGTACTTCACCTATCTATAAATATACCATCCTATGTATGGATAGGTGAACTACCCCATAAAAAGTGTGACATTTCGGCTTAGCAGAGCCTTAATCATGCAATAAGGCTTTGCTGAGCCGAAACGTCGCACTTTCTATGGGGTGGTTCACCTATCAATAAATATACCATCCTTACTATTGGACTGTTGCCTGTGTTTATTCCTTTTAAATACATACACAGTCATAAGAGACATACAGACTGTATGTCTCTGTATGACTGTCTGTGTATGACTGTCTGTGTATGTACACAGGGTGGCTAAAAGATAGATCCCCATCTGTCGTGAAACTTCAACAATGCTTTGAAAGCTGGGGCTCTCCCGATTCCCCTTGCTTGCAGGATTGTATTTAGCAACGAGCAGTATTTGTGTGTTTGACTGTAACCATGTGTTTGTATGGAGTATGTTTGAGTGAATGTACGGATGTGTTTGTATGTAGTGTTTGCGTTTGAATGCAAGCATGCATTTATGTGTAGTGTTGGTTTTTGAATGCAGGGGTGTGTTTATATATAATTTTAGTGTCTCATTCAGAGGTATGTTTGTATGTAGTGTTGACATTTGAATGCAGGGGTGTGTTTGTATGTAGTGTTGAAGCTTGCATGCAGGTGTGTATTGTTGGTGTTTGAATGCGGAGATGTATGCACATATACACATACACTGCCACACACACACGCTGTGATACACAAACACGAAGATACACACTGACACACATGCAGATACACAGATACAAATATACACAAACTGATACACATTCAGATAGACAGGTACACACCGTTAGACATACATAAACACAGACACACTGAGACATATATACACACACACTGACCGATATAAACACAGACACACTGACAGACATACACAGACACACAGTGTTTACAGCAAAAAGCCTGAAGGTAATGATTCTACTAATCTACCCCTAACACACACACACACACACACAGACACAATGCACCCCTCACACACACACACACACACATACTACATCCTTCACAAACACAATGCACCCCTGTACACACACTGTGCCCGTCACACACCAATGCCACTATCCCCTACTACAGCCCCTATCCTGGAAGACCACAAGTAAATTGTCAAACTGTTCTTAAACAGCTTGACTACTTACTCTAGGAGGGCACCACGGCACTCCTGGCACCATAACCACTACAGCATGCTGTAGTGGTTATTGTGCCTGGATTGTTACAGGGGCCCTGTATATGCCAGAGCGCTGTACATGTATACAACCTAGAATTTTTTTTTACTTGGGGCGCGTTGGAAAAAAATAGAAATATTAAGGGTGCCTTGGTAACCAATGGATTAACACATTTGTGTCAAACATGTTTACTTACAGGTAAGTCTGTAACTTGCTGTATCTTAAAATGTTATTAGTAACAGCAAGATTTATGGTTCAGTTGATGTGTTCTTTAGTACATAGCCACCCCACCCCCAGTCATTGGTTAAATAATCTGTTCAATTTGATATGGAGTCTGTTTGTACCTCCTCAAAGGAGAATGTAAAGCATCATATCCACTGTACTGCTCTGTAATAATCATCATGGTGCTAGTGGGTCAAATAATTTTTGAAAACTCTTATTCTTGCATGGGTACCACAGACATGTGGCTTTGCCCTGTGATTCTTAGAAATATTCCCAAAACAAAAAGACATTTTCAATTTTTTCTCTCTATGCACGTGGCACAAAAGTTGTACAGCCCTATGGTGTACAACAAAAACTCAATAATGATGAGAATTAATAACATAAATAGAACCTCACATTTGGTTCTTAACCTTGCCTGCATTTTGTTTGTCATTCCCTGTACTATTTGGAACCACAAATATATTTCATAGAAAATGGAACACTGAGCTAGAAAGCAGTAGAGAGGAGAAAATGAGGACAGCAAGGCACATGTAAACGGTGTGAGCCAAATACTACATTAAGCTATAGTTATTGAGGGAATGCATCAAATAAAACAAATTAAAGAAAAATTCATACTTTGCTTTATATACTTATTTGCAGCAGGTCCAATAGTGACTGAAATACATAAGAAAATTTAGCCACCTTCCCCAAAACTTGGTTCTAAAGTAGCCTTCTCTAACAAAACATGTATACTCACAATGTTCAATAATCACAGTGTGTGTAAATGAATAATAAGAACAAGAAATGTACAAAAAGCATAAATAAAATAGTGTTGGTGTAGCAGGTGTTTCTTTATTTTAACGGTTTGCCAGCATGGATTCACAATTACAGATCAATGCAGCTATTAATTACCAGCATTGTGTACTCCTGCAAGCTGCTCCTGGTGTTCTTCAAATCCAGTAATTGATATTGCCATAGCAATGGTTGAAGCAGCTATAGTAATCATTTGACCAGGTAGTGCAGTCCCTAAAAAAGCAAGAGAGGAAAGAGAGAAAAAAACAAAGATGTAATAAATGCACAAATGTGAGATGCATATTTCTAAAAAGGAAATAGGAAAATATATTTGAAGTATATCTAGAACTAAAAAAAACTGAAATTAACAATAAAATATTACGGCAGGGGGGCGCGGAGCCTGAACGCCGATCGGATCAGACGTGCATCGTCTGAGCTCCTGCATCTAAGCCGGAATATTGGAGCTAACTGCGAGCCGCAATCAGATACAACCCCAAAGCAGTGCTCAAACTACTCACTAGCAGGCGGAGAACACGGGGATACCCTTCAGGATATTGACCGGCATCAATGTAACCCGATTGAGGCCTAGGAAAGCTTGAGCTGGGGCGAGACGGCCGCTCCCCCAGTTCTCTGACCGGCGCTTTGCTGCCTTCCCCCCCCTGGACCAGCAGGGGTCATCCCGGTCCCCACGGCCGACCACCGCCACACACGGCCACGCTTTAACACCTGTCCCGCTGTAACCGCGGGTGTCACGGACTGAGGGGTGCACCCCAAGATAGCTGCCTACCAACAGCCTCGAGTACAATCTGGAGCGGAAACAGAACAGAGCCAGTGTGAGCAAAGACGTGCAACAACCCCTGGAAAAAACCCACTGTCCACCGAGAGGTGCCTAAAGCACCGGATACGGAGAAACTGTGGCTGGAAAAGGAGCAGGAGATGAGCGGGACCCTCCCGGGCACTCTTCCCACGATACCACTACAACCCCACGCGATGGGCCCACCCGGGCTGAAGGCCACCGGGGACGCACTCCCAGAGCACCAGCCTCCGCCACTAAAGACCCGACGCTGCAGGCGGAGAACATAAACTGGGATCCAAAGCTGGACCCTGCAGGGGAAGACATCGGCCTCCTACGCGAGTGACCAGGTACGAAGCCAAAAGGTGCAGGCCTTCACGAATGCCCGGGCCTATGGGAAGGAACTGCTTGACACCTGCCTCCTGTCCACGCACCACCCCCTAAGCCTGATACCGAGCTTGGGCATAGGCTGAACCAGGACTTTGCACGCCAAAAAGTGCAGACAGCCGGCGAACACACCTGCAACTGGTCTACATCCCTACAATCAACATGCCTGCCTGCTTTTGTTTAGGTCCATGGAGAACTCTGACACCTAGGCCTTAGAGACTTGAGCATTTCCCACAAGTTAAACGGTGTGAATATGTATGTTAGCGGAGGATGGGCACCGAGCTAGCAGCTAGCCAACACGGGATCTGTCTGTAACCAGAAAGTATTAGTCACTCTGCAAACACACACAAGGCATTGAACTGGCATAGAAAGGTACCAACTCAGCGGGACATACACGCACTCATGCACCCACTACTATGCCTGTCTTGGGGACACCGGGCCTGACCCATGCTCATGCTACATACCGCCATAGGTTGGGAGATGGAGACCGTGGCTTCTTAGGCCCACTGCTTTGCCGTGCTGTATATACACAATTAGCACGCACTCGCACAAACCTAGCCTGTGATACAGCCTGTACCAGCCTTGCCACACACCGAGAACACCCAGCATGATACATCGCGCTCCGAAGTACACTGTACCGGTATACGTAGTGTGACTGATGTGCTACATCATGGCGAAGGGGCTGATTCACTTAGGAATCTCCCACGTTGTCAAGACACTAACATATGTTCAGCAAACACTAGCTACATGACCCAAGCTTGTTTTATTCCTTCTATTTTACAATTCCTCAATTGGAATTACACAGAGAGGCATCTCATACTCACTAGAACACCGTTTCGGAGTAGGCGCCCACTCTCTGTTAGACCATAATCTGTTACCCAGCATGTCCAGAAAAGCTCATGCCAACAAGTATGCATTGAATAGATAGGAATGCTAAATCGATAAATGTTGCTATAAAAAAAAAAAATTGTGCTGATTTATCCCCATGCTGACCAACTGTTAATAAATGTCTGGTTATATGCTTGTCAATGCTGTTGGGGCATGACAAGCCCACTTGTTATAATTTTCATGAACTCCAAAAATAAAGAATTGAAAAAAAATAATAATAATTACTGCAGGGAAAAGAAACAGCGACATTCCCTTTTATTCCAGAAGTTTGGTCCTTAAGGGGTTAATCACAATCTCCAAGGCACTTTTTTAAAATATACCTTAAAGACTGCCATATATCTGCACAACCAGAAGAAAAGTTCTTATTTATCACTGAGAATGTCACTATTTGCCTCTAATAGATTAATAGACAAACTAACTTGTACCTGTTGATCCTTGCACATGTCTTTTCTCTTGAAATGTACCAACTGTCATAAGAAATACAATCATCAGGAACACTGGAATCTTCCAGGAGCCAGCAACTGATGCTGAAACAGATAAAGTGAGATTATAGATTTGTATTAAATACATGCACACATTATATACTCAATGAGAAAAAAACAAACATGGCAAACATTTGATTTTGCTTAAAAAAAAAAAAAAAAAAAAAAATCACGTAAAAACCATTATGTCATAATGATGTAACATGCTAAATTAATTTAGTCAAAAATTTAAAAGCTGCCTCAAACAATCTTGGCTTTGCACATTTGAAGACTGAGGCCTCACTCCAATTCTACACTAACTTTCTACATGTTCTGCTATTTTGATAATTGTTCCTCTTAATTAAAGGACCACTCTGGGCACCCAGACCACTTCAGCTTAATGAAGTGGTCTGGGTGCCAGGTCCAGCTAGGGTTAACCCCTTTTTTTTTTTTTATAAACATAGCAGTTTCAGAGAAACGGCTATGTTTATAATAGGGTTAATCCAGCCTCCAAATCCTCTATTGGCTGTTTCACTGACAGCCGCTAGAGGCACTTGCGTGATTCTCACTGTGAAATGCTTTCCTATGAGACCGGCTGAATGCGCGCGCAGCTCTTGCCGCACGTGCGCATTCAGCCGAAAGGGAGGATCGGAGGAGGATCGGAGAGCTTTTTTAACCCTTTCCTCTCCCCAGAGCCCGGCGGGAGGGGGACCCTGAGGGTGGGGGCACCCTCAGGGCACTATAGTTTTCCTGGCACTATAGTGGTCCTTTAAAGGGTTACCCTAACCAAAGAGCAGAGTTTTCAAAAAAGATTGTAGTCCCCCCCCCCCCATCCCCCCAAGTTTACAAAAATAAATATTGAAAGAAAAACGAACAGGGTTATTCACAAAAGTGAGAATGCAAGCTGAATTTAAAGTAAATTCAAATTTAATGTGAAAACAGCCAAACTTGAAGAAAAAAAGAAAAAGTCTTTGTAATCTATGTCTTCCATTCAGCTACTTAGGCCTTAAATGTTACATTTACTTTGAATTCACTCTGAATTCTCACTTTAGTAACTAACCCTGTCAAACTTATCTCAGTTGCATTGCCAAGTTCAGGTTCTCCCTTAGTCCAACCCTTCTTGACTGACATCACTGTCCCACGCCGGAGGCAGATCAGGGAGAATGAACTAAGGGTTAGGACAAGGGGCTCCATGGAAAGACAGCATGCTGGCATCAGACAGCCCAGATCTTTGTTGAAGTTACACCTCTGGCAGTCAAGTAGTTAATCTCTGTATGTGCAGCATTTCAAAGTGAAACACAGCACATAAAGACTCCAAGCACCAAGACCACTTTAATTTACCGAAGAAGCTTGGCGTAACCTTTTAAGTAGTCATGTGCATACAAGATTAGCACCCCCTTCCTTGATTCTCCCACATCGTCTTTCCTATTTTCTTATAAGCTCAGGAGACTACTCACCTGCAGCCCTCCCTACTTTGATTTTTTGTTCCTTATTCTGCCACTCTCAATGAAGCCATTACGGTTAGCTGGAGGGGAATTCAAATTGTTTAACACCTAGACAGCCACCAGGGGAGAATTTAACACTGCAATGTAAACAATGTTGTTTCTACTAAAACAGTTTAAAACAAAAAGGACCACTGAACCCAGGCTACTTCATTGAGGGCTATATACTGTAAACAGACAGCTGTCATCAACTTGTCAGTACGGTTACTGCCTCCACCACATGTGGTGATTAAAGTACAAAGTTATATAAGATTTTGTTTATTATTCTGATCCCAGCTCCAGCACTATGCTTTGGCGACTTTCACAATAATGACAGGCAACCAAGACATATTTGGGCCCCCAAATTCATTACCTGAAAATCCCCAACCAAATTCTAGAAGATGGAAGAAAATGTAGATGAATTGCCTTGGTTAATGCACTCCAATGATAAAAAAATCTTAATTATGTTGTTAATAGAAGATCAATGCAAACCTATTTCAATTAGAGATGCTCATCCCTCTATCACAGTGGTAGGCAACCTTTGGCACTCCAGATGTTGTGGACTGTCAGAGGTATTGTGTAAATGAAATAAAATGTATACTGTAAAGTCAGTACTTAGCAGATGTGACTCAATTTGTAACAGAAGGTAAAAACTCAGACACATTTCTCTCTCTTAGCCATTCACTGCCTGACCAAACTGATTGGAATGCAGCTAATGTAAACAAAGAGATTAGGCATATCTTACACTTAGAACTAAATGTTAGAAACCAAAGTATTTGAATTTGGAGAACTGGCCGGATATAAGGTAAATATGGACAAGTCCAGCATATTGCCCATAGGTATGTCAGAGATGGATATCACCTACATAGGGATGACCTACAAATTAAGAATCACAAGAGATCACATTAAATATCTAGGCATACGACTGACAGCAGACCCATCTAAATTATTCCAACAGAATTATACCCTGCTGATTAGGACATTGATGACAGACTTGAAGAACTGGACAGAAAAGGCAATTTCTTGGATAGGGAGGATCCATTCCGTGAAAATTAATGTGCTACCTCGAATATTGTTTTTGTTTCAGGCGCTCCCGATTAGAGTGACCAGATCTGACTTGGGACCGCTCCAACAAACCATAGGCAAATTTATATGGCAGAATAAGAAACATAGGGTCTCACGCAACATTCTTTACCGGGCTAGGGACAGGGGCAGCCTGGGCCTTCCGCACCTATATTTTTATTATGAGGCAGCCTAGCTGGCACACTCCACCGGAGGAAAGGAGATGGGTGGACCTAGAAGCATCCCTTATAGGGATGGATATGCCCCAGTTTTTTTATGTGGACCCCTAAGGAGCATAGACCGAACATAAGCGTAACCTGCCCTGCGGTTTTTCCATTCACTGAAGATATGGGACGCAGCCGCTCCTAAATATGGCTTGATATCATCCCCTTCTCCATTGACCCCTCTGTTGAGGAACGAAGCATTCCTACCAGGAATAACAGCCCGGGATTTCAGAGGCATAGAACGTGCAAGACTGCAGAGATTACAACAGCTGTTCGAGGGGGGGTCGTTTGTGACGTTTGAAGATTTGCAAACTAGAACGCCTCTGCGACCCTTTGACTTTTTTAGATATCTCCAGATTAGAGACTATGCCCAAGACCGCCAGGTTAAAAAAGCCGCAGAGACACAGATGACATTCTTTGAAAGAATGTGCGCAAAGGAACAGTTCCCGAGCGGACTGATTTCACGTCTATACTCACATTTGTGCAATAGCACTTTAGAATGGGGAGGTATTACATACATAGACCAATGGGAGGCGGAATTAGGAGAGACATTGGAGGGAGTGGAATGGCAGGAAATATAGGAAGCAGCCACGCAGTCCTCTATGTGCGTCTCATTACAGGAACAATCATATAAGACGCTATTTCGATGGTATGCTACACCAGTAAAGTTAAGCCGTATGAATCAATTTACGACAGACTTATGCTGGTAGGGGTGCGGTCTCAAGGGCACGTATATTCACATGTGGTGGGAATGCCCGATCACAAAAGTTTATTGGCAACAAATTGCGCAGTTGCTGCAAGAAATATTTGAGAGGGAGGTTAAGCTAGACCCATGGGTATTTTTGTTAGCTAGATCTATAGAAAACTGGATGAAATCTGAACTGACCCTATTACATAAGGTGAACCTAGCCGCTAGGAGAGCTTTGGCACAGGTATGGTTGCGAAGAGAGGCCCCAGAAATCACCACGGTGATTCGGAAAATTAAAGATAATTATTTGACGGATGACCTAACAGCCCGGGTTCGAGGTACAATGAAAAAGTTTGAACAAATTTGGGGCCCTTGGGTAGCTAGCGCAGCAAGTGCGTGATATACACACAAGTGAGACTCCCTTGGGCAGGCTTGGATGGAGTGGATGTCAGTTGGCCTGGATTCCTCCATGCTCCCCTTCCACTTACCTCTCCCTTTCCCTGTACTATCACTTCCTACCTTCATACTTACCCCTCTTACTTCTATTCTTCTCTCTTACTTTTGTCTGTGAGAATTCTACACAATTGACCTAACATTGCCATGCAATGTGTAAACAACTGGCACTGCTAAAGGATGTGGACAGACGATAACAGGTGCAAAAGGATAGTAATTCGATAGAGCTCGCGGAAAAAGATATATAGGGCCTGTGCATAAACACATGGGAATGGATGGGGCATGTTCTATTGATTAAAGAAATGTTTGTTTGGCAGTCTTAGCCTTTTTAGGTTTTTTATATTTTTCTTTTATATTTTTCTTGTAAATTAAAAATCTACCAGGGAGGACAGAGATACCGTGCTGTACTGTATGATACATACACTTCATGTTACAATGGTGCAATAAAGGTGTGCAAAGAATGTTGGCTTACTGTTATTGAAAATACGACAAAATTCTGTCATGCATGATGTAACAATATATTACAATGTTTTGATGCATCATGGTGTCAGTGTAATGTTCTGCCTTGGAATACATAAAAAAGAAAAAAAAGAAAAAAAAAGAAACCAAAGTATTTGGAACAAGGGGGATTGGGAGCATATTATATATATATATATATATATATATATATATATATATATATATATATATATATATATATATATATATATATATATATATATATATATATATATATATACACACACACACACACACACACACACACACACACACACACACACACACACACACACGTTGTGTTCAATTATATACAAATAGTATCTACATTAATACATACATACATACATACTCCGCTCATACAATAAGACAGTGTAACTGAGAAAAACAGACAGATTAGAATCAAAAAGATATTCCCTACAAGTAATTAATTTTACTTTGCAAATTCAGCTGGACTTTTACAAGACCCTACTGTAAGAGTGAGTTGAACTAAAGTCCAGATGCGTCAAAAAGATACTTCATGGCATGAAAAGGAGACTGGTGGTCTACCAAAAAGAACCCTTTGAAGTTTGACAGCCAGCCATGCTGAGGTACCCATAAAGATAAAACAATGTGACATCATTTGCATCACAAAATTCAATTAACCCTTTATAAAAGTGGTAATTGAAATAAGAAATTAAATGTATTGCGATGCAACAATGCCATCTACTGATTAATGTCTATAAGACAATCCCACTTGGTCACTTTAAATTGATGACGTACAGAAATTCAAGATAGGTAATTCTTTAAAAATGAGAACATGACACGGTTAAAAAAAAAAAAAAAAAATTTAAAAATCCAAGGTCAGATCCAGAAGGTGGGATGTAAGATTCAGGAGATCATCAAAGCATCAGATCAGACCAGACAAAGGAACACACTCTGGACACACCTAACACTCTTTCCACACATGCGCTGCGTGTCTTTCCAACTAAATTCTGGGAATTGGTTAAATTTCTTTGCTAGCCAGAACAGAACAATTCTATAATTGTACTCGATTTCTCTATCTAAACCATGGGTAGTCAACCTGGTCCCTACCGCCCACTAGTGGGCGTTTCAGGATTCCATGTGGGCGGTAGGGATTTCGGCTGCTCTTTTTGAGAGGATTTCACCTTTTAGGCGGGCGCAAGTTTTCAGTGACCGGCAGGAGGGAAGTGCTCCCTCTTGCCAGGCCACCTTCTGGACCCCCCGGCATGCTCCCTCGTGCGATGTTTGCTGATGCCGCGGGAGCCGGAATATGACGTCATATTCCGGCTCCCTGCATCATTAGACAGCCCGCGAGGGAGCAGAGAGGTTATAGCTCCCTCGCCACGTCTGATTAGCACACAGCCGCCCGCAGAAGTGAAGCCCCACTGGACCCCAGGGACAGATCCACACCAGCTCTCTAGGTAGGGAGGCTGGGTGGACATTTAATACTAATAATTTGTGTGTATGTGTGTGTGTCTGTAAGTAGATGTGTGTATGTGTCTGTAAGTAGATGTGTGTATGTAAGTATATGTGTGTGTGTGTGTCTAAGTATATGTGTATCTGTATGTGAGAGTGTCTGTGTTTCTTTGTGAGTGTGTGTGTGTCTGTAAGTGTATGTGTGAGTGTTTGGGAGTGTGTGAATAGAAAAGAGAAGGAACAGAGTATTTGTAAAAAGGAGAAAGAAGGTGCAGAGTACTTGTAGAATAGGAGAAAGAAGGAGTAGAGTACTTGTAAAAAAGGAGAAAGAAAGAAAAGGAGAGAATTGTTGTTAGCTAATAATAGTAAGTGGGCTACCTAGCTCAGCCTTCCTACTGGGCATTTCTATAAAGAAGGTTAAAAAAAAATAGAAAAAAAGGTGGGATGGGGAATTGAGGAGGGAGAGGAGGGGAGCTGATGCACAGATGAGAAATCATTATGAGCAAACAGAGAAATCGTCTGAATATCACCGAAAGAGTAGACCTTTGTTTGTTCCTTACGAAAATCGAACCAGATATCAAATATTCAGTCTCGCAGCATCAACCTCAAGGCTCTCATTAATCACTAGTAAATGTAATTTCAATTTACTTTATTGCTTTCTCATTAAACTTTATAAAGTTAAAAACATTAAACATGCATAAAGTAGAAATAAAAAGATAAAATGTACATACATTTATTTATTTATTTTTTAAAACACCCTCCTTTCTAAAAAATAGTCTGCACTTGCGTGAAAACTGGTGGGCAGTAAGGAAACGTTTCCATCAAGAAAGATGCATTAGTGGGCAGTAGGTAGAAAAAGGTTGACTACCACTGATCTAAACACTACTCACATTCACCATTCATGGGATTAGATCTTTAAGCCTAAAGAATTTTCTACCAAGCAAGCGGGTAAATATGCTGATGTCATTTAATTAATTTTACTAAAAGCAGACATATATCTGGATAATGCTGATAAGATTTCAAACTTTTGAAATCATATTTAGCCGAGGGATTTTATATCATTCAACATTCATTCAGCAGCTGAAAGAGAATCATATAAAATCGCAAGTAAATTGCCAAGTTTAGCATATCAAGCTATTACCCAGATATATTGAGCTATCTGAATTTAGAGATAGTCAATCTTTAATCACAAAAGTTATTTATCTGCAGCATTTAAGCTATGTTAGATATGTTCTTCTGGTTACTGGATGGAAAAGAAAATACTTAAGCTGACTATTGAGTGAGAAACACTGTATATTTTAATTTGCAAAGTTTAAGTGTTTAGTATGTAAGAATTGTAGCCAGCAGTTAGTGAGTTGATTCTCTGTGTGATTCTGCCTGTCAGTATCTAGTTTTTACGACTTTAAGTTGCAAGCTCTGTGTTACATTCTGGGTGTAAAGGAATTCTAAAGTAGCATTCTGAAGGTTTCCTGTAACATTGTTGAAGTATGCATCTATGTTTAAATAACTTAATTAAATTCTAGAATAAGCATTGTAACTTTTGTCTGTAACTCCTTTAGAAATTAATCTAACTTTATGTTGCTAATAAGCTGATATTCATATATCTTGAAAACCTGTACTACTACTTGCTAAGTATCCTGATCTATTGATAATTTCTATGTAGAACAACAATCTCATCATCCTTAAGCGATTTAGAAATTATCTTTAGTTGTACTTACTGTGCCATAATTGTTGCCATGTTTATACTATTGTTATACCTAAATATTCAATGATTATTGTCATGCATGTTACATATTATTCATTATTGTCACAATAAATTATGTTTTTATAATCGGTTGTGATTAATGTGTGGAATACAAGTCCTCTAATAAATGTACTCCAGGGTCTGTAAGAGTTAAAATAGTGGGTAAATCTCAGCTTTAAATCAACTGAAGAGAAACAATGTCAAAATGTAATTTTTTTGTATTTTAATAAAAAAAATATAAAAAATGTTTCACAACTTAATTTAATAATATATTATTTGTAATATTGATTACCCCGCAAATATCATCACTGGACTACATATCCCATGGTGCTTTGAAAAGATTATGGCTAGAAGACCATCATGTGAGATCTAGTCCACAACATTTGGAGGTTGCCTACACCTGCTCTATCACATACTTCCTCCCCATATTTTTCAACCAGAATATATTGCTGTTCCTTTCAAGTCTACTTTATTGTGAAACTAAATGTTAAATGGACACTCCAAATGCCATAACTTTTATAGATTACTGTAAAGGTCACAGTGCTAGGAAAGTACGCCTGGAAACTTACCTGTTTAATTTTGTAATTTTCACAACACTTAATTTTTCAGTTAGTTAACCAGAGTAATGTAAGCACTCTGAGCAGAGAAAAAACAGTGCTCTGTGTGTGTATTCACAACATAGCTCTATGGTGAAGGAGAACAACTCGAGTGGCAATGAGCAGGGTATGCAGGCATTGACACTGGACAAAATGGTGCCTTGACATAAGTTTTGTATAGGTTAGTTGTATATTGTTTGTTATGAAACATCCAAATAAATTATGGGAAAAGTTAAAAATAAAATATTGATAGAGCATAAATGGTGCTTACCTAAATGAAAAAGCAGTATGAGCCAGACAGGTATTGATATTGCTGTGAGATAACGCTGGGTTCCTGGATTCCACTTGAATGACACTGCTAGAGCGTAGCCTATTACCAATGTCCAAATCTAGAACAAAACGTAAGCCATAAGTAAGGTCTTTAACCTTTCCCCTCATTCTGTCCAAATCCTACCCACATCTCTTGTCATTCGTAGCCTCATCATATCTACATAGGGAATGATTTCAAGTGAACATGCATTGTCCTCTGTCCCATTTTGCTTAAGTTATATACTCCCAATAATTCTGGGGGAAAAACTAGCCAATTGCAACTACTGATGTGAACAATTGTGATTATCTTTTGCCCACACAAAAAGAACACAAATTCCCTGTAATACAGAAGCCTGAGTTAATTCATGGATGCTGAAGGGTTTAACAGAGATTTATTGCAGTCAAAGTCTGCTTACCTGCACAGATATTTTGGACATATAATGAGGAAGGTGGGGTGTGGGCTCTGAGTGCTATTACACATTGTATTTGGTCAAATTTTATTGAAAAATGTCTGGCAAAAACCCAGAAGGACTGCACTCGTAGAGCCTTTGCACCATAACCACAATAATACGATACACCTTCACATTTTAAAAGATTTGACTGCAGCTATTTGAATTTTCCCAACTAGAATTGTTCCATAAGTCTGTGTGCAAGACCATAACAAAAGGTTTACTGAAAGTAAAGTATCCACATCCCTTCTTGCCTTGGAGTAAATGAGACTATCTTGCAAATTTCTTTTAACCAGCAATATTTGTTGGTCAGTATAAAGTATTTCCAAGAGGCCACCTCCTTTTTACTATAATAACAGGCCCTCAGTAGACTTTTGAAAAACATTGTTACTATAAACTTTAGGAAGAAATATAAATAAATTACAAATCAAGCAGCAGAGATTTGGTAGGGACTTGAAATTTATACTGCCTGATGCCTGGGCAGGCAGTTTATTTTTGTTCTTTAGCATTGCCACAGACAGGCAGCAGGCCTGCTGCATCAGTGCCTCAGCAACATACCACACACCTATATACAGGAAACAAATCCCCATTTTGTACACAGCCAGCACACAACTCACTCACAAATAAACACACACATTACCTAGCCACCACAAACACTATGAGGCAGGAACTCTCAATTTTTGCAAATTAAATCTGATTGGTAAAACGGAAGCCAGAGTTTTTTCAATGTTCAGGTCTAAGCAGGGTCCCCAAATGAATCGAACAGCTAATTTAAATTTATTTTGTGATAGAACAAGCATGACGGAGAAGTAGGCTGGACTGCCACTTTAGTCCATTAGACACGTAGATTTAAAAACAAAACAAAAACAGCATTGTTTTGACCTCACACAGAGGTCTTTGTCAAGTTTGAGGTAGAAACATGCTGGTTCTTTTATTGTATATAATGTTCCATTAAAGCTGTGTGACACTGAGATCTTCTTTGCCAAGATCTTCCTTGCCATTTCTAAATGATAATGTAGGTAGTGCCAACCTCAAAAAGCAACTTGTGTGTCGTCCTTGAGTGAGTATGGTTTCTGTGGAAATCTTTTTTTGAAGATGCAGGGATAGAATGCAAAATTATGAGATTTGGGGTTTTACATCCAGATTCAGGATGGAGAAACTCCAGGGATATACATAGAGCTTCATTAAAACAAAAGGACCACGGAGTTTAATACAGACTCATGCTTCATTATGGCAACAGGAGGCTAGATCCATCCTCCAGCTGAAATAAAGTACAGATACAGTAATCAGCCACAACATTAAAACCAGAGACAGGTGAAACGAATAAAGATTATGTTGTTACAATGGCACCTGTCAAGAGGTGGGATATATAAGGCAGTAACTGTACAGTTAGTTCTTGAATTTCATGTGTTGGAAGCAGGAACAATGGGCAAGTGAAAAGATCTGAGTGACTTTGACAAAGGCCTAGATGACTGGGTCTGATCATCGCCAAAACGGCAAGTCTTGTGGCGTGTTCCCATTATGTAGTGGTTATTACCTACCAAAAGCAGTGCAAGGAAGGATAACCGGCGTCAGGGTCATGGGCGCCTAGGGCTCACTGATGCACGTGTGGAACCAAGACTTGACCGTTGTGTGTGTGTGGTTTATCTGGGGAAGAGATGGCAGCGGTATGCACTATGGGAAGAAAGCAGACAGATGGAGGCAGTGTTGTGCTTTGGGCAAGGTTTTGCTGGGAAACCTTGGAAACCTGACATTCATGTGGATGCTACTGTGATGCATACCATCACATGTCCTTTAAAGTGTCCACAGGAAATATAAAAAGCATTGTTTTAGGATATGCTAATCCACCCACAGATCCCTGCATTACTTGCAGACAATACAGTGAAAATGTAAACTCTGTAGTTTTCCACAATCCAATAGCTAAATAAAAGTTAGCTGTGGGCTGTGCTATATACATGGCTCAAAATTTCAACTAGCGAGTGAAAATGTAGCCTTGTGAGTATGATAGATGGATTTGTATTCAGCATTATTTTTTTCTTTAAATTTACATTATCTGACTGTCCATACACAGCCACAGTATACCAGATAACTGAAGAGTGTGCTTCACCTAGGACATGTAAGTGCACCAGGGTCTCTTTTGACTTACCACAACTGCACTCCTAACACAAGCAAACACTTCAATAGTGGTGGCCACTCCAACAAGATGCAAGAATAATTTCAGAAGAATTACCAAGAATGTAATTTTATTAGGGGACCTGCATCCACATGGCAGAGTTGTAATTTTACCCAACTAGTACAGGCCTTTGAACCCAGACATCTAGTCCATTCAGCTAACCTAATAAGCTGATGTGGCACATTTGTGCCAATTTAAGAATGGACATGGCCAATCAACACAAGGGACACCCAGCAGACAAAAAAAAAAAAAAATTACTGCTATCTTTCATAACATCTCTGGCTCTTTCTATAAACTCAAGACCCCTGGCTAAAGTGCTTTGCAGTCTGTAGTGCCCAGAAACCTAGTGAAATGTTGAGCGCAATAGAGGCAAATGGGTGGGGAACTGGTTGATGAACAGCCATCTGTTAATGACAAATGGCTTTCCGCTTTACTTTGGAGAGTCTGATTCTAATTTTTCATTTATTCATCTTTTTTTTCCCCCTCTTCTCACAGGTGTTTCTTCCACAGTTTGCCATTCCTCTATTTTACCATTATTCTTTCAACTTTACTGCAGCAACAAGTTTTACTTACACACTCTTTTGTGTTTGTTGTCTGTCCCTCTTCTTGTTAAAATTACAGTTAAATTAATAAAAACTTAGGGGAAAACAAAGGAAAGAGCATAAAATGAATTCACATCTTACACCAGTCATAGTAGGAGCCTGCAGGTAAGTGCACACAAGGGGGCAGGCTGCTTTGTTTTATACAAACTATCCCATGCCATCCTAGTGGATGTTAGCTTTCTAAATCAAACATCATTTAACAAGTTAACATTTAAGCTATCCTGGCCTCTGAAGAAAAAAAAAAAAGGGAGAACAAACCAATACTAGATCAACAGACCTATGAAATTTGGGAGAGCAAAGGTTGACCTGCTAACTTCTACACCATATTAGTGTACAAAGAATAAAGAAAGTATTTATGAATACAAGTCCCATGCTTGTAAACATTTTGATCATTATTATACTCTATTAAAGCAGAACGATCACTTAACCAATTGAGACAGTTTGTCAATTTCAAACCCCCAGCAGGTAAATATGCAAACACACCTAATTTGCACATCGTTGATTACTTCATGAAGCTCCAATGGCACTCAAACATCTGGTCTGATAATGCCGTATAAATGTATGCATGCTTGAGCATGGTATCCAAAGTGACATATGCACCTTCATTGACCCCATGTTTATGAAGCCCTGCTGGTTAAATTGGTTTACACGCACTTGCTGACAGTGATTGAACAGGTGAAGGAAATTGAATAACTTCCCATAACCAAATACTTATTTATGAAATGTGCCTGTTTTGTTTATTTAAGTGGTAAAGTCACTTGTGGTGTCTTTGTATTTGTTTGCAAAGATCCACCAAGGTAGCATGCCTGCATTGTGGCACATTTACATGCTTGAAGCTCTTCTTGGTTGTTGTGACAATCTTCTTTTCAGCTCCTGGAAGACGAAACCACATCAATAGTAAACTTAAGCATGACCAATTACTACAAGATGGAGATATATAGGTTCCAGCAAGCGTATGGTATCTACATGGATCTACTAATGTATGTGAAGAACATACCATAAGTCCTTGCAAATGAGGACTATATGTTAAGAGTCAGAAAGAAGCACAATCTAGATCTCGCAATGAAGATACCCAGGCATAAGCTCTATGAAGTTCCACCTTTTGCAAAATATGTCTTGTGTATAATGAAAAGTGTTCTTAATTTTGTCTTGTGTATGGTCTGATGGAGTTGAAATTTATTGGAATTCCTACACAGTATACATACTTTAAAAAGTGACACTGCTACTTTAACGCTCAGAATAAAACAAACAAATGTAACATTTATTCTACTACATTTATTTAGAACATAAAAAGGAAGCTGGAATAACATCCAATAAATACGTACATATTTAAAATTAAAACATGTCTGTTTGGTTTATTAAGCAATGTGAGAGGTTGTCAGAGTATTTATATTGGCAGACATTTTGTGCTATGATAGAAACTAAAAGTGTATATTCTGAGTCACTCTGAACAGACCAGACTCCATTTTGTTATTTCAAGTTAACAGAAAGACACTATATTTCTATCTGTAAGCTAACCACTTTCCCAGAGCTGAGGAATGCATAGTATATACAAGCCAAGTGATAAGGAAGGGGGTTGGACAGACTGTCTAATGCTAATGGAATATAATCAAACCTAAACCCAGACAATTGTGACAGAGAAGATTAAATTTAATATTTAACTGTCTATACATATAAGGTACCATTGTATGGAAAAGGGTAAACTTAGTTCATGATCTGTCATATCAGAAATTATAGCAGATTTGCAGACACATAGTCTGGACAAAATTTAAGAACCCCTTTGATCTTTGAAGGATACGTAAGTTATAGCCACTATCTAGATAGGCCAAAATGACGTCAAAATAGCCACCAGGAAAAGTTAACTCTTTCCTGGATAGGTATGTTTAGTGGGACAAGACTGCCCTCTACAGACCAAATAACTAATTTGCGATCTGGAAGATAACCACACCTCTAGTGCTTCTATTGGGTTATCAACTGATGACGTACAGAGAGTCTGGCCCTTTAAAAGTTAAGACAAAGGGAAGATAGGGAGATACGAGAGAGGAGGCAGATGCAAGATATGCAAAGGAGAGGAGAGAGGAATTGGAAGTTTGGGGATTCCAACTCGGACAACATCTGAGACTAACACTCTACTCCTAAAACTCTAACACTTAGAATTTACTGACTTTCTAACCAACACCTCCATGCAGAGAGACTACCAATCGGATGAAATATCTACTCAACTGGTAATTATACTGGTTTCATTTAATTAATTAAAAATTAAAATATTAATAGCATTATATATGACTGGATAAAGCACGGTCAGATTTCCATATTAAGAAATCTTAGTTAACTAAGAATATATAGTTATAAACATTCCATTCTGCAGGTGGAATTAAGAATAATTATATATTGATGTGATATTATCACGTGTTAGCATACCGCTGTTTTTATCCAGGTGTATTGATTTGCTCTAAATTAAGATAGATATCTTTTAGACAAATTAAAATCTGCTTATATAATATGTAGATTCTCTTATTGGATGATTTAAGAAAATGAATTTAAACTGGTTTAAATGTTATTTTATTTAAAAATTACATAAGAATAGATCTTAACTACCTAGGAGATCTAGCCAGCATTGAAAGGGTTATTCTAACTGTCTGCTAAACTTTACGACCTTACGCTGTACTCTGAGGAATTCTGTTCTTCGCACTGAAAAGTGTCACTTTCAGTCTGTGGAAGCTAGTCATAAATCGTCAGAATTCTTGACAGAAAATGCTAGTTAGCCATTGAAACGTAATACCCATTCCTTTGTATTGCATATAATTTTATACTGGATATTCATTGATTATTGTCATGCATGTTACATAATATTATTTGTTAATTATTGGTTATCATAAATAAAATCTATTTTTATACATTGTGATTATTTATATGAAATACTTTCCACTTAACACGATAAACGTTCTTTGGGATCTGAGAATTGTATTAGTGGGCAATTCTCACTGTTACTATTATTATCCCATAAATATCCCCACAAGGTGTGCTTATGAGAGAAAAAAAAAACACACATCCCCCATTGGTTTAACCTTAACCTGGTTCTTGAGGTTTAGAGGAAATGGTGAAGCTAGGTATACAGTACAAGAAGGCTTTTGCTACTTAAGCAAGAGAGCTGCACAGAAGCTACTCTGCATCATACAAAACAATGCACACACTGCAAGAATTATGAAATTTACAATGTGAAGTTGCATGCAGCGAGACTACAGGGAAAGATTTCAACCACCGAATATATATATATTAAAAGACTTGTGGATTGGAAACTAAACTTCTCAGAAACTAAACCATTGTTAAAAGTCACTTCATGGGACTGATTTTGATAGTTACATAGGCTGAAAGAGACATGTCCGTCAAGTTCCACCTTCCTCACATATGGTTTTTGCTGTTTATCAAATAGAAGGCAAACCCCTGTTACTGCCATTCTAGGGTCAAGAAGGATTAACTTAAATCTTTTTAGTTTAGAAAAACTGCACATCAGAGGAGATATGGCAACATTATACACATCTATCCAGGGCCACGGTGGAGAATTCCACATTGTTAGATTTCCAGACAATGGTTTGTTAACCTTTCTGAACAGAAATTCAGAGTACCACAATGATCCAAATAATCAGCAAGTTATATGCACATATTAAAGTTATTTTATATTGGACCGACATTTAACAAGCAATAAACAGATTGGATTACTTCACTAAACATTGCTGTAAAAAAAAAAAAAAAAAAAAAAAGAAATGTGAAAGTTATAGCAAAATTTAAGGCTAAAATTTAGCTAAGATCTGATTTTATTTAAAGACATTCGTTATCAGCCATTTAAATCTAAATTTGGCCAATCTGTTTTCATCTACTACAATTTGGGATTTAGTAAATAATCCTCAAAAGTTACAGTGAGTTTCAATTATCACACAAGTAGGTAGTTGTGTATAATTGTGTAATGTTCTAAAAAGTGGTCTAAAGATGTAAAATGTGTGAAGTCACCAATGGAATGAGCTTGCTGGTTTCATTTGTTTCCATGGTGATTGTCCACTTTTAATACATTACAACATTTTTTTCCAGAAAACACTTATACATAACCCTCATGGTTTCTAATTTTTTTTGACGCTTTACCTCAGACTTGCTGTAGAGAAGAAGAAGAAGAAGAAAAAAAAAACACACCAAACTCAACGACCTTACACCATTCCAAATATGCAGATCAGATTTCTGTAACACAGCACTATTTCATTCTCTGGGAAAATGCCTAATCATTCATATCTAAGTTAAAGGGACATGCATCACTTTGAGACAGTCATTCAAAAGCTTTATCTGTTATATATAAAAAAAATAAAATAAAAAAAATTATATATATATATATATATATATATATATATATATATATATATATATATATATATATATATATATATATATATATATATATATACATACATATATATATACATACATATACACACACACATACATATATACATACACACATACACACACACAGTTGCCTCACTTTGACTGATCCTTCTTTCTTTTGCATTCCACACCTACTACAGGAGGTACAATGATCTAACCAGTGTGATATTCCTAAAAATAATGTCAGGGCACTGACTGACAGATTTACACATGTGCAGTTGGAAGATATCTTTACCTTGCCACATCCTGACAGGGGGAAGAAGAGAGGGTGTCTGATCAGAGTCATTCCTGCAGAGCAGGCTTCTGTGCCTGGTTTATCTCCTGCTGCTGTACAATGATGCACTGGTTCTGTCATTAGTTGACCGGTCTGAAATTGGGAAGGAGAGGCATGCAGGCTGCAGAAATTCCCCAAGCTGAGTTGTGTCCAACAATGCAATCTTACTAAATTTATGTTTATTATATACATTTCAGGTGTTTTGGGGGGCTTTTTTTAATGGTTTTTATATTTGTTTAAAAAAAAAAAGTGTTTGCGTGCTGGTTTAAAAAATAATTGTCAAGTGATGCATGTACCGTTAAGAAATGTATAGATGAACAAACCATCAAACCTCTAACCTAAGCAGCAATTTGAATTACTTACATACCTTGATAAATTGTGACAAAATACATTACAGGACTTGATTATTAGGTTTACTAATCCCATATATGTAATAAAAGTGTGTTTATGAGATCTGAAAAATAAAAATTTTAATGTATTTAAAATGTGGTTCCCTATCAAGCATTCTTATTTCCCTGCTCTTTGAACCGGTCAATCAGCAAAGAAAGAACATAGGGAGAAGAAGAACCAATTGGGGTAAGCGGTTAAAATTGTGTACGGAAATGTGGTCTAAAGTACTAAAAATAGGGCAGTATACTTGGAAACCAGGGGTACAGTTGGCACACTGCACTAGGGATTGTGTCCCTGTCCTCATGTTTGCTCTGCCTGTCTAAACATATACTTTTTATACATATCTCCCACTGTTTTGGTTTCTTCCCCTTTCAATGTGTACCCCAGCTGTACCGGAAATTAAATGGATTTTGATGAAAATGGGGGAGGGAATAATAATAAAACAAAAACCACAAAAAATAAAAATAAAAGAACACTTTATTATACATTTAAAGAACCGCTCCACACCACAAAAGCATTTCAGAGTTCCTCATGGGTGAGGGGGTTCCTATTTTAAGCCCAGTTTATAATAAAATTAAAAAAATTCTAGAAATCAGCATTTTTATAAAATCAATTATGGAACATCCCATGGCTATCAAAGAGCCAAGGAGGTTTTCAGACTCCTTCCGTAAGATCCCCTAAACCAATGAAAGCGAAAATGAGTGCAGCTAAAAACTTACAGAAAAATTTTAATTGGTTAACTCAAGACAAGTTGCTGCATCAACTAAAGAAAGTTAATATAAACAAAGCTCCAGGGCCTGACGGTATTCATCAACAAATACTTAAGGAACCAACTGTAGAAATAAGTGGTTTTTAATCTTTCAATATTCTTTTCCTTCAGGAAGTGTTCCAGAAGATTGGAGGAAGGCAGATGTGGTTCCTATATTCAAAATCCTTGCCTGGAAATTATAGACCTTAACATCTGTGGCTGGAAAAGTATTTGAAAGGTTATTAGGGATAATATTCAAGAATTTCTTGAGAAGAATATGGTTATCAGCAAAGGTCAGCATGGTTTTATGAAAAACAGGTCATGCCAAACTAACCTAATTGCATTCTACGAAGAAGTAAGTAGAAGTATAGATCAGGGTGTTGCAGTGGATGTGATCTATTTGGATTTTGCCAAAGGCATTTGATACAGTGCCACACAATAGGTTCTTGATTAGAACATTGGCTTAAAAATGGAGTACAAAGAGTCGTCATTAATGGTACATTTTCAGAGGTGGCAAATGGTGTCCCTCAGGGCTCTGTTCTGGGACTCCTATTTAACATGTTTATAAATGATCTTTGAAAAAAAAAAAAAAAAAAAAAAAAAAAAGCATTGAAAGTCATGTTTCAGTGTTTGCAGATGACACTAAACTCTGTAAAGTAATACAATGTGAGCAAGATATTACTTTGAAAAATGCTAAGTTATGCACTTCGGCATAAAGAATGCACAAGCAACGTATACCCTTAATGGAAGCGAATTAGGGATAACAACACACGAAGAGTACTTGGGAATTGTTATAGACAAACTATGCAACAATGTGCAATGTCAATCAGCAGTAAGGTATTGTCATGCATGAAAAAGGGCATTCATTCTTGGGATGGGAATATCATTTTGCCTCTTTATATATCACTGTTAAGACCACATACTAAATATGCTCTGCAATTTTGGGCACCTGTTCTAAAGAAGAATATTATGGCACTAAACAAGTGCAGAGATTAATCTGACTGCCATTCTGGGGTCAAGAAGGAATTCTTTCCTAGTTTTTTGCAAAATTGGAAGTGCTTCAAAACTGTTTTTTTTTTTTTTTTTTACTTCTTTTGGATCAACAGCAAAAACCAAATGTGAAGAAGGCTGATGGATGCAAGTCTCTTTTCAGCTATGTAACATTGTACTTGAATGCACCTGCTTCCTCCCACACAGACATCAGATCAGCTCTCTTAGCTCCTCCATACCTTATATAAGATGTGCGTGCACAGATGAGCACACCAATTTAGAGGCTTCTCAATGAGAAGTTTTATCCCTGTGAAGAAACAGCTTCTGCAATTTTAAGATGTACCCCACCACCCCCCCGTAGTGAACAGTGATTTGCAATGTTTTGCACTGGAGTGTTCCTTTAAAGGACCACTATAAGCACCCAGACCACTTCAGCTTAATGAAGTGGTCTGGGTGCCAGGTCCAGCTAGGGTTAACCCATTTTTTTTTTTTTTTTTTATAAACATAGCAGTTTCAGAGAAACTGCTATGTTTATAATGGGGTTAATCCAGCTCTCAAATCCTCTAGTGGCTGTCTCATTGACAGCCGCTAGAGGCGCTTGTGTGCTTCTCACTACACGCAAGCGTCCATAGGAAAGCATTATAAATGCTTTCCTATGAGACCGGCTGAATGCGCACGCAGCTCTTGCTGCGCGTGCGCATTCAGCCGAAAGGGAGGAGAGGAGGAGGATCGGAGGCGGAGAGCTCCCCGCCCGGCGCTGGAGAAAGGTAAGTTTTAACCCCTTTCCTCTCCCCAGAGCCGGGCGGGAGGGGGACCCTGAGGGTGGGGGCACCCTCAGGGCACTATAGTGGTCCTTTAAATGAAATATTTTATATACCTGAACCAGTTCCTCGCAGGCACCACCAGCTTGCTCCTCCACATGCACAAGAGTACATCATTGAGGTTTATGGAGAATCCTAAGAAACCGCGGGATCCTCCATAGAAAGAGCACTGGTGACAACAAAGGAATTGACAAGCTTAAATGAACACTATATTCACCCAAATAATTTTTGCTTATTGAAGCAGTTTGAGTGTATAGATCACAGCTTTCCGATCGGTGTGGCGTGATACAGGGTGTCGGTGACAATTGGATTGTATCGCAGACAAGAAGGGGAGGTCATTGCACAGGTCTCCCTGCCAGTCACTTGATGTAGCGCCGCCGAGCAGGCAGACTGCAGGAGAGGAGCTTGAGTTCCCCTACCCAGTCTTACAGGATGTGCATGATGTGCTCACAGAACGGCTTCCTTGCAGATGAGGTAGGGAAGCTCCTGCCACGGTCCGCCTACGCTACATGGAGCAAGCTAAAGCAGAGTAGGCACAGAGGAGGGGACAAAGAGCATAGGAGGAAGTTTATAGCAGGCTTTATAGAGGCTATGGTACCAGGAGTGCCATGGCAACTCCCTCTCCCATTGGAGGTAATCAAACCTATTTAGAACAGTTTCCCTTCTTACCGGGAGTCCTCTCCTGAGCTAAGAGTCAGCTGATCAGAAAGCTTCCTGCTCTCTTATGCTGTAGTGGAAGAACCTGGCAAACCCCAAACCGTTTTAAAATGATTTGACTACTTAAAAGGGGGAGGGGGAAGGAGAGGGGAGGGGTAGGCACTCCTAACACCAAAAATACATTGTCTACATTTATATTTATGGATTTTATATTCAAAATGCACCTTTTAAAGGCAGAATATTTTTGTAATCTGCATTGAAACCTCTTAAAGCGGCACTGTCATTCTGAACTAACCTTTCCCCATCTGCTTCCTCTTCTGCATTCAGAATATGTTATTTTCTTCCTATCTGAGCTAGTTTTCATTAAAAGTAGGAGCTACTTTGTCTTGTGTATTTTCCTATGCTCGACCTTCTTTCACCAATGGAGGAGCTTGACTCAGCTCCATTTACTGTAGTCAAACTTTTCCCGCAATGACCACCTCTGCTCTGTGATATATGTCCATATATACTGGCTCAGGATTCAGGCACAAAAACCAATCAGCGCACTGCAGCAGTTACAGTGCTTAGAATGTTTTGATCAGCAAAGTGGTATTTGAGCAAAGTATTTGAGCAAGGTACAGGGTCGGCGCTACCATTAGGTGAAGAAGGCATTCTCCTGGGGCGCCGGCCTCTGGGGGTGCCCACCGAGAGGTTTCCCAGTGGGCTGCCTTGCTATAGCTGTCTGGGGCTGGCGTGCTGGACAAGCGGGTCCTTAGCCACCCCCCAGGGCAGCCATTCAGCTGCTGGGCTCCTCTGCAGCCGATTATCTGCTCGGGCAGTGGGGTTTACTGTAACCCGATCAGAGCACTGAGCCTGGATATGACCTGGTATCCCTGCTGCCCCCTGCCTGTGAACCCTGGAAGCACGGTGAAGGGAGCAGGAAGTAGCCTGTGCTCACAGTGCACGGCTCTCCTTCTCCCACAGGAGAAAGAAAAGCAACATCCTGCTGCCTGGACCTCTTCTAATCTTCACAGCACCCAGGTATGGCATGGTTAAGGGGGATTGTTTATTGTGTGCGTGTTTGTAAATGGGGGAGCGTGTTAGTGTGTGTAAATAAAGTGTGACTTTGTGTTTGAGTGACAGTGTTTCTTAGGTGACAGCACGCAAGTGACTGTGTGTGTATTAGTGAGAGAGAGCGCAAGTGACACTGTAGGCCAGTGAGGGCGCAAGTGACACTGTAGGCCAGTGAGGGCGCAAGTGACACTGTAGGCCAGTGAGGGCGCAAGTGACACTGTAGGCCAGTGAGGGCGCAAGTGACACTGTAGGCCAGTGAGGGCGCAAGTGACACTGTAGGCCAGTGAGGGCGCAAGTGACACTGTAGGCCAGTGAGGGCGCAAGTGACACTGTAGGCCAGTGAGGGCGCAAGTGACACTGTAGGTCAGTGAGGGCGCAAGTGACACTGTAGGTCAGTGAGTGACAGAGTTAAAATGTGTAAGTGTGTATGCCAGTGAGTGTGTGTATTAGTGAGATTGTGTAAGTGACAATGCACAGGTAATTATTGCAATTTTTAAGAAACTGCAATAATTACCGTTCAGGGTTAACCCCTCTAGTGGCTATGCACCGTCCAGTGTCACGCAAAACCAAACGTCACGGAAATACCACTGCAAATGCGGCCATTGAGGAGCGAAGGCGGACCCAAGCCAGCACAAAAGACATTGGTGCTGGATCCAGGTAAGTGACAAAAGGGGTTTTTAACCCCTGCAGCACCACGAGGGGAGCGCTTGACGGAGGGGAAGCTATAGTGCCAGGATTACAAGTTTGTTTTCCTGGCACGATAGTTTCCCTTTAATATCTATTCAGTGTGCCTCTTTCCCTAAATGTCTCTTCAGTGTAATTCAGAGTTTAGTGAATAAACCTCTGAGGGAATGTAGTTGCATTCATGACCGGTGTCAAAATGTATTGTTACCTAGTGCAGCAAGTACCCTTGCACTGGCTCTGATCAGCAAAGTGGATATGAGCATACAGATTTCAAGATTGATTTGTTGAGAATTCAAAATGTTTTAAAAGTGATTTTTATATTTCAGCTAAAATAGCAGAACTGAAAGTATTGCTGATTTGAATCTTTCCAATTCAGATATTCTGGCCTAAAATTTGAAATTTACTTGGGATTATCTCTATGCAAGATGCTCTTATATATATATGAAAGAACAGGGGATTTGCGTTTTACTGAAAGTCGAATTTCTAAAGACAGGGTTTATTAGCTACAGCTGATTTAGAGAATTTTTCGAGTCAGTTGTGCTTGAAAATCTGCTTTGCAAAATTTAAAGTAAACAGCTGAACAAAAAAAAAAAAAAAAAAAAAAACAACAAACAACAACGTATCCAACTTTAGCCACAGCTTTACTACTTGTACCAACATTTTGGAAATCAGGGTTCAATTTACCAACGATATAGAGATACAAATCAGGACAAGTCTACAAACAATACTGCTTATTACTCCAAATATACAAGCATAAACTAGATCTTGTATAAACTAACCGAGAACGCTGGCATGGGAGGTTTACATTTCGCTCATTCCAGCTTTTCTCGCAGTTCTCCGCCAGCTAAACTACTGGAGGCTAGCTCGACTTCATGGGCAAGACAGTCAACAACAATCACAAGTGCTCTAAGGAAACGGTGGACAAAAAGTAGATTCCCACCTGTTATAGAACTACCACTCCCATCACACTTATAAACTGCTTCTCTTGTCTGACCAACCCAAACCTTCCCCCCCCCCTGACACCAGCTGCCCGCTACTCACCCACAGGGTGCTGAAGTACTCCAGGGCCCCACAGATCATACAGCACAGCTGTGCCAGCAGCTCCCTCACCCCCAGGTAGCTCCCTGCCAGGTACAGACAGTAAATGGCGGGGAACCCGGCCAGGACGGGGACCAGTAAGCGCAGCCTGCGGGCTACAAACTCCCCGGTGGCTTCCAGGCAGTGATTGGCGAAGCTGACCGGCAGCAGCATGGTGGCCAGCACGATGGGAGAGCCCTGGCGCTGTAAGCGGCTCAGCCAGCGGCGGCCCAGGCCTGTCAGCGAGGTCTTAAAGGGATGCAGGAAGGTGCCGCACAGAGCTGCCCACAGCAGCGGCCTGAGGAAGGCTTCCAGGATGAAGTAGACCAGCACGGCGGCCCCGCAGCACCCGGCGGCGAACAGCAGCGCCCCAGTGTTATAGAAAGCCTGCTTGATGTTCTTGTCAAACCGGAGGGGGAGACCGGGGGGCAGGGCCAGCAGGCCGGGGGGAGCGCGGGAGGACTGCCGGGGCACATCGCGACCAGCCAGAGGGGTGCTGTCCGGCCCGGTAACGGCCTGGGGGATCACTCGAAAGCGGGCACAGCTGGGCTGCTCTACCTCCTCACTGTCAGACATGACTGACTGAGAGCAGAAACATGGCTGCCCCCTGCTGGCAATAAGCGAGAGAGACACACCTACTGACTGACATAGGGGGTGTGCAGCCCCATCTACTGACTGACATAGGGGGTGTGCAGCCCCATCTACTGACTGACATAGGGGGTGTGCAGCCCCATCTACTGACTGACATAGGGGGTGTGCAGCCCCATCTACTGACTGACATAGGGGGTGTGCAGCCCCATCTACTGACTGACATAGGGGGTGTGCAGCCCCATCTACTGACTGACATAGGGGGTGTGCTGCCCCATCTACTGACTGAAATAGGGTGTGTGCTGCCCCATCTACTGACTGAAATAGGGTGTGTGCTGCCCCATCTACTGACTGACATAGGGTGTGTGCTGCCCCGTCTACTGACTGACATAGGGTGTGTGCAGCCCTATCTACTGACTGACATAGGGGGTGTGCAGCCCCATCTACTGACTGACATAGGGGGTGTGCAGCCCCTCTCTACTGACTGACATTGGGTGTGTGTGCTGCCCCATCTACTGACTGACATAGGGCGGTGTGTGCTGCCCCATCTACTGACTGACATAGGGTGTGTGCAGCCCCATCTACTGACTGACATAGGGGGTGTGCAGCCCCTCTCTACTGACTGACATTGGGTGTGTGTGCTGCCCCATCTACTGACTGACATAGGGCGGTGTGTGCTGCCCCATCTACTGACTGACATAGGGGGTGTGCTGCCCCATCTACTGACTGACATAGGGGGTGTGCTGCCCATATCTACTGACTGAAATAGGGTGTGTGCAGCCCCTATCTACTGACTGAAATAGGGTGTGTACCGCCCCTATCTACTGACTGAAATAGGGTGTGTGCCGCCCCTATCTACTGACTGAAATAGGGTGTGTGCAGCCCTTATCTACTGACTGAAATAGGGTGTGTGCCACCCCATCTACTGACTGAAATAGGGTGTGTGCAGCCCCATCTACTGACTGAAATAGGTTGTGTGCTGCCCCTCTCTACTGACTGAAATAGGGTGTATGCTGCCCCTCTTTACTAACTGAAATAGGGTGTGCTGCCGCTACCTACTGACGGAAATAGGGTGTGTTCTGCCCCTATCTACTGATTGAAATAGGGTGTGTGCTGCCCGCTGTGTGACTAGGGTATACATAGTTATAAATATATTAATATTAAAATACACTTAGAATGATAATTATATATATAAAATTAAAAAATCAATAAATTGAAAACATAAAAAATGATATACCTGTTTAAATTCATTAATTCTAACTGTATTTTGATATTAATATACAATATTTAAATCAAAAGTGATGTTATAAATAGAGTGACGTTATAAATCTGTTTACCAATTGCGAGGACCTCACGATCACATGGACGGCATAGCCGTCCAAGGCATTGGCAGCAAGGGGAGTGCCTGTAATGACAGGTACTCCCCCTGCTGTCTGAAAATTTTTTTTTAAAGTTTAAAACAGTGTAAAATAACATTATATATATATATATACTTAGATCATATATATATTTATTATATATACAGTTGCAAGAAAAAGTATGTGAACCCTTTGGAATGATATGGATTTCTGCACAAGTTGGTCATAAAATGTGATCTGATCATCATCTAAGTCACAACAATAGACAATCACAGTCTGTTTAAACTAATAACAAAGAATTAAATGTTGCCACGTTTTTATTGAACACACCATGTAAACATTCACAGTGCAGGTGAAAAAAGTATGGAAGGATTTAATAACTGGTTGAACCTCCTTTGGCAGCAATAACTTCAACCAAATGTTTCCTGTAGTTGCAGATCAGACGTGCACAACGGTCAGGAGTAATTCTTGACCATTCCTCTTTACAGAACTGTTTCAGTTCAGCAATATTCTTGGATGTCTGGTGTGAATCGCTGTCTTGAGGTCATGCCACAGCATCTCAATCGGGTTGAGGTCAGGACTCTGACTGGGCCACTTCAGAAGGCGTATTTTCTTCTGTTTAAGCCATTCTGTTGTTGATTTACTTCTATGCTTTGGGTAATTGTCCTGTTGCAACACCCATCTTCTGTTGAGCTTCAGCTGGTAGACAGATGGCCTTAAGTTCTCCTGCAATATGTCTTGATAAACTTGGGAATTAATTTTTCCTTCGATGATAGCAATCCGTCCAGGCCCTGCTGTGGAACATCCAGGTGCTCTTGTGCAAACTGTAAATGTGCAGCAATGTTTTGTTTGGACAGCAGTGGCTTCCTCTGTGGTATCCTCCCATGAAATCCATTCTTGCTTAGTGTTTTACGTATTGTAGATTCGCTAACAGGGATGTGTTTGGTAATCTAAGGTTTTATATGTATGGAATATAGATTGAATAATATCTGATGGTATTCACACACACATAGAGCCTTCAGGCAGGGGCGTACCTAGAGCATTTGGCACCCGGGGCGGATCCTGTGCTTGGCACCCCCCCCCCCCCAAAAAAAAAAAAAAACTGTAAAAAAAAGATTTTATTTTATTAATCCACACTCCTTAATTAAACCATACCCCTTAATTAATCCATACCCCTTAATTAATCCACACTTAATTCATCCACACACCCTTAATTAATCCACCCCCCTAATTGATACACACACCCTTAATTAATCCACACCCTTAATTAATCCACTCCCCCTTAATTAATCCACTCCCCCATAATTAATCCACACTAATTAATCCACCCCCCATAATTAATCCATCCCCCCTTAATTAATACACCCCACTTAATTAATACACCCCCATAATTAATCCACTCCGCCTTAATTAATCCACTACCCATAATTAATTCCCCCCTTAATTAATCCACCCCCCATAATTAATACACCCCCATAATTAATACATCCCCCATAATTAATCCACCCCTATAATTAATACGGCCCTCCTTTCTCCCCACCCCCTTTCTCTCTCCCCTTCTCTCTCCCTCTCTCTCTCTCCCCTTTCTCCCTCTTCTTCACCCCCTTCTCCCTCTCTCATCCCCCCTTTCTCATCCCCCTTCTCATCCTCCCTCCCTTTCTCTTAATCTTTCCCTCATCCCCCACTTGTGCTGTAGCCATGGGTTTAGCCTGAAGAGAATCTGGGCGGCACAGGTGTTTTTACTCTCTCTGTGCACTAAGCCGACTAACAGGAAGTGCACACACTGTGTGCACTTCCTGTTAGTCCGGCCGGGTACAGGAGACAGCTGCTTCCTGTACCCGCGGACCATGCTGCAGGGCTCGGCCACGCTACTACAGAGGGAGTGACAGGAGGGAGCGCTGAGCACTCCCTCCTGTCAGCCCCTCTCCCCATGCTGCGCCCGGGCGGTGCGGTCCGCCCTCATGGACGCACCGCCCGGGCAAAGCTGCAGCCGCCCGAGGCTCTTTACAGAGCGCTCGGGCGGCTGCAGCATGGGGGGGGGGCGGCTGGGCTGGTCATGGCACCCCCCATCCTGGTGGCACCTGGGGCGGACCGCCCCCTCCGCCCCCCCCTTAGTACGCCACTGCCTTCAGGGACCCTGTAGTTCTTTGTTTTAAGCGGGGATATAAACACTTATGAACGGCAGATGGCCAATAAACAGACTTTGCTTAAAATATATATAAATTTAATAATACACACTATAAAATGCAAAGTAACAAAACAATACAATTATAATCAATTTGCTATATTATATATGAGTTTATGTCAACAAGTCAATTAGTTTACTTGACAAGCCTAAGAGTCAACATTACACTTTGTCTCATCTATAATCTTATCAGCAAATTGATAATAAAAGCTATTACAAACTTTGCAGCAATACCAGTATACAGAATTAATCATATGATACCCCTTGCATTAATGATACAATTTTCATTTGATTAATTAGTGAAATATCAACCAACCGTGCCAAGTATATACCATCAGTTTAACTACAGTAAGTTTATATAAGGTTTCTGATATTTTTCTGATATTGAACTGATCTACGTCTAAAGAAGGAATCAAGAATGTTACGACTTAGGAAGTTATATCTGACTCAGGCTGCAGGTAGAATGAGATATAACTGTTCTATCAATAGGGATCAGTTCACAATATAGACACATAGGGCATTAATATAAAGTAAAGAGAAACCTTTATACATTACCAAGAGTAATATAAAGTAAAGAGAAACCTTTATACATTACCAAGAGTCTAGGCAGGGCCGGTGCAAGGATTTTTGCCGCCCTAGGCAAAAGTAAAGTTTGCCGCCCCACCCATATGATCTGCCATGTTAAATAACGCCAGTGCTGCAGTCCCGCCGTGTTTACATTAAAAGGCCTGCAGGGACAGGCTATAGACACCAGAATCACTACATTAAGCTGCAGTGGTTCTGGGGACTATAGTGTTTCTTTAATGTGAGGTAAATTAGAGATTAGTGCCACGAATAATATACTAGATTGCCTACTTACAACCAGATGAGGATGATGATGGGCTCTAACTGCAGTCTGGCTCCACTGGTCTGGTGTAGAACATGCTCTCTAGAGGTTGTTTGTAACTGTGTTCACAAAAATCAATCTTCTGGGAGAACGGGAAGCAGCTCCATTTTTATGGGGCCCTTTACACAGCTCAAGGTCTGGGTCCCAGGATCCACCTTCATGTTCCACCAATGAGTTTGTTCACAGGGGGTGGAGTGTGTAGGGGATGTCCTGATATGTGTGTAAGGAATGCATTGTGTGAATCTGTGTTTATATGTGTAAGGGCTGTGTGTTTCTATGTATGTACGGGATGCAGTGTGTGCGTCTGTAAGGGGTGCATTGAGTGTGTGTAAGGGGTGCATTGAGTGTGTGTAAGGAATGCATTGTGTGTTTCTGTGTATGTAAGGGATGCATTGTGTGTAAGGGTTGCATTGCTTGTGTGTGTGTCTGTGTGTGTAATGCATTGTGGTTTTTTTCTGTGTGCAATTGGTGCATTGTCTTTGTGTGTAAGGGGTGCATTGTGTGTGTGTGATGGATGTCAATCTCTCCCCCCTCCCTTGTCACTCTCTTCTCCCCCACTCCCTTGTCACTTTCTTCCCATACTCCCTTGTCACTCTCTTCCCACACCCCCTTGTTACTCTCTTCTCCCCTCCCCCTCCCCACTCTCATTCCCCCTCCCCTGTCACTCTCCCACCCTGTCAATTTCTTTCTCCCCCCCATCAATTTCTTCTCCCCCCTGTCAATTTCTTCTTCTCCCCTACCAATTTTTTCTTCCCCTCCCTACCAATTTCTTCTTCTCCCCTCCTACCAATTTCTTCTTCTCTCCCCTCCACCACCAATTTCTTCTTCTCCCCCCTCCTACCAATTTCTTCTTCCCCCCCACCAATTTCTTCTTCTCCCCCCTCCCCTACCTCTGTTGTAGCATGGCCGAGATCTGCGGGTACAGGAAGTTTTTGTTTCCTGTACCCGGCCGAACTAAAAGGAAGTGCACTTCCTGTTAGTCCGGCCGGGTTCAGGAGACAGATGCTCCCTGTACCGGTGGACCATACAGAGCTCGGCCACGCTACAGTGAGGGAGTGACAGGAGGGAGCGCTGAGGCTGAGCGCTTCCCTCCTATCAGCCCCTCTCCTCATGCTGCGCCCGGGTGGTGCGCCCTCATGGACGAACCAGCCCAGCAAAGCTGCAGCCGTCTGAGGCTCTCTACAGAGTGGTCGGGCGGCTGCAGCATGAGGTGGGCCGGCGCTCCTGGCGGAGCCCCTTCCTGGGGCGCCTTAGGCGGCTGCCTAGTCCGCCTTACAGGTAGCGCCGGCCCTGAGTCTAGGATGAAGGAATTTAATTTGGGATTCTCCTCTCTGGGTGCTCTGGTCTGTAACTCAGTCTATTGCCCTTAGTCAGTCAATCTCCTCCTTTCTTAGCCCTCTGTTTTCTCCTTTGATCTTTTTTTAAGATGATTTGAAGATCTTCCTCCTCTCTCTTTTTCTCCCTATTTAACCATTATTTCCCCCTTATCAGTTCCTGACCCTTGTTTGTAAATGGGCGGTACCTGGGACTTAAATCTGGCTTTTGATTGGTTATGGGCGTATCTTAATATTTAATTATTAATGTGGCCCTTAGGGACTTTCATCAATAGATGGCACTATTTCCCTAGGTATGAAGACCTGAATTAGATCATTGATGACCTGGTTAAATAAATTAATTGACCTTTAATTCACCTATACTGGGGATATTTCAAATTATGTTAAATATCTGTCTTTGGTTATGTATATTCTTTAATTGAAATAGGGATGGTTATGTTAATCATCATGCAATATATCTATATCTTGTATCAATCTAACCTGTATGATTAACTGATTGATACATTCATCTTTACAAAGAAAAATAGAATCTAATTATATTAGTATATCTATATTACCTTTTACCCCTAAATCAGTCAAGGATGCAGTTATAGACATTATTGTAGCAATCACACATTTAGTTTACATTTATATATCATGCATGATTCCAATAGATTCATTTAAGTTCTAATATCCTGAAAATATGGAAGCAACCTCAGACTTTGGGTTCGTATGGCTGACAAACACTCTGGATTGCCTTTGATGTTTATGCACAAACAATTGCATAGTTTGTATACCCCTTTGAAGCTCTGTGAGTTTAAGTATCTCGGATTGTAAAGTCCCATTATGTAATAAACCATTGTTCTTGTTATCCTTGTACACAGATAGCTCACAAATTAAACGGTAGATAAGTATTCCTCCTGTTTACGTCTTAACAGCATTACGTAATGTCCAGGCCAGTCTACCAGCATCCATATTGTTTTCTTTTAATATAAAAAATTATGGGGCACCAAATAGCACAACATATGTTAGCTTTTGCCAGTGACTTTTGTAAGTCTTTAGCTGACACTCTAGGATTCTTCTTCACCTCATTGAGCAGTCTGTGCTGTGCTCTTGCAGTCATCTTTACAAGACGGCCACTCCTAGGGAGAGTAGCAGCAGTGCTGAACTTTCTCCATTTATAGACAATTTGTCTTACCGTGGGCTGATGAACAGCAAGGCCTTTGGAGATACATTTATAACCCTTTCCAGCTTTATGCAAGTCAACAATTCTTAATCGTAGGTCTTCTGAGAGCTCTTTTGTGCGAGGCATCATTCACATCAGGCAATGCTTCTTGTGAAAAGCAAACCCAGAACTGGTGTGTGTTTTTTTTTTTTTTTATAGGGCAGGGCAGCTGTAACCAACACCTCCAATCTCATCTCATTGTGAAAGCACTGCACTGTGAATGTTTACATGGTGTGTTCAATAAAAACATGGAAACATTTCATTCTTTGTGAGTTATTAGTTTAAGCAGACTGTGGTCTATTGTTGTGACTTAGATGATGATCAGATCACATTTTATGACCAATTTGTACAGAAATCCATATCATTCCAAAGAGTCCACATACTTTTTCTTGCAACTGTATGATCTAAGTATATATATACACATGTACACACATACACATATATACACTAGTGATGTCGCGAACTTCCCGTGAACGGCTCGCCGCGGTTCGCGGCGAGCTCCGGTCAGCTGACACATCCCGGCCAATCTCCAGCAGACCCTCCCACCTCCTGGACAGCATCCATGTTGAAGCTGCCTTCAACATGGATGCTGTCCAGGAGGTGGGAGGGTCTGCTGGAGATTGGCCGGGATGTGTCAGCTGACTTCAACATGGATGCTGTCCAGGAGGTGGGAGGGTCTGGGAGGGAGGGTCTGCTGGAGATTGGCCGGGATGTGTCAGCTGACCGGAGCTCGCCGCGAACGTTTCGAGGCGAACCACGGCGAGCCGTTCGCGGGAAGTTCGCGAACGGTTCGCGACATCACTAATATACACATACACTGTCTACGTGTATTTTAATATTTATATATATATATGTAATTATAAATATATATTAATATCAAAATACATGTACAATGATATTGATTAAATATATATAATTTTCATTATATATATATTTATATATAATATAAAACAAATCTGTAAATACGTTAAAAAAATTAAATTAAAAATAAATAAATAAAAATTATATGTGTAAATTCATTCTAACTGTATTTTAAGATTAATATATATATATATATATATATATATTGATATAAAAATACATGTAGAACAAAATAATATATATCTATATAAATAAGTATATACGTATATATCACAATATATATACCTATATATAAATAAAAAAAATTTAAAATTATATTCATATATATATATTTATATACACACATATATAATAATTCTACGTATATATTTATGTAATAATTTTACATAATTAGGTAATTTTATTAATTACAATTAGCAGGACAAGCCTGACAACCCAGGCCAAAAGTCCAGGGAATCTAATTTGCTAGCACTATATCCAAGACACCATAAAACCTGTACATGGTGGGGGTACTGTTTTAAAAAAAAAATATATATATATATATATATATATATATATATATATATATATATATATATATATATAAGAAAAAGCAGTCCAGGGAGCACACTGGGTCTTGAAGTTAGTAGAACAAAATTATTTAATGTATCATAAAAAATACATCAGCTGTGAGGTACACACAGATCGACGTTTCGACCCTCCTGGGGTCTTTATATAAAACATATAAAACATATATATTTAAATTCCACAAATATATTTATATAATATTTTTACATAAATTAATTGGGTTGCCTGACAACCCAAGCACAAAGTCCAGAGAATTTGGTTTGCAAGCCCTATATTTAACCCTGTAACTTTCAAGGACACGAAAAAACCTGTACATGGGGGGTAATGTTTTACTCAGCGTATTTCGCTGAACATTAGTGTTTAAAAATAATAAAACATATCACAACAATGATATCACCAGTGAAAGTGCCATTTTTTGCATTTTTCACACACAAACTGAACTTTTACTGACGATATAATTGTTATTATGATATGTTTTACTGCTTTGAAACACTAATATTTGTGTTCAGCGAAGTCTCCCGAGTATAACAGTACCCACCATATACAGGTTTTTGGGTGTTTTCAAAAGTTACAGAGTCAAATATAAGGCTTGCATTTTCCTTTTTTTACATTGAAATTTGCCAGATTGGTTACATAGAACATAGAATGTGACGGTATATAAGAACCATTCAGCCCATCTAGTCTGCCCACTTCAGCTGGAAGGCTATTCCATGCATCCACTACCCTCTCAGTAAAGTAATACTTTCTGATATTATTTTTAAACCTTTGCCCCTCTAATTTAAGACTATGTCCTCTTGTTGTGGTAGTTTTTCTTCTTTTAAATATAGTCTCTTCCTTTACTGTGTTGATTCCTTTTATGTATTTAAATGTTTCTATAATATCACCCCTGTCTCGTCTTTCCTCCAACCTATACATGTTAAGATCCTTTAACCTTTCCTGATAAGTTTTATCCTGCAATCCATGAAACAGTTTAGTAGCCCTTCTCTGAACTCTCTCTAAAGTATCAATATTCTTCTGCAGATACGGTCTCCAGTACTGCGTACAATACTCCAAGTGAGGTCTCACCAGTGTTCTGTACCATGGCATGAGCACTGCCATCTTTCTACTGCTAATACCTCTCCCTATAAAACCAAGCATTCTGCTAGCATTTCCTGCTGCTCTATTACATTGTCTGCCTACCTTTAAGTCCTCAGAAATAATCACCCCTAAATCCTTTTCCTCAGATGTTGAGGTTAGGACTCTATCAAATATTCTGTACTCTGCCCTTGAGTTTTTACATCCAAGATGCATTATATTGCGCTTATCCACATTAAATGTCAGGTACCACAACTCTGACCATTTTCCTAGTTTACCTAACTCATTTGCCATTTGGCTTATCCCTTCTGGAACATCAACCCTGTTACATATTTTTCATCAGCAAAAAGACATACCTTACCATCAAGACCTTCTGCAACATCACTAATAAAAATATTAAAGAGAATGGGTACAGATCCCTGAGGTACCCTACTGGTGACAAGCCCATATTTTGAATATACTCCATTGACTACAACCCTCTGTTGCCTGTCACTCAGCCACTGCCTTACCCATTCAACAATATAGGAATCTAACTTAAAGATTGCAGTTTATTGATAAGCCTTCTATGTACAACAGTGTCAAAAGCCTAGGTAAGCAATGTCTACTGCACCACCCTGATCTATTATTTTAGATCAATAAGATTAGTTTGGCATGATCTCCCTGAAGTAAACACATGTTGTCTCTGATCTTGAAATCCATGTGATTTTAGATGTTCAACAATTCTATCCTTTAACATGGTTTTCCATTACTTTCCCCACTACTGAAGTAAGGCTTACTGGCCTATAGTTGCCCGACTCCTCCCTACTACCTTTCTTGTGAATGGGCACAACATTCGCTAACTTCCAACCTTCTGGGACTACTCCTGTTAACAATGATTGGTTAAATAAGTCTGTTAATGGTTTTGCTAGTACACCACTAAACTCTTTTAATAACTTTGGGTGTATTCCATCAGGTCCCATTGACTTATTTGTCTTTACTTTTGACAGTTGAAATAGACCCTCTTTCTTTATAAACTCACATGTAAGAAATGACTAATTTGTCCTTTTTCTTAACTGACGCCCCTGTCCTTCATTTTCATCTGTAAATACTTAACAAAAATATTAATTGAGGCAGTCAGCTAGACCTTTATCCTCTTCTACATAACTTCCTTCTTTTGTTTTTAATCTAACTAATTCCTGTTTTACTTTCCCTTTCTCATTTATGCATCTAAAAAATGTTCTGTCCCCTTTTTTTCTGACTGTGCTATTTTCTCTTCTGTGTGTGATTTGAAAGCTCTTATAACTTGCTTAGGCTCTTTCTGTCTTATCTTATAGATCTGTCTATCTTCCGCACTCTGTTGTTTTTTTATAATTACTAAATGCTAACTTTTAGTTTATTACAATTTTGGCCACATCTTCGGAGTACCACAGTGGTTTCTTGAATTTTTTGCTTTTACTGACAAGCCTAATGCAATTTTCTGTTGCCTTCAGCAGTGCAACTTTTAAATAATCCCATTTCTCATGAGCGGTGGGTGGGGGCCCTAAATTAGAATAAGGGGGGACCTAAAGTAAAATAATGGGGGGGACCTATTGTCTTCCCCCCCGCCCCCACCCCTGCGTGGTGGGTGGGGGCGCTAAATACCAATTGGGGGGGGACCTAATGTCCTCCCCCCTGGCACTCCACCCCTGAGCGGTGGGTGGGGGACATTAGGTCCCCCCCCAATTAGTATTTAGGGCCCCAACCCACTGCTCAGGAGTGGGGGCCAGGGGGGAGGACACTAGGTTCCCCCCCCCTCATTCTAATGTAGGGCCCCCACCCACCGCTCAGGGGTGGGGGCCAGAGGGGAGGACATTAGGTCCACCCCCTCATTCTAATGTAGGGCCCCCACCCACCGCTCAGGGGTGGGGGCCAGGGGTGAGGACATTAGGTCCCCCCTAATTAGTATTTAGGGCCCCCACCCACCGCTCAGGGGTGGGGGCCAGGGGGGGAGGACATTAGGTCCTCCCAATTGGTATTTAGGGTCCCCACCCACCGCTCAGGGGTGGGGACCAGGGGGGAGGACATTAGGTCCTCCCCCTTATTCTAACTTAGGGCCCCCACCCACCGCTCAGGGGTTGGGGCTGGGGGGAGGACAATAGGTCCCCCCCCATTATTTTACTTTAGGGCCCCCACCCGCCGTTCAGGGGTGGGGGCCAGGTGGGGGCAATAGGTCCCCCCTTATTCTTATTTAGGGCCCCCACCCGCCGCTCAAAACAAATATGAACGCTAACTTTGGCCAGTGTTTGTGAATAAGTGGCTACTAAAAAAGACTAAACATACCCCACTTTCAATACTTGTGTACTTTTTCAAATGGTATGCCATTATGGGGGTAATTCTCATTCCTGGGCTACCACACCGTCTCAAAGGTAACATTACTAATATGGAACATTTAAATTTGAAAATGGAATGTTCTATATTTGACCCTGTAACTTTCCAAAACACCATAAAACTTGTTAATGGGGGGTACTGTTGTACTCGTGAGACATCGCTGATTACAAATATGTGCATTGTTTTGCAGTAAAACGTAACAGTATTATGACATTAACAGCTAAAATGTCAGACGGAAATACAAATTTAAAAAAAAATCTTATTTAAATTTTATTCATAATAAATTATGTTCCATAAATGAATAGTTGATGAAAAATTAAAGCCCTGTTTCTCCTGAACAAAATGATATATAATAAGTGTGGGTGCAGTTAATGTGACATTGGTGAATTACGGTTGAACAGACATATAGCGCAAATTTCAGTTTTTGTTTACGTTTTGTTTTGATCAGAACATGCACTATTGACTTCGTCCTGAAGGGGTTAAGGTTGAACAACATGTAGAGCAAATTCCAGCTTTTGTTTACTTTACCAGGCATATCAAAACATGGCACACCCAGATGGGAGATGAGTTATAATCCATCAACACCTGCGCATTAAACTGTATTCTTGTAAAAGTAAAATTCTTAAAACTTTGGTAAATTGGAAGTCTGACAGTGTGAATGTGCTATGTCAATGTGTATGTGTGAAGGAAATTGCTACAAGTCGGAACTTGGAATCTCTCAAAAGATGTTCTCCAGGCTTCACATTTCTATGTGATCGTTGTGATGTTAATCATTTGGACTAGGAAACACTCAGTATTTCTATCCTGCAACGCTGTCAGACACACATTGCCCTTTTAAGAAATCATCAGTGGCGCGGCCCCTTTAAGAGTTTGCCTTTAGCAGAGCACACTGGGAAGGCTGGTCGGTGTGCGGGCCTTCAAGAAAGAAACCGGGTTGTGTGTGTAATGCCTGGCTAAATCCAAACACCGAGAAGGGATCCTGCCTGGCCCTTAGAGAGAGAGCTGGTCTGCTCAATACAGGTAGTGAGGGCATGGGCTGTGTGATACATAGCAGGTACGATGGATGGGATGCGAGAGCTGTTTCAGCACCATCACCGCTCACAGCTAGTGCCAGCGTGCCAGTGATGTGATGGGAGACATGGGATTCTAATGGAACACGAATCCTTATCTCATTGCATTCATCTTTGGCCTGATAGGGGTTTCACATTAATGTAGAGCTAGCATCTGAAAGCACACTAGAGGGGGTTATTAATATTGTTTTTGCATAATAACTGCAATTAAAGCTAGAGAGAGAAAATGGAAAGGCTTTGTGAAATGAACGCCTTTGTTTTGCTTATTTTTGTATTCTCTTTATTACAATGAAAACATATTTATGTTAAGCATTAACGGTTACCCAGGGTTTCTCAGGTTTTTATGTCTTCCTGATCTTACATCTTGAACAAAGTGGCTTTGATCATTTAATTAAATTTAATTTAATTAGTTATTTTAATGTAGCAATGTAAATTAGTTTGGAGAGTAAGTGCATGTGTAAATATGTGTTTGTGTGATCATATGGGGGGGCAGGGTATTTTTTTAGGTTTTGCTTATGGTCAGTAAGTATGAGAATGCAGGAGTGTATTTGTGTGGAGAGCCGGTGCATGTTTGAATTAGGAGATGTGTTTATGAGTGTATTTGAATGCAGGGGCAAATTTGTGTGCAGAATTGATGCATGTGATGAGTATTTGTGTGGTGGGTCAGTACATGTATGCTAGAGTATATGTTATTTGCAAGAGTGTATTTAAGTATATATATATATATATATATAGTGAAGAAGATGATTGATTTTCCTACCAGTCGGTAATTTTCCTACCAGTCGGTTAGCGTTACAGCTCCTCTTTGCTGGCATTCTATTTGTGCCTTCCCTATATAGGCTGGCCTTTTAATCTCCACTGTGGTCTTGGCCCTTGGCATCGCAGGCTACTGGGCATTTCTCCAGTTTGCCTGATGATATATATATCTCACAGAAACCTGGGCCAGTAGACTGGGTGACATGGGGACACTGAAACACTGGGTGACTTGGGGGACACTTGGTGCAATCTATTTATACAGCAGAATCAAACTAAGTATTTTCTTGGTGATTTTACAGAATTTTCTCTTATGTCACTCCTTGTGATTTACATCATGTGATGTCATGCATACATAATAATTATGCAAATGAAAAGGGCCAGTATTTTTTTCCAAGAAAGGTGGCAACCCTAACTACTTTTCACATACTCTTGCTTAAGTATGGAAACTTAAGAGGGATATATGGGTACAAAACGTGTGTGGACTGGCTGACAATGAAATTAGTTAAAGGGACACTATAGTCACCTGAACAACTACAGCTTAATGTAGTTCTTCGGGTGAGATCTATAGCTCCCTGCAGGCAATCTAATGTAAACACTGTATTTTCATAGAAATACCTCCAGTGGCCGTCACTCAGACGGCCACCAGAGGGACTTCCTATCATGTATGGCCCTAAAAATGCCATGTACACATTAAAATACGTCTGACGTGTGCAGTAGCTAATGCTGACTTTGGTCTCTCTAGCACTGTGGTATGTCCCCTTTTTTCTACACTCACTACATTCACCTTTTCTCTGTCCCAGACTTAATACCAGGAGCTTCTGTCTGCTGGTAAGAAGGTAAGGAGACAAGGGAACATGTGAGCGATAGGGGACAGTCCTTAGAAAGCTGGAGCGAGCGCATCATTAGATGCATTTATGTCAAGTTCAGGGTGCTGTCTGCATAGTATGCCCTTCGTTGTCCAGCATGCATGACTGGCAGGCAGCCTGACATGAATTTATGACAGACTGGCCTTCCTGTTCTTTGGGCAGACTGTCCCCCTTTTTTGGCATGTTCGCCCCTTTCGGCAGTTTTGGTTACACACCCTTGGATTTACTTGAAAGATGAAAACATAAATTAGAGAGAGATTAGCATAGGGTATGCGTTTTCTCATAGCTGCATCCTGTGAGTTTCCCTCCAGCACCATCTCCATCGATACATGACACTTGGGAGGTATGACTGTTTTATTGTTTTTGATCGATAAGATTCTGTAATTAGGCCCATCGTAATTGTCAGCACCAGGCCCAATGGGCTCTTAATCTGTCTCTGACTGCCCCCTTGCTGTTCATGTATCTACTGCTTCCAACTCATTGGCATCTGATTATAGGCCTATATGTTATGTCCAGGCACCCAGGGCAGGATTCGTTGTTGGCCCTCCACCTCATTTTGTGATTCTCTTAACCCGTTTGTGTGTTCCCTTACCCCCTTGTGTGTCTTTCCATACCGTAATCACCCACTTTTGGATCTCTCCTTTGTGTGTCTCTTCTTACTCTTGCCCTCATTTTTGTTTCTCCATACTCCATCTACCCCATTGGTTGTTTCTCCTTTCCCTGAGATCATTTGAGTCTGCTTTCTCCTCATTCCACCACAGCTCATATATTTTTCCTCTTACCATCTGGTGTTTCCCCTTATCTAAGCCATTCAACAAAGAGGGATAGGTGGGAGGGGGTGCTCTGTTTACTCTCCAGCCCCCTATTATCCGGAGTGGACCCCGCACCTCCACCTTTGTTTGTATGCTACTGCCTGGTTTTGTTTAATTTCACAAGACCAGAACTGAAATTAATAGATGCAAAGTGAACAAATGAACACACACACTGATAATGGACAAAACATAATTGCATGTTTGCTATTTGTAGATGCCACTCAGGATGACTCCAACAATTAGTTTCAGCCTAATAAAGTCCTGTATCATCAATGGGCACAAGGAGCCCCACGAGCTGCCTCCTAGGAAAGTACCTATTTGGGATCTTGCATTTCATTTGATTTTGTAAATGCTCTAGCCATCGGCAGGACTGCTGAAAAAGCTAGTTAAGATGTCAGGTGGGTTGCAGGAGCCAGGCCAGTATCATTGCTAGTTGATCGTATAGTTTAAACTAATTGCACTTACGCTAAACAGGGAATACTTATTCTCCTTCTTGTGCAGTGTGGTGGCAGATCTCCACAGGGCATGTTACCTTTCTGGCCACTAATACAGGCAACACAGTGTAGCAGCAAGGGCACAGTGTAGATCAGCAGCTCATACAGCCGTCATGCTACCAGTCCAGCCAAGGTCCAGACCATCAGCCCAGCTAGAGACCAAGACACCAGCCCAGCTAGGGGCCTCCAGTACAGCCCAGCTAGGGTGAGGCAAGTAGACCAACACAGTTAGAAATTATCAATCCAACAGACCAGCCCAGCCAGTAGCCAGCCAGTCTTGACTCCTTCCCTATAAAGTCCACTCAGCTGAACAAATGGTGAAAATACCCCATATTTTAAATATATTATTAATTATTATTATTAGTTGTTACACTATGCTGTCACCACAATTGTATCCTTTTATACGCTATTTTAAAATGGAATGTTTAACTTATTAAGCTTTTAATCATATAGGTAATCAATGTTCTTTAAAAGGTTAAAGGGTAATTAGTGTGTTATGGCAGTAAGATGACGTTAAACGGCTGGAGGTAACTGTTGGGTAGGTGATTGGATGGATTAACATTCTAGGAAATGGCACAGTGGGCATAACAAAATAATAATGATAGAGGCAGGTGCTGTGGGAACCCACTCTCCATTCTTTTCTCAACATTAACCCCACCCTCTATCCTAAGTCTGCACTTAGCCTCGACAGTTTAGCGTAAGATGAAGGCTGAGATGGACTGGTACTGTGGGAAAATAGGAATCATGGAAGAGGGGCTGTGGGGTATCAATATCTATGATTTTTATTGTCTTCTCTTGACATTAAACCAAAAATCTTCAAATGTACTCTGTCCATTTTATAGGAGACACAACATTTGTTTCTATCAGCAATTCTAAGAAAGAATCTGGCAGAGTTCCCAGACTTGAACTCTGGACACTGTCTATCACTTCTGTTCTGAACTACACAAATGAGTTAGACCAGCTGGGTATTCTAACTGTTGGAGCCCAAGTGAGCTAAATCATGTGTGAGACCCCCTTAAAGGGAATCATCAATAGCAGGGGTGGGCAATCTTCGTTCCTTCAGATGTTATGGACTCCCTTGATGCTTTACTAGCATTATCGCCCTAAGAGCATTATGGGAGATGTAGTCCAAAACATCTGCAGGGCCGAAGATTGCCCAACCCTGATCTATAGGGTAATCTATAAAACTTTTGCCCATTCTCAATGAATGTCTTATGTTCTGTTGGTGTTTAATTAAATGGCTCTGAAATTTTGCAGGTTTTTAGAAAGCAACATTTTCTGAAACCTACTTTAACTTGTATGCCATAAATCTCCCCTTCATTTTTGTTTCTTTAGTTTAGTGCCATGATTCTGTGGTGCCTGAGTTTTGGAGCTGGCCTATTCATTTTTGGGATCACAACTGCAAGCCCTGCAGATGAAAGTGCCCGGGGAAGCCGCACAGACCAGAGTGATTCAGCACTAGATGAAAAGCACCAGGATTCCTATGGCACATTTGCATCTGAGTTTTATGACTTGCGATACCTCTCAGAAGAAGGTCAGAATTTTTTTTCTCACCTAAATATTTCCATTAATCACAAATACTACTGACTGATCAATAACTGTTATTAACATTACACGTTATATATATAATAAATACATTTACAACTACTAAATACTATAAATACTTTTATAGTGGGTAGTGTGGTTGGCTGACAGACTGGCAGGGGAGGGGTTAAGATTGGGTATTGAGGTTGGCTGGCAGGGAAGAGGTTAACAGTGGGTAGTGAGGTTAGCTGGTAGGGAAAGGGTTAACAATGGGCAGTGATGTTGGCTGGCAGGAAGTGGATAACAGTGGGTAGGGAGTTTGGCTGACAGGTGCTGGATGATTTATTACTTGCATTATAGGGAGGGAGAGAAGCACATATGGGCTCTATCCTTGTCTCTGCAGTGCAGTCTGTGCTGTGTGCAATCCTTATGCATTCCTTACACTACAGAAGGCATGTCTCTATTTTCATTGGCTGCAAAAGGCATGTTTCTTTTACAGATTGTGAATTAGGAACATGTTCAAATTCGAGAGGAGGGTGGCTAAGGAGGCTGGGTTACACTGCTGAAAACAGCAAAACATTTTACAGCACTGCAGGCAAACTACACAGAATTGAAATAAAGTAAACATGGGTATTTGAGTTTATTAGCTTTAATTTAAGCTTCACTTGTTTAGCTGCCTGGAGCGTCCCTTTAAGACCGTAAAATTTAGGGCACTTAAGGTAAATGTCTGCTGCACTTGGCTTTTGTAGGCAATTACTTATTGATGTTCCTTTACTATGGACTAGCTCGGGTTTACCTGTATAATTTGTGTTTGCCCACATAGTTTGGCAGCAGAATAGTGTGCAAATTTGACACCTGTCTGTTTAAAAGACAAGACCACAACTTTCATGCCTGCACTTTCACCTTGAAAAGCACTCCATACAATGTGTTCTGAATATCCAGGCATGGATATTATCCATTCAATTTATCCATATAATGTTTGTTATATGTGAGGCCAGTGTCAGCGTCGTATATATACCAGACGTAGGCAAACCTTTAGAAATATACTATGTTGAAGTCCATTGGCGTGCTGGTACTATTTTTTTTAATTGAAATGTGTATGTTGCCATATTTTGCTTGTGTTATTTGTGGGTGCTACAGTTGCTTTGTACCGTTGTAAAAGTGTGTATGTGGGCTGTTATATCATATATGTTCATAAGTAGTTTGTGGTATTGTGTATGATACCTATGAATGTGGGCTGTGTATGGAATTGTGTGTGTGGATCACATGTCACATTGTCTGTCTAGTCGGGTGTATGTGTGGTGTGTCTGCTTGTAGTATTACATGTGAAAGTCAGCTTGTACGTGTGTATGTGAATTGTTAGTGGTGTTGTGTTTGTTGGAACTGTGTGTGGGGGTTATTTGTATTATTTGTAAAAGTGGAGGCTTCTTCTGCAGTGCTGTTTATATTTAGCATTGTGGATTGCTTCCCTAGGGATCTGTGGGGACCAGGCTGGCCAGATACAGGTCAAGGGCAGGAGCAGCGATTACCTGCTCTACACTATAGTGTATCCTCACTATTTAGATTCAGCCCCCCAAATAATTTAAAAAAAAGAAAACAAATGTTTTATCTAGCACTGGAACTCCCGCTGTGCAGTCACCTGCTCCTCCTCTAGCGACGTCTTCTGGCAGGCATAACTTTTTTGTTATCTCGTTCAATCCAGTGCTCCTCATAGAGAAGCACTGGGGACTAGAAGTGCATGCACAGCAAGCGCTACAATCCTCCAATTTAATGCTCTCTTCGAGAAGCATTCAGAGGAGGTGACCTGTGAGAACTGAGTATGACTTGGTTCTCACATTGCAAGTACCCTCTGGTGGCTGTCACTAAGACAATTACTAGAGGTTCATTTAGCCCTGCAATGCAAATATTGCCATATGTAAAATGTTTTACACTGCAGAGTTAAATCTAGAGTAAAAAACTATGCAGTCAGGGTGCCTTTTGTGGTCCTTTAAGCTGCGGAATGTTAATCCTAGTTTCATCCACATAACATAGCCACTGATTTAGGAGGGAGTTTGGCAGACAGGTGCTGGATGATTTATTACTTGCATTATAGGGAGGGAGAGAAGCACATATGGGCTCTATCCTTGTCTCTGCAGTGCAGTCTGTGCTGTGTGCAATCCTTATGCATTCCTTACACTACAGAAGGCATGTCTCTATTTTCATTGGCTGCAAAAGGCATGTTTCTTTTACAGATTGTGAATCAGGAACATGTTCAAATTCGAGAGGAGGGTGGCTAAGGAGGCTGGGTTACACTGCTGAAAACAGCAAAACATTTTACAGCACTGCAGGCAAACTACACAGAATTGAAAGAAAATAAAGTAAACATGGGTATTTGAGTTTATTAGCTTTAATTTAAGCTTCACTTGTTTAGCTGCCTGGAGCGTCCCTTTAAGACCGTAAAATTTAGGGCACTTAAGGTAAATGTCTGCCGCACCTGGCTTTTGTAGGCAATTACTTATTGATGTTCCTTTACTATGGACTAGCTCGGGTTTACCTGTATAATTTGTGTTTGCCCACATAGTTTGGCAGCAGAATAGTGTGCAAATTTGACACCTGTCTGTTTAAAAGACAAGACCACAACTTTCATGCCTGCACTTTCACCTTGCAATGCAAATATTGCCATATGTAAAATGTTTTACACTGCAGAGTTAAATCTAGAGTAAAAAACTATGCAGTCAGGGTGCCTTTTGTGGTCCTTTAAGCTGCGGAATGTTAATCCTAATTTCATCCACATAACATAGCCACTGATTTAGGAGGGACGGCCCCAATCTGGGGCCAAATCCCTCTGTCCCTCTTTTCTATCCTTAAAGGACCACTATAAGCACCCAGACAACTTCAGCTTAATGAAGTGGTCTGGGTGCCAGGTCCAGCTAGGTTTAACACTTTTTGCAGTAAACATAGCAGTTTCAGGGAAACTGCTATGTTTACCTATGGGTTAATCCAGCCTGTATTGGCTGTCTCATTGACAGCCGCTAGAGGCGCTTCCGCGCTTCTCACTGTGATTTTCACAGTGAGAAGACGCCAGCGTCCATAGGTAAGCATTGATAATGCTTTCCTATGAGACTGGCTAAATGCGCACCCTCAGGGCACTATAGTGCTAGGAAAACGAGTATGTTTTCCTGGCACTATAGTGGTCCTTTAACCCCTTAACGACCGAGGACGGTTCAGGACCGTCATCTGCATTTTTGCGTTGCCGACCGGTGACGGTCCTGAACCGTCCTAACGGTGTAATGTACTTACCCGATCGGCGGTGCTCCCGGTGTGGGGAGACTGCCTGCAGCCCAGACAGTCTCCCCATGGCGGATTAGGACACCTGGGGCCATGTGATCGCTCAACAAACCATTGTGTGGAAATCTATTCACAAACCGGACTTTACATAGGACACGAGGCCATGCGTTTAGACTGGAAGAAAGAAGATTTCGTCTAAGGCAAAGGAAAGGTTTTTTTACTGTAAGAACAATCAGGATGTGGTATTCTTTGCCTGAAGAAGTGGTTTTATCAGAGTCCATACAAATGTTCAAACAGCTACTAGATGCATACTTGCAAAAACAGAATATTCAAGGATATAATCTTTCAATGAAGGGTAATAACTGCTTGATCCAAGGATAAATCTGACTGCAATACATGCCAACATTTTTTCTCCTTAAAGTGCCAACACGGCAATTAAAACCAAATACTGAGGTTTAAGTTTAGAAAAAAACAACTTGTACTGTTGTCCGAACTAATAACTTTTGTTTTAAAAGAACACAGAGAGGGGGGGCGTGGCCTAACTCCGCATGGCAGCAGTCGCATAATTTGGGAGCTCCGCCATTACGTGGGCTTACACAGCGTGGAAACCAGCGATACTCACCCACCACATCTCCCATAAGCCGGCGAGGGAACAGGGGAGGACATGACCACTAAATCCTCCAAAAAACTAAAACAGAAGACGCTGCACTCCCACCTCATGATGGGGAACAATGGCGTCCAAGATGGCGCCGACGGAGCGCACTATTCCGCCTCGGATCACGAGAGTGGAGAAAGCCTGGACCCCCCTAGCATCACCAACAACCACCTAGCCACCGATGCCTCGGTGAGCAGCATGCTACAGTCGCTCCAGACTAACCTGAGGTCGGATTTTTCCAAGATGGCGGCGGACGTAAGGGCAGACATTCAGGCCCTGGGAGACAGAACAGCACACTTGGAGGAGGCAACGGAGGGGTTAAGAGAGGCCCATAATGAGCTGGTAGAAGCGCACACAACATTGCAGCGAAAGGTACAATTCCTAGAGAGCAAAATCGCTGATAACGAGGACAGGGACAGGAGAAACAACATACGGCTACGAGGTGTCCCTGAAACAGTAGGCCCTCAAGATCTGGCCACATTCGTTAAAGAGCTGTTCAAGGCGCTCATTCCGGCATTGGAAACCTCAGACCTGCGCTTAGATCGCACTCACAGATTACCGAAAGCCGAAGCAATTACCTCCAACTACACCGAGAGATGTAATCACCAGAATCCATTACTTTGAGGTCAAAGATCGCTTAATGCAAGCATCCAGATCTAACCCATCATTGCCAAAGCCGTTTGCTGATATCAAACTGTTTATTGACCTGTCAGCGGCAACCATGACCAAGAGACGAGCGTTTGCACCTGTAACCACAGCGCTTAGGAATGCTGCTATCCCGTACAAATGGGGATATCCCACGAAGATACTACTGAAACGAAATGGAGTGGATTTGGTAATCTTTACCCCAAGAGATGGCGCAAAATTGCTCAAAGAATGGAACATCCCAATGGCTCGACTTGACGTAGCCAGTTCTCCAGCACCCTCATCACCCAGAGAACAACCCCGAGACTACCGACCTGTCCCATGGCACGCGGCAGAACCACAGAAGACGCCATACCATCAAGCGAGGCCCAAGGATGTAGAACACCACTGATGGAGTACAGATATGTATCCCACACAAGAACTATACAACTAGTTCCCCCCCGGTGCACCCTCGCAGCTGTGCTCACTTGCAAGGTGTCTCACAGCCGAGAGCCCACCCAGGCGGAGAACCGCTTTACTGTTTACGTTACTTAATTGGCACTGTTATTCTTTTTTCCTAAACTTAATTGTACTGTTAAGAAATATTACCTATACGGTATATCAATAGAGGGACGCACACGTATAGCGTTGCGCCCGGTAACTCAGGGCACTATAATCAAAAAAAAAAAAAACAAACAAAAAATTTTTTTCTTATACTAGGTAACATAGGAAAACCGTAACAGGTAATACTTACCAGCACCCACAGAGCCCCACTCGGCTTACTTAGTAAGCCATTTCTTTACCCGTCGGCAGATTTCTGCACTAAGCCACCCGGCTAACGGGTTTTGTATATAGTTTAAGTTGTATTGTTATACGCTGATCCCTACCGCACCCCTCCAACTCCCACCCACGCACTTGACGAAATAAGGTGACACTAGGGGCTGAGTAGCACGGCATAGCCTTTACCTCCCTGCCCACCTGATTATAGTGGTGAGGATGTCAATCACTGTACTTTCTCTCAATGCCAAAGGGCTGAACACGCCCCATAAGCGAAGACTGGCACTTTTAGAAGCCAAAAAATGTAAGGCGCAGGTAGCCTTCTTTCAAGAAACCCATTTTAAATGGGGTTCACGGCCTAAATTTAACTCCCCCTGGTTTCCAATAGATCACCACTCCTGCTGCTCCACAAAAAAAAGAGGAGTCTCTATTTTAATAAGCAAGAACGTCACCTTTGAGATGGTCCGCAAGATTAGCGACAAGACAGGTAGATATCTCATCATTCAGTGTCACCTTAACAACAACCCCTTCACATTAATGAATGTATATGGACCCAACGCTAACCAAGAAATGTTTTTGCACCGTATATTTGCCTTGTTGAATATGTACAGCTTTGGGGAGGTAATACTTGGAGGCGATACCAACTTTCTTCTAGATAGTTTTAAAGATTCCTCTGCCTCACATACTATAACACCCAACACCTCTAAGAAACGGTTCACACAATCACATAACATATGCGATATCCTAGCAACACATGATTACGTTGACCCTTGGAGAATTACACATCCCAACGAAACTGATTACACATGTCATACAGCGGTACACAATAGCTACTCCAGAATTGATAGGTTCTTGGTCAGAACCACCTCCCTTCTCAAGATACTAGACACTACCATAGGGGACATCACGTGGTCCGACCACGCACCAATCACGTTAACGATCAAGGACCAGTTCCCTCAGACTGGCCAGAGAACTTGGAGGTTAAACAACACCTTGTTAACAAACACACACATAGTCCAGGAAGTCACACAGGACCTACAAAACTACTTCGAGGACAATGATAAGCACAACACTGATCCGGATTATGTCTGGCTAGCACACAAGGCGGTCATTAGAGGCAGCTTCATAAAACATGCCAGCCATGCCTACAAGACACAAAGAGCACAATACTTAGCCCTTATCAGTGAGATCAAACACACCACACACAACAACAAACATGCACCCACCCCTCAGACACAACGAAAACTCTTGAGCCTGCAAACACAATTACGAGATATAGAGTTAACCAAAACAACCTACCTCTTACGAAAATCAAAACACAAATTCTTTGCGGCAGGGAATAAAGCAGGCGCTAAGCTAGCGGCGCAATTAAAACAAAAAATGATCGCCTCCAGGATTGCCTACCTCACCGATGGAAAAGGTCACAAAACTATTGACCCACGAGATATTGTTAATATGTTTGCAAATTACTATCGTCAGCTATACAATTTAAGTGAAGAGGGTACCACTAAGGTCCCAACTGTAGCGGACATAGACGGATTCCTACAAGACCTCTGCTTGCCCGCCCTGACACCGACCGCAATACAATCACTACGACAGCCTATCTCCTTAGAAGAGATCACTTCGGTGATCAAAGACTTACCCGCTGACAAATCACCTGGACCAGACGGTCTCACCAATGCCTATTACAAACTATTTGCAAATACCCTCTCCCCATACTTGTTGAAACTATACAGACAGAGTAATGACAGAGGAGCCCTACCGGCTGAAGTACTTCTAGCACACATATCCACCCTCCCCAAGCCAGGAAAACCACCGACACACTGTAAAAATTTCAGACCCATCTCCTTACTAAATGGGGATGCTAAAATCTACGCCAAGATCCTTAGCAACAGAATAGCACCACTCCTCAGAAACTTAGTGCATAACGACCAGTCAGGGTTTGTCAGAGGACGGCAGGGCTCAGACAACACCAGACGAATCCTCAACATACTGACACATATGGGAAAAAACAACACAGGGGGCCTTCTCTTGGCGCTAGACGCGGAGAAGGCATTCGACCGCCTCAATTGGAAGTACATGTCTGAAGTCCTGAGGAGGTACAGATTTCCGCCCGAAATGATTAGAGGGATAGCGGCGCTGTATAGCGCACCTGCGGCGAGGGTCTCCAACGGAGGCTTTACGTCTGACAAATTCTCTATTACTAATGGGACGCGCCAAGGTTGCCCCTTGTCCCCCCTCCTCTACATTCTCTCGCTGGAACCTCTGGCGTTAAAGATCCGTACGAATCCTGACATAAGAGGAGTAACAGTGACAGGCCAGGAACACAAACTGGCACTGTTTGCCGATGACGTCTTGGTGTCATTAACAGACCCAGAGAAGTCATTGCCACACCTTATGAACACACTTACCGACTTTGGTTTAGTTTCCCACTATAAACTTAACCAAGATAAAACTCAGGCACTGACGGTTAACCTACCCTTAGAACGCACGCAGACACTACAACGACAACACCAATTTGACTGGAGACTCTCATCCCTCACATACCTAGGGGTCAAAATCGCAACTTCCATAGCAAAAATCGTAAAATTAAATTACCTACCCTTACCACACATGTGCAAGGCAGACACCCTAAAATGGAAACATGTACACCTATCCTGGCTAGGAAGGATTAACGCTTTCAAAATGTCTATATTACCCAAAATTCTTTATGTTTTCCGTATGCTACCTCTCACGGTACCACAACCTCTGCTTAAGAGCATACAACACACGTGCAACACCTTTATATGGGACAATAAAAAGCCCAGGATCCCTCACAGACTTTTGTACACTCAGGTCAAACAAGGAGGAGTGGGTCTACCAAACATTAACCAATACTATAAAGCCGCGGCGCTAACAGCCGGCATAACGTTACACTCTCCTAAAGGGGACATCAGCTGGGTAGACATGGAAAACGCCCAACTAAAAACACTAAATATAGTTGATGTCCTATGGACGCCTAAACACCTACGGATCCCCAAACTAGACCTATTTCACTCAACGTCTCTGACACTTCGTACGTGGGACACGTTTATGGCCACAATGGGGTGCAAACTTTCCTTCCATCCCCGGGCACCACTGACTGCCCTAAGAACCGCATCCCCCGATCTCCCTCTAACAAGGTGGACTAAGGCAGGAATCACTTACATCCAGCACCTAGTAGACAATAAAGGCGTAATAGCATTCGCGGATATACAGGCCAAATGGCACCTACCGATGAGGGAGGTATTTACCTACCTAAGACTCAAAGGGACCATACTGACTCATGTGAACCTACACAACAACACTCGGGAGCAATCACTAGTGGCGGGCGGGATTTTAGACAGATGCTGGGCAGCACCAAATAAACCAAAAGCCATCTCCCTCTGTTACAAAATGTGGGAGACCACATTACCACAACACACCCCCCTCTGTAAGACTAAATGGGAGGAGGACTGCTCCCTTCAACTCTCAGAGGACGACTGGGTCAGAGCAATAAATAGCCTCTCAAAACTCACTAGATGTTACACACACATAGAAGCGCATAGGAAGCTACTGTATAGGTGGTACATGACGCCAAGTCGGTTACATAAAATATACCCCAGTGTCACACCGACATGCTGGAGGTGTTCAAGGGACACCGGTACATTCCTCCACATATGGTGGACATGTCCAGTGATACAACCCCTCTGGACAGAGGTTAGGAGATTGCTGTATAAATTGGGCGTGACAAACCTATTGCCAAGCCCGCAAACATACCTCATGCTTCTGCTCCCCAGTGACCTAGCTAGAGAACACAGACAGGTGTGCGCCATCACGATACTGGCGGCCAGGAACCTTCTAGCGAAGAACTGGAAGGCGCACCTATGTCCATCTAAAACACAACTATGGGACAAGATTCAACAATACCATGTCTATGAACGAATGACGATGACCCATAGTATAGAATCACAACAGTTCCATTCAACATGGAAACAGTGGACATGTTTATACGACCAAGCCACAAATCACCAAAATCCACCTTGAGACCGTTAAATATGGCCTGACAGACTGTACCAGCACGCAACACCGTGCTCACAGAACCAACCTTTATCCTCCCGCACCAGACTGCTTTGCCCACAAACACCCAACAAGGGTAAACAATACGTGAGTGTAAAACTATACTAAGCAACCTTAAGTATGTGTATATCAGGTATATTGTTATTGTGGACACAGCCGCCTGCGAAACCCTAAATGTCACTGTCGAAAAACTTGATAACAAACCTTGTAACAGTCCATATTGTCTGCTTTCCCCCATTGTTATCCTTATAACTCCCTTCTCTTTTCTGTACCCCATATACTTGAAAATCAATAAAAATTTGCATTAAAAAAAAAAAAACGAAATACAAATTT
>OW240915.1:154600400-154797347 GCA_933207985.1 Pelobates cultripes
GGCAGGCAGGCAGGCGCCTACTCTGCATTGATGGCGAACCTGTGGCCGCATGCCCACAGAAAGGGCCCGGCGTGCCACCTGTGGCACGCGTGCCATAGGTTCGCCATCACTGCTCTATAACTTGCAAAAAAAAGCAAAAAAATATATATAATTTGTATAGGAACAGTAAATGAGAGAGCAGAAAATTACAGCTAAACACAAACACCACAAAAGTGTAAAAAGAGGCCTGGTCGCAAATGTACAACATCGCAAAAACAGTCCAGTTCTTAAGGGGTTAATGTCCCTTTTTTTTTTTTTATTAACGCCATACAGTGAGGGAAAAAGTATTTGATCTCCTGGTGATTTTAAACGTTTGTCCACTGACAAAGAAATGATCAGTCTATAATTTTAATAGTAGGTGTATTTTAATAGTGATTTGCATGTCAATGAGTGAAATAAGTATTTGATCCCCTAACATTCAGCAAGATTTATGGCTCCCAGGTGTTTTTTAAACAGGTAACGAGCTAATATTAGGAGCACTCTCTTAAAGGGAGTGCTCCTAATCTCAGTTTATTACCTGTATAAAAGACACCTGTCCACAGAAGCAATCAATCAGATTCCAAACTCTCCACCATGTCCAAGACCAAGGAGGTCAGGGACAAGATTGTAGACCTACACAAGGCTGGAATGGACTACAAGACAATCTGTGGAGGGAGCTGAAGGTTCGAGTTGCCAAACGTCAGCCTCGAAACATTAATGACTTGGAGAGGATCTGCAAAGAGGTGTGGGACAAAATCCCTCCTGAGATGTGTGCAAACCTGGTGGCCAACTACAAGAAATGTCTGACCTCTATGATTGCCACCAAGGGTTTTGCCACCAAGTACTAGGTGGAAAGAGGTCAAATACTTATTTCACTCATTGACATGCAAATCATGTTATCATTGTTATTCTGTCTCTCACTGTTAAAATACACCTACCATTAAAATTATAGACTGATCATTTCTTTGTCAGTGGGCAAACGTTAGAAATCAGCAGGGGATCAAATACTTTTTTCCCTCACTGTATTAGTGTTTGAGTGCATAGCAGAATTTTACATCAGTATGATTATATTAACATTTTTATTCTCATTATTAGCATTAATAAAACTTATTTCGCAGTGCTTTACAATATTATAAATGGGGAAATTTAACAATTCATGAGACAATTACAAAATGTTACATGAACAATAGGCAGATGCGAACTCTGCTCAAATAAGCTCACAATCCAGTGAAAGTGCAAGAAATCTATTAAGAAATCATTCTATGTAAATAACATTGTTCTTGTTCAAAATTACATAAACTAAAATGCTGCTGTTTGCTCATTTGAAATGTTGGGTGATCTGCAATAGTAGTCTCTTTGTATGAGTCTAAGGGATCAAAACTTGGTGATGCTTTCAGTACTAGGTGGTACTCTTAGGGTTAGTCACTGAAGTGAGAATTGTTGGGAATTCTAATTGAATTTAAGGTCAAATAGCAAAACCAGAAAATTTGTCCAAATGAGCTATGCTTCCAGTTCACCTACTTTGGCCTTAAAGGGAAATTTAATAGGAATTTCTGACATTTTTCACTTTAGTAAATAACCCTGGGAATTATAAATATTTGTTGGCTGATATGTCCCACCATAAATGTATACTATTTCTTTTTCAGGTTACCCTTTCCCTACAGCTCCTCCAGTAGACCCATTTGCAAGAATTCGCATAGATGATTGTGGCAAAACAAAGGGATGCTTTAGGTCAGTATACGCTAGGCATGCATTTTAATTTGTGATTTTCTTCTCTACCTCTTGGCTATAGAGCTGCCATGAAGAGATGATTTATATAAATAATGCATAAAGAGTATCTCTCATAATGTAGAATAACTTTTTATTGTTCCATGTTTTTTCTAAGTGAATTAGATTGAAAAGCAAATGTGTTTTTCTGAAATGTTTCAAAATTAATTTCTCACTTCACACTTGTGTTGCTGTGCTATGCAGAAATAGTTAAGATATGCAATGCTTCCTGGAGGTTTTAGTTGAATTCCCATAAGATTATTCAGAAGCCACTATTACAGAGATTTTTTTTTTTCAATGCACACATAGAATGTGTAGGCAGTGGATACTATAGTGCCAAGCTGTATTCCTGGCACTATGCCTCCCTCTGCCTTTCCCCTCCCTCACACCCCCACCCTCAGTGGTAAATAAAGAGTTAAAAAAACATTATTTACTTATTTAATGCCAGTGCCGACGTCCATCGGCACTGGGTTGCAGCTCCGCCTCCTCCAACTTCCTTCAAAGGGGGCGCTAATGCGCTTGCGCAGCCTCCTTATAGGAAAGCATTTAGGATCCAGGAAGCACCTGAAAGTATCTCTGGAACTGCAATATTTTACATTGCAGCACTAAATGCAATAGGGACATTGCGCCCAGACCACTTCAAGGAGCTAAAGTGGTCTGGTTGTCTATAACACACTTTGCCTCTGGCTTATCTCAAAACACCATTTTTTATGTGGTTTTATATGGTTTATAAGAAGTTTCCACATAAAAAATGGTTAATGATAACTACCTCTGATGAAATTAAGGACCCTCTATGAGGTGCTAACTATACTATAGATGTCTCTCCCCTCCTGTTCAGGTCTAACTGGATGTGTATCTTCAACTCTTTTCATCAGAATTTCTCTCTCAATCTCTCTTTTCCCCTTACCTTATTTAGCCTTGCAATTGTTTCCATTTTTATATTGTGTAATATATCTTATTGCTTTTGTTCTAACATATAACCATTATGTTATCTTTACTTAAAAAAGTTATACAAAGAAAATATATTACAATGAACTCACCCTACATCTGTTAACTTAGCCTAATAGTTACTACATAGTAATAGACAACTTGTTTAGAGAAGACCTAAAGCCATCCTGATTACTTTACCTGTAGTTAAAGTAGTTGAGTAGAACGTTCCTCAATGTAGAGTGTGATCAAAATCATCAAGGATGTCAGTTTAGGGTCCCCACCAAGAGCCCTGGGCTTCCCCCTTCACACACAGTGTCCCTCCCTGTACCTATAGAGTGGCCAAGCAGGATAAGCTGTGGCTCTGCATTTCCTTCTTCGGGTAAGTTGACCTCCATTGGTGTTGATTTGTAGACAATAGAATATAACTCTGCCTCTTGCAGAGTCCGTGCCGAGACAGCCCTGAAGAAGAAGTGCAGAGCCAGTGCAACTTCAGCACAGTCACACTACAGTGTAAAGTGATGGGCAAATTTAGACTTGTGCATTAAATTTCAGTTAAATTGCAATTTGAATTTAGTCGATCAGTTGTTAGTCCAAATTCCATATCTCCAAAGTATCATGCAGACATATAGCTAAGAAAATGACTAGTGCGATGACTGAACATTTTCGGTTAATTTCATATTTGGAGTTCCGCCCATGGCACCAACAACAAAAAAAATGACTGATTGGGGAAAAAAATGTTCAATGGCACAGCCACTAAATGTCGATTTTATTCACAGATCAAATGAGAAGTGATCAATAGAGGGGAAAAAAGTAGGATCAGTAAAGAAAAACATCATATTTTTATATACAATATGTACAGATCTAATCAAAATAACAAATGCTTCAAGTGTTTTCCCCAAATTCAACTGAAATATCCACTTATAATGACTTCTCCAGTCTCAAAATTATTCAACCCCCTGAATAGAATCCCTCCTAACAGAACAAATATGCAAAAGATGTGTTGTCTCAAGCACAGCTGATACAACTAATCAAGGACTTCATTAGTTGCACCAGGTGTGCTTGAGCTAGAACACTAAAAATACCTGAACTAGCTAGGGGTTTGTTTAGTGTCAGGTTTGACTACAATGTTAAAAATATGGCTAACTCAAAAGAATGGTCCACAAAGTTAAGAGAAGAGATCATCGCCCTTCACAAACAAGGAACAGGATAAAAAAAGCTAGTGAAGGCACTGAATGTGCATAGAGACAACACTGAAAGCGTAGATCACAAGTTCAAAGTTGAAGGAACAGTGGTTACACTATCTGCATGGGGTAGAAAAAGGAACCTATCATTGGCTGCAGTGAGATTTCTGAGAAGGCAGGTTGTGAAAAACCCTTGAGTGACTGCAAAAGACCTGCAGAAAGACTTGGTGGCAACAGGTACTGAAGTTTCAGTGAACACAATAAGGCATGTACTAAACGCAAAAGGTTTCCATGCCAGAAGACATACAACACTTCTGACCCAAAAGCACAAGAAGGCAACTCCAATATTCTCAAAATCATATAAATCAGCCACAGAAGTATTAGGATTCTGTTGAAACAAAACTGGAACTTTTTGGCCCAATGGATCAACGGTATGTCTGGGGGAAGAAGAATAAAGCATACGCTGAGAAGAACACTCTGCCTACAGTTAATCAGTAGTGGCTAAGTGATGCTCTGTGGCTCTGTGCTCTGCATCCTCTGACACTGGAAACCTGCAGCGTGTGGAAGGCCAGATGGCTTCACTGAAGTATCAGTAAATGCTAGGAGAAAGCATAATGCCATCTGTGAGGAAGCTGGAAATTGGGTCTCATTGGACCTTCCAACAAGACAATGATCCCAAGTATACTCAAATTCCACCAAGGCTAAGTTGCAAAAGAAGTCCTGGAAATTTCTACAGTGGCCATCACAGTTACTTTATTTGAACCCCATAGAAAATCTCTGGTGGGATTTGAAGGCAGCGATTGCAGCACGCAAACCCAATAATATTACTGAGCTGGAGGACATTGCTCATAAACAGTTCCTCAGGAATGATGCCAGAAGCTGGTGCCTGACTGTGCATCTTGTTTGCAGCAGGTCAGAGCAAAAGAGTGATCTACTAAGTACTAAACATGCTTGCCATTAAGGGGTTGAATAATGTTGAGATTGGAGAAAGCATTATAAGTTGCATTTTCAGTTTATTTGAGGAAACCATTTGAAGCTTTCATTTTGTTGAGCTATTTCAATTGCTTTTGTTTGATTTACAATAGGTAAAAAAAAAAAAAGGGGGAAATGGGGCAGCGCTAAATAACAGGGTAGAAGGCAGCACACCTAAAAAGGGAAATTCTCTCCAGAAACCCTTAAATAATGTTAAAAAGACAGGGATACAGGGTGCACAAACGGGTAAGAGTTAGAGGTCAAATTAGACAATATATAGATATGACAATCACAGGCAAAGAAACATTTATAAAATCAAACATAGAAACATAGAATGTGAAGGCAGATAAGGACCATTCGGCCCATCTAGTCTGCCTAATTTTCTAAAAATACTTTCATTAGTCCCTGGCCTTCTCTTTAGCTAAAATAGCCTTATGCCTATCCCACGCATGCTTAAAGTCCTTCACTGTGTTAACCTCTACCACTTCAGCTGGAAGGCTGTTCCATGCATCCACTACCCTCTCAGTAACGTAATACTTCCTGATATTGTTTTTAAACCTTTGCCCCTCTAATTTAAGATTATGTCCTCTTGTTGTAGTAGTTTTTCTTCTTTTAAATATAGTCTCCTCCATTACTGTGTTGATTCCCTTTATGTATTTAAATGTTTCTATCATATCCCCCCCGTCTCGTCTTTCCTCCAAGCTATACATGTTAAGATCCTTTAACCTTTCCTTGTAAGTTTTATCCTGTAATCCATGAACCAGTTTAGTAGCCCTTCTCTGAACTCTCTCCAAAGTATCAATATCTTTCTGGAGATATGGTCTCCACTACTGCGTACAATACTCTAAGTGAAAAAAAAAACAAGATAAATAGAGCATATAAAAAAAACAATAAAACGGTGGGGCGGGGCCTGACACCGCTGCAGCTCGGACGCCATTTCCAGCAGCTCTCAGTCCCAAACTATTAAATTGGGATTTCACAATAGCGGATCCATTCAAACTGACTCAAACTCACTGTCTACGGCTGGGTAATTACAGGGGTGCTCCCTGATGCCGGTCTTCTGCAGGTCGCAAGCAAAATGGCCACGCAAAGTACGACAGCGTGTTGGGCCTAGAAGTCTGCAGGCTGCTGCAAGGCACGTGGGATCCCTCGCAAACTGGGGACACACTCATACCCACCTGCTGAAGTGAGTCACTAACCGCAAGCAGCCCTACCACCAGAGACATAGCCAAACTGCTAAAATGCACACCAAGGTCTCGGAAGACGGACTTAGCTGAAATGGCTGCCCCCACTAATATGTCGGACGAAGACTCAGGGCCCCAACATGCAGGACCGAGTACCAGACTGCCTGCTGCAAATACCACCAATGGAGCTCAAAGGTCTGAACCTGCCACCAAAGAAGACATCACCAATTTGTACAATAACATAAGAAAGCTATTTGATTCTGACATAAACATGGTGAAGACTGAAGTCCAAGTGCTCACAGACCATGTCTAAGCCATAGAGGAGAATGTCACAGACCTCAAACATGGTCCGGTAAACAACGGCTTATGAAAAGCCTCCAAGACAAGGCACCCTTGGACTTTAAGTCACATCCTGGCCACTCCTCAGATGGCTGTTAGAGATCCTTCCTGGGTCATGGCTGCCTAAAATGCATCCAAACATTCAGTATCTCCTCCCTCTGCATGCAGACACTGAACTTTCCTCATAGAGATTCATTGATTCAATTCATCTCTATGAGGAGATGCTGATTGGCCAGGGCTGTGTTTGAATTGTGCTGGCTCTGCCCCTGATCAGCCTCCTTGTCAGTCTCAGCCAATCCTATGGGGAAGCATTGTGATTGGATCAGGCTACCACTTCTGATGATGTCAGCAGACTGCATGCTTTGTTTTTTTTTAGGCAAACAGCATGCAGATCTACAGCTTCAGGCTTGAATCCATAAGATTTTGCTATATTTATGGAGGCATGAGGGGACCATGGGGCTAGATGGTGGTTTTAATACTATAGGGTCAGGAATACATGTTTGTGTTCCTGACCCTATAGTGATCCTTTAACGTTCTAGCCAGTTTTGTGACTTTAATTTTATTTGTGTTCTTGTTTTCTTTTTTGAATATCCTCACTAAGCATTTGGCCTCTACAGGGTGGTATCAAGGCGTCCGAGCCGTAGTTTGCCATAGTTAGGATAGAGGTCTCCGACTGGTTTAATTCTTATTGTTTTTACTTTCCACTGTGCCTTACATTGTTTCTTCAAATGCGGGAACCTCACTGGAGAAGTAAAACAGGATGCCAGGTAATAAAAATAATAAAAGCAAAGAAAAAGGTGTATGGCACAATACCAGAATAAAGTAGCCAATAAACCTTTATTAATACAAAGTAAAAACAATCCACAACGCGTTTCTCCCAAAATACAGCTTTTTCAAGTGATTATCAAACATATAACTGGAAATCGCAGTCTTTTATATGGTGTAAACATGATAATTTTGAATTTTGCGGGTAAATGACGTCTTAGTCACATGGTTGCGATCATGACCAAAAACGCTATTGTTAAAATAAAAGATAAACTGTATAGTATATGGGAACCTATAAAATCAAATAATATTAAAATAAGTAAAAAAAAATCGTTATATTGTCTAATTTGACCTCTATCTCTTACCCTTTGGCATACCCTATATCCCTGTCTTTTCTTTGATTTGTTCATTGCAAATTGCTGAAAGTTTGTAAATTTTGACAATAAACCAGATTTTCAGTGGTGATTGAATCATTTGGATTCCAGCTGTAATATATATATATATATATATATATATATATAAAATTCCTGCTTCCCCTCTTTTTCCCTCTATTGGTTACTTTTTCTCACTTGATCTGTGAAGCAAATGGTGGGAAAATACACCTATCAGTGTACTGAAAAATATAATATTTATATTCTGCATATATTTTACTTACTGTTTTTTAGTGCCAAGATAAACTTGGTGCTACGTGGGGTAGCGAGCTGCATTTTATGACGTTCAACTTCCTCATGGACATCAAACGTCAAATAACTGAGTCAAATTTTCTCATTAATGTAGATGTGCCTCTAGTGGCAGGAGACCCATACTACTTAATTGAGATGAAGTCTTTATTAACAATTTAAAATGTGTTTGATGATTGCTCACTGAGATGCAACTTGTTTACATCAGTCTTTGTGCAATAATATTTCAGATATGGCAAACCTGGATGTAATGCAGAAACATGTGATTATTTTCTGAGTTATCGAAGAATAGGTGCAGATGTGGAATTTGAGCTGAGTGCTGACACAGATGGCTGGGTAGCTGTTGGCTTCTCCTCCGATAAAAAAATGGTAAACGTAGATAAATTCTGTACTTGATATTGTTTTAGTCTATCTGATTCTTCTCAAAATGTAACGTAATTCTATTTCATTAACATGCAATATATGATTCCCTCACTTAATGACATAATCCATAGCATCTTTCAGAATAAAATATGTATTTTTTTTAATGAATCCTATTTGACAAATGGCTTCTATAGCGTACATTAACCTCTATGTAAAGTGTGAAATAGGCAGAATGAGGCTGAGAGAGGAGACTATGAGAGTACTGTATTGGCATTTAGTATGTTACTGATTTGTTGTCTTTTCAGGGAGGGGATGATGTCATGGCCTGTGTGCATGATGACAATGGAAGGGTTCGGATTCAGCACTTCTATAATGTTGGCCAATGGGCTAAAGAGATTCAGAGGAATCCAGCCAGGGATGAGGAAGGGATTTTTGAAAACAACCGTGTAACTTGCAGATTCAAACGTCCTGTGTATGTACCCAGAGAGGACACTATTGTGGATTTGCACTTGAGCTGGTACTTTTTATTTGCATGGGGTCCAGCTATTCAAGGTAAGAGCTAATGTACAGCATGAATAACTTGTGGCAGTATTTGTGTCAGACTACAATTATTTGAGGGGAGAAAAATAGCCATATTTTCAACAACAGTCTATGATATGTTTAAATGTAGAATGAAAATATCACCTAATGCAGTCTTAAAAATGTCCCCAGATTTTCCTTTTTACTTTATATTACTTATATAAGAACATTTACTGAACATTTGCTGCATATAAAAAATTTTTACATTTTTTTAGGCCAGAATAGCAGTTTGTGAAAGTCTGTGTTCAGTTTGGTAACTTTGCCCTTACTTTTGAATTTACTTTGAATTAAAGGGACACTATAGTCATCAGAACAACTACAGCTTATTGAATTTGTTCTGGTGGGTAGATTTATTATCTTCAGGCTTTTTGCTGTAAACACTGTCTTTTCATAGAAAATGCAGTGTTTACCTTATAGCCTAGTGATAACTTCACTGGCCACTCCTCAGATGGCTGTTAGAGATCCTTCCTGGATCATGGCTGCCTAAAATGCATCCAAACATTCAGTGTCTCCTCCCTCTTCATGCAGACACTGCACTTTCCTTATAGAGACTCATTGATTCAATTCATCTTTATGAGGAGATGCTGATTGACCAGGGCTGTGTTTGAATTGTGCTAGCTCTGCCCCTGATCTGCCTCCTTGTCAGTCTCAGCCAATTCTATGGAGAAGCATTTTGATTGGATCAGGCCACCACTTCTGATGATGTCAGCAGACTGCTCGTTTTTCGGAGGCAATCAGCATGCGGAGCTACAGCTTCAATCTTGAATACAAGTAAAATTTTGCTATATTTATGGAGACATGAGGGGCCCAGGGGGGCTAGATTGTGGTTTTAACACTTTAGGGTCAGGAATACATGTTTGTGTTCCTGACCCTATAGTGTTCCTTTAAGCCATTCTCACTTTAATGAATAACCATCATAGATCAGAATACAAAGTACAATTGAGCTATTTTGAGCTAAATGTTAAAATTCTTTTTTAATTCACCAGAATTCTTGACAAGTCTCACTTTAGTAATATTGTAATAAATTATGTCCCTCTTACAAGGTTATTTCTGTGTACAAAGAAAGCACACAGACAAGTGTATGGAAAAACATAATATAGTATAGTGATATTGTTTGTTAAATTAGGTTACTTTATAGGGATGTGCATGGGAAAAATATTCGGTTCAGCATTCCGAAATTCGGGACTTCGGCACTTTGGAACTTCGGCACTTCGGCACTTTAGAACTTCAGGACTTTGACACTTTGGAACTTCGGAACTTCAGGACTTCGGGTAAGGGTAGGGTTAGAGGTAGGGATAGGGGTAGGGTTAGGGTTGGTTTAGGTGTAGTTTAGGGGTAGGGTTAGAGGTAGGCTTAGGGTAGGGTTATGGATACCCTACCCCTAACCCTACTCCAACCACTAACCCTACCCCTAACCCTACTCCATCCACTAACCCTACCCCTTACCCTACTCCAACCACTAACACTACCCTAACCCTTAACTGTAACCCTACCCCTAAACCTAATCCTACCTCTACCCCAACCACTAACCCTACCCCAACCCTCTCCTGTTTTGCCACTTTTCAGAAATCCAAAGTACTTTGACACTTCGAAATTCGGCTGTTCGGTTCGGCATTCCGAAATTCGCCACTTCGTCAGTTTGGTTCGGTTCAGCGTTTGGAAATTCGGCACTTCGGACATACGGAAGCATCCGAATGTCCGAATTTGCATTCGTAACGAAACAAATTGCACATGTCTATTACTGTATAAGTAAAGTTTTGTCATAAATATAAACATTGTATTAATCCATAGGCCTTATACACAACGTACTATAATACATTTAGATTTTGTTTAGTAAATTATACTTTTGTGTGCTTTGGTTCCCTCTGTCCTGCATACTTTGTCTTCTTACACTGCCTCCACTCACATGACCAGATGAAGGAAAGACACTAAAATGCCTATATTTCCAGTAGGCCTTATCTTTATAGGCACCCAGACCACATCTCAAGGAAAACAGCTACTAGCGACGTTTCCACAGCTATAACCAAGTTAAACTTGGTTATGGCGCAAATTAATCTCCTAGAGAGCATTTGAGTGGTGCAGCGTTTTGCAAGATCATCACTCTTGAAAAAATGAACCTTTTAAACCCACGCAGGGGGAGCAGCTACATATGTAGGGGAACACCATAGCATTAGGAATACATCCTTTAAAGATGGCCCTACTTTTTAATGCAAAACCTTCCTCTGTGAATGATTCCTCATTTTGTATGCATATAGAAGGAAAGAGAAACCAGCATATATTGTAGTATATTTAATACACCATGTGAGGGAGGATTGATAAGAATCTCACTCACATATAAGATAGCTTTTCTGGACTAGCTTTTAGCCTATTTCACTTTTCCCAAAATAGGGTAATATGACTTTAAATAAGAAAAAGAAAATGGAAAAAAGGTGCTCAAAGTGACTGTAAAAAAAAAAAATAGCTGCACAAAAATGTAGTGAAGTGAATCCCACTCCACACATAAAGACAGCATGTTCTTAAAGGGGTGATGCCTCCCCTTACACTCAGCAATATCCACTGTATATCTTGAGGTGAATAAATTCTTTATTGCAGCATAACCAGCATTTAAAAACTTAAACAGATTACTCTCAATAGTGGTGAGACAAATGGCATTTTCCGAATCCCACTTTAACGCTTAAGAGTTCAAAGACCCACTTATATCTCTGCCTGTAGCATCCACTGCTCACAGACAGTGTTCCACGTGGGAGGTTTGGAACTTTGGATTAATAACAGTTGCCTTTTAGTTATTTTAGTTGCCTTTTAGTTATTTTTTTGTTGATTTTGTAGAATTACCACTATCTTTAAGCAATTCAGTATTTTTTATAAATATTCTGTGGGGACACTGTTAAACCAATTAATCCTTGTATACCTGACAGTTTCCTACTGCTTAATGCTGACCAGGATGTGTTCTAGGTGTAACGGTCCGCCTATAAACAGCAAATATTCTTTCTGTATACCCTTGCAAAGATTCCCTTTTCTTTTGAGCACAGTTGCTAAAAGCAGAATAATGATTATTTTCTCCAGACCAGGAACTTTTAATAATTCTTTGATAAGTGGTCGCTTGGTTCTTGGTTTCACAAACACCGGAGGTAGCAGGCATTCTGAGTGTCTATACTGCTAATTACTACATCAACATCATCCAATCCCTTAATTTTTTCGTAATATTACATCTAATAGATCATCGTCCAAGTTTGTACATCACGGTTGTTTGCCAAGTGCAACAATTGGAGTACTATTTAATGCCCTGGTCACATTAGTTTCATATAGTACATGTCCTTGTGCTCTGTAGAGACTGGGACCATTTTTGCAGGAATACTGCACTTAATATCTCTTTCATTATTATTAAATAACTCCAAGTTCATTGCACACAGATCTCCACAATTAGTGTCCACCCCATGTTTTGTAGCAGTAGAATAGTTTCTCTTCATTAGTTGACATTTTAGATCATTAATTTGTGTAATGCAAAGGGAATGGTCAGCCTCTTTGGTGTTGCAAGATTAGATAACTCTGCATCTTTCAACATTTCTGTAAGCTTCTTATTCACACTGCATATATAATTCTTGGTTTTCTTGATGCAGCGGCGTACTGCCTGCAAACAAAGCAGTAGCATTTTGTGCATACATTGGCAGGAAGTATAGACCTGTAATTAAAAAAAAAAGTCTTCCCATTTTCTAAAACTAATTCTATCCACCTCCATATGTCTCACTGACTACCTTAACCCCTCAAGCTCACTGCTTTGAATTACTTTAAAATGTGATCTTTTTGTATTCAAAATCAGACTGTCTTCAAAGCCTTTAGCCTTCAACTAACAAATATTGCCTGCATTCACTCTTTTCTAAGGATACAACAAAGGCACTTGTGATTATCATTTCCCAACCTTACTGTTGTGACTGACTACTCAAGGGTGTTCCAAATAACCACACTACCGCTATTCAGTTTGTATTGAATTCTGCCACCAGGCTTATCTTTTTGACTCACAGAATACAGCAGGAATTCAGCGCTAATCAACACACAATATATGCAGAATGGGCAGCAACCCAAGCGAAGGAAACCCCTCAAGTCCTTCAATGGATCAAATACAACACAAAAAAGATGGACTAGGGCTGCGCCAATACGAATAAAATAGTCTTAGGAAGGGTAGGAGGTCTTGCCAGAGCAGCAGTAGATAATCAGGGAAACTTGATAAGACGTATTCTCTTCAATGGGAGGGGATACGTCTCAGGGTGTTAGTTCGTATATATGAAACAGAGAAGAGGCAGAAAGCAACCAATAGTGCAGTACATCTAGAGTCCAAAAGTGCAGTAAGTAACAAGAGGTAGAGAACTCTTATCTTTTAGACTGACTGCTAATCCAACACCTCAACTCTTTACATTATAATTATATTGGCTATTAATTTAAACTGGTGACACTAATTTACAGAGCGTCTTTCTACTTGTTTCCACATTGCTAACTCTCAGTTTTTATGGGCTGGCGCATTCCTATGGAATTCCCTAACCCCTGTTATTCTATTCTTCTCTAACCTCCAGTCTGTTAAAGCGGCACTGTCATGCCGAACTTACCTTTCCTCAATCTCTTCCTCTTCTCCTCCTCTCTCAGGATCTGTTATTCTTTTCTTCCTGTCTTCTTTAGTTTTCTTTAAAATCATAAGACAAAGTAGGGACTCTTTGCCTTATGGGGGATTCCTCCGCTTGACCAGCTCTGACCAGCGGAGGAGTGTGCTTCATTTCCGCTGGTCAGAGCAATTTTCCCATAATTCTTACCTTTCCTCTGTGTTCCCGTGATGCTTCCTGTCATTTTAGCCGAAACTGCCGAATTGCGTTCTAACTGAATGAGAACAGTATGTTCGTTTCTTTTAGAATGCAATTCGGCACTTTATTCGGATCAGAATTTCATTCGAATGAATGAAAATCCGATCCTATTCTTGCTGTGGCTGCATCTTGCAGCTGCTTATTAAATAACTCCCTAATTCCCACGGTATCAGGGAGCTATCTACTAAAAGGCTGAAAGACCTAAATTGGTCTTTCAGCCAACTTTACTAATACCAAGTAAAAATTACTTAGTATTAGTAAGTAATATGCCCCTACTCGCTATACTGCGAGTAGGGGCATGTCTGGTAAACAGTGAGCAGCTGCTCACTGTAAAAAAAACTATTGGCCCCCACCCCTAAACGACGGGTGGGGGCCCTAAAGGAAAATAAGGGGGGAGACCAAATGACCTACTGCCCCCCCCCGGCCCCCACCCCTGGGCGGCGGGTGGGGGCAATAATGAGGGGGACGACGACTTTATAAGCCTTCCCCCGCTCTGCGGAGCTCAGTCTGCGCGGAGCCCTCCATGGGTGAAGATGGATTATTTTTTTGCGCTCTGGTTTTTTTTTTTCCGTCTGGTTTTTTTTTTTGCGCTCAGGATTTTTATTTTATTTTCAATTCGACGGTTATGATGGTTTTTTTATTTGGCCTTTTTTGGGGCTGAAAAAAGAAGATTTGAGAAAAAAGAAGACGTCGAATGGTAAGTTTAATTTTATTTTACAGGTTAGTTATTTTATCCCCCCCTCACTATTTTTTGGGTGGGGGGTGGGTGACTAGGGGCTTGGGGACCCCTAGTCACCTTGGGGGGGGGGGTTAATTGACTTAGGGCCCCCACCCGCCGCCCAGGGGTGGGGGCCGGGGGGGAGGATAGTAGGTGTCCCCCCCTCATTATCTTCATGGCCCCCACCCGCCGCCCAGTGGTGGGGGCTGGGGGGGGCAGTAGGTCCCCCCCCCATTCTCATTATGGCCCCCACCCGCCGCCCAGGGGTGGGGGCGGGGGGGGCAGTAGGTCCCCCCCATTCTCATTATGGCCCCCACCCGCCGCCCAGGGGTGGGGGCGATAGGTCCCCCCCCTCCTTCTCACTATGGCCCCTCCCGCTGCCCAGGGGTGAGGAGTACTGCCCCCCCTCATTCTCACTATGGCCCCCACCCGCCGCCCAGGGGTGGGGGCCGGGGGGGGCAGTAGGTCCCCCCCCCATTCTCATTATGGCCCCCACCCGCCGCCCAGGGGTGGGGGCCGGGGGGGGCAGTAGGTCCCCCCCATTCTCATTATGGCCCCCACCCGCCGCCCAGGGGTGGGGGGAGTACTGCCCCCCCCCCCCTCATTCTCACTGTTTAGGGGTGGGGGCCAATTGTTGTTTTTTTTTGTTGTTGTTTTTTTACAGTGAGCAGCCACAGGCTGCTCACTGTTTAGTGGACATGCCCCTACTCGCGGTATAGCGAGTAGGGGCATTTGGGAGATTTTTATCTCCCTTGTGCTATTATGGGGGTCATATTGAGAGAGTGAGAGGGGGACCTGGGGGGGCTTATGGAGTGGTGGGGAGCACTGCTCCCTGCCGCTTCTATAGTTACATATTACAAGGAGGAAGCTGCACGCCGGTAGCTCCCTCCTTGTAATAAACTGCACGAACAAACAAACACTGATACATTGTGTTTGTTTGTTTGTTCGGCTGATATTTCTATTCACTCATTCATCTGTCTGATGAATGAATGAATAGATGAAATTCCCGTTCGCATGTCCAGGTGTTTCAGTGTCTGCCTAGTGTGGGCTGATGACGTGTCTCACAGGGACTTCACCTACCCACACAAAGATGGCTGCGCCCTGAATATAGATCGGGGCAGAAAATAAGGAATAAAAAATAGGTAATGTGGGGGGCTTAGGGGCATTTGGGGGTGACTAGTGAGTCAATTGGATGTAGTGGAGGCGGGAGAGGGGTTAAAAAAAAAAACAGAATTCGGCATGACAGTGCCGCTTTAAGAAGTCACTGAGAACACTTTAGGAAAGCATACCTCCTTCCTTGGTGACGCTTCTCTCATTGCAATTGCCTTTCAAAAGTCCTTCACTTCAAGGGCCAGTTTACTGTTTCTCATTTCACTCTTCAGTTCTTCCATACACCACTTTTACTAGCTTAATTTGACACAGGTATCAAACCCACTGATCCCTGCGCCCCTCTATTCTTCCGCTTATGTTTCTTTACCCCATCCTCAAATATTGTAAGCTCGTTTAAGCATGACCTTCTCCTCTTGAGTCTGTCAATATTATTTTGTATGTCAATTACTTGCTGCCAGATATCCCAGTTAAGAGCTGTGGAATGGTTGGTGCTATATAAATACTAATAAAAACATTAATAATAATAATACATATAGTGTTGATGGATAGGATGCTTCACTGTAAAATAAAGATTTTTTATTTTTTTAAATGCAACTTCATTTCCTTCACTTTCTTTCCTCATTTGACTATCCCTCTGTATCAGCAAAGTTTTTTGGTTTTTTTCCACTACATTGGCTGTACTATCTTGAGAAGCTCCCTTAAAGATTCTAAGTGGAGAATTCTTACAGTCACTGCTCATATGTGTGGTTGCAGTTACAAAAATAAAAAATGAATTACACATAATAACACCAATAACTACATTCATAGTTTCCATGAGGAAAACTCTTGTCAGCTGGGTCTTGCCATGGTCTACAGCTTTTAGAAGAAATAATTGAAGCTGACATCTGATGTGTATGGTTTACGTGATTTATACAGTACTATATTTGAATCATCTTGGCTGATCTGCTGAGAGCCTCCATTAAAACGTGGGTCCATTCCAGCCAGGATTGTCCGTTAACAAAATATTTTATATATCTTTCCAGAAAATAATAATTATTTCTGAAAGTGACAAGTTTAATTTTTACCTTTAATGGTTCTTTAAAGGAGCACTATAGGGTCAGGAACACAAACATATATTCCTGACCCTATAGTGTTAAAACCGCTATCTAGACCCCTTGACCCCGTTTGCCTCCCTAAATATAGTAAAATCTTGCTTGTATTCAAGTCTGAAGCTGCTGCCTCTGCCTGTGAACTTGAGGAAAGTTCAGTGTCTGCATGCAGAGGGAGGAGACACCGAATGTTTGGATGCATTTTAGGCAGCCATGACCCAGGAAGGATCTCTAACAGCTATCTGAGGAGTGGCCAGTTGAGTTATCACTAAGCTGTAATGTAAACACTGCATTTTCTCTGAAAAGACAGTGTTTACAGCAAAAAGCCTGAAGGTAATGATTCTACTCACCAGAACAAATTCAATAAGCTGTAGTTGTTCTGGTGACTATAGTGTCCCTTTAATAGGACCAAAAGTTAAAATATTGTCAGGGCTGATAAACATTAAAATTAGCATATACCTCTGCTGCTTCACACATCACCTAATAGTTGATCAACAGGTGTACACTGTGAGCATCAGAACATATCCCAGCCAGGGAAAAGTGGATATCATTCACAAAGTTGTTATAACTGTGGTGGCAGTCTCTCGCTGCTGTAGCATTTTAATATAAATTAATGACAGAGGTCTGCAGTATGAACTGAATCTTCATCACATTTTAATAAAAATCTAATCTTGTTAAATTTACTTGAATGTCCCATCCACCATTAAACAGTGCTGCTTAGTATGTTGGCACTACTCATAATAAATAATGAGAATGATAGCAGAGAGTGAGTGAGCAGTGCACTGTTATTTACCTGTGTACAATACATGCATCATTGTAATAGAAGGCATATATGTTCAACCTTACAATCTGCTTTGTTTTGGTATTGTATATTTTGTATTTGTTTATGTAAACTATGGTTTCTGTTAAAAAAACAAAAAAAAAATCTCAGTGCTTATTTAGGAATATTTTGAGAGTGGAGAAGTCATAAATTGCATTTTCATTTGAATTTGGGGAAACCACTTGAATTGTTGTGTTGAGCTATTTCAATTACTTTTGTTTGATTTGTTATTGCAAACTGCTTAACGTCTGTACATTTTGACAATAAACCTGATTTTCAATAAGGGTTGAATAGTTTTGATTACAAGTGTTCAGTGTATGCTATAGAGTTACCATCATACTTCCCATACTTACTGATAATATGCAACTTATCTGCTGTTTACAGAATTTAATTTTTATCTTTTGTAAACCCCATTTTAGGCTCTATTACACGTCATGATATTGACTCGCCTCCGGTCTCTGAGAATGTAGTTAGTATTTACCGATATGAAGACATCTTCATGCCATCTGCAGCCTACCAGACCTTCTCCTCCCCTTTCTGTCTTCTGCTCATTGTTGCCCTTACATTCTACTTGTTGATGGGAACACCATAATGCATTGGATCTGACATAATGTGTAGACATTTTAATGCCAATCTATACTTGATTTACCTATTTACAGTTTTTTCAAGAAGTGAGTTAACTTATGTTATCAGTATTGATATAAGAATATTCTTTTAGTCATAGATGATATGTTAAACAAACAACAAAATTGACTTATTGATTAATTCAAAGTTATATTTAACTTGATCAAGATACTCATGCAGTGGGCCAAAATTCAGAAATTTGTAGAAGAAAAAACTTGCATGCTATTTGTCTTGCTTATTCTTCGATGCAGTATTTAAGCTGACTGGTAGCTTATATAAGTGGGTCCTAAAACAGAACTTTCAGATAAGCATTTATTTTCAATTTTAAGCCAATTTTTTTTTGAAACTAGGTAAGTTTATTTTAGGTCCCATCTTGCATATTTGGATGAAACTTCAAAGCCAGCAGTGTAAATAAGTTATCATAAAAGTATTATGCATTACGTTACAAAAAAATACACACGTTTTCTATTTTTATAAGGAAATATAACACTAAATACAGATTTATTGTAGAGACTTTGGAACGCCAGCAAACTATTCCAACTTTCAAATATAAAACAGATTGGAAATATACTAAACTTGCAACAATCACAAATATATATAAAGCACATTAGCAAATACATGTAAAACAAAAACAAACTGTATTATGAATGTATTGAAAAGTACATGCATTCATGAATTCTGTCTCTTCTTGGATCAATGCTTTCCTATGAGGGATTTGAAGACACTGTACGACCTTATGCAAAGCATGAGGACGCCCAGCGTTGTTCCACTGAGTCAACAGGAAACAGCAGGAAGACAACCACTAAAGGCAAGCTTAACCCTCCAATGTAACGGTTGTAGTTTCTCTAAAACTGCAGTGTTTTACATTGCAGGGTTAAGGGGACAGGGACACTTAAAAGAGCTCTTCCCGGACCACTTTAAGGAGCTCTCTCCAGTTGTGACCTATGCATAATTGCATCTACAAGTTAGGTAAGTTAGATGACTTTGAAAAGTCAAGATTACCTGTTACTGGAAAAATATGTTTTCCCAATATCCAATTCGACCTTTGGCTTCAGGTGTAACTGAAAGGAATACACTCGAACACCAATGTCTCAAAATTAATTTGTAATCTACAAACATTTTTAATCTGATGAGAGCAAAGAATTACTGGATATATTACAAAGTATACTGAGAAAGAAGCATGAAACTTTGATTCTATACCCTTAGCATGTCCTGGAATCATATATGGGATGAATAGTTTATTTTCACTATATGTGGTAATGTAAAATTCTGCTAGGCATTCATGACGAACAGTATATAAATAGAATCACCAAACAGATTACAATATAATTCTATTATGCTTTCCATGATACAGCTTTAAGGAAGCTATTATAAAGGTGAATGGGAAACAGATGTTTACATAAGGTCACTTTATATATGATCCAATTTGTATGTGACATGAACATAAAATGTCCTCTCACACAGACCACAAGGCCCCAGGACGTACTTGAAAACAAGAGTAATCTGAATGTACCTTTCCTGGTTAAATACTTTGTTATTATTATTATTTTAATGTGCTATGCCTTTGTGCACATATAATAATAGATAATGAGGATAATTAGTGGGCCCAATTCTATATTTAATTTGACATTTGTACTATCATTTGTACTAGATCACACTAGCATGTCTTTTAGCATGTATTTTCAAATATATGAGTTTTCCTTTTGCATCCAGCTATTAGATAACCACAACTTTAAAGAAAGGTATTGTTCCTAATGTAACTTCTTACTTAACCATAATCTTCAGAGCAAGGGAGCCCAAAAGGTAGATCCCACAGATGTAGAACTACAACTCCCACAATGCTTTGCATGCCTTCAAAGCACATTTAGTCTGACAAAGCATAATGGAGGCTGTCGTTTTAAAACATCTGGGGACCTACCTTCTGAGCCACTAGCCACAGAGCTTCCGGCAACCGTGTATTTGCCATTAGCTATGACTGCATTTTAACATTGGTGCCAACTTCACAAAAATAAAATGCTAGGCATACCTGATCAACCTTCTGTTTGCTGAATAAGTATTCTGAGATCTGTTTATAAGATTTAAGCAAAAAGACTATCTACATGATATTGGTATTAGCAAATGTTGGTCATTTCTGTTGTTAATATTATTATCTTCAAGTTTGAAGTGAATCTTTAATGACAGGTTCAACCTAACCGAAAGCACCCAATAAACATCAAATATATAATAAATCATATAGATCAAATATATGGTGATCAGAAAAAACATTTTTTTTTTTAATGTGCGCTTTTTTCATAGATTCAAAATATATAGAAATTAAGTGTTATTTACTAAAGTTAGAATTGTTAGCAATTCAAAGTGGATTTCATACTTAAGACCAAAATAGCTGGAGTAAATAACCATGTATATGGCAAATGTTTAGATACTAGCATTATACACTTTAGATCCATTGTCACCAGGTATGCAACTCAGTGGATGTTATACTACTTTAACACTCACCACCCTTTGTTCTGCTTGGGTACATAGTACATACACTGCAGTTGTTATAAGAGCAGAATGACCACCTGTAGGTCTATTTTGCATAGCGATCTAAGAATTAATTGACAGATGGGGGTGGATCTAGTTTTTGTACTTTAAAAAAAAAAAAAAAGCAATCCAGTATTATAAGACACATAGGGGAGAATTTAGTTTTAAATAGAGTTTTCACCCAATCTGTACATTTGCTAGTAATTCTAATAGCACAATGTATTAATTGAATTTAATTTACTATTAAATTAATTAAACTTGTGTGTACAATGACATGTACACTTGAGTTTATTGTACAAAGTACATAGTATATATTTACTAAGCATTATTGTATTAAAAAATGCCAAAAGAAGAACTTGCACCAAGAAAGTGATTTCTGTTCATTAAACGGGACCACACAATGAAGTGAAAAATCCATTCAACTCAAAACCTTGGTGTATTTATTAATCATTAAGTTTCCAACCATTCCAAAGTAGCTGAGTTTGAGAACTTTTCTAACTCAGTTTGGGGAATGACTGAGTTTGCACAGCATTATTAATAAAAATAGTGAGCATGACTTTTGGAAGTGTGAGTTAAAGGGCAGCAAGGGGATTTTATATTCTAAATACACATTTTGATGTTTTGGGGCTATATTTTTGCACTTCTGGTTCTTGGAATGTCCTTTGGAAGACAGACTTTAAAGTCCCCCTGGAGCCAACGGGAATTTAAATGCATTCTTTCAATGGTGCGGTAGGGAAAGAAACTAAACTAAAACACACTTTTTAAAATATGGTTTTTGATTGATTATATACATAGATAGCTAGATATACAAACATTATTTCTTCAAGAAAAAAAAATCCATTGCTTGGCACTCAATGTCAATATTTTATTTATTGGTGATTTCCTTAAAGTAAATTAATCTAAGTTTCTCCAGCCAAATTTTCTCCACTGACTATGGACAGTCCTCCTTTTACCCCAGTGGCCTCGGCACCCCCTTTGTATTAACACGTTCATTATGGGCTGACACCTGATGTTTCTCTGTTTGCAATATGCTGTTTGTCTGTACATTGCCTTGTATTAATAAAAATCTTTGTACAACTTGCAGATTTTGTAATGAGCTACAAAAATCCAATACAATTTTAAATATAAAAACAAACAGCTTACTCTTTCCAAATATCCAAACCCAACTCAGTTGGCAATCAATCAGTGATATTTGAAAACTCTCAGTTAAATATTGGATCCATACCAATGCTGTTTTACATTTTATTTCCTTATTATACTAATCATTAGTTGTGATCAGAACTTGTCACAGGAAGCAACTATATTTGGTGATGCTTTCAAATACACTTAAAAGGACCAAAAAAATGCAGAAGTGTATTCTAAAGAAGTAGTGTTTGGGGCTTATTCACTATACAGTAAATTGTGGATAACTGACAATATGGCATTCAATATGGCATTCAAAGAATAATTCCGACACTGCTGCATTAAAGATTATGACCCTTTTTCTCAAATTTCAGTTTTGGTTTATAGTATAAACTTTGTAAAATATATCATTATGTTTGTAAGATTGGTGGTTCTGGAAAACTGGGCTAGTCTATGATGTGTAAATATCCTGTGCTCAGCTGCTACTTGTAAGCTTACTTTACTCCATTCAAAACAAATTCTGTAGTCTTATTTATTTCATATGTTAGTCTTTTTTACAGTAAAATGTATTATTTAATTAACATATTGCATTGTTTGGCTTGAATGGTGATGTGTTTGAGAGAAAAAAACAAAAAAAAGAGAAAAAAAAAACCTAACCTGTGTAAAAAGAAAAGTAGGCTATGTGTCACGTGGTCTGCACATTTCTACATGAATTACAAAGAATGTATCAATTTTGTATGTTTTGAAAAAAAAGTCTAATAAAATATACATTATTTTACAATGTTTTTTTTTTTTTGTAAATCTGTTTTTATTGAAGATTTTGACAATAGATACATTTAACAGTAGGGTATATCAGGTGGGACACACAGGTCACCATCATAGCAAGATCATGAGCATTACGTTTGTGTGACATGCATTCTCGTGAGGTTCTCATGGATAGCTAGTGTATCTCTCTGAATGTTTTAGCCTGAGGCCTCTGCATGTAGATTCCCACGTGACCTCTTTCCACTCCCGTAGGTGTTATGCAGTTTGTCACCTTTTCACTGGATTGATTTCATGCATTTGCCTATGTTTTTGGCCTAAGGCCTCTCCCATATATATTTGGAGCTGTGTCAACCCCGTTAGGGTGTGGTCCTATTCTGTCTTGTCGGTTGTGCCCGACCATTGGCTCTGGTTGGGTTATGATTGTCGTCTTCATTTTAGGTAAGGTGAGGTGTAGAGGTGTGTGAGTGGTGTTGTGTGTGATCAGTAGTGTTGTGCCTGTGTTTATGATCATTGTCACTTCCGTGTTCAATGTGTTATGGTTTACAGCCATGTGTATTGTGTGTCTTGTGGGGTGCCAATGAGCTTGTTGAGTGGGCAGGTGTCCTTGGTTGTATCTCCTTTTTCACTTGTGAGCGTTGTGGTGGTTGAGTGTTGACAAAGTGTCGTCTATTTTCCTTTGTGGTGTACTCTTTCTGCTCCTGATTTATGGTTGTGTTTGGGGGGGAGGGAGGGGAAAGAATAGGTGGGGGAGTTGTTAGTGAGCGTTCCGTGTTACGGGGGACCCGGGCTCGTCCGCACATCCACCCCGGTTCCGCGAGCGTCCCCGCCCTGTGAGTGTCGGGCGATATATACAAACCACAGTTGCCACATTTCCACGTGTTTAGTTTCTCTGCCTGTTAGGGAGGCATGAAGTGCCTCCGCGCTCTGTATGTCTTCAACTCGCCGAATCCATTCCTTTTTCGTTCGGATGTTGGTTGTTTTCCAGTAGGCCGGTATTGACGCTTTAGCCGCATTCAAGAGGTGTCGAAGTATTGATTTTTTATAGCTCGAGATCGTTTGTTGAGAGATATATAGGAGGGCGAGTTCTGCAGGCCACTCTGGAACATCCCCCAGCACCCGAGTCACCTTAGTTTTTACCATGTCCCAATATGGGAGTATGTCACGGCATTCCCACCATATATGTAGTAGTGTGCCTCTGTCCTCCTGGCATCTACAACACGTTGGTGGCACTGCCGGGAAAATACGATGTATTACGGTCGGTGTTCTATACCAGAGGGATAGCAGCTTGTAATTTACCTCCTGGTATATGCTGTAACTTCCTATCCCTGCCTCTCTCCACACACACAGTGACCCCCACTGGCCGGTGATGACAATACAGAGTAATCTCTGTTTATACTGAGAAAAATTCCGTCGTTTGTATTGCCGTTATTACTGCAATATTGGCACTGGCCAGGCAGCCTCAAATAAATTCCAGCCAGATGGAAGCCCTAAGAGTAGTGTATAAAAAATGTTTTTTTTTTAAAGTAATAATTTTTATTTTATTTTTTTAAATCAATGGGCTTATTCCATGGGACGGGGCCTGGAGCTGCAGCTCCATCAGCCCCTATGTTAATCCGGCCCTGTTTCTGTATTACATGTATGTGGGCATGATGTATATTTGTGTATCTTGTAAGTTGGTGGGTACACGGGGGCCCCATGATGTCCTATTGCCCAGGGGCCCCACGAGTTGTCAGTCTGCCCCTGTACTGGCCTGAGTTTTAAAAAAAAAATCTGAACTATTTGCCCACTGGCATTGTAAAGGTTAATTATGGTGATAGGTCAGGCGGGGGCTATTTAATCAAATATCCCCACTAATGGTCAGCGGGTGAGGGCTGTTGTAATATAAGGGGGGATCCTAGTGTTCCTCCCAACCCCACTCACTGGTGGTGGGAGGGGGTACTAATAAAAACATTTAGGGAGGGGGCAATTTAAACTAATCCCTGTAAAAAAAAACAATAACATATTTGCTGTCAGAAGTCTTCTTTCTTCCAATTCTTCTTTTGTTCAGCCCAAAAAAACTGATGCACCTAATGAAAATAAAAAATACAAAACAGATTTGTAAAAAAAAAAAAATCCATGGAAAAATTCTGAAACTTGATGTAATACATTAAATTCCCGCAAATTGAGCTCTTATGGCAGGAAAGCCCTTATAAAAGCTATAAAGACTTCCTCACACTGTCAGTTATTAGATCATTTGGAACAATTTCACACTGTGTAATACCAGTAGGAGGGCTCTGATTGGCTGGCTTGTAAACCAACCAATCAGACCACTCTAACTGCAAAGTCTCACATCTCTCCATTCAAGTTCTTGTAACATATCACACTAAATTTACAATTCACTGTTTAGTGGCTAAACCACAAAGGAATATTCATTAAAACTAAATTTTAGGCCAGACAATCCCAACTAAAAATATAGCTGACTTTGTGTATTGTGGCCTAAAATCTGAAATTCACCATCAGGACTGCATTAAAGGAATGCAGTGCAATTACACCATCCCAGCTTAATCTGTCAAACCATTTTAGCAAGGTTTGGCCATTACCTGGGTCCTGCTAGTTCAGATTGCATCCAGTTTTCTCAGAGCTGGAGCAGCCAAGTTTCAATTTGCTGAAAGCAGCTACTCACTGAACTCATTCATTGAAGGGAAACCCTAATACATTAACCAGTACAGCCAGGGCCGGACTGGCCCACCCGGATACCGGGACATTTTCCAGTGGGCTGTCGGCACCTGGGGCCGGGCAAACAACTGGGTGTGCTGGGGGACTTGTGCTGGCGGCCGCTGGGGGAACTGCGCTGTCTCTGCTCCCCAGCGCGCAGCTTAATGAGACTAGGGCTGGAATATGATGTCATATTCTGGCCGCAGTCTCATTCAGCAGCGCGCGATGGCGGGAGAGCAGCGCCAGCGCAGCATCCCAGTGGCCGCCAGCACAAGTCCTCCAGCGGCTGCCAGCAATGATAGCTGTCTGCACTGCACGATCCCCTGGCACGTGGTAGTAATGTGTGTCAGTGTGAGTTTGTCTGTCTGTTATGGTGTGTGTCTGTCTGTCTGTATCATGGTGTGTGTCTGTCTGTCAGTGTCATGGTGTGTGTCTGTTATTGTGTGTGTGTGTGTGTGTGTGTGTGTGTCTGTCTGTGTCATGGTGTGTGTGTCTGTCTGTCTGTGTCATGGTGTGTGTGTGTGTGTGTCTGTGTCATGGTGTCTGTCTGTATGGTGTGTGTGTCTGTCTGTCTATCATGGTGTGTGTGTGTCTGTCTGTCATGGTGTGTGTGTCTGTCTGTCTGTGTCATAGTGTGTGTGTGTCTGTCTGTCCGTCATGGTGTGTGTGTGTCTGTGTCATGGTGTGTGTGTCTGTCTGTCTGTCTGTGTCATGGGGTGTGTGTCTGTTCATCATGGGGTGTGTGTGTGTCATGGTGTGTGTGTGTGTGGGTCTGTCTGTGTCATGGTCTATCTGTGTCATGGTCTGTCATGTTGTGTGTGTGTCTGTCATGGGGTGTGTATCTGCCATGGTATATGTGTGTTTCTGTGTCTGTCATGGTGTATATGTGTGTTTAAAAATAGTGTTTTTGCTCACCTTTTTTTTTCCCCACGCAGCGTGCTGGTCTCCCCTCGACTGGCCCTGCCTCTATGGCTGAGATCATCAAGCTTGATGATCTCAGCCAATCCCATTCTTTGCCATAGGATTGGCTGCAAAACGCTACACCAATCAGCATTTCCTCATAGAGATGCATTGAATCAGTGTATCTCTATGGGGAACGTTCAGCGCCTCCAGAGTGTGAAGGCCCGTGCACTGACACAGGAAGCACCTCTAGTGACCGCCTGAGTGACTGTCACTAGCAGTGTCACTTTGAAGCAATGTAAACACTGCCTTTTCTCTGAAAAGTCAGTGTTTACGTTGAAAAGCCTGTAGGGACATGCTATAGACACCAGTACCACTACATTAAGCTGTGTGTGTGTGTGTGTGCGCCTGCTAGTGAGTGAGCTTGTGTTTTTATGTCAGTGAGCTGATGTATATCAGTGAGATTGTTTGTCTATGAGGCTGTGTATCAATCAGCTTGTGTGTGTCATTGAGATGTCATTGAGATGCCAGTGTCTGCATGTGAGTATGCTTACTGTATAATTAAACGTCCTTTTTTACTCTGAAAGGACCAATATTTTATATTAGAAAAAGCAATATATATATATATATATATATATATATATATATATATCCCAATCATCTGTCATCTGGGGTGGCAAGACATAACCTTACATATTACATGCGACAATATATGGCGCAGTGACTTATGGGGCTGGCATAAATTGTTTTTCCAGGGCCGCTTTGTATCCCCAGTCCGGCCCTGAGTACAGCCCACTGTTATGGTACTTAAGTGCCCTGGTGCTCTCCTAGAATCAAATGATTTAAAACAGCTTGCTGGCTGCCCACTGCCACCTCCCTGCTGCTATAAGCTTCTAGAAATAGCTTCCAGTTAGCTACACTATGCTAGCCTGGGCAGTTAAGCAGTCTGTATTGAATATGGTGTTTGAGGTGTTACATCTTAAAATGAAGTAATTTGGGTGCTTAAATTGTCCCTTTAACTTGTCTATGTATTTATTTATTTATTCACTTAGCATATGTATGTGTAAATATTTCCTTGTTTTTCTAATTGATTAAAATGTATCAGCTGAATTTGAGAATGGTTAACTTTTTTTTTTGCGAATTAGTGCAGTTACAGCATATTATGTGGGTTGCATGAAAGATAAATTGAACAGAAAAATAGTTTTTAAACAGTAATTGCACATTACAGGCATCAACTAATTTTTAGTTAATTGTTTGAGGGACCCTCTCTCGCTTAGACCGATCTTTGCCTTGAGGGTCCTAATATGGAGCCTGTATGCTTAATATTGTAATGCAATTAGCTGTAGCTTATTAAGGCACGTGGGGTAATATACAGCCTTCAAAAGCCTGAGGTTATCTCTGTGGTACACTGTTGCCTACTCAGAAGGTCTATATCCTGTGATATCAATTGTATATGAATAAAGTGAAAATAACAACTGTGCACACTCTATAAAAAGGGGGGTGGGAGAACTAAACAAAGGGATTAATTGTTAGTTTACAGGCCAGGGTAGAGAAACATATATTTTGAACTCTTTGAACATGTAGTGAGTATTATAGTATTATAGTGAGTGCAGGACCCAGGGATCCATCTCTGTAGGTATCAGACTTCTGTGAGGTTTGCTAGCAGATGAGTCTTGCCGGCCTTGTCAGCTTGTAGACCCCACTTGTATGGGATTGAGTGCTGAGAATGGTTAACCTTTAAGCTCCAGCTATACAAACTATTCCCTCTAAGTGTCAGTATAGCACTACACTATGGCTTTAAGTTATTAGGAATGCCTGAAAAAAGATATTTACATTAACTGATCCAGAAGAGTTTTCATTAATAAAATGTGGTTTGTTTTTTTCTTGACTGCATAGTCTTACAATAACAGTAGCACTATCACACAACACTCTTAGGGAGCCGTGTAACATGTCAAAGGATTAAATTAAAAATCACTATGTGTCTGCACTAGACCGAAAATATTGATAAAAGTTCCCTCTTGACACCACCCACCTGTAAAAATCTACCTAAACCCAGGATATTTATAAATGGGACAGATTAGATTACCACATCAAACATAGGTTTAAAAAACCCACAAAGCAGAGATTAGCAGAAATGCCTACGAAATCACAGCACTATGCTATAAGTCTCATCGTTAACGTGATTCTTATACGAGACAAAGGTAACACTTCACAAATGAACTAAAACAGTCATACTGTAGGAAACTAAAAATAAAATTACAAACAAATTTTACCTACAGCAAACAGATAAAATAAAAAGTGTCCATCATTCCGTCCCATTAGAGCTTTTGAAAAACCTCTACAAATTTGATTTGTCTCTCAAAATGAATTACACAATGCTTCAGATCTCCTTGTAACCAGGCCAGATGCTCTTGGTAAATGCAGACAATATTACATATACTGTATCCCATGCATAATGCCCCCCACTCTCCCTCAGTAAAACCCTTAAAATCAATTCCTAACTTTAAGCAATGGCCCTCCATTTAACTTGTAATATACAGTGCAAGTATGGGTTGTCTCTCAATTCTGGCAACTTATTGACTACTACTACTAATAAATATTACTGGGCCTCAGAAACCACTCTATATGGTTTGATTTATATACAGGAAAAATAAACATGCCTTAATTGCTATACCAATTCAGAAATTTTTCAGACGCCAACAAGATTTAACCCCTTGCTTTCCAGACACAGTTCAGCTAATAGGTCATAGTTATAGGCAGCCAAATTAACCCTTACCATGTAGTATTCAGTCATACCACATCTATTGGGCATGATTCATTATTCCTCTGTAAAAATATTGTCAATTAAGGTGGTGTGTATTTATTATTTCATTGTCAAAATATGGTTAACTTGGTTGACGTGTATAGTGGATGCATGCAATGGAGTTGAGAGACAATGTTATTGTAAGTTCAAGGAAGGGTCACTCACTTAACATGCTTGATGGATTTTAGATATTATTTTGGTTTTGAGGCGTTATCAAATATATGTCATGCAGGGCCGGCGCTACCTGCTAGGCGGACTAGGCAGCCGCCTAGAGCGCCCCTTGGGAAGGGGCGCCGCCCGGAGCGCCAGCCCCCATCATGCTGCAGCCGCCCGAGCGCTCTGTAGAGAGCCTCAGGCTGCAGCTTTGCCCGGGCAGTGCGTCCATGAGGGCGCACCGCCTGGGCACAGCATGAGGAGAGGGGCTGACAGGAGGGAAGCGCCCAGCGCTCCTTTCTGTCACTCCCTCACTGTAGCGTGGCCAAGCCCTCTATTGGTCCACGGGTACAGGGAGCATCTGTCTCCTGTACCTGGCCAGACTAACAGGAAGTGCACACGGAAACAAAAGCTACCTGTACCCGTGGACCAATAGAGGGCTCGGCCACGCTACAACAATGGTACAGAAGGGGGGGGGGAGAATTGACGGGGGTGGAAATTGACAGGGAAGGGGAATTGACAGGGAAGGGGGGAATAAATTGAAAGGGAGGGTGGGGGAATAAATTGAAGGGGGAATACATTGAAATGGAGGGTAGGGAATAAATTGAAAGGGGGTGGGAAATAAATTGAAAGGGAGGGGGATAAATTGACAGGGAGTGGGATAAATTGACAGGGGGATAAATTGACAATTGACAGGGAGAGTGGGGGGAATAAATTGAAAGGGAGGGTGGGGAATAAATTGAAAGGGGGGGAATAAATTGACAGGGGGGAATAAATTGAAAGGGAGGGTAGGGGGAATAAATTGACAGGGAGGGGGGAATAAATTGAAAGGGAGGGAATAAATTGAAAGGGAGGGGAAAGAAATTCACAGGGTGGGTGGGAAGAAATTGACAGGGAGGGGAATTGACGGGGGAGGGAGGGGGAATGAGAGTGGGGAGGGGAGAAGAGAGTGACAGACGGGGAGAAGAGAGTGACAAGGGAGGGGGGGGAGAAGAGAGTGACAAGGGAGGGGGGATAAGAGAGGGACAAGGGGGGGAGAAGAGAGAGAAGAAAGTGACAAGGGAGGGAGAGGGGGGAGAAGAGATTGACATCCATCACACACACACACAATGCACCCCTTACACAGAAAGACAATGCACCCCTTGCACACAGAAAAACACACAATGCATTACACACACAGACACACACAAGAAATGCAACCCTTACACACAATGCATCCCTTACACACACAGAAACAAACAATGCATTCCTTACACACACTCAATGCACCCCTTACACACACTCAATGCACCCCTTACAGACGCACATACTGCATCCCGTATATACACAGAAACACACCTTGCAGCCCTTACACATACAAACACAGATTCACACAATGCATTCCTTACACACATATCAGGACATCCCCCTACTCCACCCCCTGTGAACAAACTCATTGGTGGAACATGAAGGTGGACCCTGGGACCCAGACATTGAGCTTCCCGTTCTCCCAGAACATTAATTTTTGTGACCACAGTTACAAACAGCCTCCAGAGAGCCTGTTCTACACCAGACCAGTGGAGCCAGACTGCAGCTAGAGCCCATCATCATCCTCATCTGGTTGTAAGTAGGCAATCTAGTATATTATTCGTGGCACTAATCTCTAGTCCCCAGAACCACTTCAGCTTAATGTTGTGGTTCTGGTGTCCATAGCCTGTCCCTGCAGGCCTTTTAATGTAAACACGGCGGCACTGCAGCACTGGCGTTAGTTAACATGGCATATCATATGGGTGGGGCATTGTGATGTCACATGGGGGGGGCAAACTTTACTTTTGCCTAGGGCGGCAAAAATCCTTGCACCGGCCTTGATGTCATGCTCGGTCTCAAACTAAGGTTTCAAGTTAGTAAACTTTCCCAATGATTCAATAGTGTTGGAAAAACTTTCTAAACCATTTATCTAGACCAGGGGTAGGCAACCTACGGCACTAGTGCCATGCACGGCACTCAAGGTGTCTTTGCACGGCACTCAAGGATGCTAGAGCCAAACAGGCTCTGGCCTATCAGGAGTACCAGTGAAACTTCAGATATCTGCTAATACCAGAAGGTGGTGAAGGGCAATTCTCAATTTATGCATTGCAGCACATAGAGTGAGTGATCTCCGATCATTTCCTCCCAGCACTTGTGAATGGGAATCAACACTGAAGTAGAGCAGCCTGCAGCTGCTGTTGCAGCTCCTGTCCTTGACCTGTACCACTGGAACCCAGGGAAGCCACCCACACTGCTAGATATACACAGAAATGCAGAATAACCTTGCCCTCATACAAATAATACGAACAGCCCACAAACAAACATACACACAATCCGCACAAACGTAACCTGCTAACAATCCACATACATGTACACAATCCCACATGCAGCCTCTCACATGCAATACCCCAAACAGCCCCCACACATACACACACTACCAAACACACAATGTGACATATCCATCCACACACACACACAATTCCACAAGCAGCCCCCATCCACAGCCCACATTCCTAGGTATCATACACGATACCACAAACTACTTCTGAACATATACAATATAATAGCTCATATACGCACAAATACAATGATACAAAGCAATTACAGTATAAATAACACAAGCAGAATACGTCAGCATACACACCTCAATTTTAAAAAATAGGACCGGCACTCTACGGGACATCACGATCCTATATCGGCACAGTGCTGCTAAAAGGTTGCCTACCCCTGATCTAGACTCTAGACTAGAGAAGTCACATTTAAACTCTATAGGGATTTGTGCAGGTACTCATTTGAAAAGCTTTTTAACAGTTATTTGAGAATCTTTTTTAAATTGGGGCCTAATTGTCTGGATTCACAGAAATAATCTGACCAGTAAACAAAACAGATTAGAAGCATCTGTACATATGCATTGTACATTTTCAGCCAGGTTTTTAGAAAACAATACAATACATTGCCCTCATAAAACTGGTATTCCTGCACCCCAGAACTAAGTAGAAAAGTCAATGTAATCACAGAAAAAAACCTAAAGAATATTGTAATCCATTTAGATAGCCAAATCAAAATTGTAGTAGATTTATATTTTCCTCACCAAAAGCTTCCTTGGGAAAGAAACACTGGTACCATGTTATTATAGTCAGTGTTATGGACTATGTTACATTTCTCCCTTTTTATTTTTCTGCTTTGTATAAAATATAAATTATTTTATATGTATGCACTGTGACTATTTTTGTTCATAATAAATGTTACTTTGTTAAACTTTGCCTTTGTCTGGTGTAAGAATCATGCTACTGAAGATAGAATAGCACTGTGAGTTCAAAGACATTTCTCCTAAACTGTTTTGTATGTTTTTAAACATGATTTGGTTTGAGCAAACCTAAGGTGCCCCGTTTATAAATTGCTTTGGAGGTGGAAGCTTTTATAGGTGCAGGTGTTGCTAAGAGGGATCTCTTGTCATTATTTTTGGTGCAGACAAATAAAGATTTTTCATTTTTTAACCCACTGAAGTAGGTTACTTGCCTCTCTGTGAATGGTGTGGTTTGTGAAAATCATAAATAGATATAAAAATTAAGCAAAAACATTATAGATTTTTTTTTTCATCTATGCATGCCTTCAATACTTGTTGATATTACGTGGCAGCAACATATGAACGGCTGAACCTGAAGCCCTTACTGGCTACTCCGTTTCACTTTGATATTATGGTTGCATTCTGTTTATTTTACATGGTTATGAAGAAGAACACTCATTAGGTGTACATTTACACTTCTAGCACACTGAACCTTTAGTCAAGTAGGTAACTGCAAAAGTGTCAGAACTATTTTGACTCCATTGTAAAAGCTTCCATAGCATAACCTATGAATTTGTAATTGTCTTGTGGAGTCACTTTCCAGTTTGAGCAAACGCTGAAAGCCTTATCTTAACTGTGCACAGCTTAAATTACCATTTTAAAAAATTACCTCTTAAAATAAGTAATATATAAAATGAGACACAAAATATAGTCCACAACAAGTATGTCAAACTCAAAGGCTAACACGGGCCACATAAATAAGGTTTGTTTTGAAAAGAACAGTATAAAAAAAAATCAGCATCTCCTTCTACTAAACCCCAGCCCACACCTCTACTAAACCCCAGTCCGCCCCTCTGTACTAAATCCCTGTCCCCCCTCTGTACTAATTCCCAGTACCCTCTCTTCTACTAAATCCCAGCACCCCCCTCTACTAAACCTGGGTCCTTGTTTTAAAAAAGCAACAACAAAAAATGCGACTCTGGAGTCCAGCCTCTGGTATACCCCCAATGGCGCAATCCGCACACTATGCCAAAGCGGAATCTCCCGCTACTCCTTGAAAACCCGTGAAGGTGGAGAATGTTGATGTCACGTCGGAATGTGACGTGGCATTGCGTGCTTCCATGCACCTCCAGGTTCTCCACTGTCCAGCTTTGTCCATCGCAACACTGGCAAACACACACAGACACACACACACACACACACTGACAGACACACTCACACTCTCTGACAGACAGACACACACACACTCTCTGACAGACACACAAACACACACACACACACACTTTGACAGACTCACACACACTCTCTCTGACACACACACACACTCTGACAGACACACACACACTGACAGACATACTCACACTCTCTGACAGACACACACACACACTCTGATAGACAGACACACACACTGACAGACACTCTCACTGAAAGACACACACAAACTGACAGACACACACACACACACACTCTCTGACAGACACACAGACACACACTCTCTCTGATAGATAGACAGGCACACACACTGACAGACATACTCACAGAGAGACACACACACAAACTAACAGACACACTCACACACACTGACACACTGTCACGTATTCATCTGCTTATAAAAATGTGGTTAATGACATTTACTGTCCACACAGGAAAAGTTGTGCCGAACAGCAACCAAATCCACAGAAGGGTTAATGCTGAGCAGCAATTATGAAAATGGGAACCTGGTAACTGCTTTGGGGTCAAAGGCCGGTTACAGCCTATCAGATCTAGAGGAGGGGTATTTAGGCCCAGTTCTCATCCTGCTCAGTGCCCTGTCGTGGTTTCCCTTGTGGTTGTCCGAGAGCGCGTTATTGATTCTGGTAATTCTGGTTATTTGACCTTGGCATTGTTTTTGACTTCCCTGTTTTCTGGCATCTCTGACTCCTGGCTTTTCCTTATTGTTGTGTCTCTTTCTGTTTCCCTTGACCTCGGCTATTCCTGACTATTCTTTGGTACGTTAGTCCGGCCATTATAAGGTCCGGTATATGTTACCTATCAATCCTCTGTGTTATACAATTCTACATTCTGGATCAGTCTGTAATCTTGACACACACTCATACACACATTTCCACATTCTTAAACACACATTTCCACATTCTTTCACACACCAACATCATTTGATTTATTGCTCCCTACCTTTGGGAGGTGGAGTGCGGCCTCTTCTCTCGGGAGCTCAGTCTTCCTGCTCCTCACTGCTCCCTCACGCGCGCAGTTTAGTGATGCCTGGTGCCGGAATATGACGTCATATTCTGGCACCTGGCATCACTACAGAGTGCGCGCGAGGGAGCAGTGAGGAGCAGGAAGACTGAGCTCCCTCGCTGCCACCAGGGACTTCTCCTGCAACCGGTACCTGGTAAATTTGAGCAGAGTAGGCACCTGCAATATAAGGATAGCAGGTGCCTACTCTGCTTTAGTAATCATGAGAAACTCGCGGCTCGCCGGACTGCAAATATATTCATTGTGGGCCGCGAGTTTGCTTAGTCTACAAACTAGGTGCATGCAAAAACACACTTAATTTTTTTTATTTAAAGTGAATCTGTCATGACAGATTCACTCTAACAGAAATCCCCATAGACTATAATTTATTGTAGAGATAAATTATGTATTCAACTAAAATTTTTAATATATTAACTCACTTTCCCTGTGGGAAGCATGCACTCTGGTCACTATATTTGTAGAGCAGGAGGACCACCTATAGGAAGTCTCTTCTGCTCTTACTGACATTTTTTTCAGCATGCAGGTCTCTACTGAAGAATTGATTGACAGGTTGGGGAAAGATCTATTTTTATATAGGGTTTGCCGCCAGTATATACTTTTGTTATAATTTCTGCTGGCATAATGTATAGATGGAATGATATGCTTTTTAAAATTAGTATAAATTGTGTGTACCATGAAAAGTGCACATTAAAAATATAGGAAGCTACTAGCTCTAGAGCCCGTTTTATCCCTGGCATTCATGGGATAGAAGTCTGTGGACAAGAAGTCAAGATTAGTGCATTTGCAGACGATATTTTTTTCTACATTTCCCAGCCCAAAACCTCTTTACCCCCACTCATGGACCTCATTAAGGAATATGACCTGCATTCATATTACTCCCTTAATGCGTCCAAGATCCAGGCATTGGGCATAGGGTTACCACTAGCCGACACAGTTACCCTTCAGGATCAATACCCTTTTGAGTGGAGGAAAGATAATATTAAATACTTAAGGTTATTGCTCACTAAAAATGCAGCGGAACTGTATACAGGGAACTACATAAGAGTATGAAATGAATGCAAATTCTCCAGTGTTGGGGGCCACTGTACCTGACATGGATGGAAAGGATAGTGGCACTCAAGATGTCTATCTTACCCAAGTTACAATATGTCTTTCGCACACCATCTCTATATATCTAAAGAAGAGCCCACCAAGGTGTAACCAAGAGGATAAGGAGCACAGTTTGGCGCATACTCAGCAAACTTCTTGAGAAACTATGCTGCTAAATTTTGCAGGTTTTACTTTCAAAGTTGTGGGGGCTTTGGGGCAAAAACTTGAAAAACTGGGCAGTTTATAACATTTATGTTAAGCATGCTATGCTGTCTAACCATATGTTTAGAATGTCCCTTTATTGAAAGTGTATGACTCTTAAATTAAAAAAAATCCAGGGTTATTAATAAAAGAGAGAATTCAAAGTGAATTCCAATGTACAGTAATTTCAAATTTAGGCCATAGTAGGTGAGTGGAAAGCATAGCTGATCTAGATAATTTTTCCAGTCCAGTTATTTTGACTTTGTTTTTGGTTGTTTTTTGTTTATAATACTCTTTATTAAAGACTAGAGTTGAGCGAACCACTTCCTCCCAGCAGCATTTGCTGCGGCTGCTTTTTTTTTTTTTTTTAAAGGGGCCCGGTCGCGCTATACCACGGCCACAGTGCTGACCGGGCCCCTGAAGATATAGGGCCCATCAGGTGGCCCTAAGTGATAGGCCACCCGATAGGCCCCATCAGCGTGCGGGCCCCGGTGCAAGTGCACCGGCAGCAGTTCCGCCGCTACACGTGGGGCCAGGGCCTCCGGGCCCGTGACAACCGTTATGGTTGTCACCCCCTAATGGCGGCCCTCCCCACATGGAATCAAGGTCATGCGAGTGACTTGTGCAGTTTGGCGGAAGAGGCGCTGGTCGCACAGAGGCACCAGCACAGCATAAGAGTGACGTGTGCAGTTGTGCAAAAGCGGAGCGGCCATCCCCTAGTGCTTGTCGGCATTTATTATCTTTAGAATTCCCACAGGTATCCAAGTAACAGATGGAGCGATAAAAGGAACCATAACAGATTTAACGAGCCATTCGCAGTTTCGCAGTCCGGTGACTGTCTGGGCGGCGGTCGGATGACCGGGACCCAGTATGCCTGATGTTGAAGTTAGGAGTCACAGTGTGGAATGGATTAGCAGGGTCTGGTGCAGGGTAACCGCACGCCCCCTGGTGTTGAGCACCAGCGTTTGTGTGGCCACATACCAGGACCCTGATGCAGCTTCAGTAAAAAGAGTACTGGATACTGGACTGGAAGAAGGGTCACTAGACTGATCCGCAACTTGGAACAGGATGCGACATTCACTGTAGCGGCTGTTCGTGCTTTCGGCGTTCTCACTCTGCTGCTGCTCATCTGTCTGCGCTGCAGCGTAACTTTGGCCTTCCCGCTCACCGCCTCATATGCGACAGGCCCACACGGTGGAACTCCATCTTGCACATGCTGGAGAGACTGTGTGAGCAGCAGCAGGCGATAGTGGAGTTTCAGCTGCAGCACGCACGGGTCAGTCGCTCTGCACCAGATTTGCCCTCCAATTGATCAGAGTAAAAGGATTTCAAGTGGACTTATTACAATTACAAGGCCTCTAAAGAGTCCTGTATTGTTATTTGTCATCACTACCTCCCCGCATCGGGAGTGGGTCATTTGCACGCCTGCTGCCTTCCTTGCATGTGGAAGCCGTTTGTCAGGGTCCCTGTACGCAAAGTTGATATGGATTGACAAACGAATGCGGCGTCGCCTTGTCGTTGGGGAGCACATTGAAAAAGTGCTCTAGCATGACGAGCTGGGTGATCTCCTCCGGGAACTTGGCTGGATGGGAGTTGAGCCAGTTCTGGGTGGCCATTGTGATGCCACGGTGTATACCCAGATATATCAGAGCTGCTGCAGAAAGTGCGAGTCATCTGTTCGCGCTTTTGGCGTTCTCACCCTGCTGCTGCTCGCCTGTCTGCGCTGCAGCTTTACTTCGGCCTTCCCGCTCACCGCCTCATGAGACTGTGCGAGCAGCAGCAGACGATAGTGGAGTTTCAGATGCAGCACGCACGGGTCAGTCGCTCTGCCGAACAGTTTTCTTTTTTTATATGTTCCAATATTTTGGGGGCTACCCCAATTTAAAATATATATATATATATATATATATATATATATAAAAAACAGTGTTGGCTACCTCCTCCTCCTCCACCAGTGCTTCCACCTACACCGCCATGGTCACCCCTCCGCAACCTATGGGTCACTTAGTATAAACTATGTACACAATAGCAGAGGCTTGTGAAGGCCTTTTCTCCATGCATCAGGAGTTGAGCATTTCTCCATGCATCAGGACCGCAGGAAATGTTTCTTTTTTTATATGTCCCAATATTTTGGGGGCTACGTCAATTAAAAATATATATATATATATATATATATATATATATATATATATATATATATATATATAAAAACAGTGTTGGCTACCTCCTCCTCCTCTACCGCTGCTTCCACCTACACCGCCACAGTCACCGCCTCCTTAACCTATGGGTCACTTAGTATAAACTATGTACACAATAGCAGAGAGGCCCTTTCTCCATGCATCAGGAGTTGAGCTCAGTTTGAACAATGAAAGAGAATACCCTGCACTCCAACCCTCTCTCAAATGGATAATTCTGGTGATTCTCCTGACAGCCATGCTTTAGATTTTGATTTATGTTCGTCAAAAAGCTAAAATCAAAGATTCCATCTAGTGCTATTTTATGGCTCAGCTGTATTTTTAATTTTTATGTTATTTTAAGTGATTTCCCTATCCACATTTGTTTGCAGGGCACTTGTCCTACTCTTACCCCCATTTTACTTCCTTTTGCAGCCATCTAGCCCTTTCCAGGACTTTTTTAGAGGCATTTTTGTGGCCAAAAGTTCGGGTCCCCATTGACTTCAATGGGGTTCGGGTTCAGGGTCAAGTTCGGGGTCAAGTTCGATCCCGAACCCGGACTTTTTTTCAAAGTTCGGCCGAACCCTTCGGACTTGAACATCCAGGTGTCCACTCAACTCTATTAAAGACAAAGAGAGCTGGAATAGAGCCAATATTGGGTACACTGAGATACGGGGGGTAACCCCAAATAGAAAACTAATAAACTAGAGCAGTGTACCGATAGGGGCTGGGATAGATGAAATGTACTAAGTCGTTGCCAGAAATGCACAGAATGGTTGCCAGAGGTAAAATAAAAAAATATAAAATAAATACATTTTATTAAATCTAATACAAATAACAAGTGGTGACATAGGTGCTCGTTTACAAAACAGGAAGGAAAAGAAGAAATAATGATAAATGTAGAACTAATATAATAGTTATTAAAATATCCCTATTGCCACTTGAATACTGGTGTACCTTTAGTCTATGTGACTCTGATAGGTTAATTCTTGCAGTATAAGGAGACAGTGGCAATGGAATATAGTGATACACTGGTGCAAAAATAGTCACTGTATCACCTGCATGAAAAGTAAACCTTTCGTTCTCACTTAGATCCTCAGGTGCATCTAGAAGTATATGTGGTCTGTATCGCAAAGCTTGGCTTCTAAGATCTAATTTGGTGTCCATAAGAAATAGGAAGAGTAGATGCTATTCTAATGAAAAACAAAATAGAAGTATGCTGCAGAGCCAGTTAATTGTGGTATATGTCTGCACATGTCTGCACACAAAAACTGCCTAAGTGTGATGTTCTTTTACAAAAGAACCTTTATTAAATAACTAAAAAGTATTACTTATTAAATGATACTGGAATGTATTGTGAGATGCTTGAAATAGAAGGGCATATTATCTATAAAGAGATTTATTTTGAGCATAAATAGGGCATGTTCTGCTCCTTTATATATGATTTCCAGTATTAATCATTTAGTGTAATGAAAACTTGATTTGACTTTGAACTTTTTTTTTAAAAAAGAATAAAGCATGTAATATCTGAGGTCATCACTTGTCAAGATCAGTTTAGTTATTAATTCATGGTCAATGCACAGGTCTGGAGAGGAATAACCCCAAAGCTTGATGAGAAACCAACGGTCGTAGAACAAAATTACAACTAAAAAAAACAAATGCCTGCTTACAGCAAAAACAATGACTATGCAGAATTAATTAAGCAGCAGAGGCTGTTAAGAATATATTAATAATCTATAAAGATTCTCAGTACAGTACATTTTCATTGCAAAGGAGTTTCTCAGATGCAAAGGATCCAAATCTTATAAATTAATGTCGATAAGAGGATTGGAGGCATTTCATGGTATAATCAGTGAGATCCTGAATTGTTAGCCGATATTATATATTTAGGTACATTTGGATAACACTGTACATTTCTGTCTCTAAAACTGTCAGTGCTAGAGATTAAGGTTTTCATGGATCCGGGTCGGAATAGTCATCAGAATAATGTTTTATATCTATCTATAAAAGCAGCAGAAGAGGCTAATGGCAGAGAAGCCCTTTTGTTAATCAGGCTCTGCAATTAGAATTACTCTTAAAGTGGCATTGTAGTTTTTCTTTCAAGTTTTCTTTCCTTATGTCCCTCGTATCTTAACCCCTTCACTACTGAGCACTTTTTGATTGAAAAAAATATTAGCATAACATTTATTTTAAGCAAGGAATGCATAGCTAGCATATATCATCACATAGCAATGTTGTGTATAGTTTGCTTTGCATTCTACAGTGCCTTGTATCTTGAACAGGCTTTGGCATGTTAGTTTAAAAGTATAAAAGCATACAATGCATTATTTTCATATGCAATAGGTGTGACAAAATTTTAGAAATAAAAATGGTCAATCAACTTGCTTATAGGTATTTGCAAGGCACTAGAAGGCATTTCTAGCACTTCAACGTACTGAAAATGGCAACAAAATGTAAAAAGAATGTCCACATACAGAGTAACACAGGGCCATCTTTAATATTGATTGGATCCTGGCCAAGGTTGGTGCCCCCTGAACCTCCCCCAACTGCCTGGCATGCAATCATATACTCAACACCAATGCAGTGGCAGAACTAAAGTAAAGAGGGTCCTGGTGCAAGACTTCTTTTGGGCAGTGCTTTCGCAAGGGTGGCCCAAAGGTAGATCCCATCTGTCATACTACTCCAAGAATGCTTTGACAGCTGGGGCTCTCCCATGCTTGTATTTACCACTGAGCAGTGTTTGTGTGTTTGAATAAAGGCATATTTTTGTATGGAGTATGTTTGTATGAATATGTTCCTATTTGGTGTGGGCATTTGAATGCAAGGGGTGTATGCTGGGGTGTGTTTAAATATAATGTTGGTGTTTTAATACAGAGGTGTGTTTGTATGTAGAGTTAATGTTTCAATGCAGGAGTGTGTTTGTATGTAGTGTTGGCGTTTGAACGCTGAGATGTATGCACAAATACACATACACTGCCACACACACTGTAATACACACACTGACACATGCAGATATACAGACACACATATACACACTGACACAGGTACACATAAAGACACACAGATACACAACCTGACACATGCAGATACACAGACACACAGATACAAACAATGACACACATGCAGACACACTGACACACATGCAGATACAAAGACACACATACTGACTACACATAGATACACAGATACACACATTGAGAACTTACAGATACACACACTGAAACACATACGGACACACAAATACCATCACTGACACGCATGCAGATACACAGACACACAAATACACACACTAACACATACAGACACACAGATACAAACACTGACACAAATGCACATACACACAATGAGAACATACAGATACACACAATGACACACATACAGACACACCAATATAAACACTAACATATATGCAGATACATAAATACACACACTGACTATATACAGACACACATAAATATATACACTGACACATAAACACACACACTGACAACATACAGATACACACACTGACAACATACATACACACAGATACATACTGAAAGGCATACTAACACATACAGACTGAAACACACACACACACACATATACTGAAACACAAATGCACACAGACACTAACAGACATACTGAAACACAGACAGACATACCGACACATAGACACACATACTGACAAACTGACACACACACAGACACACTGATACACACAGACACAGACACACACTCACAGACAGACACACCGACAGACATACTGACACACACAGACATACTAAAACACATATACAGGGAGTGATGGACTAAGAAAAAAGTCCTAGGTGGGAGAGCGACAAATAATAGGAAAAGAGGCCCTACCTTTAATGATTCTAAGGATGAAAAGAAATACGGGTAAGGTAAAATCAGTCTCCCACCTACTACTTTTTTCTTAGTCCGTCACTCCCTATATTTAGTATCGAGTGACAGTGGGCATTTCTTTGGATCTAATCCACCAGCCCTCCATACATTTTTGGGGCTCCTGGATCAGCTCCTGCTTATTTATTTATTCTTTCTCTAAAACACATATACACACAGACAGACATACTGACACACACACTCAGGCACACATGCAAAATGTACAGTTTGATAGCCACCCTCCACTTTCTTACCTTTTGCTGCGCGGCTTCCCTGGGGTCTAGTGTGCTGGCTGGGGTGGCTGGGAGTTCATCTCTGGCTCTCTCCCGGCCTGGCCCCCCCTCACTGCTCCCTTCGGGTCCTCCTCCCGCTCGGTTTTCTCTGGGAGGAAGGGACCAGCTTTCACGTCCTCCCATGATGCTAAAAAGCAAGGAGTCCCGTTGCGTTCTTAAAGGGCCACAGCGCTTGACCGGGCGCCTGCTGAAACAGCATGGGCTACTTGATGGGCCCCCTTAGTGTGCTGGCCCTCTGCCCACAACAATTTATTTTAGACAAACCCAAAATAAATTGTTGTGGGTAGAGGGCAAACGGGGCAGCTGCTTTGGGCCTCCCAATAGTAACTGGGCTTTGGGGAAGCTGTCTCGCATTAAAGACAGCCCTGCAGTTATGTTATACATTTGTAAAATAATGGTATTTTTGGCCAGCTCAATATCACATAGAGGTGATTTCTGAAATGCCCCATTTAATCTCCAGTAGGGTGTCTGATTCACTGAGCAGTGAAATAGTAATAGCCTGAAAGGGTCAGCTGACACTCTCAACCTGTTACTGGCCATTATGCATAATCATACATACATTTTGTAGACTGTATGTGCAAGAAACAGCCAGGAGAGGTGTGTTTAGGGTTGTATAAACAAGACGATTTACCGTAACTTATAAATGGCAGAGAATTAGTGAGACAGAGGGATTTGATCTATACCAAAACTGCTTCATTAAGCTGTTCTGGTGCTCAGAAAATCCACCACTATAAAAGCATTTTAACATAATTTTAATCCCATAATGCCATTATGGCATACTATCCTGTCCTGAAAAAGGATGCCTTTAATGTCATTAGGGCGGCATGGTACACCCTAACCGTCGGCAGCCCCCACCCGGCTGACATACTTACCTTGCACAGCGATTCAAATTGGGGGGCCTGCCTGACAACCCACGTAGTCCCCCTGCAGCCAATCCAGCCCTCCTGGGCCAAATTATGGTGATGGCATCATGATCACATGACCAGATCGGCAGAGAGCAGCACTCCCTTTAGGGGGACTGTCTGACAACCTACAGAAATATATATATATATATATATATATATAAAATATGAAAAAATACCGGCACTCTAGGCTTAGTTCATCCGTTTTAATTCTCAGTTGATCCAAAAGATGTCAAAGTTTCAGCTCCTGATCAGAGCTTTCATCATTGTGTCCTGATGAAAGCTCCAATCGGGAGCTGAAACGTTGACATCTTTTGGATCAACTGAGAATTAAAACGGATGAACTAAGCCTAGAGTGCCGGTATTTTTTCATATTTTATATTATTTGGGACTTGGTACCAGGTATTCAATATATTTAAAGTTGGAGTGCAAGAGGTTTTCTATTTGTTTGATATATATATATATATATATATATATATATATATATTCATTCTTAGTGTATTTTGATATTAGTTAAATTTGATTTCAAAACACATAGTTACATAGACTGAAAAAAGACATGTGTCCATCAAGTTCAGCCTTCCTCACATTTGTTTTTTGCTCTCGATCCAAAGAAAGGAAAAAAACACAAATTTGAAGCACTTCCAATTTTGCAACAAACTAGGAAAAAAATTCCCTCTTGACCCCAGAATAGCAGTCAGATTTATCCTTGAATTAAGAAGCTATTACCCTACAGTTGAAAAATTATATTATAGAATATTATGTTTTTGCAAGTATGCATCTAGTTGCTGTTTAAACATCTGTACAGATTCTGATAAAACTACTTCTTCAGGCAGAGAATTCCACATCCATATTGTTCTTTCGGTAAAAAAACCTTTTTCTTTGCCTTAGACTAAATCTTCTTTCTTCCAGTCTAAACGCATGATCTCATGTCCTATGTACAGTCTTATTTGTGAATAGATTTTCACACAATGGTTTGTATTGGCCCTGGATATATTTGTGTAATGTTATTATATCCCCTCTGAGGCAATGTTTCTCTAAACGAAAGAGGTATAAATGTATTAGCCTTTCTTCATAGGTAAAATGTTCCATTCCTTTTATTAATTTTGCAGCCCACCTCTGCACTTTTTGTAGTGCCATGATATCCTTCTTCAGAACAGGTGCCCAAAATTGTACAGCATATTCAAGATGTGGTCTTACCAATGATTTATAAAGAGGCAAAATGTCATTCTCATCCTGAGTATTGGTTCCATTTTTCATGCAGGACAATACCTTACTGACCTTAGCCACTGCTGATTGACATTGCACATTGTTTCATAGTTTGTTGTTGATAACAATTCCCAAATCCTTCTTATGTATAGTTATCCCTAATTTGCTTTCATTTAGGGTATAAGTTGCTTGTGCATTCTTTATGCCAAAGTGCATAACGGTCCCCTGAGGGACACAACTCACCACCTCTGTTTAGCTTGAAAATGTGCCATTAATGACAACTCTGTGTACTCTATTTTTAAGTCAATGTTCTACCCAAGAGCAAGAATTTTCATCTAGACACATTTGTTTGTAGTTTAACCCTAATCTATTGTGTGGAACTATATCACATGCCTTGGCAAAATCCAAATAGATCACATCCACTGCAACACCCTGATCTATATTTCTACTTACTTCTTCGTAGAATGCAATCAAGTTAGTTTGATATGACCTGTGCTTCATAAAAACGTGCTGATTTTTGCTGATAACTATGTCCTTCTCAAGGAATTATTGAATGTTATCCCTTAATAACCTTTTAAATACTTTTCCAGCCAAGGTCACAGGTCTATAATTTCCAGGCAATAATTTTGAACCCTTTTTTAATATAGGAACCACATCTGCCATCTACACTTAGAATTTAAAAAAATATATATATATATATATAAACGTATAAGAATGATGATATAATCAGGGAAAGTGCAGTTCTTGTGTGAAAAATGCAAAAAAAACAAAAACAAACACTAGCTTTGGCCAGGGTTTGTATCTAAGTGGCTACTAAAAAACATTGGACATACCCCATTTTGAATACCCTGGCTTGTATACTTTTGCAAAAGATTTGCCATGAAAGGGGTAATTCTCATTTATTTGTGTGAGTCCCATAGACGATACCTTTTAAACCATATATTTTATTTATATTTTGGTTTTATGTGTATCTCTGTGTGTGTGTGTGTGTGTGTAGCTGTATGTATCTGTGTCAATGTGCATCTGAGTGTATGTGTATCTGTGTGTCTGTTTGCATCAGAGTGTCAGTGTATGCATCTGAGGTGTATGTGTGTGTCTGTATGTATATGTGTCAGTTTGCACCTGAGTGTGTATATGTGTGTCTGTATATTTGCATGTATGTCAGTCTCTGTATCTCATATGTATGTCAATCTGTGTGTCTGTATGTATCTGTGTCAGCTGGCATCTGTGTATCTGTGTGTTTCTATCTATGTCAGTGTGCACCTTAGTGTGCGTGTGTGTAAGTATGTGTCACTGTGTGTTTCTGTGTGTGTCTGTGCATTTGCATGTATGTCAATGTGTGTATCTGTATGTGTATGTGTATACACACTACACACAAATGCACGCCTGCATTCAAACACCAACATTCACATACACACATACTCCTTACAAAAACATGCTTTCATTTAAACACACATACACTGCTGAGTGCTAAATAAAGCCCTTCAAGAATGGGCAAATTGTAGATCCACAGCTAGCAAAGCATACTGGGACATTCACATACACACATACTCCTTACAAAAACATGCTTTCATTTAAACACACATACACTGCTGAGTGCTAAATAAAGCCCTTCAAGAATGGGCAAATTGTAGATCCACAGCTAGCAAAGCATTCTGGGACTTGTACAATAGATGCTTATCTACATTTTGGCCACTTTAGACACACTGCATCCACTAAACACACACTGTGCATTTACTACACACTGCATCCTTGTGGGCTGATTTAGGGGCGGGTTCTGTGGGCGGACTCGTGGGTGGGCTCTGGGGGCCCAGACCATGAGCTTTGTCAGGGGCCCCAACATTTCTGATGGCAGCCCTGGGTTTAATTGCCGTGTTGGCACTTTGAGGAAAACAAAGTTGGCATGTATTGCGGTTTGGGCACTTAGGCTCAAAAAGGTTCGCCATCACTGCCCTATAATATCTCACTTTTATTTTTGACTTATCTTGTCTTGTGTTTATTCCAGGATAGCCTGAAAGTCACTTCTATATGGTAAAGGGACCATGGAAATATAGACTATAGAGAAAATATTATTTGTGGACTCCTGGCCATTCGTAGGGTGGAGAATTATATTGTCCCATACCCTTTACTTTTTGTCCAAAAAAGCAAATTATAGTTTGGCCATGTTATCTGATGGGAGGCTGGAGCAAGGTAAGCTATATTATTAGAGTTTAGAGGAAACTCCATTGTGGGATTTAGTTAAATTAACATTATCCTCGTGTGGAAAAGCACTGCTGTTTCATATTTGTGAGCTACAGCTTTTTAAAAAATCCACTGCAAGTAATCTAGATTAATTTGTTAAATGCACATGCAGTTTTTTGCTAATGATGCATCTTAGTAAATAAGCCAATTTTGGTAAGATTATCTTGCGTGGTAAAATAAATGACCTGCCCATATCCTTTATTAAATTACTTTTATGCAAATGTTAATAATCATTTGCATAACAATAAAAATTGATAAAGCAAACTATTCATTAAATAAAACTTTAAAATAGGAAAAACAATCTATTTTTCTTCCTTGCAGTCGTGTACAGTGTACATTTATTTTACTCTTGCCTGTATATATCTGATCGTGACTGAGATGAATTGCAAGCTGCTTCTTATTCAATCACTTCTGACAATAGGAAATGCATCTGGTGACAAAAAACAAATCTTTGTAAAGAACTCGGCAACAGTGGAACATTCCATTTTTAATATAATTATATAACTGAAGTGCACACAATTGCCTGTTTTAACTGTATCTATTAAGAACAATATTTGAAAAATTATTATTTTTGTAATGGTGAAAATTAGATGCAGTGCCACTCACTTCAATTCATATCTTTGTATGAATTCTTCTGAACGGATATTAATAGAATAGAAATCTAAAACTCATTTGCACTTATCTAATGAATGCAGCTGATGCCAAAAACACCATCACTTGTAATAAAGTAAATGTGATCAAGTTAGCTGACATACGGTAGCAAACTACTGCAAACAGAGAGATGTATGTCAGGTAAACATGTAAATACAGTGGAAGAGAGAACCATGCCATGCTCTGCTGACTTCTGTTGTTGTCATTAAAGGACCACTCTAGGCACCCAGACCACTTCAGCTTAATGAAGTGGTCTGGGTGCCAGGTCCCTCTAGGATTAACCCTTTTTTTAATAAACATAGCAGTTTCAGAGAAACTGCTATGTTTATACTGAGGGTTAATCCAGCCTCCAGAGCCTCTAGTGGCTGTCTCATTGACGGCCGCTAGAGGCGCTTGCGTGCTTCTCACTGTGAAAATCACAGTGAGAGCATAGCGTCATAGAAAGCATTATAAATGCTTTCCGGACCGCTGAATGCGCGTCGCGGCATTCAGCCGATGATGCGAGCAAGGAGGAGAGGAGGAGTACAGCTCCCCGCCCGGCGCTGGAGAAAGGTAAGTGTTTAACCCCTTCCTCTCTCCAGAGCCCGGCGGGAGGGGGTCCCTGAGGGTGGGGGCACCCTCAGGGCACTATAGTGCCAGGAAAACGAGTATGTTTTCCTGGCACTATAGTGGTCCTTTAAGTATTTTCCCTTTCCTCACCTCTCATTTATCAATCACACATCTATGTTATCCACTAACTTTATTGCAAGCTATGTGCTCTGGACAGGGCCAGATTAAGGCCATTGGGCCTAGTTCTGACAATTAAGATGGGTCTCAGTTAGTGTTGCCAAATTTTTTGGGAAAAAAAGACCGGCCAAGTATGACATTCCAGGACATTCCAGGACACATGGTCACCTAATGCTTTGCAATATCTCAAGGGGTAACAAAGGGAACAAAAAAAAAAAACTAATTTGGAATAGAAACATTTCCTATATCACTAATAAGCTACATACAACCTGTGTGTATGTCTAAGTGTGTGTATAACAGAGTGTCTGAGTGTGTGTCAGTGTCTGTATACTGTGAGTGTGTGTGTGGTAGTGTGTACCTACTATGTCTGTGGGTGTCATTGTGTCTTTACAGCAATGTGTGTACCTACCATGTTTAATAGAAGTGGATGTTCTAGCTCTATTTCTCTAACCACTCTCCAAGAGACCTTTTAGAGCAAAATACCGTCCCTTGCATTGCCGTTATTTTTGCAAAACGACACAAACCAGAAAGCCTCAAATACCAGCTGTGCCAGTAAAATACCAGCCAAGTGTTAACAGTGGCCTAATTACAGAATCTTATCAGCTGGAAACACTAAAACTGTAATACCTCCCAAATGTCATGTTTCTGGTGAAGGTAGTGCCAGAAGGAAACTCCCAAGATACATTTATAACAATAAACATACTCTATGCTAATCTCTTGCTTTCATCTTACAACCAATTCCTTACCTCCTAACATCAGCATCCTGTGAAGCTTATGTAAGTGGGGTAAAAGGAGGAGGGTCAGTTATGCAAATCACATTACTGGCAGCGCCCAAAGTGATAGACCTGCCCAGAAAGGAGGTGGTATGCCCTAAGAATTGGAAGGTCAGCTTGGCATGAGTGCATACAGGTTTATATTCACCTTACATATTTATCTCATCATTTTGACAATTGTGACATACACAACACTTCATGTAAAGAGAGATCTAATGTTTAAACTTCATTTGTTGCACATTCTGAGGCTGGGATTGTTACTATTTGTTGTTTGGTGTTCTCTGTTTTAATATGTACATGGCCATATTATTCGCTGTCATTTTGTGGATTCTGTTCAATTGTTGCTATAGTGTGGGTACCCTCGGTGTGTGTGTGTGTGTTGTGTGGCTCATCCTTGATTCTGGGGTTTACACTCATCTCTATGTGTGTGATTTTTGTAAATGCCTTTTGCTTAGTGTTGCCACGTTTATCTTTTCCTTTGTTCTCTATCTCTCCTGTGTCTGTTGCCCAGAGCTGTGTTAGTCACCCACGCTCGCCCGCTCCTGTCTATGGCCACCATCTCGGGTGGACGGACCCCTGTGACTAGTCTACGTTTAGGGAAGACACACGGGACCCAGGTCCTCGTGGCAGTCGAGCACTGTAGACTTTCCTCTTTCTTCTTCTCCCTCCCCCTGTCTCTGTCACGTGGAACCCTTTGTTTGGTAAAGATGGGGCAGGAACATGCTAGACCTGCTAAGGGATTTTTGGCTTGTGATATTGTAAGAGAAAGAGCAGGAGAAGAAGCTATGTTGAAAATTAAGATTTGTGGTTTCCAAATGTCGCCTAGTGGAAGGTTGCAACCAGAATTTTGGAGGAAACTGCTTGTTGACAAAGAGGGTTTATTGTTGGATAACGGGTTGACGAAAGCTGTAGAGGCTTGGTATCGGGTCGCTAGAGGTCTCAAACGGGAGGGCTGGACAGAGGAAGAGTTAGACTTCGAGGGGCCGACAATTTATGTGTATCCCCGAAATGTTTGCAATGATGATGTACCCCTCACTGTTTCCCCACCACCGCCCTATGATGGCGCCCAGAGCATGTTGAATGACTCCCGCCCCACCTCCCCTGTTAATGCCCAGACACCACCTCCTTGTGGTGTAGGACAGGTCCCCACCCCCCTGTGTCCTGTGCTCGGAGCTGACGAAGCCTACTACTGCATTCCTTTTCTCACTCTCCTATATCCCAGCAGCCCTTACAGCTTCCTACTGCCCCCGACCAGGTCCCGCCATCACCTCTCCTCCCAGCCTTCTCCGATGCCCCTTCGCCTCCTCCACCTCCTTGTCCCCCGCCCCTCCCACTGTCTCCACCTATTCCTATTGTTTTCCCATCAGACCCTCCTCCCCCCGTCCCCGATCCCATCCCATTGACTCCTGCCCCACCTCCTGATGTTTCGCCACTTCTCCCTGCTACTCCTATCACCCCGGCCTGTTGCCCTCCCACTACTCCTGCTAGTCTGTTGTCATCTCTCCTCTCTGCCATTTCCGCCACTCTTGGCCATCCCTATCACCCCACCCTGCCTTCTACATTCCCTGATGTCCCTTCCGCCCCCGACTCTCCTCCTACTTCTTCTTCTAACTCTCCTCCCACTGATCTGTCGTCTCTTCTCTCAGCCCTCTCAGCTTTAGCCCATTCCACTACTCCTGTTCCTCCTACTACATCTTCCGACACTCCCCCTACTGCCTCTAACCCTCCTCCTACTGACCTGTCGTCTCTTCTCTCGGCCCTCTCAGCCTTAGCCCATCCCACTACTCCTGTTCCTCCCACTACATCTTCCGACCCTCCCCCTACTCCCTCCCACTGACCTGTCGTCTCTTCTCTCTGCCCTCTTAGCCCATCCCACCACTCCTGTTCCTTCTACTACATCTCTCGACCCTCCTCCTACTTCTTCTAACCCTCCTCCCACCGACCTGTCGTCACTTCTCTCTGCCCTCCTAGTCTCAGCTCACCCCACTACCCCTGCTCCTCCTACTACTCCCTCTGACGATGTTCCCACTACTCCTCTGACCAATCTGTCGTCATTACTCTCCGCCCTTTCTGCCTCTAAGTCCCAGTCCCTCCTACTCCACCTTCCCTCACTCCGTCCGTACCTGTCCCTGCTTCCTCTGACCCATTGTCTGCCCTCACCCTTGCCCTATCCGCTCACCTGTCATGCCCAACCCAACCTGCCCCTGCTCCTGCCTCCTCTATGGCCCTTGCCCCGTATTCCCCCGAAACAGCTCCCAGTTATCCACTCATGGTGGTCGGCTCCAATGAGTTTGCCACTTCAGGCCAACCCTATGCTATGGGTGTCTCTCCGGCAGCTTCAGGCTTCCATCCAACTACGTCACAGTTGGGCACTCCCCACAATATTGTCACTGGTCTCCCTGCCCCTGACACTTCAGCCGCACAAGCTCCAGCTTCCCTTGATGTTGCTTCCTATCACGGCCCTCCGATTCCCGTTGCTCCCGGGGATGACAATGTACAAGAGCATAACTTGCTCCGCCCTCAAGATAACAGACCCTCACAGAGACAGGCTACCTCCGGAGTGCACCTCCAGGTATCCCCCGTTACCGAAGGTGCTCCACCTATGTATGTCACGTTCAATCCCTCACAAGCTGCCACCCTGGTCACTTCCCTCCCTGATCCAGAGAAACAGCCAATGCCCTTCTTCTGTAGAATGGCTCAAATCCGTAAGACGTATTCCGCTGCTTGGCGGGATCCTTATAGTGTGTGTGAAATTAAAGCTGGTGATGCCTATTGGCCAATAATGGCGAGGAGTTTCAATGATGCTCCTCTCACTACTGACACAGATTTCCAGTCTGGTATTACGTTTTGTGAACAACTCCGTGCCTGGGCCCAAGACAAATTGGCTGACCAAGCCACTTGTATAAATGATATCGTTCAGGACAAGCTTGAGTCAGTTGAGAAATATCATTCACGACTAACCCAAACCTTTTCAGATCTAGGGTTTAGTACATACAACAAAGCGCACACCCAGATGCTGTCCACCGCCTTTGTGGCTGGTCTGAAAGAACACATTCATAAGGGGTTAATCCTCTCTCACCCTGAATATAGAATAATCCCTTTGGACATCCTTTTGTTGGTAGCTAAAGGTTTAGAGTCAGTGTCTCAGCCCGTACAGAGAAGAGCTAACCCACTGATGTTTACCGCCCTGGTTCCTATCACTGGGCCCGCCCATGCTCTCCAAGGTTATACTGTGCCACAGGTCGCAATTCCTACTTGGGATCGGACCCCCGTGGCCAGAACCTGTTATAATTGTCATCAGGCTGGCCACTTCCGAAGAGATTGTCCCCATCCAAAGTTACATAGGCCACTGCTCCTCCGGTATTCTAATCCTTCAGCTGCTGCTTATGGATATCTCCCTCCAGGGTACTTTCAGCCACCACCTCCTCCCCCGGTTCCGTACTTTCCGCCTCCTGAATATTCCCAAGCTCCCCCACCACCTCCAGATGCCCGTACTTATCCTCCAGCTCCTGCTGACGGGTTTGATACTGAAGGTTTTCAGGAGGATCGCCCCGTACCTAGGCAAGGCGTTTTGCTCGCCCTGCTCCCCAGCAAGTCTCCCTACTACCTCTTCACGTAGCTACACTGGTCCTGACCAGGCTCATTTAGATTTATTACAATAGGTAACCGGCAAGCCTGTGTTGATACCCCTGCCATGGCAGTGTCTACAGGGGATGGGGGGGGGCCTCTCGCTACAGTTGTCCTGCCCGTTGAGGGTCATCCCACTACCTTCTTAGTTGACACAGGTGCAGCCCGCAGTGTTCTTAGAGAACAAGACCTGCCAGACCCATCCTTCCTGTCAGACACCGATGTATCCTGTGTAGGTGTTGACGGTACTCCCGCAGTAATCCACTAACTAAGCTCCTACATGTGGGTTCTGATATCCTTTCACGGTTTGTTGTTTCCTCCACCTGTCCCATTAACCTTTTGGGTGCTGATGTCCTGTCCCGCCTTCAGGCCTCAATTACTTTTACTGCAGATGGTCAGGTTCAATTACTCACACCCCTCTCACGTAAAGACACTTCTGCCCTCTGTTCCCTACCCCTATTGCTACATCTCACATCTCCCACGGGGGAAACAAGGGTCACGGATGCCCCCAGTGCTCTGGACAGAATCCCTGCTAAACTCTGGTCTACGGGTCCGGATGACATAGGCCGCCTACGTGTTCCACCAGTTTTGGTTGCCCTTTTACCAGGAGCTGCCCCACCATGGAGGCCTCAGTACCCGTTGAAACCTGCACAGGCTCTCGCCATCTCCAAGCAAGTTGATAGCCTCCTAGCAAAAGGAGCTCTTATCAAATGTGTGTCACAATGTAACACTCCATTATTCCCTGTCAAAAAGAAAACTGAAAAGGGTCAACCAGACCAGTACCGCACGGTCCAGGATCTGCGTGCCGTCACGATGATGATGATGTCACCGTCAAAGATACCGCCGTTGTACCCAATCCACACACCTTGCTGTCACAGGTTCCACCCACAGCCAAGTTCTTCACAGTGGTCAATCTTGCTAATGCCTTTTTCAGTGTACCTCTGGATCCGTCCTGCCTGTCTGGATCCGTCCTTTACTCATGACTGCCAACAGAATACATGGACTGTCATGCCTCAGGGGGCACAAAACTCTCCTACTCAGTTTGCAAGGGCCATGTCTATGGTCCTGGAACCCTGGCAAAAAGCTCACGCGGACGTGGTCTTACTCCAGTATGTTGATGACCTACTTCTCTGCGCTGCTGACCTCCCAACTGCTGAGCGCGATTCCGAAGATCTTCTATGTTTTCTGGCTGAAGAAGGTTGTAAAGTCTCTAAATCCAAACTACAGTGGTGCCGGCCCTCTGTGGTCTTCTTGGGACACTGCCTCTCCCATGGCACCCGTCATCTCACCAGAAACAGGATTCTTGCTATTCTGAATTTGCCACCCCATCTACTCATCAGACTCTACATGCCTTTTTAGGCCTCATTACCTATTGCAGATCATGTATTCCTGAAGCTTCCCAGCTTATGCAACCACTATATGACGTTTTAAAGACCGAACCGTTCTCACTCTCACCTCATGCAATGGCCTGCTTCTTAGCCCTGCAAAAGGCAATTTCCTCCGCTCCCGCTTTGGGCCTCCCCAACTACCAATTGTTTGTTTGTTTCAGAAAAGATGGGCCATGCTTCAGGGGTCCTCACATAATCCCATGGCTTAAGACAGAGACCCATTGGCTACTTTTCCTGCATGCTCGACCCCGTAGCCAGGGGTAGTCCTTCTTGCCTGCGGGCAGTGTTCGCTAACTGTTCTCGCTCCACATGACATTTCTGCCATTTTGCAGCAGGTCCAACCTAAGCACCTTTCCTCCCAACGCCATCTTCGTCTACAAACTTCTCTACTGCTGCCCAAATATGTGACTCTTCAAAGATGTTATTCCTTAAACCCGGCCACTCTTCTGCCACTTCCCAAGGGGGGAGTTGCCCATTACTGGTACAGCTTGGACATCAACCCAGATGTCTGGATGGAGTTTCAATTACCTACTCCCACAGCTCCACATGACGTGCAACCGGAGAACTTGCTGCATTGCACTCTGTGGTTTAAAGACACTCCAGGCCCTGATTCATACTATGAAGAAGAGTTGTTCCACTTAGTGGAAATTCGCATCACACTAACAGATTTATTATGTGATTCCAGAGGCAACATGGTCTTGTTGGTTCATCTTCCAATGGAGATATCACACCTTTACCACCACTGGGAAGTGGCTGTCCCACATGTCTCATTCACCAAGTTTCCTGACCTCTCGTGGGAAGATCTGGGCCCAATGGCCAAATCCTGGAGCACAGCAACCCAAGAACAACTTGAACTAGCGGGAGTCACTAAAAAGATTATTAACTGCAATACAGTTAGTTATCCTCGGTACCATACAGAGATATACGAGGATCTCCCTCCCATGGGGCAAGATCCAGAAGCCCCTCATAATTGTTTTGAACAGATGAAGATGGAAACCACCCACCTACCAACCGTGCATGAAGCTGCCCTACCCCATCCAGACTGTACACTGTTTGTGGATGGTTCCAGATTTGCTGATGAACAAGGGCAATACCACACTGGGTATGCAGTCACTACAGAATGTCGAATACTACAGGCTGCTGCACTTCCACTGACAAAATCAGCCCAAGAGGCCGAGCTAACAGCCCTTACTGTGGCCTGTAAGCTGTCTGAAGGTAATATTTATACAGATTCAAGATATGCCCTGGGAGTGGCACATGATTTTGGTCTAATTTGGAAAACCAGGGGTTTCCTCACAGCCACTGGTACTCCTGTGAAACATGGGGCGGCTATTGAAGAATTTATGGACGCCCTGCTGCTGCCTGAAGAGGTGGCCGTACTGAAGGTAAAAGCCCACGGAAGGTTGAACTCAGAAGAAGCCCAGGGCAATCACCTGGCTGATTAGGCCGCTAAGGAAGCAGCACGGCAAGGATGGAAAGTGGACAGAAGAGTGGCCACCGAGACCACCCCTATCTATACTATGCAAACCTTACCCATAGATCTCAAACTCTTGAAAGAACAGCAAGCCGCAGCAACCCCTCAAGAAAAACAAAGCTGGAAGGACAAAGGGGCAATCCTTCAAAATGATGTTTATACCATCAACCTCAAGTTTTGTTTACCCAGAAACATGTACCCAGCTGTTGTCCAGTGGGCCCACGGACCAGCACACTTGTCTAAACATCTGATGAACTCCCTAATTGATAAATACTTTGAAGCACCTGGCATTACTACTCTGACACAGAACTATTGCAGATCCTGTATTATTTGTGCCAAATATAACCCCAGAAAGATTGTCAAAGCTGCTCCTAATCACCTGGCCAAACCACATTATCCCTTCCAAAGAATACAGATTGATCATATCCAGAAGCCGAAGAGTGGAGGATATGAGTATGCGCTAGTCGTAGCGGACATGTTCTCGGGATGGCCAGAAGCCTTTCCAGTCGCTAACCTTACAGCAAAGACCACAGCAAAGCATCTCCTTACAGAAATTGTCTGCCGATATGGAGTTCCAGAAGTGACCAAGGAACTTCCTTTACTGCTCTGTTAACAAGGGAAGTCTGGGCAGCACTGGCGGTGACCCTTGCCTTCCACACACCTTATCACCCGCAGAGTAGTGGTAAGGTAGAACGCATGAATGGCACGTTGGAAGCCAGAATGCTTAAAATGTCCCAGGAGACCAACATGCCCTGGCCCGAGAGTCTTCCCCTAGCGCTATTCAGTGTATGATACAGGGGGAAGTTCATTCTATCCCCTTATGAGATTTTGTTCAGTACAGCACCAAGATTAGGTTGTTATTTCCCCCAACAGCTTCAGATTCAGTCAGACGCTATGGTAGACTATGTAACTGCTCTCTCTCATGCCTTGACCAAAATCCATGCCCAAGTGTTCTCTTCTATTCCAGATCCCGAGTCGAATACAGGTATTCACAAGTTACTTCCGGGTGACTGGGTTATGGTCAATAAGTTCCTCAGGAAACACACTCTCGAACCAAGATTCGATGGTCCTTACCAAGTACTACTGACTACGGCTACCTCAGTAAAGTTGGCCGGAAAAAGTTCCTGGATACACGCTTCACATTGTAAGAAAGTACCTGCTCCAGAGGAAGCCACCACCGATGAACCATGAACTTTCTGTGTTTCTGTGTCTCTTTTTGCTGCTAGGCCTGATAGAGGCCCAACAAGTTGCTATTGGTAAAGACAATCATGTTTACACGTTCTGGTACAATTCTTCAAACACACATGTGGCTACATTTACCTTTGATTATTGTGATATTGTTTCTTGTACTTTTCCGCAAACACTACACTCTGCCATATACAAAGACATACCTAACAAGAAGGACCCATATATCTGTGTAATGGGAGGGCATTGGGGACATCATTGTAGCTCCTGGAAAGCCGCTGGTTGGAATACTGGTAGACCTTGGTCCTTACCAAGTACTACTGACTACGGCTACCTCAGTAAAGTTGGCCGGAAAGAGTTCCTGGATACACGCTTCACATTGTAAGAAAGTACCTGCTCCAGAGGGAGCCACCCCCGATGAACCATGAGCTTCCTGTGTCTCTTTTTGCTGCTAGGCCTGATAGAGGCCCAACAAGTTGCTATTACTAAAGACAATCATGTTTACACGTTCTGGTACAATTCCTCAAACACACATGTGGCTACATTTACCTTTAATTATTGTGATATTGTTTCTTGTACTTTTCCACAAACACAACACTCTGCCATATACAAAGACATACCTAACAAGAAGGACACATATATCTGTGTAATGGGAGGGCATTGGGGACATCATTGTAGCTACTGGAAAGCCGCTGGTTGGAATACTGGTAGACCTTGGGGCTATAAGCCCCAATGCGCTTTAGACAGGGTTGACAGAAATGGGAAGCCCTTGTTGTATAGAATGACCCTGTGTAAACCTGCAGGGTCAACCCTGATGAAACTCACCTTAAATATAGAACATCCCAGCCCAGGGGATGCCGGGGAATACATAATGGGTATGTATTGGAAGGGAGGTGGTGCACACAATCAGTTAGTAACCTTCTACTTACAAGACATGTTTACATCATCTGACTGGGTAGGTACTACTCACATGACTGTCAATCCACTTAAACCTCACATTAAGACTTTACATGGCATGGTTGCCATTGCTAACCCCACTTTTGAAGACACAATGGCAGTAGAAACTGGGTTCTCCAACACTAACCTCTGGCTGGAATGGATGAGGTATAATGCCAATTCACACAATAAGACTAACTGCTATGTATGTGGCGGGCTAGACCCCATTTGGGTACAGTGCCCCTTAATTTACCTTCTGATGTTGAACTGTGTTTTCTGAGCCTTTATGTGCAATCAACCACTAACTCGTCAACATGTGAATCATGGAAGGTGTATCCCATTACACAGGGAAGTGTTAGACCACCTGATGGAGTCACAGTATACCCAGGGAATTACACCTGTTACTCAGTGCCTAAAAACACTGGTAAGTTCATGGGCAAGTTTCCATCCGGCTATTGTTCTGCCTATCACGACCCACACATGACGTTATTAGTAAATCATGCTAAAACTGTCAGGGACATTTATTGGCTATGTGGAGATATGCAACTAAGATCCCAATTAACTGGCCTGTGGTGGGGGGAATGCACCGTGACTAAAGCTATAATGCCCATCCATATTTTCTCAGATGATCATCAAGGTCCATTTGATCCCACACACACATATTTCAGAGCTAAAAGGGAAATCCCCATCCGTGGAAGTTTTGACCCACATATTTATATTGATGCCATCGGGGTGCCAAGGGGGGTAGCCAATGAATTTAAGGCCAGAGATGAGGTAGCAGCCGGATTTGAATCCCTGATTCCACTAATTACCACTACTAAGAATGTAAATTGGAGCCACCCCCTTTCGAATACATTCCCATTACGTACTCCCCGGCGTCTCTTGGGCTGGGATGTTCTATGTTTAAGGTGAGCTTCATTGGGGTAGACCCTGTTGGCTTGCATAAGGTCATTCTGTATAACAAGGGTTTCCCATATCTGTCAATCCTATCTAAGACACTAAGGTAGCTCCGTGGCACAATGGATAGCGCGTTGGACTTCTAGCGGAGGAAGGTATTCAGAGGTTCCGGGTTGGAGTCGTGGGGTTCTTTCTATTTATTAGGAGGTAGGGGAAAAACTAGGGACAACTGTGCTTTTATTTGTGAACATAATTATTCCTCAACCAATGAGGAAAGGGATTTAGGGGTGATTATTTCTGATAACTTAAAGGTAGGCAGACAATGTAATAGAGCAGCAGGAAATGCTAGCAGAATGCTTGGTTGTATAGGGAGATGTATTAGCAGTAGAAAGAGGGAAGTGCTCATGCCATTGTACAGAACACTGGTGAGACCTCACTTGGAGTATTGTACACAGTACTGGAGACCGTATCTTCAGAATGATATTGATACCTTAGAGAGGGTTCAGAGAAGGGCTACTAAACTGGTTCATGGATTGAGGGATAAAACTTACCAGGAAAGGTTAAAGGATCTTAACATGTATAGCTTGGAGGAAAGACGAGACAGGGGGGATATGATAGAAACATTTAAATATATAAAGGGAATCAACACAGTAAAGGAGGAGACTATATTTAAAAGAAGAAAAACTACCACAACAAGAGGACATAGTCTTAAATTAGAGGGACAAAGGTTTAAAAATAATATCAGGAAGTATTACTTTACTGAGAGGGTAGTGGATGCATGGAATAGCCTTCCAGCTGAAGTGGTAGAGGTTAACACAGTAAAGGAGTTTAAGCATACGTGGGATAGGCATAAGGCTATCCTAACTATAAGATAAGGCCAGTGACTAATTAAAGTATTTAGAAAATTGGGCAGACTAGGTGGGCCGAATGGTTCTTATCTGCCATCACATTCTATGTTTCTAGCCCCATGGTCGGTCCGTATTCCAACCCGCTGCTTTCCAGGTACTACAGTGATGTCCCCAATGGTCACCTGTCACACAAATATATGGGTCCTTTTTGTTTGGTATGTCTTTGTATATTGCTGAGTGTTGTGATTGTAGAAAAGTACAAGAGACAATATCACAGTAATCAAAGGTGAAAGTAGCTACGTGTGTGTTTGAAGAATTATACCAAAATATGTAAACATGATTGTCTTTGGTAATAGAAACTTGTTGGGCCTTCGATAGGCCTAGCAGCAGAAATAGGCACAGGAAGCTCATGATTTGACAGAGTCTGCTTCCTCTGGATCAGGAACTTTCTTGCAGTGCGAGGCGTGTATCAAGGTATTCTTCCCGGCCAACGTTACAGAGGTAGATGTAGTCAATAGGACTTGGAATGGACCATCAAACCTTGGCTCAAGAGTGTGTTTTCTTAGGAACTTCTTGACCATGACCCAGTCACCAGGAAGTAGCTTATGTGTGCCTGTATTTGACTCTGGATCTGGAATAGAAGAAAACGCCTGTGCATGGATTTTGGTCAAGACATGAGAGAGTGCAGTTATATAATCTACCATTGCATCTGACTGAATTTGAAGTTGCTGAGGAAAGTAACAGCCTAACCTGGGTGCTGTTCCAAATAAGATTTCGTAGGGGGATAAGCTAAACCTCCCTCTTGGGGTGTACCTTACACTAAACAATGCTATGGGAAGACTCTCCGGCCAGGGTAGGTTAGTTTCTTGGGACATTTTAAGCATTCTGGCTTTCAGAGTGCCATTAATGCGTTCTACTTTACCACTACTCTGTGGGGGATAGGGTGTGTGGAATGCAAGGGTCACCCCCAGTGCTGCCCAGATCTCCTTGGTTAGCAACGCGGTGAAGGATGTATCTTGGTCACTTTCGATTACTTCAGGAACTCCATATCTGCAGATGATTTCGGTAAGTAGACGCTTCGCCGTGGTCTTTGCAGTGAGATTAGCGACCGGAAAAGCTTCTGGCCATCCTGAAAACATATCCAATATGACCAGTGCGTATTCATACCGGCCACTCTTTGACATTTGGATATGATCAATTTGGATCCTCTGGAAAGGGTACTGTGGTTTGGCCAAATGGTTTGGTGCAGCTTTGATTATTTTCCCTGGATTACATCTGGCACAGATGATACAGGATCTGCAGTAATTTCGTGTCAAGGTGGTGATTCCGGGTGCTTCAAAATATTTATCAATCAAAGAGTTCATGAGGTGCTTAGATAAATGAGCTGGTCCGTGGGCCCACTGAACGACAGCTGGATACATATTCTTGGGTAGACAGAATTTGAGGTTGATTGTATATACTTCATTCTGGAGGGTTGCTCCTTTGTCTTTCCAGGTTTGTTTTTCTTGAGGGGTGGCGGCGGCCTGTTGTTCTCTTAGGAGCTTGAGATCAGTGGGTAGGGTTTGCATAATGTAAATAGGAGTCTTTTTTCGACTGACACACTTCCCGACACTGGCGTGCCGCATCCTTAGCGGCCTGGTCGGCTAAATGGTTGCCATGTGCTTCTTCTGAATTCAGTCTCCCATGGGCCTTTACCTTCAGTATGGCCACCTCTTCAGGAAGTAGTAAAGCATCCATCAATTCTTTGATAGCTCGCCATGTTTCACAGGAGTACCTGTTGCTGTAAGGAACCCCCTCGTTTTCCACATTAAGCCAAAGTCATGTGACACTCCCAGGGCATACCTTGAGTCTGTATAAATATTAACACATTTCCCTTCAGACATCTTGCATGCCACCTTAAGAGCTATTAGTTTGGCTTCTTGTGCTGACTTAGATGATGGGAGTGAAGATGCTTGAAGTATTTGGTCCTCCGTGGTGACTGCATATCCGGTATGATATTATCCCTGCACATTTGCGAATCTAGAACCATCCACAAACAGAGTGTAGTCAGGGTCAGGTAGAGCAGCCTCGTGCATTGTTGGGAGATGGGTTGTTTCCATTTTCATTTGTTCAAAGCAATCATGAGGGGCGTCCGGGTCCTGTTCTGTAGGTGGGATGTCCACACATATCTCTGTGTGATATCGAGGGTAACCGACTGTTGTGCAATTTATGGTCCTTTTAGTGACCCCCATCACTGTGAGCTGTTCTTGCGTTGCAGTACTCCATGTCTTGGCCATTCGGCCGAGTTCTTTCCATAAGAGATCTGGAGACTTGGTGAAAGAGATATGAGAAACAGCCACCTCCCAATGGTGATATAAATGTGATACCTCCATAGGCAGGTAGACTAAGATAACAATGTTTCCTTTGGAGTCACAGAACAGGTCTGTCAGTGTGATGCGTATTTCCACCAGGCTGAATAATTCTTCTTCATAGTATGGGTCAGGACCTGGGGTGTTCCTGAACCACAGCGTGCAATATAAGTAGCTCTCGGGCTGTGCATCATGTGGAACTGTGGGATTTCCTACTTGACGTTCCATGTGAATGTCAGGATTTATGTCCAGGCTGTACCAGTATTGTGGCACTCCCCCCTTGGGAAGTGGCAGAAGAGTGGCCAGATTCAAGGAGTAACATCTTTGTAAAGTAACATTATCAGGCAAGAGGAGGGAGGTTTGAAGGCGGAGATGTCTCTGAGATGAGAGATGTTTTGGCTGAACCTGATTCAGGATTGCAGCAATATCATGGGAAGCAAGAACCGTCAGTTTATGTCCGAGAACAAAGTCATTAGTTTTGTCCAGCAGGGCACTGGCAGCAAAAACAGCACGCACCCCTGGCCACGGGGTCTAGCATGCAGGAAAAGTACCCAATAGGGTGCTGATGGGAACCGTGGGATTGAATAAGGACCCCTGAAGCATGGCCCATCTTCTCTGAGACGAAAAGTTTGAACGGTAGCTGGAAATTAGGTAGGCCCAAAGCAGGGGCAGAGGAGATGGCTCTTTGAAGGGCATGGTAACAGGTGCGGGCTGTAGAGGACAACGAAAAAGGTTCAGTCTTTAAAGCATCATAGGTTGCATGAGTTGAGAAGCCTCAGGGATCCTCAGGGATGCAAGACCTGCAGTATGTGATGAGGCCCAAGAAGGCATGAAGAGCCTGATGGTTAGAAGGAAGGGAAAGATTTGTAATGGCAAGTACCCTGTTCCTCGTTAGGTGACGGGTGCCATGGGAAAGGCAATGTCCCAAGAAGACCACAGAGGGCCGGCACCACTGGAGTTTCGTCTTTGAGGCTTTACAGCTTTCTTCAGCAAGGAAACAAATCTTCAGAATTCTGTTCAGCAGTTGGAAAATCATCCGCACAGAGAAGTAAATCATCTACATACTGGAGCAGGACCACGTCTGGGTGGGACTTCTGTCAGGGTTCTAGGACAGCTGACATAGCTTTGGCAAATTGGGTTGGGAAAATTGGGGAACCTTGAGGCATGACATTCCAAGTATATTGTTGACGATCGTGTGTGAAAGCAAACAGATATTGACAAGAGGGATCCAAGGGCACGCTGAAAAAAGAGTTTGCAAGATCAAGCACCGTGAAGAATTTAGCTGTTGGAGGAACCTGTGACAACAGTGTATGTGTATTAGGGACAACGACAGTATCGCGGTTTGTGACTTCATTAACAGCGCGGTATTGGTCGGGTTGACCTTTTTCAGTTTTCTTCTTTACTGGAAATAGAGGGGTGTTACACTGTGATACACACTTGACCAGTGCACCTTTTGCTAATGGGCTATCAACTTGTTTGGAGATGGCGAGAGCTTGTGCAGGTTTCAATGGGTACTGTGGTCTTCGTGGTAGATTAACTCCCTTAATTAGTGTAACTACCACAGGTGGGACTTGTAGGCGTCCAATGTCATCTGGGCCCGTGGACCAAAGTTTAGTTGGAACCCTATCCAGGGCACTAGGGGCGTCTGGGACCCTTACCTCCTCGGTGGGGGATGTCATATGTAGTAGTAGGGGCAGAGAGCAAAGGACAGAAGTATAATTACGAGAAAGGGGTGTTAGTAATTAAACCTGGCAATCAGCAGTAAAGGAGATAGAAGCTTGAAGATGAGACAGAACATCTGCTCCTAAAAGGTTAATTGGACAGGTGGATGAGACAACAAACCGAGAGAGAATGTCAGAACCAACCCGCAAGAGCTTAGTTAATGGGTTGTTTCGGGGGGTACCATCGACACCTACACAAGAAACATCTGTGTCGGATAGGTAAGATGGGTCAGGCATGTCTTGTTCTCTGAGAACATTGCGGGCTGCACCTGTGTCAACTAAAAAGGTAGTAGGATGACCTTCAACTGGTAGGACAACTATAGCGAGAGTCCCCCCCTTGTCCCCTGTAGACACTGCCATGACAGGGGTGTTAGACACAGGTTTGCTGGTTACCTATTGTACAAGGTCTAGATGAGATTGTTCAGGGCCAGTGTAGTGACGTGCGGGTGTGGTGGAGTGGCTGGCTTGATGGGTTGGACGTGTAGGGCGATAATGACTGGGTGCAGGGGGTTCATCTTGTTGGAAATCATCTGTATCATAACTACCAGGGAAAGGGTGCGCATAGCTGCAGGGTGGAGTATTAGATTGAGAGGGCTGGTAGACAGCTTGGGCATATTCCTGAGGAGGGCAATACGAAGTATGTGCCTGAGGATATAGCTGTGGAGGGTAACCTGGTTGGAGACATTGGGGTACAAGGGATAGTTGAACACAGGATTAAGTGGTCTAGTGGTCGGCTGTCTAGGCACCCTGGGGTGTGGGCAATCTCTTCGGAAATGGCCCGGTTGGTTACAATTAAAGCATGCCCTGGTCTGAGGCCTAGGGGCGGGTGTCATGTGCTGCCCCTGTGCAGCTGGCAGGGTAGATAGCACGGGATATTCTGGGAGGACCGGGGCAGGTCTGGTGGCAGGGCTATAAACGGAAAACATAAGAGGATTACTTTTCCTTTGGGGTGGCTGTAGAGCAGATTCTAGGCCCTTGGCAACTAGTAAGAGAGTGTCCAAAGGAATAATTCTGTATTCGGGGCGAGAAAGCACTAAGCCTTTTCTGATGGCTTCCTTAAGGCCAGCAACAAAGGCAGCGGATAACATCTGGGTATGTGCTTTGTTGTATACACTGAATCTGAGATCGGAGAAAGTTTGAGTCAACCATGAATGGTATTTTTCCACAGATTCGAGTTTGTCTTGTATAATGTAATTTATACAAGTGGCTTGGTCAGCTAGTTTATCCTGTGCCCAGGCCTGAAGCTGTTCACAGAATGTAATACCCGACTGGAAATCCATATCGGTAGTGAGGAGAGCATCAGTAAAACTCCTTTCCATAATGGGCCAATAGGCATCCCCAGCCTTGATCTCACACAGACTATACAGATCACGCCAGGCTGCTGAGTATGTCTTACGAATCTGGGCAACCCTTCGGAAGAAGGGCATGGGCTGCTTCTCAGGGTCGGGGAGAGAGGTTACTAGGGTTGCAGCTTGGGATGGGTTGAAAGTAACATACATCGGGGGAGCCCCTTCCACTATTGATAGAGCAGGGATGTGGTTGGCTGGGGAGGCCTGTCTCTGGGAGACCCTATTATTCGAAGGACGGAATGGGCTAAGTCCCTGCACATTGTCATCCTCGGGGGGAACCGGGAATGGGAGACCATGATAGCTGGCAACATCTGGTGAATTTGGGCCTTGAGCGGCAGGAGCATCGGGGGCCGGGAGAACCAACAGTGATGGCCTGGGGAGTAACTAACTGGGAAGTAGTAGGATGGAAGCCTGACGTGGCAGGAGAAGTGCCTACAGCATTCGACCCAATGATTCATTCGACCCAATGATCATGATTGGGTAACTGGGAGTTGCCATGAGGGAGACGGAGACAGGAGCCAGACTGGGTGAGGGGGCGGGCTGAGTAAGCTGAGGGAGATGAGCGGAGAGGGTAGAGATGAGTGACAAAAGATCGAAGGGGGAGGGACAACAGGATTGGAGGCGGGAAGAGGAGGGGAATCTGGAACGAGGACAGAAGGGATGGTGGGGAGAGGAGAGGAAGGTGCAGGAGTAGAGAGTATAGCAAGGGAAGAGGGGGATATGGGGAACAATGGGTGAAGGCAGGAGGGGAACAGGAGCAGAAGGAACGACAGGGAGAGGAACTACAGGGGCGTAAGGGGAGGCAACATGTGGGAGGGGAGCAGGAATAGGAGAAATGACAGGGGGAGGTGGGAGATGGGTGATGTCGGAAGAAGTGATGGAGGGAGGTAGCAGAGGGACGGCATCAGTAGCGACAAGGGAAGGTGGAAGAGGGGCGGGATCAGAGGGAAGTGGGAGGGGGACCGGAATAATGGGAAGTGTGGAGGTAGGCGGGAGAGGGACGGGGTAATAATACGATCCGTCCTCCCTGAGGCTGGGGTACAGAGGGGTGGGGACAGAGGGGCCTATGACAATTGGAGGTGTTGACTGGGCAGTGACTGGAGAGGTGGGGCGAGATTCATTCACGGTATTCTGGGTGGCATCGTAGGGCGGTGGTCGGGGAACATCAAGAGACGAATCATCATTACAAACATTTCTGTGATATACATAAATCGTTTGTTCTTCCTCTGACCAACCCTCCCTCCCTCTAAATTAATTTCTTTTTACATTTAGACTTTTTTACTATTATTAGTACCACTAATATTAATAGTTTTTAGCCATAAACACTCTTTTATTAGTATTAATATTTCACTCTTATAACTAGATTACATGTATCACATTCCTTTTTTCCAGAAATATATTGTAGCTAATTTTACACTCTAATAAAAATATAGTGGGAAATGTATAAGTAATATATACACCATTCTATGAATATCTAACACTATTGCACCATTCTACGAGTATCTAACACTATTGCAATGCAAGAATTGATGTATTATAGAAATATTTGTAAAATGAATATGTATGCTTTAAGATGAAGAAAATATTGAATTATCCCGAAGTGGAACGCATAAACCGGATTTTATGCGTTCCAGTGACGTCTACTGTGCGTCCTGCTGACATGCAATACACGATCCGGAAGTGGAGCGCATGTAGCCGGCGGTGGAACGCATCATGCGTTCCAAATGCGGATAGCCGGAAATCCGGAAGTAAAACAAAGAGAAGACATAAATGGACGCCGAGGAGGACCCCCCAGAAAATATTGACTGATCCCAACTGAGGAATCCCCCACTATAGGGAGAAACGCGTTTTGGAACAGACAGTTAATACAGGACTTTCATCCTTATTACTATTTTTTATTGGAAATTTTTCCACATCGTTATTTGTACTTTTTACCAATAAAGTTTTTTCTTCTTGGAATAATATACTTGAACATCACATCTTTACCCTACCCAAACCATCTAAGGAGGAACAAGAAGAAGGATGGGGACATCCTATTAAGAGTCCCGCTATGTTCCCCATGAGAGCCATATGTTAATTTGGCTCTGGGCTTGTGAGTACTATTGCTATATTTGAAACCTAATTTATTAGGAATAAAATTTAAAAAACTGTGAGACATTAAGATTTTTAAAAAAATTTGTAGACATTTTAGCTGTAAATGTCATAATACCTTTAGCTTTAACTACAAAACAAAAAACATATTTGGATTCAGCAAAGTCTCGCGGGTACCCCTCCATTAACAGTTTTTATGGTGTTTTGGAAAGTTAAAGGGTCAAAAATAGCACATAAAATTTTTCAGTTTTTTCAAATTGAAATTCGCCAGGTTGGTTATGTCAAAAACACTGGCCAAAGTTAGCGTTCATATTTGTTTTTGTGTGAAAAAAGCAAAAAAAACTAATATTTGCCCAGTGTTTGTGACTAAGTGGCTACTAAAAATGACTGGACATACCCCATTTGCAATACCTTGAGTTGTCTACTTTTTCAAATGGTATGCCATCATGGGGGTAATTCTCATTCCTGGGCTACCATACGGTCTCAAATGCAACGTAACCAGTCTGGCAAATTTCAATGTGAAAAAAAATGAAATGCAAGCCTTATATTTGACTCTTTAACTTTCCAAAACACCATAAAACCTGTACATAGGGGGTACTGTTATACTTGGGAGACTTCACTGAACAAAAACATAAGTGTTTCAAAACAGTAAAACATATTACAACAATAATATTGTCAGTAAAAGTGCCGTTCGTGTGTGAAAAATGCAAAAAACTTAACTTTTACTAAATATGTCATTGTTGTAATACAATTTATCATTTTGAAACACTAATATTTGTGTTCAGCGAAGTCTCCCGAGTAAAACAGTACCCCCCATGGTGTCTTGGAAAGTTACAGGGTTAGATATAGCGCGTGCAAATTTTATTCTCTGCACTTGCTGCCTGGGCTGTCAGGCACGTCAATCAAATTTTAATTAATTAAAATCACATAATTATGTTAAAATATTACTTAAGCATAAGATCTCTCCAAATGCTCCACCCCAGGGGCCCATAACTAAACAAACCTTTGTGTTGTGCAACACACAAACTACACGTACTTCCCCTGGGGTTAAAAGGCCTATCTGCCTTCACTTTATCACAGTGTATATATATATTTATATATAAACATAAAATATATATATGTATTATATATACAATATATATATATATATATATATATATATATATATTTGTAACGTCATTCTAAGTGTATTTTAAGATTAATATATGTGCTTATATTAACATTAAAATACATTACGTATCACGTTACATATATATAAGATGTATATATATTAGATATATAATATATATACAGGGAGTGCAGAATTATTAGGCAAATGAGTATTTTGACCACATCATCCTCTTTATGCATGTTGTCTTACTCCAAGCTGTATAGGCTCGAAAGCCTACTACCAATTAAGCATATTAGGTGATGTGCATCTCTGTAATGAGAAGGGGTGTGGTCTAATGACATCAACACCCTATATCAGGTGTGCATAATTATTAGGCAACTTCCTTTCCTTTGGCAAAATGGGTCAAAAGAAGGACTTGACAGGCTCAGAAAAGTCAAAAATAGTGAGATATCTTGCAGAGGGATGCAGCACTCTTAAAATTGCAAAGCTTCTGAAGCGTGATCATCGAACAATCAAGCGTTTCATTCAAAATAGTCAACAGGGTCGCAAGAAGCGTGTGGAAAAACCAAGGCGCAAAATAACTGCCCATGAACTGAGAAAAGTCAAGCGTGCAGCTGCCACGATGCCACTTGCCACCAGTTTGGCCATATTTCAGAGCTGCAACATCACTGGAGTGCCCAAAAGCACAAGGTGTGCAATACTCAGAGACATGGCCAAGGTAAGAAAGGCTGAAAGACGACCACCACTGAACAAGACACACAAGCTGAAACGTCAAGACTGGGCCAAGAAATATCTCAAGACTGATTTTTCTAAGGTTTTATGGACTGATGAAATGAGAGTGAGTCTTGATGGGCCAGATGGATGGGCCCGTGGCTGGATTGGTAAAGGGCAGAGAGCTCCAGTCCGACTCAGACGCCAGCAAGGTGGAGGTGGAGTACTGGTTTGGGCTGGTATCATCAAAGATGAGCTTGTGGGGCCTTTTCGGGTTGAGGATGGAGTCAAGCTCAACTCCCAGTCCTACTGCCAGTTCCTGGAAGACACCTTCTTCAAGCAGTGGTACAGGAAGAAGTCTGCATCCTTCAAGAAAAACATGATTTTCATGCAGGACAATGCTCCATCACACGCGTCCAAGTACTCCACAGCGTGGCTGGCAAGAAAGGGTATAAAAGAAGAAAATCTAATGACATGGCCTCCTTGTTCACCTGATCTGAACCCCATTGAGAACCTGTGGTCCATCATCAAATGTGAGATTTACAAGGAGGGAAAACAGTACACCTCTCTGAACAGTGTCTGGGAGGCTGTGGTTGCTGCTGCACGCAATGTTGATGGTGAACAGATCAAAACACTGACAGAATCCATGGATGGCAGGCTTTTGAGTGTCCTTGCAAAGAAAGGTGGCTATATTGGTCACTGATTTGTTTTTGTTTTGTTTTTGAATGTCAGAAATGTATATTTGTGAATGTTGAGATGTTATATTGGTTTCACTGGTAATAATAAATAATTGAAATGGGTATATATTTGTTTTTTGTTAAGTTGCCTAATAATTATGCACAGTAATAGTCACCTGCACACACAGATATCCCCCTAACATAGCTAATAACTAAAAACAAACTAAAAACTACTTCCAAAAATATTCAGCTTTGATATTAATGAGTTTTTTGGGTTCATTGAGAACATGGTTGTTGTTCAATAATAAAATTAATCCTCAAAAATACAACTTGCCTAATAATTTTGCACTCCCTGTATATATATATTTTATATATATATATATATATATATATATATATATATATATATATAGTCCAAAATATTGTTGTATCCTTGCACACACACTTCAATAATATTGTGCCTGGTGCTGTTAAGCCAATGCCAAAAATATACAAAAATATAAGGTACAAAAGGCAAGCACTCACGGTCTTTTCTGGTCTCTTTAAAAGTTTGTTCTTTATTTCATAGGTTAAAACTTGATGTGATCGACGTTTCAGCCAAACTTCATGGCTTTCATCAGGATCTTAACAGCTCAAAATACATCTTACAAATAACACATTTATATAGTAAAACAAATTATACAATCAATAATTAAAACACTTACCACCTGAGGCTGCACTGCTTCCACGGCGTTCTATCGCCGTCTCTGCGCATGCGTCACCCTCCCGCTACCCGGAAGTAGCGTGTTGACGTCATCGTTGCCGTGGATACCCGGTATGTTTACCTGGCTCCACGGCAACATAGCGAGTAATATCCTCGCTCTTTCACAGTCAGCCTAGGCGATCTAACTCTAACTCTGCACCTAATCAAAACATTAAAAGCATATTAAACAAACAATATTTAACTATTTAGAGGGATCTTATTCATTTCTGACTCACATTCTATTGTTTATAAAGGCTATTCCATATCAAGTGTCTAGACATAATTATAAAGTTAGGGTCTTATCTCCATCCTACCATGCACCTCTTATTAGATGTTTTCAAAGTTACAATTACAAATTATTTACAATAAACCATATTCCAATAATCTCAAAGTGCTAAATATATCATTTCTGTACAATAAAGTGCTAACATTTATATGTTAAAGTGAGACATAGTAAATTAAAGTGATACTTGTGCTATTTATATACATCAAAGTGCTAAACATGCTGTATATGTACATTAAAGTGCTAACATTTTACCTAAAGTGCAACTTAATTTGTTAAAGTGATACACGTGTGGTTTATGTACATCAAGTGCTACATGTGCTGTTATTATATACTATTTATTAGTCACCGAAGTATTACTCTCTTTGTTACTACTATCAATTACCTAATTACTGTGCTTCAGTGATCTTTCAACATATTATATACTTTCAAAGTGCTAAAAGGATTATATTATACTATTATGTACAACAATAGAAGAATAATAAATCTACCAGTGTCTTTTATATACATTATTTACATAAAGCCTCATTATAAATTCTATTATGTATCGTACCTATATATTGACTTAGTTTATCCTATCAATGAGTCATATTCATTATAATAATGCTCTTTGCCCAAAGAGATATTATTTAAGATAGATGATTGAGTACAGTCCTTTATCTGAGCAAATAGGGTAAGATCTACAACTTTATATTTTAATTCGTTATATTATATCTCCATATAACCTTTTTATTGATATATATTCTTCCTCTAATTCTAGTTAAAATATATGTATTTTAATAACTCAAAGGAGGCAAACAATTATTTCAACATTACTCATATAAATGGATGATATGATATCATCTCGTTCAATCCTCTTGGAGCCACAGTTTCCAATTCTTGTATCCAGAATGTCTCTCTTCTCAGTAGGGCATTGCCCCTATCTCCACCTCTTCTAGAACAAGGTATCCAATCAATTGCCACAAATTTTAACATAGTCAAAGAATGTTTATATTCTAAAAAATGCTTCGCCACAGGTTTGTCTGTATATCCGTCTCTGTAAGCAGTTCTTATATTGGATCTATGACCCCTAATTCTGTCACAGAGCTGCGTTTCAGTTTTCCCTATGTAAACCAAGCCACAAGGGCACGATATTTTATATATTACATGGGTCATCTTACACGTAATGGTATGGCGGATTTTGTACATCTTATTTTTATGTGGATGGTTAAACTTACGTGCTGGCACCATATGACTACACGTCACACATCCTAGGCAGCGCACACTGCCTCTTACTTGTATTATCTTCTGTTCAGTGTAGCTCTCCACAGGGTCTGTTTTCATTAATATATCTTTTAAATTTCTGTTTCTTCGATAGCAAATACGTGGTGATTGCTTAAATTCTTTTGGTAAACTTTTATCGCACGCCAACATATTCCAATTACGTTTCACAATGCTATTTATTTTCTGTGATTTGCTGTGAAATGTCATGGGAAAAACCAATTTGGGAACTTCTGTGATGTCTTGTAGCGTGGTCGCATTCTCTTCTGCTTCTTCCAACGCTTTATCTAAGACTCTTTCACTATACCCTCTATCTAGAAATTTCATTTTCATTTCTTGTAATTGTATTCGTTTAGTTGTTTCCTTTGAATTATTTCTCATGACCCTAAGGAATTGAGCTTTAGGTATAGACTTGATCAGATTTTTTGGATGTGCACTGTTATAATGTAATATGGTGTTTCTATCGGTAGGTTTAGAGTAGAGGCAATAGACCATTCTGTGATCTTCCACGGATAATTCCACATCTAGAAATTGTACTTTTTCCATACTCACATTGGCCATCATCCATATCGGTGTTGGAAGTTGATTTATGAACTCAACCATTTCTTGCGCTTGCAATTTCGTACCACGCCAAATTATCAGAATATCATCTATAAAGCGAAAATACTTTATGATGTTCCTTTTAAATGGTTCTAATATATATTCTGTCTCAAAGATGTACATATAAGAGTTGGCGTACATAGGCGCCATAGCCGCTCCCATGGATGTCCCTGATATTTGCATATACCACTGTTCTTCGAAGCGGAAATAATTATTTTTCAATGCAACCTCCAATAATTCCAAGGTATATTCAATGGGAGGACCTTTATATTTCAATGAAGCACATAGGACTTGTCTCATAGCCTCTATACCACCATCATGCGGGATGATGGTATAGAGGCTACTGACGTCCATCGTAATAAGTACGGGTGATTCTTCTTCTATATATAGATTTTGAAGTACCACCAATAATGAAGGTGTATCTCTAATGCATGTATATAGATCATGTACTGTATCTTTAAACATAGCATCTAGCCATTTCCCTATAGGTTGTAGTACCCCGCCTATCGCTGATACTATAGGTCGTCCCGGGGGGTCTGTTCGACTCTTATGTATCTTGGGAATTGTGTACATGATAGGTGTCCTCGGATGCTTTTGTATCAAATATAGATAGAGATTTTGATCTATATAGTTAGCTCTCAGTCCTATATCAAGGATCTCTTCCACCTTTCTTTGTACTTCTCTAATTGGATCACCCTTAAGTAACTTATAGGTTTTTTCATCCAATAATTGTCTCCTTACTTCCATTGCATATTTTTCGTAGTCCATGATAACTATACCCCCGCCTTTGTCGGCGGGGCGTATTACGATGGAAGGATCTTTCGCTAGATTTTCCAAAAGGTGTCTTTGTGCTTTATTCAAGTTATTTCCCATATGGTTAGGTTGTTTCAATTCTTCCGTTGTTTCTATTTGTACCGTAAATAGAAATGTTTTAATATTGGCTTTAGAGTTAGGTGGATCAAAGTGTGATTTTGGTTTAAATTGAATCTCAGTCGCTTTATGGTATTGATTTGCTGGTTGCTGTATTTGCCCTTTATTAAAGTAATCTTTAAGTCGTAGGTTTCTTCCAAAATTAAATAATTCTACGTTCCATGCGAATATATTTGGTCTAGCCGTAGGTACAAATGAGAGTCCTAATTTTAGGATCTCTATTTCTTTCTCATCCAACTCGCGTTGAGAGAGATTGAAAACTGGCACTACCTTTTCAGTGGTGGTTTCCCACGGGCTATGTATTTTCCCTTTATGGCCTCTTCTTGTCCTGTGCCGGTTCCGCCTCTGCCTCTGCTTCTCGTCATAGTGCCCATTTGTGTTGTATCTAAAAAAGTTTCATCATTTTGTTGCTCTGCATCGGATGCCGACTCAGCCGATGTGACATCTATTGTGTGTTTCTTTGGGCGTATAATTTTCTTGCGTGGCCTTCTTGGTCTCCTTTGGTGTTCACCACTTAACCACTTATAGACGCGATGCTCTACGTAGTCCTGTTGAACATACTCAAATTTTTGCTTTTTAAATCTAATAAGATCATTTTTATATTTCAATAATTCTTCCTTTAATTTGTCCAGCAATTTCATACCATCTGGCGACGCCAGTAATACAGCATGTTCCATTTCAACTTCTGTTATTTTCCGTGTGATATTCTCAAACTCTGTTTTCACATCCTGGATTATAATCAACATAAGATCTAGAGATGCTAGAAACTGAAATCCAATCTCGGCAAACTTTGGCTTTCATCCTCCCAATTGTAGGGATATTCATGATACGAAACCCTCGTGGGATCCTTTTAGCCTTATAGTAATCCGAGAGAAATAATCCGTGAAGGTCTAGATCAATCCTTTTCCTCTGTAACTTTAAGAGTTGAAAATATATATCCTTACTAGTAGTATTATATGGCAAATCCGTGCTAGATTGCACCCAAAGTATTGCTTGTGCCTCCTCCTGAGTAAAGTGGAGGGGTTCAGCTTGTTCAGCGTAGCCCCCCGCTTGTAATAAAAATTCATCTGTTAGATCCATAGTAAGCGCTTACTGATTAAATGTCAATGAATTACTCCTGCTTCAAATTAGGCAGGTAAAAAATATATATATTTTGTAGGTGCAAAGGATTGGAGTCTGGCAAACTACTCCCAAAATACAGTCCAAAATATTGTTGTATCCTTGCACACACACTTCAATAATATTGTGCCTGGTGCTGTTAAGCCAATGCCAAAAATATACAAAAATATAAGGTACAAAAGGCAAGCACTCACGGTCTTTTCTGGTCTCTTTAAAAGTTTGTTCTTTATTTCATAGGTTAAAACTTGATGTGATCGACGTTTCAGCCAAACTTCATGGCTTTCATCAGGATCTTAACAGCTCAAAATACATCTTACAAATAACACATTTATATAGTAAAACAAATTATACAATCAATAATTAAAACACTTACCACCTGAGGCTGCACTGCTTCCACGGCGTTCTATCGCCGTCTCTGCGCATGCGTCACCCTCCTTTGAGTTATTAAAATACATATATTTTAACTAGAATTAGAGGAAGAATATATATCAATAAAAAGGTTATATGGAGATATAATATAACGAATTAAAATATAAAGTTGTAGATCTTACCCTATTTGCTCAGATAAAGGACTGTACTCAATCATCTATCTTAAATAATATCTCTTTGGGCAAAGAGCATTATTATAATGAATATGACTCATTGATAGGATAAACTAAGTCAATATATAGGTACGATACATAATAGAATTTATAATGAGGCTTTATGTAAATAATGTATATAAAAGACACTGGTAGATTTATTATTCTTCTATTGTTGTACATAATAGTATAATATAATCCTTTTAGCACTTTGAAAGTATATAATATGTTGAAAGATCACTGAAGCACAGTAATTAGGTAATTGATAGTAGTAACAAAGAGAGTAATACTTCGGTGACTAATAAATAGTATATAATAACAGCACATGTAGCACTTTGATGTACATAAACCACACGTGTATCACTTTAACAAATTAAGTTGCACTTTAGGTAAAATGTTAGCACTTTAATGTACATATACAGCATGTTTAGCACTTTGATGTATATAAATAGCACAAGTATCACTTTAATTTACTATGTCTCACTTTAACATATAAATGTTAGCACTTTATTGTACAGAAATGATATATTTAGCACTTTGAGATTATTGGAATATAGTTTATTGTAAATAATTTGTAATTGTAACTTTGAAAACATCTAATAAGAGGTGCATGGTAGGATGGAGATAAGACCCTAACTTTATAATTATGTCTAGACACTTGATATGGAATAGCCTTTATAAACAATAGAATGTGAGTCAGAAATGAATAAGATCCCTCTAAATAGTTAAATATTGTTTGTTTAATATGCTTTTAATGTTTTGATTAGGTGCAGAGTTAGAGTTAGATCGCCTAGGCTGACTGTGAAAGAGCGAGGATATTACTCGCTATGTTGCCGTGGAGCCAGGTAAACATACCGGGTATCCACGGCAACGATGACGTCAACACGCTACTTCCGGGTAGCGGGAGGGTGACGCATGCGCAGAGACGGCGATAGAACGCCGTGGAAGCAGTGCAGCCTCAGGTGGTAAGTGTTTTAATTATTGATTGTATAATTTGTTTTACTATATAAATGTGTTATTTGTAAGATGTATTTTGAGCTGTTAAGATCCTGATGAAAGCCATGAAGTTTGGCTGAAACGTCGATCACATCAAGTTTTAACCTATGAAATAAAGAACAAACTTTTAAAGAGACCAGAAAAGACCGTGAGTGCTTGCCTTTTGTACCTTATATTTTTATATATATATATATATATATATATATATATAAATACTTTTATTTTAACATGTTTAATTTATTTTTTTTACACCTCCCACCAGCAGGGGGACTGTCTGACACTCCACAGCCAGCTATAGGGGGCCATGTGATCGGTCTTTGAGAGCGATCACATGGCCCCCGGGGGCCTGATTTGGCATGGGAGGGCTGCCTGGGCTGTATCCCAGCGGTTCCAGGGCGCAACGGCTTTAAAGCCCATTTAATGCGGGGCGGCAGGAACGCCGTGACGGCGTTAAGGGGTTAAGAAAACTCCTTCACAGTCACCAATTACTGGTAATATGATGAATACGAAATCCTCACTGAGGACCTGCTACAGAATATTGTTGATTTATCTGTCAGAAAATCAGGATCATCTGCGCTATTTAATGCAATGTCCTCTATGCAGGAGGCAACTGTGAAATCTGTGGCTCAAGCTATCTACCAAACCTGCGCAACAGACTGAGGCAATTAATACTCCCTCTGACCAATTTTGGCCATCTGTAGAGTCTGAAAGGAATTTAGCGCAAGGTTTCAGGAGGTCTAGAAAGGCCACCCAGAGGCATAAACATTGTTTTGAAGGTTCTTGCGATTCCTCTTCTTGCTAAAAAGTATCTTTAAAAATAGGGAAGGACAAAGACCATAATGAAATGCGTATATCATGCAAACTTGATGAGAGTAATTTACTCAAAAGACTCTGCTCATCAGGAAGATAAACGAGCTCAGAAAGCCATTCACAGGAGCAAACCTGACTCTTATAAAACCTCCTTTGTTGATAATTCATCCTCATCTTTTGAAGATGAAGAATCTGCTGCTGATTCTGATTATTCTGCATACTCTGAGGTACCTGAACATGTATCAAAATCTGATGAAAACGTTATTACGGATACCGCAGGAAAACCTTTATTTAATCCAGATAATAAAAAACATCCCTGTTCAGCCGAATGGGTACCGATGGCTCATGTAGCCAAATAACTTGAATATTGACTAAGGAAACCCCTTGACCAGGCAGCTAGAAATAAGCTGAGGGCTGAATGCTCTAGATGACTTTAACTAAAAAAGTTACATAGACCCCTGACTTTGATCCTACTTTAATACAGTTTTTTTTTCAGATTTGTATTTTATTATTTTCTTCAAAATGTGGTCTGGGGTACAGAAGGAAAAGGGGTATGTTAGCGGGGGGGTACAAAGTTCCAGCATTTTACATAACCATCACATCCGGAGAATTTTGTAGAACCGGAGGTAATACAGGGGGAATTGGTACATACATGCTTACGCATATACCCAATTTACTGTGTCGAAGTGCATAGATGGTAATATAATTTAACATTTTATAGAATTATAATGCAGTGAGCATTATATATACATGTGTATGAACAATAATATAGTTGGTGCAATGCTCACTGCATTCTAATTATATAAAATGTTAAATTACTTTGTGTAAAAAAATGTTCTCCATATGTGTCACATAAATTGTGTGAATGGTTTGTATATGTCAAATATGTAAGAGAATGTATGCTTTGTGTAACTTGCACTTTATAAAAACGGGATATATATAAGTCCATAACCACAGATTGTATTGTGAATACATATTTGTCCGATTTTTTATTTTGTTATTGTAGTGCCATCCAGAGAATTATTTTAATTGCTTTTCCCTCCCCCTTCCCGTTTTGTCCATCCATCTATATATGTCCTGAGTCAGTGTATTAGAACAAGGGAGACAGATCAGCGATCGCGACCCACTTCCGGGTCTGTGAAACGCAAGGTGGAACGCACGCGGCGTACGCGATGACGTCATCCGATTCCATACCGCCAAAACGAAAATCGAACACCAGCTGAAAGACTTTCAATATCAAATGGGGATGTATATAAAGGACTGTGTGAGGGATATTTTTATTGTTGCTGCTATCTTTTGACTGCACTTTATTTCACCAAGTCCCTGAGGAAGTCCAACCCTAGGACGAAACGCGTAGGACGTCTTATGGTGACATGCTGTTTGTTTTATACTTAAATGTAAGTCATTAAAATACTTTTTTATTATACTCTGGAAGTGCACTACATTTCTGTATAATTTTTTTCTTTTGAGACATATACACCCATTCGCTGATAAATATGTGAGGAGGGACAACATATTGGATACTGAAAGATACCATTCAAGGCTGTTTTAACTCCATAAATTTGTGAGTGACCAATTGTGATTGCATATCAGTACCAGTCCCCACACAGTTGTACGCTATGTTTGTTTATTTTTGTATTTAGTAGATTGTCCCCTATTCTATTTGTATATGTGGATAAGTATAAGCTGTATCACAGTAGGGATGGGAGACAGGCAATACGGCCAGAAGATACTCCAAATAAGGGAGAAGATTAGAGTTTAAATTTTAATAATCCTTCTATTCCTCCAAGGTGTCCAGAACAACTGCGGCAGTGTTTTAGGCAAAGCAGGGAGTCAGGAAAAACGGGACATATTTGCAGCTCTATTGGAAGGAGTCGGAACTGGATTGAGAGTATGGAATTCTGCAAATATCACATCCAGTCCTACAAACTTTGCCACTAGTACTCATGCTCATAATTACACTATACTTTTGTGTGGCAATGAAATAGATGAGGAAAAAACTTGAAAAGGGGATATATTTTTTGTTTGTTTGTTTTTGGTTTTCTCTCTCTCTCTCTCTTTCTCTCATACATTCTTCAATAAAGTTTTACATTGCACACACACACTCACCTAAATTCTATAAGTTCTGTTTTTATGTGACACTTTGTATAATATGTGAATTGACAGCCATAGGAAAGTACAGGAGAACTTATGTCGCTGAGGGAACTATTCTGGAGGGATGGTGGGTTGAATTTCTCCTGTATATCAGGTTTTTGCTCCCACTAGGTTCTCTTGTACTAGAGGAATAACTAGATAATGGAGCAACATAAAAGAAGAAAAAGTGGGGGAATGTGGGGTGATGCAACCCCTATTTGACTGTTTTCTTTCACCCTGCTTATATCATTCACTATAATTCCTGTGCTCCCCTTTCCTACTTCAGATCTCATAGTTTAGATAGACGGGATAAATTATTATTATTTTTAAATGTGCTCAACATAAGAGAAGAAAAAGTGAGGGAATGTGGTGACATTCTGTCATCAAACTAATATGGTGACCAGGGATCATGTGACCAAGCTCATGTATGCCTTTCTTACAGAGGGATAAGCTTTACCTTTTGATTTGGTAAATGGGACCTTTACAAGTCAGGAAAGAGATAACCACTTCCCCCTATCTCCATTCCTCTCTGTTCCTTCTTGGCTGTGCTACAGAGCAGATGTGCAGACGCCATGTGCTAGCATGGTGAACCATGTTACACTCTGTTGCTTCCTTTTCTTCCTTGGTGGATGTGATGTTGAACTTGCAGCAGTGAGCCATTACTAGATGTGAAGGCCTAACCGTGGGTGAGAAATATATGAGTGCAAATAAATTAACACGAAGTTGATCAGCTGCTATAACACCAAAATCTTATCTTTAAATCGCCAAATTGTGAAGCAGAGGTGAAGCGCTGTATATTTATAAATATAACCCGTGCAAAACATACTTGTGTACATATGTATAAGTAACAATACCTTAATGCTTATACCACATTCCAATTAGTAGTATGCAATACCTTAAAAACATAAATAAACAAATCCAAACATAGTGTAATAAAGACTGTTCCTCACAAGGTTCCCAGGACGCGTTTCGCCATAAAAGCTTCTTCAACTGGATGTAGAAAAAAAGTCTGAAGCTACATCCAGTTGAAGAAGCTTTTATGGCGAAACGCGTCCTGGGAACCATGTAAGGAACAGTCTTTATTGTATTGGACTTTTTATGCCTAGTGATATTTTATTGATACTTTAAAAAAAAAAAAAAAAATTTATGTCTAAATAAAGTCTATATATATTTTTACTATCACTACTGGCATTGTTCCTGCTATTCTTGAAAGAAGTATTGTGGTCCTTAACCACATACACCCTTTGATCAGAGCCGATGTGGATGGCTCTGGGCTTGTAAGTATGAATTTGATTTCTTCACTACCATTTAAGACCTACGGTATTGCACCATATGTGTTCTCCCTTACTTTAGAAATCAAGAAAGGAAAGAACACTCATCAAAGAATGGATAGGGTCGCCTTTAGGGACCCCTCAAGCAATTCTATTGAGCTATACATATTTAGCTCTTAAAAATGTGAGTGGGAATTTTTCACTCTGTATTTATTCATATCAAATTTATATCACAGTATACACTATGTTTGGATTTGTTTATTTATGTTTTTAAGGTAATGCATACTACTAATTGGAATTTGGTATAAGCATTAAGGTATTGTTACTTATACGTCTGTACACAAGTACGTTTTGCACAAGATCCTGGAGGTCACTGGTCCAGTGTCCAAGCTCTACGAGCTCTTAGAGGCAGCCAAGGCAGGGAAACTGCCATGGACTTTGACCTGGCTATCGGGTGTGTACACCGCCTGATTTGTCTGTTGGGTAATGCCCAACAGATCTTACTGAAGATTGACCCTAAATTGGTCAATATGGCCGTTAATGAGCCTGGCCCGGCTGCAAAGGGCATGCTTTTTGAGGATTCATTCATTAGGGACCAAGGCAAGTTTGTGAAGACTTTCACAGCAATTGATAAGGCACAGTCCAATTTGAAACGGGTGTTCCCACACAAGGTTTTTGGAGAGGCCCGGGAGATCCAGGACCCATCCACCCAGTCGAGGCTATCGGGACAGTTGAGAGCATTGGCACTTTTGTCACCGCAACAACATCTCATGATTGCAGAACATATTCCTGGGCTGGACAACTCCACGGCAGATGGGAATTCCAGATACCTCCTGGACTCAGGAGATTAGAAACTATACACGCAAATCTTTTATCGACTTTGGACACTATGGGGACCGTTGGACGTTGACCTACTTGCTTCTCATCTGAACGCAGAACTTCCATGGTTTTACAGCTGGTGACCAGAAATGGCCACAGACGGTCATTGCATTAATTCAGAACTGGCCACAGACAAGGCACAATGCATTCCCACCTTTCAACCTCAGTCGTGGTTCCCTAGACTTCTGGAGATGTCGATGAATTTCCCTTGATTGCTCCTGAACCTACCGGATCTGCTGATCGACCCGGATGGGAACTCTCATGACCTGGTGGACAGAGGGTTATTACGCCTAATGGCTTAGCTCCTTTCCGGGGACCCTGGACTATCTCTGATATTCCAAAGTCGACTCTAAAGCTTTTGACAGAGGCATGAGCACCAGGCACTCGAAACACATACCACTCAGTGTGGAGATCTGGCGCGGAATGTGGATCCCATATCTGCCCCTTTGAATAAGATACTGCATTTCCTTACATCTATGTTTGAAACAGGCAAAGCATACCGCACGATCAATGCACATAGATCGACTATATCGGCAGGACACCAGGGTTTTACTGGAATTACGGCTGAAAACCATCCTTTTATTTGTCGTCTTATGACAGAGATTAGATTGTCAAGACCTCCAACAGCTAGATACTCTTCCTTTTGGGACGTCAACATAGTCCTCAATTTCTTGGACAATTGGCCAGTGAATCAAATATTCTCACTTCAACAACTTTCGGCGAAGTTATTCATTCTACTTTGCCTAATTTCATGTAAACGAGTTTAAGATGTTAAGGCTCTGGACTGGAACACGATCACCTTCCAACCTTCCAAAAATATTTCTCGGAGAACTAATTCATCGACCAAACAAGTGTTATATCTGGAATTTCCTAACAAGCCTAACCTTTGTCTGGTACTATGTATTAAAGAATATCTGGGCTGCACGGCTCTTCTTCGATCACCCAAGGAAAGTGCTTTATTTATTTATCTTTGGAGACTACACTTTCCAGTTTCATCTCCCACTCTGGCCCGTTAGACCAGATCGATGCTTTCTACAGCTGGGATAGATGTCTCAAGTTTTTCACCCCACTCTGTTAGTGGAGCTTTGGCCTCCAAGGCTTCGACAATGGGTTGTCGCTTGGAAGATATCCTGAAGGTGGCCGATTGGTCTAACGAATCTATGTTTCGAGACTTTTACTTTCGTTGCATCGAACATTTTTTTTTTTACGGATTATTGCTCAGCTTTAAAACTGCATAATATGAGCCTCTGTGTCTTTAATAATATTCCAAGATTTTACTTGTTACATGATGTTAAATCATGATTTTATTAATGAAACGGAGGTGAGTACTATTCCCTCCTACCCACCCCATAGAGGGTGTATAGGTCTATTTATTTTCATTGCTCCAGATATACGGTAAGTCAGATCCGGATTGGTTGAGTTCATTTTATGTATTGACTGGTTAGGATTTGGATGAGGAATGGTTGTCTGTAGAAGGTATATTATGTAGATCCTTAAATATAGCTGATTTGTGATATTTAGATAGTTTGAAGATGAGATTTTACCATATATTTCATTTTTCTCTTACAGTCTGAATGGAATATATGGATTGTTACGTTGTTGCCTCTTGGTTTTATTTGTTAAGTCTTCGGGAGTTCGCAGGAAGAAAGAGGAAGAACTGGACATGACAACTTCCTTTATATGAACACCAGTAACCTGATTGGCTGCCCTGTTCACAGGCAGATTTATGTTATTTGTTAAATTACTTTGTTTTTTCTCTCTCAATTGTTTTGCTGCTGAGGGAATAAAATAGAAAGAGAATGCATAATACTCGCCTCCATGTCAATAATAAAATCATGACTTTACGTCATGTAACTAGTAAAATTTTGGAATTTCTGGGGTTACTAGTCAACTTTAAATTGGCTACTCTCAGTCTTTCAACAAGAAAATTAAAGCCAATACGGAGAGAGATCAAATCAATTTTGAACAAGGCATTGATTTCCATCAGATCTCTAGAACGGATTGTAGGCCTGTTATCGGCATCCATTCAAGCAATATTTCCAGCCCCTCTACATTACAGAGGACTCCAAAGGCTTAAAAGAGAACACTTAAGCAATGGCCTGTGTTACTCAGATGTAATCGCCTTGACTTCAGATACAAGAGCAGAACTGTTCTGGTGGCTAGATCATATTCAAACATGGAACAGTAAAGTAATTTTCACATCGTTTTTGAATCTAATATTAGAATCCGTTGCGAGTCAGATGGGTTGGTGTCACGACTGCTAGTGTAGTCCAGCACGCAGAACTATGTAATGTCTACATAGACAGAAATCAGAATACTCAGTAATAGCCAAGGTCAAAATACCGGGAATATCAAAAACAGGACAAGAAAATGTACTCTCGGGAACCAGGAAAGGAAGCCACAACAGGGCAATGAACTAGGGAATTTCAGGGATTTAAATATCCTTCTTTTAGCTGTGATTGGTCATAGGGTGACCCCAGAAGTTGCGTGTGCATCGATGTCATGCGACTCTTGGGGGGCGGAGCTATATATGGCAGTGACCGCGGCGCCATATTTCTTCAGGGCAGGCTGCCAGGAGGACCCAGCGGATTGGCTCCCGACTGAGCAGGTAGGCTCAGTTCGTCGGTGTGGTCGCACTGGTCAGGTGTGACCGCACCTCACAGCGATCCAGGGGCCTTGACAGTTGGGGTGCCGTTTGCAGAGGAAATTCCAGGGGGGCAAATTGTCTCTGACAGAGACATGCATGCATATAAATTGCCTGGAACTCATGGCAGGATTCTTCGCCTTACGCAAATTTGGAAAAATCCAATTGTCGCGTCCTTCTCAAGATGGACAATACTTCAGCGGTTCAATATGTGAATCGATTAGGAGGCACAAAATCCAAACAACTGGCAGACATTGCCAAAGATTATGGCAATGTCATGATGTGCACAGGTTTCACAAATTCCATTCATTTAGTAACACAAATAATGTAATTGGTTCTGAAGGATCACAGGGCTTGAAGTTTCATGTCCTATGCTGAAAGCCAGACTTTAAGGGTTAATTGCCACTGCAGGTCTGGAAGGTTTGTGGCACATTAACCAGAGGTGAATTTATCCCTGCTAGAGCTAAATATTCTCTTTCTAGTGACAAGTGGAAATTTTGAGCCATGGGTTAAGATATTTATTTTAAATGCATCTTTTCAAGAAAAGCCTTCACAGTGGTATTAATACTACTGTATGAGTCCTGTTTCACTATTTATAATCTGTAGTGAATCGCTGGGGCCTACATTTATTTGAGTTTTCTTAGGGCCCTGTGAGTACAACCTTGTGAGTTCTGTTCAGTATTGCTTTTCACACTAGAATGTTATAATTTATGTTTTGTTCCTAATGCTCCCATATCTGCAGATGAGTTAAAAGGGGCAATAATAGACTGCCATCTCTGGTAAGTCCTATATCATTTTCTAATAAGAAGTCCATCATAAGTCTACACAGGATCTGCTATTATTTATAGCAAAGTGATATTTTCCAGTACTGCCTGGTTTAAGTATTGTCATACTATTTTGTAATTTGCTAAAGGTATTATCCTGGTGTTATCCTATATCAGTGATGGCGAACCTATGGCACACACAGCACCCCCCTTCCCTGACACACAGCGCCCACACACAACACCCCCCTCATACACATCACACACACACCTCACCCCCTCACACACACAGCACCTCCCCACACACAGCACTTTCCCCCACACACAGCACCCCTCTCACACAGCACCCTCCACACACACACAGCACCCCTCTCACACACACAGCACCCCACTCACACACACAGCACCCCTCATACACATCACACACAGCACCCCCCACACACACAGAGCACCTTCCCCCCCCACACACAGCACCCCTCTCACCGACACAACACCCCTCTTACACCCAGCACCCCTCACACACACACACACACACACACACAGCACCTCTCAGAGACACACACAGCACCCCTCACACACCCTCCACACCCGTACACACAAACACATATACTGCACCCCTCAATGCAGTATTTGTGTGTGTGTTTGTGTGCATGTATTCAGCAGACTGTGTGTATGTATTCAGCAGTCTGTGTTTACTCAGCAATCTGTGTGTGTATTCAGCAGTCTCTCTGTATGTGTATTCAGCAGTGTGTGTATTCAACAGTCTGTATTCAGCAGTCTGTGTGTGTGTGTATTCAGCGGACATTGTGTACGTATTCATCAGTCTGTGTGTATGTTTGTGTGTGTGTGTGTATTCAGCAGACAATGTGCATGTATACAGCGGACTGTGTGTATATTCAGCAGTCTGTGTGTATGTCAGTGTGTGTATGTATTCAGCAGTCAGTGTTTGAATGTGTTCAGCAGTCTGTGTATGTATTTTATGTATGTATTGCATTTGTTGGAGATACTCCTAATTTTATCTATAATTTAAATTTGTATTCCTGTGAGTTGTGTGTAGGCAGGACCCCAGTGCCCATAATGTTGTTAAGATGGCACTGGTGGGTGGGTGGGATGCAGCACTGCTCCCTCCGCTGATGCTGTCAGGAGACAGGAAATTGACCTGATTGACGTAATTTCCTGTTTCCTGGCTGCATCAGCGGAGGGAGCAGTGCTGAAACAGCAGGTAAGTCAGTGCTCCCTTGCGCCCAAACCCCCTCACAGCTGCAGGAAGGAATCAGATCCACCAAGTAGGGAGCCTGGGTGGACTTCAAACCCCCACCAAAAAAAATTAAGCATTATTTATGTGCTGGGAGGGAGAGGGGGATATAATGGAGGAGGTGGGATATGCTGGGGCAGTGAAGGGAAGATGCTGAGGGGAGAGAAGACGAAAATTTGGGGGGGAGAAGGGGAGATGCTTTGGGAAGAGAAGAGGGGTGCTTCAGGAAAAGAAGAGGAGATGCTGGGGGGAGAGAAGAGCAGAATCTGTGGAGAGGAGGAGATGCCGGGGGAGAGAAGGGGAGATGCTGGGGGAGAGGGGAGGAGATGCTGGGGGAGAAAGGAGAAGGAGGAGATGCTGGGGAGAAAGGGAGAGGAAGAGGAGAATCTGGAGGAGGAGTTTCGGGAGAATGGGAGAGGAGGAGGATGAGATACTGGGGGGGGAGAAGGGGAGAGGAGTAGATGCTGGGGGAGAAGGGGAAAGGAAGAGGAGAATCTGGGGGAGAGGAGGAGGTGATGCTTGGGGGAGAAGGGGAGAGGAGAAGATGTTGGGGGGAGAAAGGGAGAGGAAGAGGAGAATCTGGGGGAGAGGAGGAGATGCTGGGGGAGAAGGGGAAAGGAGGAGGAGGAAGAGATGCTGGGGGAGAAGGGGAGAGGATGAGATGCTGGAGGTATACTGTGGGTAGAGAAGGGAAGATGCTGGGTGGAGAGAAGAGGAGAATTAGTTCAGACAACTGTATGAGTTGTTTTTCTAAACTTAAATATCAGTATTCAGGTTCAATTGCCGTGTTGCCGCATGTATTGCGGTTTGGGCACTGGGCTCAAAAAGGTTCACCATCACTGTCCTATATCATGGCACATATACAAATGTCTGTATTCCAAGTGTAGGAGAACCAACGTTACCATATCTCGGATATAATATCCATAGAAGTTTACATATTAAGTTTTTTCAAATATTCAGTATCATCATACAGTTTTTCTGTTTATGCACTTATTATTGAATTACCTATTTTCATCACGTTTTGGTCAACTTATTTAATTTGTAGTTTTAACCACAGTTTGCCAGTTATCTGATACTTTCTTGTAACCGTATGTTGTCTCGACTGTTTTGGGGCGGTCTAGTATAAAGAGTATCCTGATATTTGCAATACTTGGGTACCTTGAGGTATGTGTCATAATAAGATGTTTCTCACACAATTACATTTTACCACTGTTTTTAATGATTTTCTCTTTGTTTTAAAATGTCACTATCTACGTAGTCCTCTACCTCTTACAATACTATATTACTGCAATGTTACTGTATAATTTTGTTTTCTTGTAGCAACCAGTCAATTTCTCAGACCCTGAGAGAAAGTTTTAATTCAGACATCATTTTTTTAGGAAAGTTATGTTCCAGTCTCTGAACTCTGAGAAACATTTAGAATTAATAGCTTCACTGCTGCTATAGGTAATCTCAGGCTTGAATCTATTCATGTTTAACCTGGCCTCTTCACTCACTGTTGGCCTGTGCCACAGCTCTTCCACCATTTTATATCTGCTACCTCTATTGAATTTACCACACAGTTTGCAATTTCAAGGATGCCAATATTATTTCTTGCTGTTTTCAATGTGCTTTGGCATTATAAAAACTGGTGGTTATGGTCCTGTAACATTATTATTATGTTATTTATATAGCGCCAGCAAATTCTGCAGCGCTTTACAATGGGTGGACGAACAGACATGTAGTTGTAACCAGACAAGTTGGACACACAGGAACATCTAAGGTCCTATTATTTACACAACCATGATATAGCCAGATACCAGTACAGCTACAGTACAGAGTTTGCCTTTCCTTGCTGATTTTACAAATATTTGTGGTTGCTTGATTTATTTCTCTCCCATCAGATGTTTAGCGTGGGTATTACCATATTGTGATGCTGCCACGGATTAGCCAGTAATAAGGAAATTGTAGCCATACTTACCGTCATTTCCTTTTCCTGGATATATCCATGACAGCATAGCATCCCTCCCTTATGTATCATTTATTATTTTTTAGGAGCTTGGAACTAGACTGGAGATCCTGTCTGGGAGGAGGGGTATTTATAGTTTTTAGTTCCTGTTCTAAATAGTTAAGAGGGTGGAGCTAAACCTATTGCGATGCTGCCATGGATATATCCAGGAAAAGAAAATTACAGTAAGTATGGCTAAATTTTCCTTATTCCAGCATAACCATTGTTTAGTAAATATAACAAATCCAGTCTAAACAAAATAGCATGCATTTTATTTAACACAAAACACAGAAACACAAGAGCACCTTAATTGAGTGAAACATTTTTTACATCTTTATTTGACAAATTTAATGTACAGTCTTACATTTTTAACACCAAAAGATTGAGAGGTAAGTACAATAAAAAATATACTGGACACGTGTTTGAAAATTCACAGTTTCTGTCACTAGGAGGCAGTAGGCATCCAAATCAGTGTGTCGCAAACATATGTATTATTTTGAAAACAAAACCAACAAAAATCATGCTTGCCAAAGGGTAAGCAACTTTAAGGGAGGACACATCCCATGGTGCAGCAGAGAAAATTTTAAGTACCAGCATATTTATGATGTAAACCTTTTGCCTTTAACAGATATCAAAGAAAATCGGATTACATTGGTTAAGAAAAGAACATGAGCTAAAATACAGTGTAAAGAATATTCCATAAAAGAAGAAAACATGTAAACTGTAATCAGAGAGCAACGACAAGACCGAGCATAAAAAAACCAAAAAAAAACCAAAACATTAACTAAAGCATACTAATATGATTTGCTTTCCAGAACGTCAAATAATTGAATTGTTTCTGATGACTAAAAATGCATTCGAGAGCAAAATGTTCATTGTTATCACTCAGTAGGTGGCATTTCAGTTCTCCTTGACCATGGAATATAAATTGAGATAGAATTTCAGATGTCCTTATTGTTCTACATGTTTGGTAGCTGTATATAATGTTTGAGGGATACCAATAGTTAACACTGTGCACACAAGGCATAGTGATTTCTACTGCACACAAAGCATAGTGATATCTACTAAGCCATTCACACTGATTAAAAAGTGTTCATGTGATAAAATGATAAAAAAATAAGATTCCCTCTTGCCACAAAAATAAAATGCAGCATTTACAACTAAAATGCTCACTAGATATTAATATATTTTACAAAGAAATTGATCATTATATATACAATAACATATACACAGTATTCCCTGATATATTAGTTCCCTTGTCAGTCTTAGGGCATATTAAAAATAATGAAAGAAATATGCATCCTAAGCTTTCCTGATGAAATTGTGTATAAATAAACATTACAATACATGGATATTCAAATTTCAAAATGCTGATTTGCACTCAAGAAATATTTTAGTAGTGAATAGTAACAATGGTCAAATTCATGCTTGTATTAGAAAAATGTCTACTTTTTCATATATATATCTATATCTATATATATATATATATATCACAAATTTGCAGTGATGTTACTACCGCAAAGGAATCTGGGGGGGCATATGCAAATTAGTTCAACAAAGAATCAAATTTTTACCTCATTCCATTTTAAACATGGATTCGCTTTGAAACACAACTTAGGAATAGATGCAAAGTCAGTGAACCACTTGTGGACAACTGTTTCATTACCAATGCAAACCATCCGCATGAGGTTGGCCACTGGTTGGCCACTGAGAGCCGGTAATGCCTGGGAAGCAAAAACCAAAAAGGTTATGGTGGGGGAAAAAATGTGATTGAAAACCCCTTCCACCTGAAGTCTGTGAATAGTTAATACAACGTTAACCAAAAATATGCACACCAGTCAAGCCATAAGACCATCAGCATGAGGCTGGCCAACCAGTGGCCAGTCTCATGCTGATGGTTTGCATTGGCAATGAATAATGGGAGCTATTCCTGACACAGTAAATTAGTCTGCCATTTAAATTGGACAATATGAAATGACAGATTTCTATTTTAAGTCTATAATTCTCTTAATCTCACCTCCTCTAAAAAACCAGCAAATTATAAATGCTGCTGTTCTCTGGGGATGTAGCAGAACGGTTTTATCTGTGGATGTAGAAGTGAGACTGCAGGAGTAAAGTTGTTTTTGTGCCTACAGTGTCTCTTTAATGACAAACTAGAAAATTACATCTGTTCTGTTCATGGGTACAGAGGAGGGGGACATAACATAGAAAGGCAGGGATATGTCATGACCATAAACATGTTCCGCACATTACATTAGGGTTTGCACCCAGAGAAAATTACTAGTTACTTAAAGGAACACTATCTATAGTAGATAATTGATGGTAGATAATTAGTTTCTACTGTCTAATATTGCTTTAAAAAAAACTAATTTAGCTTAAAAAGGTACAAAATGCCAATGTTTGCTAATTGATAACTAGGTGTAAACTGAACAAGGAGTAGACCAGCGCTAAACGAACTAAGGACACTAGGATGGGAGGCAGCACACCTGATAGTAGGGGAATCCCTCCAACCCCCAAGAAAGCTAGAACAAGTCAAACAACAATATACAGGTAGCGCCAAGAAAAATACTCCAAACACAATAGTATATAATAATAAAATCAATAAAAACACACAGGATATAAAAAGAGTCAACAATAAAACTTAAAAGAAATAAAAAATACCAAATGGTATGGCACAGTCTCAAAGGTGGCAATAGATCTAGTACTGGTATGGGACTTTTTGGTAGCTTCGCTTAATAGCAGTTTATGAAAAGGAAGCAATAACAGAGGCAAACCAATAGTGCAATATGGTAGTACGTAGTAGGACAAACTACACTTAAATAAGATGTCAACTCACATATGGTAAAAATATAACCAGCTCTAGGTAAAACAGCATACAGTGTACCCACTTGCAGGTTATCCCTCTGGTTTTGTAAAATGATAGTGAATCACAACTGGATAACGATGAGGTGGATCATATGGAATGACAAAAAAGCAGCCAATAGTGCTCTTTATACAGATAAATAAGTATCGATAAGGTAAATAAAAATATACTTACAATAGAGTGAGCAGACTAACCACTCTTTGTATCAAGCCTGGGTGCTATAATCCCCACCAAGGATTTCTTTGGTCAGTTGTCCGCAGTAGGTAATGGGTCCAGATGTCAGGTAAAAGTATAAAAATAAATACGTTCTAAAAATAAATGGCTAAAGGGCAGGTAGTGAGGTAGCCAAAATACTTTATTTAACAACAGCATAAAAACACAAAATGTTTTTGCTCTTAGGGCTTTCTCACCTGGTAAAAAAACAAAACACTTTTTTTACCACTGGAAAAAGCCCTAAGGGTAGAAAGGTGTTTTTTTTTAAATAAAAATTAAAAAAAAAATGTATTTTTTTGATTTTTCCAGTACATAGTGAAAATGAACAGGCGTAGTAGAGACATTTCAATGAGGTACTGAACATGAATAATTAGTACAAGTAGCAACAGGAGATGTCTATTATACTGCACTGATTTTTGTGAAATACTGTAATACAAGCTTAGTAGAAATATTTAAATGAAAGAGTAAAGAGTGGTGAATGGTACTAGCTGTAACTTGAGGTGTCTAGGGTATTGCACAAAGCTTTAGTGAATAATATAGCATACAATAAGCTTAGGAGAGTCATGTCAATGAGGAGTTTTATATTATAGTTTAGTATATAGTGCAAGACACATCATGAGATGTCTAATGGTTGATAGGTAAAACATGCTTAACAGTAGTGTGCTCTACATCAGTATCTAACAAGTTGTACGTGTAAGAACCACATAAATACCACTTGATAATTACATAAAAGGAAAACCACTGCAAAGCCTATGCATGAGTGTGATTAATTAACTCCTACGAAGTCAGCAGGCCTACAACAGTAGTACGGAGCAGCAGTAGTATACCTCGATCTACCTCCCCACCAGCCCCAGACTCTGCTCTGATCCATTCTTCCAGCCGCACTGCCCCAGCCGAGTCCAGCGGCCTAGGCATTCCCCTCCGGTATGTCCCTGGTACTCGCCCATGTGAGCTGGCCAAAGGCTTACAGAAGACATGAGCAGTGTGAGGGGTAACAAACCCAAGCGGATCGTGGGCCAAGAAGGCGGTTAAGCGGTCGGGAACCGGTCCTTCAACATATAGGCCTGAGGCTCAGTTTCGAGTTGTCAGTGGAATAGCGCTGTTCAAGGCAGGTTTCAGAGGCGAAGGTCCAGAAGCGGCTGCATTCCCCAAGGGTGAGTGCTCTGTCATGTGGTCGCGCAGGTTGGCACACAACTTCTCCCACAAGCGATCAGCTCTTGTCAGCTGCCCCTGATATTGTGAGCTAATTTCATGTGCAGGAGGGTGTGTGGGCTCCTGAGCATCGGCCATTTTAGGGAACAGGCCTCTATCTGAGTTCGGCGTTCACACAAGTAAGTACTCTGCTGAGTTACAGGCAAGTCGGTAGTGGGGACCGGAATATCCCCCACCGGTTCAGAGGGGGTGGAAAAAGGGCTTCAAGGCGATCAGGTTTAGTTCAGTGCAGAGAATCAGCTTTTCCCTCCAACCAAAGCTCACCAGTAGGCCGCAGCTATAGTCTGCCAGGGCTCCAGGGGTTAAAGTAGTTCAGATTGATACACACGGTGGACTGTAACTTCCACCACATTTAAAACCCGGTTGCAGGCTAGATTTCTGTATTTTGCCGGTATAGAAGGTATAAAACCAGGAGTACGTCGAGGACCTCCAGCAACACACGTCTGCCTTGGTCTGCAGTCAGGTCCTGCCCGACGCGTTGTGTTTTTTATTCTGTTAAATAAAAAAATTTGGCTACCTCACTACCTGCCTTTTAGCCATATATTTTTAGAACTTATTATTTATTTTTATACTTTTACCTGACGTCTGGACCTATTACCTACTGCAGACAACCGACCATAGAAATCCTTGGTGGGGATTATAGCACCCAGGCTTGATACACAGAGCGGTTAGTCTGCTCACTCTATTGTAATTATATTTTTATTTACCTAATTGATACTTACCTATCTATATAGAAAGCACTATTGGCTGTCACTCCATATGATCTACCTCATCGTTATCCAGTTGTGATTTACTATCATTCTACTGTGTACAAAAACCAGAGGGATGTCCTGCAAGTGGGGATTGTGCAATTATAAAAAGTGGGAATTGTATACCACTGCATGCTTTTTTACCAAGAGCTGGTTATAGCTCTGCCATATGTGAGTTGACATCTTATATAAGTGTAGTTTGTCCTACTATGTACTACCATATTGAACTATTGGATTGCCTCTGTTTTTGCTTCCTTTTTATATACTGCTATTAAGCGAAGTTACCAAAAAGTCCCATACCAGTACTAGATCTATTGCCACACCATTTGGTATTTTTTATTTCTTTTAAGTTTTATTGTTGACTCTTTTTATATCCTGTGTGTTTTTATTGCTCTTATTATTATTATATACTATTGTGTTTGGAGTATTTTTTCTTGGAGCTACCTGTATATTGTTTGACTTAATAACAAGCTAATCTCAACTCATACAAAAATGCTCAAACAGATCTATATATAGGTCAGAAAAGGCAGTGTGCCTAGATCAACCTTGCATATCCCCTGTGCACACCTATGGTCATCATGACATATCCTCACCTCTCTGTTATCACTTATCAAGGTTTCCTTTGAGCTCAAGCCCTAGGTGTTTCTGGAACCTAGGCACACCCTGTTGGGAGACATTTTAGAACAAAAACACAGAGAGCCGATATTTATGGAAAGAAAGTGACACACTCCCCAACACATGCACACACAGCCTAGTACATACATTAATACACATACACTGCCCATATGTATATACACACTGCTGAATACATCCATATGCACACTGCATGAAAGCAGTGAGAGTAGTGACAAAATCTGTGCTGAGGGTATTGTGATTTCAGCCCAGAGTACAGTGAGCCACACATTTTACAGTTTTAAACTATGTTTAATGTGCAGGTGAACTTCTCTGTCTTAGATCTGAGATCTTAAATGAACATTCCAAGCTTCATAACTATTACAGCTTGTTGCAGCGGCTATGGTGCTAGGAGTGCCCTGGTGTCATGCCACTGTGAGATGCTAAACTTACTTAGCACAGATTTACAAATTACCTGTGGTTCTGCTATGCACCCACACCATATACAATGTGCTTGGTCTTCTACAGTAGCAGAAGCCAGATGTAGTTTTAGAACAAAGCAGGAATGATGAAGAACAGCAATTATTGGTTAAAAGAGCAGAGCTGATGCTCTCTGCCAAGTAATGTGATCCTGCTTTGCATTGAATTGACATCTAGCTCTTTCTGCAGTAGAAGAACAGCTGTGGTACTGGTGACCCATAGTGCACAGGAAGATTGGCTGCCCATCCTAAAATTACAGCGTTGGGCAGTCTGGGAATCGGGAGGACTGAGGGAAAACTGGGTGACAAACGGCATTGCCACGTAACTTTAAAGGTCTAAAAGAGGGCTGAGACCCAGAAAGATGCAAATAATGTTTTCTCCTAAACTATGCAAAATTTGGTATACAAAATAAAATGCATGATTATTGTATAGATGCCCAGAGTTTCCAGTTAAAACAAATTAGTAGGGACACTCATTGAATAATTACTGACAAGTGGAGCACTCTGCGTGAACCTAATAAGTGGGGCCAGTAATTCTCTGTATTTTTGCAGCTTACATTACAAAGAAATGTACTAAATGTGTTTAAAATGTCTTTCTTTCTCTGTATTGTTTCATATACCTTTGCAATATGCAGTCTTTTATTAAAGGACCACTATAGTGCCAGGAAAACAAACTCGTGTTCCTGGTACTATAGGGTCATTAGGTCCCCCCCACCCTCAGCCACTTACCTTTCTCCAGCATCGGACTCTCTCGGCGCAGGGGAACTCTCCTCCCTCTGCCGACGTCAGCTCCTAATGCATGGCAAGAGCCGTGCGTGCGTTCAAACCACCCATAGGAAAGCATTACTCATTACTTTCCTATGGACATCGAGCATCTTCTCACTCTGATTTTCACAGTGAGAATTGCGGAAACGCCTCTAGCAGCTGTCAGTGAGACAGCCACTAGAGGCTGGATTAACCCTCAGTGAAACATAGCAGTTTCTCTGAAACTGCTATGTTTTTAGCTGCAGGGTTAAAACTAGAGGGACCTGGCACCCATAACACTTCATTGTGCTGAAGTGGTCTGGGTGCCTATAATGGTCCTTTAAATATCCACAAGTTTTAACATGTTGGCTCTCTATGACTTTCAGTAAAACATGTACATTGATATAGTAGGTAATTTAGAACTCTTGGAGAATCACAATGTAATTATTTAATACAATGTTAAATGTGCGCAAACGACACAGATATTTACTTAATTACATTCCAGCTATGTTCAGTTCTGCTTTTGTGGAGGGATGGAAAAATAATGTAAAATAAATAGAGATCTTGACTTTTCGTTACCTAGTGATTTGTGGGTGTAAGAGACCATGATGCTTGGTAGCATTTATCTGAATGTATTGCTTACTCAAAGGTCAGTGGCCCACAATTCCTATGAATCATTCTTTTCATGTTGAGCTGACCCTTAGATAGAGAATTAGTTCCCATGGAAACATGGGTAGAGTACTTCACAGAATTTAGATGAACGTGTGATAACCAATTTGACACTAAAGCTAAAAAGATTTTTAAATGCCAGGTATTGTTATATTTTATTAGTGAGTTTTTCATTACTTCATTTAAGAAAAATATTTCTTGTTTGCTTTAAAACAAATCAAGATCTGTGGGGGTTTGGGAAAAACCATTAAAATTCAATATTAAATTATATGTCATTTTAAAGAAAATAACATTCACTCTATTGGCAAATTTCAGTATCAAGGTTTTAAACCTTCCAAGTTTGCGACAGAGGAAATTGGGTTGGGGTGGACATTCCAAGGTGGTTCTCCAGTGATGCTACATGCAGAAAGTAGGTGGTCCACGCTAGGCTCACAGACAGCCTCCATTCCGGCCCCCTCTATTAACGTCCATTAAGAGTGAGAGTGCTGCTGAAGCACTCTCTGAAGTGTCCTAGTAGCCACTGCACAGTACAAACGTGTCTATTGATGTGGATGATAACAGTTTTCTTGTGTTCCCAGATGTGGGACACCAGAGAACAAAACTGGGATGGGGGAGCAGGACTCCGACTTCAGGACTGTTCCACCAAAAGCAGAACTGTTTGGAAGCATGAGGTTTATTTAGTGCAATTGGAATTGGTTGAGATCATTAATATTAATAATCTTAGCCAAAGTGGAGGAGCAGCAGCAATGAGAGAAGTTCTCTGAGGGAAGTAGGGTTAGTAGTAAAAGTTCCCTTTTAAATGCCTGCATTGGAGGTGGACAGCTAGATAGGTAGTAGCGTTAGGAATACAGGTTTGTATCCCTAACATTATACTGTTCCTTTAATGAATCAATAAAAAATATGCTTTATTGTGATGCTCAAATTTTATATATTAACTGCCTTATTCTTTGATATCTAAACATTGATTTGCGTTCTGACGTTATAGTATTAACAACATCTTATTGCCACCCCTGGAGACACAAAAGCCTTATCTAATATACCATATAACCTAACTTAATTTAGGTTAAACTAATGCTAAAAATACTGGTTTCTGAGGCACTGGGACATACCTTTTCTGTCCTGTCTAACACTGAAGGGATCCACATTCAAATGTACCAGACACTAACTGCAACTGCTGGCCTTAAAGGGACACTGTAGGCACCCAGACCACTTCAGCTCATTGAAGTAGTTTGGCTGCTGTGTCCCTTTTGAACAGAATGCTGCAATGTAAAACATTGCAGTTCCAGGGAACTGCAATGTTTACATTGCAGCACTAAGTCTGCCCTTACTGGCTGTCTACCAGACAGCCACTGGGGGCGCTTCCAGAATCATAACAGCCTTTTGGTCCATTATCTGACGCTGAACGTCCTCACGCTCTGCATGAGGACCTCCAGGGTCAGCTTTTTCCCCATAGGAAAGCACTGACTCAATGCTTTACTATGGGGAGGTCTAATGCGCGTGCGCGGCATTTGCCGTGCATGCTCATTAGACTCTGCTAGCCGCAGGACGTCGAATGGGAGGGGTTCTGACCCAGCACCGAGGGCCATCGGCGCTGGGATAAGGTAAGTAAATAAATAGATTTTAACCATTTACCCGAGAGGGGGGCGCGAGGGAGGGGTGAGGCAGAGGGATCGGCAGTGCCAGGAATACAGCTTTGTATTCCTGGTATTACAGTCACTCATTTATCCATTACTGACATGCTGGTAGAGGGCCTGTCAAGAGAAGTGACAGTGTGCTTTTTTCCCTCTCTTGGTGCAAAAATAAATAAATAAATAAATAAATAAAAAGTAAAGTGATCAATGTTTAAAATGTAGCTATTGGTATACATAACAATTTTGCACTGCACTGATCACTTGTTTCAAGCATTTTAGAGCTAGCCCTTATGGAGCTCAAAAGATGTATGGCTGACCTTAGATTACATCAGCTGGGGCATCCCAGTGTCTGGTAGCATCTGTTGCAGTTACTTTCTACTGATTAAGACCAAGATTGGCATCTTTCTCCAGAGGAGGATATGTGACCTACAGGAGGCCTTCTCACAGTTACCACAAGGGAGCCAGCTGATCCCTCATCTTGTTGCCACACGCTTCAGTGGAGATCACTCCATTCTCTCCCTCCTACTACTGGGGCAGATCTGTGCTACATTGGCGAAGTACCTGCAACCAAAAACCAATAGAAGCCTGCCTACATGCATAAGATGATGGATGCTATGTGCAAACCAGCACCACAAGCCCTGCAACTGACTTTCATAGAAAAGCTGGATATCATATTTGCGACCTTTTGGTCTACACTCACTCAACATCAGATCACTTCTGAAGTAGTCCTGATGGCGCCATCCTTGCATCGGTCCACCCGGCAGACATTGGCTCCTGGTTGAAACTTCCATGCAATCCTAAAAGCGGTGAGGCATAAGTGGATACCGCGGAAAGTGCTTATGTGCCAAATGCTTGGTCCTTTTGTGAATCTCCACCTTCCTTGACTGCAACCCTGATCAGGACAGTCACATGGACACTCCTGGGGCTTGGAGCTGGTGGGATACGGATATGCAGGATATGAGTCTTCTCTATTGCCGGGGCAGTATCCATTGTATGATGGGCGTGGGTTGAACCCACTGGTCTAGACCCATAGCGCTCTACCTTACTGTGGCACCCGTTTCTTATTATTTCTTTATCCCTTGTTTTACCTGCTGCTAGTTTTTCACCTATGCCTGGCGATTAATCTATATGACCCATCTAGACATGTTTGCCTATGTTGTTTTTTTCCTTTGTTTTATACTTTTCAACAAAAAGAAAAAAGAGGCAGTCTTGCTTAGGAGCATTACTGTGTTAATGATAATGCTTGTGCCTTGCAATTTGCAATTACTCCTATACCCTTTCAATGTCTTATATTTCTCACATGCCTCAATAAAAGAATGATTAACAAAAATAAAAAAAATCTTGTTCCTGGTATGGGAACCGATTTGTTATGGTTTACACTCTTACTTGTGTTCCCTGCCAAGCACCAAGGGTACTTCCTGCCATGGTGATATGCATCTGCCGAGCTGCAGAAGATCGATGCCAATCTATTCATTGGCTGACAGTGTCATCAGATCAGCCAATGGATGCAATATTTCTATGCACAGAATAGATATTAACCAGCCCAGAGTTCTTGTTCCAGGCTGGTAAATGACACCCCAGTGATACTACTGGAGGTGGAGTTATGCCTCTGGCAGCAGAGGTATTAATCTACAGGTGATACTCGAAAAATCAGAATATTGTGCAAAAGTTTTACTGATTTACTGAGACTGTGGATTTGGGGTTTTCATGAGCTGTAAGCCATAATCATCGCACTTATGACAAATCACGGCTTGAACTATTTTGATTTGCATGTAATGTGTCCATCTCATATATTAGTTTCCCCTTTTACGTTGCATTACTGAAATAAATGAACTTTTGCACGATATTCTAATTTTTTGAGTATCACCTGTACATATGTGTAATATTTCAAAGCAAAATGATGGACATACAAACTCCAGGTACCATTACCACTTCAAATCAGTGAATTGGTCATTGAGTACAGTGCCTTGCAAAAGTATTCACCCCCTTGACTTTTTACCTATTTTGTTACATTACAGCCTTAAGTTCAATGTTTTATTAATCTGAATTTTATGTGATGGATCAGAACACAATAGTCTAGGTTGGTGAAGTGAAATGAGAAAAATATATACATAAAACTATTTTCTAGAAACAGAAAATTGATATGTGCCTATGTATTCACCCCCTTTGCTATGAAGCCCATAAAAAGCTCTTGTGCAACCAATTACCTTCAGAAGTCACATAATTTGTGAAATGATGTCCACCTGTGTGCAATCTAAGTGTCACATGATCTGTCATTACATATACACACCTTTTATGAAAGGCCCCAGAGGCTGCAACACGTAAGCAAGAGGCACTACTAACCAAACACTGCCATGAAGACCAAGGAACTCTCCAAACAAGTAAGGGACAATGCTGTTGAGAAGTACAAGTCAGGGTTAGGTTATAAAACAGAATGGCACATTTTGAGTTTGCGAAAAGGCATGTGGGAGACTCCCAAAATGTATGGAGGAAGGTGCTCTGGTCTCATGAGACTAAAATTTAACTTTTCGGCCATCAAAGAAAACGCTATGTCTGGCACAAACCCAACACATAACAGCACCCAAAGAACACCAGTGAATCATGGTGGTGGCAGCATCATGCTGTGGGGATGTTTTTCAGCAGCCGGGACTGGGAAACTGGTCAGAGTTGAGGGAAAGATGGATGGTGCTAAATATAGGGATATTCTTGAGCAAAACCTGTACCACTCTGTGTTGGATTTGAGTCTAGGACGGAGATTCACCTTCCAGCAGGACAATGACCCCAAACACACTGCTAAAGCAACACTTGATTGGTTTAAGGGGAAACATATAAATGTGTTGGAATGGCCTAGTCAAAGCCCAGACCAATAGAAAATTTGTGGTCAGACTTAAAGACTGCTGTTCACAAGCGCAAGCCATCCAACTTGAAAGAGCTGGAGCAGTTTTGCAACGAGGAATGGGCAAAAATCCCAGTGGTAAAATGTGGCAAGCTCATAGAGACTTATCCAAAGCAACTTGGAGCTGTGATTTCCACAAAAGGTGGCTCTACAAAGCATTGACTTTAGGGGGGTGAATAGTTATGTACATTGACCTTTTCTGTTATTTTGTCCTATTTGTTGTTTGCTTCACAATAAAAAAACAAAAAAACATCTTCAAAGTTGTGGGCATGTTTTGTAAATTAAATGATGCAAATCCTCAAACAATCCATGTAAATTTTAGGTTGTGAGGCAACAAAACACGAAACATGCCAAGGTGGTGAATACTTTTGCAAGGCACTGTATAAGGTATCCTTTTAGTCAAAATGCTAAATCATAAGACATTAAAACTGTGCATGTTCCTATGAGCTAATGCTTAAATGTTTACATTTTGGAATGTTCTAGACACTTATTAACATCTAGGCTTTTATTTGGGGACTATAGAAATAATTTGTATTTTACACTGAGGATATTTTAAGAACTAATAATTTTCCTTATTTCAATCAAGTATTAGTTCTGGCACAATGTGTAACTAGAAAAATACATTCAATAAAACCTAGAGATATCCTTTTGAGTAAATGCCATCTTTTCAATAAATATTTGGTTGATGAGTGCAACCTCTTTAATGATTAATTTATATCATGGGTACTTGAGAATGAATGAAACATTTTAATACATTTTTTTTCAGCCTGCAATCCCTGTAGACTTCACTAGAGGAGATCTTTTATAGCTGTGGAGTTTATTCAGCTTAGGTCTTGAAAAAATATTAATGCACAAGCATGTGTTCAATATTAAAAAGATAATTTTTAACTATTAAAATATTCAGCATCATGTTGCTTTCATGTACACTATTTACAAAAATGTTATACAAGAAAAACATTTATAGAGATTAATATTTTCTTTTTTTACATGCAAAATCTGATTCTTAAAACTGTATTCATCACTAGTTTTGGCCCATTTAATTAAATGCACTAAGATATATATGGTTTCGGCAATGCATTTTTGTTTTGAAGAACACAGTGGAATGTAAAAAGACACAAGGCACTAGGCAGGCCCCAGTCTGCTATTCTCATGAGAAATACAAGAATTCTAGAGTTCTGTCATCAAAAGTCTTTTCATCATCTTCTCTCTTTCAAGTTCACGCCTTAGTGCCTCAGTACTGAAAAAGAAATGTGGATATTAGATGACAATATTTTAATAGCATCTGATTGGTTGCTTGACAATTAGCTTGAGATTTTAAACTGGTATTTGAAGACAAAACTACAATCAGGTAAACTCTTTTATACTAACACAATTGATATGTTTTCATTAAAGTACATAGCTTTCTGAACATTGGCTTGTAGGTTTTTCTAGTGACATTGTAACAGTCAAAAAACACACGGGGCTTCAGCCCAAAAAATAATCGGTTGACCCCTTTCTTTCTGAAGCCCCACTCCTGGTCCTTGACTGGGCACTGACTGTGAGATGGACCCTCCTAGAGCCAAAAGGGAGATCAAAAGATCTCAGTGCTCTCAGTATCTCAGTACATGGAAGGAAAGTATTGAGCATAGATAACTTTACGAGCTGCCTCACAGTTTCAGCACGTCCCACTGTCTCAGAGCACAACAACCAGTAGTCTGATCCTCTGACTAAGTGTGACTCTTAAGGTGATCTTCACAAGATAGAGTTGCAGACCACAACACTTCCTACTGGACTACTGAAGAATGCCCTCAATACCCTCCAAATGACCTTCAGGTGATTATGCCCTCTATTTGTGAAAAGGCCACCCAACACACACTCAGCCTCTCCCCCACCATGCTCAGCACAGTCACACACAAACAAACACACCACCACAAAAAACACTCCGTGTCCCCTCCACATACAAAATTTAGCCACACACAGTCACACTCAGTCTCCACAAAAAACACTCCGTGTCCCCTCCACATACAAAATTTAGCCACACACAGTCACACTCAGTCTCCACACAAGGCACACCAAATGACCTTCAGGTGATTATGCCCTCTATTTGTGAAAAGGCCACCCAACACACACTCAGCCTCTCCCCCACCATGCTCAGCACAGTCACACACAAACACACACACCACCACAAAAAACACTCCGTGTCCCCTCCACATACAAAATTTAGCCACACACAGTCACACTCAGTCTCCACAAAAAACACTCCGTGTCCCCTCCACATACAAAATTTAGCCACACACAGTCACACTCAGTCTCCACACAAGGCACACCAAATGACCTTCAGGTGATTATGCCCTCTATTTGTGAAAAGGCCACCCAACACACACTAAGCCTCTCCCCCACCATGCTCAGCACAGTCACACACAAACACCACCACAAAAAACACTCCGTGTCCCCTCCACATACAAAATGCATTGTGCATTCTGTGTAGAGCCTTACAGAATTTTAATCTGACACCGAGTGGATAAGTATGTCCACTAGTTACTTTTAGTAATACAACAACCTCAAAATTTTGCATACATAACAATATTTTTTTTTGTTCTCAAAAGTATTGAGCGACAGGTATTGTGTGAAATAAGATGAATTATTTCAGAAAAAAAATTCAACCATAGCTCTATTATAATGTCATTATATTTAATCTTCTGATTGTGAAAGCCTAATGGCTGTGAAATTCATAGCTGTGGTATTATGTGGCAACTAACCTTCCTACATTTTTTTTTGCTAAGGTGTTAAAAAACTTGGACTGTGAGTCAGTCTCGTTCAAGATGCTAAAGTAAAATGGTGGAAGCCATCTCCAATAAGGCAGAAGCACTCTTTAGGTATATTTTTATTTGTACCTTAATGACTTACCGGTACATTTGCTGATGATTTCTCAAGTGCAGCATATAAATTACATGTGCATACCTCCCTCAAGTTGACCTGATTATCCAGAACTACTATGGACAACACAAAATCTTTCCTAAAATTTTATTTTGAAATGCATAAGGCATTTCAAATTGTACAGCGCTACAGAATTCGCTGGCGCTTTATAAATAATAAAATAATAATAATGGTTAAATATGAAATAGTTTTTCTGTCTTCTCATACCATTGGATTGATATATAATCCTTTCTGACAGATCCCCCTGCACTAATGAGTCAGGTTTGCTCTTGCAAAGAGAATGTGGCAATCAGAGGTACAAAATTAAAAAAACTTGGAAGTTTGATGTAAACGAATTAAAATGGCACTACTAAAAGGGACAACTGCAATGTATTCTAAATATATTAATAGAAGGTGCTCTTGCTTTGTATACAGGAGCACTATCATTAATGATTTTAAAAAGACTTTAAAGTATCACCTGTACATATACACAGTAAACTATAAAAAGACATACACAGTAAACTAACCATTCAAGGTTTACTGCACATGTGCAAACTGATTCTATTTTATTTCATATTGCATATGCAAATGTATCTCATATTCATTTCGGAAAGCAGGTAACGCCAAAAAATGTCTATTCTGGTTGTAGTGGGTTCTGTAGCAGCCTAAGGATAATTAGAAAGGAAAGTAAAATCTTCCTTGGATTGTCCTATACATGCAATTTAAGCAAGCATTCATCTGGATTCGTAGCACGCAGGAACCACTTTTGCCTCGTTAAGACTCATCCTCTGCCTTTTCAAAGTATTTGCTGACGGCAGTATTTATGCATAAGTTATACCTGTCCATGGTTGAGATATGTAAGGGGTGACTTGTCAGCCCTGTTTGTGCCTGGTGCATTAGTGGTCTTGTTGGGGGCATCATGTGAATTGATGGCGACAATCTCTTTGGAGATGACAATGCAGAAGAATACTGTTGCAGAGGAGTTTCTAATAAATCTACCTGGAGAAAAATAAGCAATATAAATTATTTTCTTTTTTCAGAAACCGAGATGAAAAGGATTTTGACAACGTGATTTCTATTACAAACTAGCATCTCACACATATCCAAAATCAGATGTGATTTGCTGGGTGGCTTTTCAATTTCCTTTAGAACAGTAATTTAAGGAATCTGTTCAGGGTCGGATGCTGGCATTTTTAATAAGATATCTATTAACACTCCTATTCTATATGTTGTAAGATGTGCAAATAGTTTTTCCATTGTGCAGAAAATCTTGCTTCTTGACCAGAGACATTTTAATGATCTGGATGACAACATAGGAAACACATTATTACCCTGGAACTCTGTACAGTAATCAATAGTGTCTGGCTGTGAACTGTCAGCAAGTGCAAAGTGACTTAATGAACAACATGTTTCTTTTTCTGGAAGCCCTGGCAACTAATTCACGGCCATTTTACATGTGTTGATTTACCTGTCATCTAAAACAACAAAAACCTGTTATTTCATAATTTCCAGAAAATGCAACTCCTCAGCTACATGGGACAAGAATCCACATAATCCGCATATTTAGACTCTAGTTATCTAGAGAAGCATACTTAGACTTGTGTTGAACTGTAGCTGGAGTGTCACATGTCTAATAACTTTTAGATGTCTATCAGAGCTCAGCCTTCAATATTCAACATGGTTAAATAACATTAACTATCTAACTGATCTGTACAATAATTAGAACATAAGAAGATACACAACAATGCATAGCTATCATATATGTTGAGATAAGTGCTAGAAAAATAGATATGTAAAAATCACAGTTAGCACTAAAATACTCTTGATTTCCACCCACTGAAAAATATATCTGTGAGTGTATATCCCCCTTTTTATGACATTTTGGTTAAGAGGTATGACATGACAAGAGGTTTCATATTCTGCTATACTCTCATTGCTCAAATCTCTGCCATTTAGACATTAAATCAATTTTGTTTCTGTTTCTGCAGCCCTAGCCACACTTCCCTTGGCTGTGACTCACACAGCCTGCATGAAAAATGTTTATTTTTTCAATCAGATGTGACAGCACAGTTTGATTACTTCAGAAGTAAATTGTATCTCCTACCCTGTTAATTGAACTTTACTTACACAGAGGAGGTTTATGCAAGCTCTAGAAGGCTATCAACAGAGCAGGAGATAAGAAATTCTAAATTAAGTAAACTGCAAAAAAATAATTGTAAAAATTAGATCTCTCTTTACAAGAAATGTGTACAAAGAATATGTAAGTCACATGTAGGGGAGTTGTGGCTACCGACACATGAACAAAGAGATTTAACAGAAAACTAGACTAAATTAAAAACAAACAGACTACAGGGACACCATCTACAAACCAAAAACTCTCCATTAATGTAATGTTGTTTTGGTGCTTATAGTGGTTTTCCTGGCACTACAGCTTTCTCCTTTGTCAAGCCCCGCCTCCCCCTCCTGCCCCATGGTGCAGAAGGAATTAATAACCCTGTTCCTTACCTTGGCCCAGCGCCAATATCCCTCAGCTCCGCCCATGTTCCTCTCCTGCCGACGTCTGCCGGTGGGGGAGACCTAATGCACATGCGCTTGCATTAGGGTTTCCCCACTGGAAAGCATTATTCAGTGCTTTCCTATGGGGATTCCGGTGACGCTGGAAGCCCTCATGCATAGCGCAAAGACGTCCAGCCTCTTTTTGGTGACCAAAAGTCGTCTAAGCATTTGGAAGTCCCTCTAGTGGCTGTCCGATAGACAGCCACTAGAGGAGGAGTTAACCCTAGCATGTAATTATTGCAGTTTATAAAAACTAATCACAAAATTCAAACAACATACTCACCCCAAAAGTACAGTACTTAAAATACAATAAAATGTTACCCTATTGGAATGCATATTGTAGAACACCAAATGTTCCTCAAGTTCGTCAGAAAATATAACATAAAAAAACAAGTATCTACAATAAAAGAAAAACAGGACCACACAGAGTAGTAGTAGAGTGAAACACTGAGAAGGGGTGGTATTCAATGTTAAACTCACAAAATTAAGTTAAAATTAGGCTCATCTGGTGTATAGATGTATTCTTAGTTAAATCCAATAGACGTGAATCTGGTTACCTCAAATTAAATATGCATGCAAAATAAAAATAAAAACAACATAGTGCAACACTGTCTAAAATTATAACAAATTACTTTTATTGGTCACACTTACAAAAATCTTTCAAATCAAATGCCCATCATCAAATCTTAAAAGAAACTGGAATGATGATAAAGTGTGTAATGGAACTCCCTGTACCCCTGGCTGCGTACCTCCAACAAGGACTGCTTCCTAGCTGGAACAGGGGAGAAACCACAGCACTTCTGCCCACAGTCGCCGTGGCTTGACTGGGGTTCTGGAACTGATCCTTCCTGGCGCCAAATGGGGAATTCGCTCTAGACACCCCCAGGCACTGGCGACACTCAGTACTGGGAGCTCTAGTGCTTACAAGGACTTTCCCCTTTGAATCCTCCACACTGGAACAGTGATTAAAGAATAGCCCTTTCCCCTCCCAGTAACCCGATGACTCATAGTTCGGGGAGTACAAGCTGGAATACATTTATTGGCAGCCACAACTGGCCTTATATGCAGGTACCCATGCAAGGGGCACTCCCCCCTGGACCAGAGAGTAGACTACAGTAAAAACATACACACAATTACATTGACTCTCAGGTCCAGGACACTCCCATACAAAACAAGATAATCACTCCCCTGTGACTGGGAGAAAATTAAGTCAAGCACTGTATAACAACCAATTTAATACTTTACACACATTTCCCAAACACCCCAAAAGTACCTTAAAAATACATAAAACCCTCTTACATCCCCTGATAGCCTCGATCTGGGTGACCAACATATCCAAAAATCACCCAGATCAGTTCAGGATTTTCCTGGAAGTCATAATTTGACCGACCACACGCATGGTTCTATGCCCAAAATAGTTCCATAGAATCGCGGCTAAGTGCCACTTGGGACCGACCGTGAACCGCAAAGTCTTCATGCTGAAAACAGCTCCAGCAGCTAAGTCCCCCTGAAGTCTATTCGCGGTTTTTGGCCATACGAACGGCTGCCAGGAAGCTGTTCTTTGCGCACAAATGGAAAGTGCCGTACCAGGGAAAAAAAAATGGGTCTATACAGTCACTGACCTAGCTCCTAGTCGGTGGGAAGGAGGCCAGCTTCAGGAGTCCATGGGAAACGTCTGGGTCTGTGTTAGTCTGGTGACCCTTCCCAAAAGGGTTAGCTGTAAAGAGGGCCACCTGCCACAAGCTTCTGTTTGTAAATCCAGGGTCCTGCTGGGGAGGAAAACTGCTGCACTCCACTCCATGTAGACCAAGTTGTAGCTGGGGATGAATGATGCAATTCTCCCCACTCCCTGCAACTTGCAGTGCCGCTAGGGAGAGAGACCGGTTGTCTCCTCTCTTTTTAAAAAGCCCTGCCACTGGGAAGAGGGACCGGCCACCTGGAACACACACTGCTTCTGGGAATGGAGGACGATACTCTCTTCTCCCTGGGTTGCACACTGCTGCTGGGGAATGAGGCCGACTGTCTCCACTCCCAGTAACACACTGCCGCCGGGGAGTTAGACTGACCGTCTCCACTCCCAGTAACCCCTGCTGCTTTTGGGGAGTGAGACCGACTATGTCCCCTCCCTGTATAGTACCCTGCCGCTGTGGAGAGAGGACGATACGCTCCTCTCCCTGTAATACACACTGCCGCTGGGGAGTGAGACTGACCATCTCCACTCCCAATAACTCGCCCTGCCGCTGGAGAGTGGGACGCGTTGTCTCCACTCCCTGTAACAAACTCGGCCGCTGAGGAGTGAGACCGACCGTCTCACCCTGCTGCTAGAGATGGAGGATGACACTCTCCTCTCCCTGTAACTTTGTCTGCCGCTGGGTAAAGAGATCGACCGTCTTCTCTCCCAGTAACGCACTCTGCCGCTTAACAGGAAGGAGGACACACTACCCTCCCTGTAACCCTGTCTGCCGCTGGGGAGAGAGACCGACCGTCTCCTCTCCAAATAATACACTCTGCTGCTGGGGAGGAAGGGCAACACACTTCTCTCCCTGCAACTCTGTCTGCCGCTGGGGAGAGAGACCACTTGTCTCCTCTCCCTGAATGATACACTGCCACTGGGGAGAGAGACCGACTGTCTCTTCTCCCAATAACACACTCTGCCGCTGTGGAGGAAGGCTAACACACTTCTCTCCCTGTAATTTGCTCTATCTCCAACCCCACTCCTAACATCTCCATCTGGGGTTGGAGATCTGGGCAGGCTGCTCAACATCCCTGTAGGGCCGGTGGAGAGACCTCGGTCCCATCTCCACCTGCAAACTGGGGGTCTTCCCAGGACCAGTCGATAAGGTTTCTTATCTCTGTGGTTGGTTGGGAAGTAGGTGGTACTGTCCAGGTTTTCAAACCCTAGGGGATCCTCAAAGGTCTCCCACAACAGCCCAGGCCCAACGTAGTCCTTTCCCTCGAGGAGCTGGTAGTGGAGTAGCCCTGGGTAGAGGTGGCCTGCATGCCACCTCAAGGCCAGGTAGGATTCATCCAACAATAACTCAATTCCGACCAACCGCTCCAGTTCTCTTACCCACTAGGGGCTGCTCTCCCAGAAACGGCATCAGTAGGTCGAATTGGTCCCATAGGCATTGGTTGGAGTCTGGGAAAATTTCTCCTAGGACCCCCACCCAGAATTCGGTTCGGAGCATCACCCTCCATTGCGTCTCTTTTTCTGCTGAGATAGGGTAATCCAAACTGAGCGGAACTTCCTGTAACTGCAGCTGAAACTGGGTGTCGATGTTGAATATTGCCTGACGGTACTTGCCTCCCATCTCTGAAGTAGTGCTAGTTTCACACAGAAAGGAAGCCATCCCACCGCTGCCAACCACCCTGGCTGGGTACCTCTGCCAGGAACAGCTTCCTAGCTGGAGAGGGGACAAACCGCAGCACTTCTGCCCACAGTCGATGTGGTTTGACTGGGGTCCTGGAACTGCTCCCTCCTAGAGCCGAATGGGGAATTCACTCTAGACAGACCCCAGGCCCTGGATAACACTCAGTCCTGGGAGCTCTAGTCCTTATAAGGGCTTTCCCCGTTGAATCCTCCACACTGGAACAGTGATTAAAGAATAGCCCTTTCCCCTCCCAGTAACCACACAACACATAATTCTGGGAGTACAAGCTAGAATACATTTATTGGCAGCCACAACTGGCCTTATATGCAGGTGCCCATGCAAGGGGCACTTCCCCCTGGACCAGAGAGTAGACTACAGTAAAACCATACACACGATTACATTGGCTCTCAGGTCCAGGACACTCAATACAAAACAAGATAATCCCTCCCCTGTGCCTGGGAGATAATTGAGTCAAGCACTGTAATAAACTCAATTATCTCCAGGCACAGAAAACACACGTTTCCCAAACACCCCAAAAGTATCCTAAAAGTTACATCCCCTGATAGCCTCGATCTGGGTGACCAACATATCCAAAATCACCCAGATCGGTTCAGGGTTTCAGGATTTTCCTGGAAGTCATAATTTGACCGACCGCACCATGGTTCTATGCACAAAATAGTTCCATAGAATCATGGCTAAGTGCCATTGGGGACCGACCAGGAAATGCAAAATCAATCATGCCGAAAATAGTTCCAGGGCATTCGCAGCTAAGTCCCCCTGAAGTCTATTCTCGGTTTTTGTCCATGCGAATGGCTGTCAGGGAGCTAATGTTCGGTTTTATGCACACGAATGGAAAGTGCCGAACCAGGGGGAATAAAAAAATGGGTCTTTACAGTCGCTGATGTGGCCCATAGTCGGTGGGCAGGAGGCCAGCTTCCACACTCCTGGCAAATGTCTGTGGAAAGTGTTTGGCACAAAGTGCAATATTCAAAGTGCAATATTCAAAGAGCTTCTCACTTGTCCTTCTCTATCAGGTCCTACCTCCAAGCCACAACCCGCGCCCAGTCACCGCAGGGGGAGATGGAGGCCGCAAGCCTATCCCTTGAGTCACTCCCATCCATGCCGGCCAGATTCTCTCAGCACCGTCTCACACATCAGACTCACAGCAGCAGCCAGACGGTGAGTGGAGGGACATATTGCCCAACCTACTGACCAAATCTGATTGTGAAGCACTATCTGATCACCTGGGCCGCGTGGTCCGCAAGGAGGTGGTCCAGCTACGCGCTGATATGGCAAATGTAGAAGCCCGCAGGGCAGTGGCAGAGACAGAGACACGAGCACTAAGAACGGACCTAGAACAGACCAATACAACGGTCACGAATCAAGAAGCTGACATAGCCTACCTAACAACATGGGTGGATGACTTAGACAACCGCGGCCGCAGAATGAACTTGCGCCTCCGCGGGATGCGTGAGGGGGGCCAGTCTGAAAACATACCAGAACTTCTACGACAAATCTTTACCCAAGTACTGGGGGGCCAGCACATACCCAGAATAGGCCTGGTCCGCGAACACAGGGCGCTGAGACCCATACCGGCACCAGAAGAACAACCAAGGGACATAATACGTATCTTGACAACTACCACCTTAAATTAGAAATACTACACACAGCTCGCCGCATGGGGACAGTCCGCCAGGAAGGTCAGACCATATCCATATATCAAGTCCTATCCTGCTACACCCTACAAGCCAGGACAGCCCTACGTCCAGTAACATCTGCCCTGCAACAGGCCGGCGTGCCGTACCGCTGGGGATACCCATTCTCGCTCGCGGCCAGACACGGACAAGACCAACTGATAATACGAAAGCCGGATGATGTCCCGGGATTTCTACGCACCCTAGGCCTCCCGCTGCAACGGGTACCAGATTGGCTGACGAGATTGTTCCTGCAACAACCGCCAGGGCCACAACAATAATCACGCAGACCCCAAGAGGACCAGCTCCAGGCACAATAATTAATACCTGAAGCGCCAAGGAGGAGGGAGACAGGACTTTTGGGGAGGGGGACAGTGGGCAGGCCCTCAGTGCACCTCCACTGAGACAAGAACAAGGACACAAAACGGGAGGCCGCTCAGGACGTTGTAATGATGTGGCACTGACAAACGCTCTGCTGGGGGAGGAGGAGGGAGAGAAGAGGGAGGGAGGGGAGGGAGAGGGGACATGGAGTAATGGGACCAAAGGGGAGAGTGAGGGAACCACGATACGAGCTGGAAATGGGAGCGGAGGGGGATGGGAAAACAGAGAGAGGAAGGGTGGGGGGAAGAACAGGCAGAAGCAAACTGAACCACAAGGACAGGGGGGGAGGGGTGAGGAAGGAACTACAGCAAAGGGGTAGGAGGGGGGGTACACACCCCCCCAAAGAAAGGGGGGACGACGACAAGATAGCTAACACATACAAAACTCTCTGGTGAAATGCCAAGCAGCAGTCTAGGAGGCAGAGCGCCCAGGCACAACCTGTATGCTACGGAGGGCAAGTACAATGCCCCAGCAGCGCGCCAAAGACGCATGAAGCACAGACACGGGAAGGGAAACAGATAGCAAGTGCAATGGGCTAGATGTTCCACCAAACTTGCAGATAGGCGTACAATGCAACATTATCATAGGGGGACTGAAATGTTCAATGTACAGTTTTAACTGATAAATATGTGATTTCCTGTGTACACCTGAACCACGAAAGCGCCCGACCAAACCAGACACGGAGCAAGACCAGAGATGTACACCAGACAGCACTCCCTACCCAGGGACCCAGACAGGGCAGGGTAATGATAGCGACACAGCTACCGTAGAGAGACAGAGGCCCCACTCCCGAACATACCAGAACCCCACACTACGCAGCAACAGGTGACACAACATGGGCTAGGGAACAACACCCCCCCCAGAGCCACACAGGACCAACTCGGCCCACCAGGCACCCCCATACCCACAGGCCCCCACCGCACGAGACCGCTAGACCCTGATCAAACGGCCCTTAAACGGCACGGTTCACAAAGTAAAATCCCTCAAAACACGATAGACCCAAGGCGGCACTAACCCCGAAAGCGATAGCCGTCTGCTGACGGCAGAGATAGTTTCTGCAATAACCAACACACCACGCACCCACCGACCCATGCTCAACCCAAAATGAGAGACGGAGCGGGCACTCCAGACACACAGCCACTTAGGAGACGAAGGACCAAGAACCACGTACAGTATAACCTATCACATACGGCACACAAACGGACTTAAAAGATGTCACGCAGCGGACTGATCCACCGTGGACGGAAAGCCCGATACCCCCACAGGCATAGGACACAGGACTCCCCATTTGTCAGGGGAAGCACAACTCCCGGAACAGACCCAAACCCATCAACTGGTCAGGCCTAACAGTCAAACTACCGGGATGACTGTCCATTAACCTACAGACCCAAAGATACACTACAGACAACACAAACCCACGCAGCACACGCTCCGAACCCGGTCAAATCCGTGACCACACTATACCACACACACACGTATATACCCTAGCCCTACCCCCCCAACTAACCCTGTCCGCCCCAGCGGATATGTCAGAGAGGACTTAAGTATAATCTCCTACAATGTGCATGGACTAAACGTCCGGGAGAAACTCACAAGACTTCTGCGAGACCTGAAACACTACAAGGCATCAATAGCATTTCTCCAAGAAACGCACTTTCAAGAGGGCAGAACGTCGGCACTGAAAGATCGCAACTTCCGAACGGGATACTTCAGCAATAATCCGGACAGACGCACGCAGGGTGTAGGCATCTTCTTCTCTAGCAGAACCCAATACACGGAACAAGCCACCCTCTGGTGCACACAGGGCAGATATATCTTCACTAAAGATACACAAAACAATATCAATTCCTCCGGAACACATTGAGCGCCCTGATGAAATTTGCGGAAGGTACTCTGATCATTGGGGGAGATCTCAACCTGGCACTACACCCAGACCAAGATTCCACATCTACATATAGAACTCCACACAACAGACACACAAACACACTCTGCCTTATACATCACCACCAATTGACAGACTGCTGGAGAGCGCTGCACCCAACAGCCCAAAACTATACCTTCTATTCAAAGACTCACTCAACGTATACGAGGCTGCACTACTTCCTAATGACCTATCAAAACCTGACCCTGCTCAATGCAGTGGAAATCCTGCCAATGACTTGGTCGGACCACTGCCCAATCCGCATGTGGGTGAAATCACCTCTGTTCAAACCCCGACAGATGTCCTGGAGACTAAACGAATCAATCCTCTCAGACGTGACGGTGACAGACAAGATCAGCCACACCATACGAGACTACTTTCAAGACAATGAGACGGGGGACGTGACACCACTGACCTGCTGGGAAGCACACAAGACGGTAATACGAGGCCATTTCATAGCAATGTGCGCAATCCGCAAAAAGGCGGTGATACAGGAGATGACCGAGCTTAGAAGAGACATTGCGACCCTGGAAGCCAGACACAAACGCACACTTGACGCAACAACATACAGAGACCTAACAGCCAAACGTAACCAACTCACCACGCACCTTAACCGAATGATCCAACGTTCCTATCAACACTACAGGCACATGATCCATGCACATGGAGATAAATGCGGGAGATTACTAGGTAACCTTCTGAAACAACGTAAAACCCAACTATATATTCCGTAATTCAAGGATGCACAGCAACAACTCAGACATCTCCCAGACCAGATAGCAACAGCGTTCCACACGTACTACCAAGACCTATACCACCTCGCCGAGACGCACCGGAAGAACCGCCCACACAAAATAGTAGACATACACAGATATCTGGATTCAGCAAACCTACCAGGAATAACAGAGGTCGACCAAGAAACACTAGAGACGCCCATAATGCTCTAAGAACTGACACGCTATCAAAAAAACAAAAACGGGCAGGGCACCAGGACTGGATGGGCTGCCCCTCCAATACTACAAGGTCTTCGCACAGGACGTCCTACCGAAACTGCTAAACGCCCTGAATTCCAAAAAAGAGGGAGCCGCACCAACAACCCAATTCACCTCGGCGAACATTACCCTGCTCCCAAAGGAAGGAAAAGGCCTTCATTATGCCCAAGCTACTGCCCGATCACCAAGCTGAACACTAACATCAAACTCTTGTAAGCATCCTGGCGACACGACTGGCACCACTACTGCCAGCCACAATCCATCCTGATCAAACGGGATTCATACCGGGCAGAGGGGTGAGGGGCAACACCATCAGAGCCCTGAACATCATAGCACACGCCAGAGTACAAAAGACCCAGATCCTCCTCCTGTCAACGGACGCGAAAAAGGCGTTTGACAGGGTGAACTGGGACAAGATGCTTGAAACTCTCCAGACATTCGGTATAGGACCAAAATACCTCACCTGGGTGAAGGCGCTATACACTTGCCCAACGGCACAAATCCAAATTAACGGAGCACTGACAGACCTGTTCCGGATATACAACGGAACCAGGCAGAGTTGCCCACTTTGGCCCTTAATCTTTGCACTGACGCTGGAACCATTCCTGAGCAGGATCAGGCAGAATGCAGACATACAGGGTCTCACAACTGGAACCACACACCACAAAACCTTAGCATACGTGGACGACATGCTATTTGTAGTCACAAACCTGGAGACCTCCCTACCGGCAATACAGACGGAGTTCGAAGAATATGGGCAAATCTCCAACCTCATAATCTAATAAACTATTCAAAATCAGAGATCCTAAACCTAACCATCAACCACACCCTCAGACAAACACTTCAGGGGCGACACCCCTACTGCTAGTGCGATCAACGCATGCGATATCTGGGGGTATGGCTCACACCTAACACAGTGGACCTCTAAACACAAAACTACCTCCCCATATTAAAAAAAGCGACAGAGGAACTACATAGATGGAGCTCATACTACATATCATGTCTAGGAAGAGTAAATGCAGTCAAGATGACACTACTGCCCAAACTACTCTTCATGTTCCAAACAGTGCCGATACTAGCTCCACAAATATTCTTCACGGCTCTGAAGGCAGAGGTCCGCACGTTCATATGGAAGGGCAAATCCCCACGCATAGCACACGCCCAATTAACCCTACCTAAACTCTGAGGGGGCCCGACGCTCCCAGATTTCGAAAAATATTACCATGCAGCACACCTCACCAGAGTCGTCAGCTGGTCGTATGCCAGCGTCACAAAACCATGGACCCAACTGGAATCTGACACTACTAAATGCGACCTCCGCACCCTGCCATGGATCCCCAGGGCAACATACAGGCAAAAAAACATCACCAACCCATTCGTGGCGGCAACCATGAAGATCTGGCACAGGCAGGGCACGAAACAATACCTGACAACGGATCCGGGCCCGCTGCTACCGCTAAGGGGCAACCCAGACTTCCCAGCGGGAGACCTCGGCCCCACGCCGGGCCCAGCAGGACACACGACAACTCCCCGCATGATGGATGTCCTCCAGCACCCATTTGACTTCCACTCATTAAACGACCTATTCCCGGACAGGCCACTCACCTTCTCACACACACTGGCAAGAGCGCAAATCGCCCAATATGCTCGGTCCATCCCGCAAAAACCATCCCTGCTAAGAGAGCCTACACAATTCGAACTATTCTGCACGCAAGACAAAGAAACACTCCGTGCCATTTCGCAGATATACGCCATGTTGGTCACCAGTAGGTACCTGCTAGCACCCCCTGCATAAGAAACTGGGAGGAAGATCTAGACGAGACCATGACAGAAGCAGACTGGGACAAAAGCATCAGCCTGATACAAAAAATGCCTAGCTCAGCAAGATTGCAAGAAAACCCGTACAAGATAAACACCAGAAGGCGCTCCACGTCAGGAACCCAGAAACCCCAGACACATGCTGGAGATGCGGGGAGGAGGTAGGCATGTTCCTACACATCTGGTGGACATGCTCACGTATTCGACCATTCTGGAACGCAATTAGAGACATAATACACAAAGTAACAGACGAGATGCTCCCAAGGTCCCCTGCCACCTTTCTCCTACATCACACCAACATCACTGTATCAACATACACCAAATCTGTCATCCCACGGCTCTTGAACGCAGCCAAAGCGACCGTCCCCATCTTCTGGAAGCAGGCCATCACGCCCCCAATCACACGATGGGTGGAAGCCACTAGGAAATTCGAAGATATAAAGGTGAGTACCCCGAACCACAGAGACCGCTACACCAAACGCTGGTTCCACTGGCTACGATTAACCACCTCAAATGCTTTTCAACACTGCTTAGCAGCACAATAGCCGGGGAGGAAGAAAACCAAGACCCTGGAACCGAAGGACCGGGCAAGAGAGCGGGATGTTTTGAGCCAGGACGGCGACAGGGAACGGAACTATCCTCCATCCCCCCCCCAGGTACCCCACATACAGCCTAGCACACTACGACCCACTCACTCACACAAACACACTCCAACGGACTAATGCAGACAAGGCAACGAACCGAGAGACCTCAAAACACGAAAGAGAATGCATATCTCACACGAGCAGTCCCATACCGAACATACACTGGAAACGCACCCGACTGGCAAAGACCACTCAGTATACCGCCACCATTAGGTGACACAATAAAAACGCTACAACCACAAATAGCGACACACGTAACCCGGCACAAAACAACACATAGATAATCACGACACACAGTCAGTCAACACCACAACCAGACAGGGAAAGAAGGGCAAACACAGGAGACACAGAACCAAACAATCAGCATACCACATACACCCACACATCAAACACAGACTTACACAATCGGACCCAGATTCCACTAGATAACACAACAGACATACTAATAGGAGAACCCACCAGAACACGACACCAAACTGACCGAACGGAATCTTTATATAGGGACCGGATTATGCACATCTGGAGACGAGTCTTACTGTCGTATTACCCGAGGTGGAAATACTAGGCCTTCAGGAAGGCAATACAAACCATGAAAAGTCATCTACATACACAATAGCAGGGCAGCAGATAGAACGCCAACAGTTCTAACATCATCAACAAAGCAAAAGGATACGACACACACATAGCCACTGCAATCCAGGCCTAACTAGGTCAGAACACGCGAATAAAAAGACACATGACATGCCAGAGCTCAAAGTCACACGCAAACAACAGGAGCATACAAAACCATACCCATCGGTCTAACCTCAATCAAGGTGCACCACAAGTCATATGGAGGTAAAACACAAGCAACCAAATGTGAACCTATATGTTATGTTATTCAGGCTTAGACAAATCCGCCTCTGTGTAGGCGACAAAATGCATACATCTTTATATACCGATACTTATGCTGCTGCGTGGGAAACTACTTACTATAACACAAATATTTTTGATGTCCGTGTTTAAATTGTGATAACAATAAAAATATTCAAAACAAACTGCCCATAGGAAAGCATTACTCAATGCTTTCCTGTGCATGTCAGCGCCTTCTCACTGTAATTTTCACAAGCGGCCTCTAGTGGCTGTCAGTGAGACAGCCACTAGAGACTGGATTAACCCTCAGTGAATAATTATTTCAGATGCAGGGTTAAAACTATAGGGACCTGGCACCCAGACCACTTCATGGAGCTGAAGTGGTCTGCGTGCCTATAGTGGTTCTTTAAGGATTCGAGGTAACCAGATCCACCACAATTAGATTAGAAAAAGAATACATCTACACACCAGATGAGCCTGATTTTAACTTAATTTTGTGAGTTTAACATTGAATACACCCCTTCTCAGTGTTTTACTCTACTACTCTATGTGTGGTCCTGTTTTTCTTTTATTGTAGATACTTGTGTTTTTTGTGTCAGTTTATATAAACTGCAATAATTACCAATCTAGGCTTAAGGGTGAAGGGAGTTTGCATCCATACCATTTCAATGAAGTGGTCTGGGTGCCTACAGTGTGCCTTTAAGTCAGCTCAAGATAATCTAGTTGCGCTGGCTGGCCCCCATACATTAAAATTCTGTTGTAGCTGATAAAGCCTTGTCAAGTTGCTTCTCGATAGACCCACACAGCATAACATGATGTTGCATTTACCGTCTCTCTTCAGAATGTTGAAAGGCAGCATTGCTTCAAGGGGCAGTTTAGGCACATTAACAACTTAATTTGCATTAATATCTTCATCCAAATTAAGTTGTTATGATGCCTTATGCTGACACGAGGCCTCTGGACACACTCCTACCTGAAGGGGTTAAACTGGTTTAGAATGGTTACACCCCAAAGTTGCCTTCAGCGCCAATCTCAACTTCCCCCAGGCGGCATCTAGCTTCTAAAATTTCAGTTTCAGGAAGCATGGAGAGGTCTATTTCACAGGTGTGTGCTGATTGGCTAAGAGCGGTCAGCTGACGTTGGCAGCCAATTAGTGACTCCCCATTCACAAACCTGGCTTGAAAGAAACATACATTTTTCAAGCCAATTTTGTGAATGGAGAATCACTGATTAGCTGAGAGCTTTAGCTGAGTGATCTCAGTCAATCAGCCATGCCCCTGCCAGGCAGCATTTAGTGATTCCTGAAACTGACATTTTGGAAGCCAGTTAATGCCTGGGGGGAGTAATTGTAATTAATTTTTTTTTAGATTAAGCTGTTATGGTGCCTGGAGTGTTCCTTTAAGATGCATGACATATTGGTATATCTTGGCACAAGAGAGTTCGGTTCGGAGGCAAAATGACTTAATTGAAGAACTATAAAAGCATGGGAAGGTGTATGTATCTCTGAACAAGGTACAGACCTTCATAATGCTTGTTTTATGAGGCACACAGACTGTTTTTGGAAAGGCTAGATTGCCTCCAGACAGTTCTGACCCTCAGGCCCAAACAGACCCCAATACCCCAACAGACCACAATAAACCGATTCTTTCAGGACTCTTCTTCCTATCCTCTATGAGCTGAATTTCCATTGCATCATGCAGCTGATCACAGATGTAGAACCGGAGGATCATGACATACCAATTATCCCACGGGTAAGACCTTAGGGACAGGTTATTTCTACTGTTGGATGTATCACTCGTTTTTCCACATCTGGGTAATGATTTCCTCTGATGTTTGGACCTTACCGTTTGTTTGGGGTTACAAACTGGAATCTTGATTCCCAGAACTCTTGAGCCTGTTGATCAATGACCCTCTTCTACTCCCACACTTTGCTCTTTCGGGTAGCTTAATTTGCTGATAAAACACAATCATGTTCTTTAGGTGGCCTGGAAGATTTCAGGGGGTCTTGGAATTTTCAGGCCTATCACAATATTCTCTGGGATTCATGGGCTCCTTGGACCAGAAGATGCTACATCAGGGCTTGGGACAGATGACACAGCTAGTGATTTCCTAGGGACTTTGAACCCTTTATTGCCTCTGTAGATATACTTTTTGTCCCTTTCAGAGTGTAAATTCTACTTTTCAATAAACTGTTTTTATCAGTGAATTAGGAAGTTCTGATACAGGATATTCCTTTGATGACGAATCTGATCATTTGCTGGTTACTAAGAGCTTTTCAGTTGTTGCATCAACCAAAGCCTAAATATTCCCACATTCCACATTTTGGGATGTTTATTTAGTTTTACAATTCATGAAATTCTTGCTTGTTAATAGGTCATTACCTCAATAGCCTCTTTTGGACAAGTTGTCCTAACATTTCTATTTGGTATCCTTTTGAGGCCACATTGATTAGCTGGTTTATGTCTCTACCCGGTAATTCTCATTCCATTGGTGCTCATGCTATGTGGGCCACAGCTGTGTGAATCTCTTGGTAATTTTAAGGTATGCCAATTGGTCACACAAGTCAACCTTTTACTTTTCTATTAACCACTCTGTGTTTTCTCTCTCAGAGTTAGAACTACAAAATATGAAGCCTCCTAGATCATTTCAGCTTTGTTGTAGAAAGAAAATCTTAATTTTAAAAAAGATAAAAGATGAATATTTTTCCACCGGGAAGCATGCTTCTGAATTTTTTCCTTTTTAGCTTCCTCAGCAATTTTTCTATGTGTCACCTTGCTACTGTATTTTATGACTTATTTTCATGTCTGACTTTATGGACTTTATACTGATTCTATAGGCAAACTGAATATTCATATAAAAAAGACAATCTTTATTACATAAAGAAACAATACACTGGTAAACAATAACCAATGCCACAAAAGTCAGATAACATAAAAGAAAGTGACAAAGGCTAATTACAATAAACAGTCCTGATAAACATCAGAAAAATGTTGAAGCCCTAACACTTGTGAAATTACAACCCCAACATATAAGCACAAAGAACTGGGCCTTTCTCAAGTGACAGCCTAAAACTCACCTCACCATCCTGTAATATATACCCATTACACAGCTGAGGGCCATTACAAAATGATTCCAAGCAGACTGGACGTGAGGTCATCACGTCCAGGATGGCAAGATTAAGATGCAACACTGAAGCGGCATATAATAAATGAATCAGAAACCTTAACATCCACATTTATACCCTCATAACTTCAGTGCTTAACTTAAATGCTTATCTCAGAAAATTTGCTATTTTCCAGTCAACTTACCAATTATTAGGATTGGATCAACTGAACTTCAAACCATAGACATAATAGATTATTCTGTACTTGTGATTGTGATGCATTCATAATTCAAATTTGAGGTTTTTAATACCTGGTCATTTATTCTTAATAGCAAACCCAGTTAAATTAAAATTTTTACAAATTCTTATTTTGGGTATATCTCAGAACAACTCTGCTCTTTTAAAATCATCCTATTAACCCCACATAACCATATTATCATTTGCATGGGTCAGGGGCAGATATACTTACAGGAAATGGGGCTGCTGTTGAAAAAGGATCATAAAACGAATTGCATGGATCAGATGGGTATGTCTTTATCTGTAGTGAAGAAAGATAAAAAGAGAATGTATATAAGAGAATGCCAACATGTGTTAAATAAATAAACATAGTGGAATTAATTTTAAACTAAAATTGGACAAACTGAGTTTAAATACTTAGTATTATGTTGACATGTATTGTGTTTTGGGTAATTATTTTCTAGTTTTATTAGCATGCTTAATGTTAACCCCTTAAGACCGCAGCCAAATGTACAAGTTGTGATCAAAACAAAACGTAAACAAAACCTGGCATTTGCGCTATATATCTGTCCAACCGTAATTCATCTCTTTCATATTAAATGCACCCACACTTATTATATATCATTTTATTCAGGGGAAACAGGGCTTTCATTTAACATCAAATATTTAGATATGAAACATAATTTAAAATGAATAAAATATAAAAAAATTGGGAGAAAAGATTTGTTTAAATTTTCTTAGTTCTATGTGACATTTTAACTGTGAATGTCAAAATACTGTTTGCTTCTACTGCAATAAAATACACATATTTGTTTTCAGCGATGTCTCACATGTAAAACAGTACCCCCTATGTACAGGTTTTATGTTTTTTAGGGACGTTACAGGGTCAAATATAGCGTGTTACATTTTTCAGTTTTTTCACATTGAAATTCGCCAGATTGGTTACGTTATTGCAAATGGGGTATGTCCAGTCTTTTTTAGTAGTCACTTGGTCACAAACACTGGCCAAAGTTAGTGTTAATATTTAAAAAATGCAAAAAACTAATTTGAACACCAATTTTGGACAGTGTTTGTGACTAATTAGCTACTAAAAAAGACTGAACATACCCCATTTGCAATACTTTGGGTTGTCTACTATTGCAAATGGTATGCCATCATGGGGGTAATTTCCATTCCTGCTTACCGTACGGTCTCAAAGGCAACATAACCAACCTGGCGAATTTCAATGTGAAAAAACTGAAATGCAAGCCTTATATTTGACTCTGTAACTTTTGAAAACACCATAAAACCTGTACATGAGGTGTACTGTTATACTCGGGAGACTTCGCTGAATACAAATATTAGTGTTTCAAAACAGTAAAACGTATCACAACAATTATATCGTCAGTGTAAGTGCCATTTGTGTGTGAAAAATGCAAAAAGTGTCACTTCCACTGACGATATCGTCGTTGTAATACATTTTACTATTTTGAAACACTAATATTTGTGTTCAGCAAAGTCTTCCGAGTAAAACAGTACCCCCCATGTACAGGTTTTATGGTGTCTTGGAAAGTTACAGGGCTAAATATAGTGCTAGCAAATTACATTCCCTGAACTTTCGACCTGGGTTGTCAGGCAGGTCCTGCAAATTGTAATTAATAAAATTACCTAATTATGTCAAATTATTACATAAATATTTACGTAGAAATATTATATATACATATATATATGTATAGAATTTTTTACGATTATTTTTATTTATATATAGGTATATATATAGTGATATATACGTATATACTTATGTATATAGATATATATATTATTTCGTTCTACATGTATTTTGATATCAATATATATATATATATAATTTTAAAATACAGTTAGAACAAAATTATACATGTATATATATTTTTTATTTATTTATTATTTTTTTAATTGTATTTTTTTTTACATATTTACACATTTGTTTATTTTATATTATATATAAATATATATAATGATAATTATATATATATTTAGTCAATATCATTGTACATGTACGTTAATATAAATATATATATATAATTATATGTATATATTAATATTAAAATACACTTAGACAGTGTATGTGTATTTATGTGTATGTGTATATGTGTATATATACTTAGATCATATATATAATAAAAATATATATGTGATCTAAGTATACATTATTTAATTTTACACTTTTTTTTTTTGTTTTTATACAGACAGCAGGGGGAGTACCTGTCATTACAGGTACTTCCCCTGCTGGCAATGCCTTGGACGGCTATGCTGTCCATGTGACTGCGAGGTCCTCGCGAACACATGGCCCAGAGGGGCTGAAGAGACAGGAGGGGGACTCCCTGGGCTCCCAGGTGAGTCCCCATAACACGATCGCCGGCGACCGGGTAAGTACATAAGATCGCAGGGCGTTCTATGCCGCCCTGCGGTCTTAAGGGGTTAAAGGGACATTCTAAGCACCAAACAAGTTTGGCTAAATATGGTGTATAAATAATCCCACTGCAGTGTAACTGCTAACTTATGTGCCGGTTAGGAGGAAACTCACTTTTGTTTCTGTTTACGCAACCTTAGCCATAACTCACTTAATGAGAATTTTTTTTTATTTTCAATCAGATCTAACAGCACAGTTGTTTATTTTAGAAGTTCTTTTCTCCTGTTTTGTTAATTGAACTAATCACACAAAGGATGATGTTGCAGCATGTAGGAAGCTATGAACAGAGAAGGAAATACGAAATTATACAAAAACACACTGTGCAATAAAGGAAGCTAAAATATTTAGACTTTTTTTCAGGTAGTTTGTAGCGAAGCTGTGTAATGCACAGCATTGACCAGTATGTATAGGGCTAAATGGTAGAGTATTGAGCAGTGGCGAAAAACACTTCATTAAGCTAAAGTTGTTTTGGTGTTCAGACTGTCTCTTCCATTTATAAAGGTATGATTTGCTTACACATAAGATGATATATTTACTAAAAAAAAGTGAAGAGACGACACAGGCAGAATAGAAGAACAGTACAACAACAAAACACATGAAAACATTATGTATACTTGCATATTTGTATCTAATAAATCACTTACATCAATCAACCAGATCAACAGGAGCACATAAACTTTATATAATATACTAACGGTATCCATCATGTAGTGGACTAATAGAATAAAAGTTGTCCAGCAAGGAATTGGAAGTAGTAAACTCTTATTGCTGAATATGTGAACATGGTCAGGAGGAAGAGATGTCTAGCACATCAGAAGTGCTCAGGAGCAAATTAGTAGATCAAAGACCATAGATACAATGACGGTTTTAAACAAAGGTGGGTCTGCTACAGAAACATATTAACAAAATAGACAAGAATATCATTATAGATCGGAGAAGCCATACTATTAGTATTACAACCCTATGAATAATAAGGACCTGACATAAAACAGGAGCATAAAAGGGGACTGGTGTTAAAATAGACATACTAGTTCAAAGTACAACATAGCTAGTTTGAAATAAAAGAGTATCAAAATACAATGTAAGTTAAGGTACTCACAAAGTACCTTTCTCAGGAACCCAACAACCATCCAATTTCCCCATAAGGGTTCTGCACCATACTTTGTGTGCAACACTGCCTGCCTGAGGCATAATGGAATGTCATCCAGAGGGGCATTTCCAAGATTGAAATTTAACAAAGCTTTAGCACCTCCCATACCAATGTCTAATTGGAGAAGCATGCTCTTAGATTCCTCACACCAATCATAAACACAAGGGCTATGAGGTGGTAAGATCCCCATTATTGCTCATGATTACATCAGGCAAGCAATGCCCCTTTGCCTACATCACCAAAGGGGCGTACCTCAGTGTGCACGGTACATTGTGATACTTTCAACGGAGGATGGACCGGAGCTAAGCACTCCGTTATTCATACCAACACCAAAGTCGAGAGGTGTATATAATTTACTGCTATGACACATTAATCACCTCTCCAATTTTTACTGAACCAACTGTAAGTATAATAAGCACTGAAACTTATAAGGAACAGAATGTCAAGATGCTATAGCTGTCTAGAAGCTACAAGTGTCTATATAGGGATTGTCAACAAGGGAGCTATATTCATACTGCTCTACAAATTAAACCCCAAACTTGGGAATCAAGTGGTCAAGAGTCATTTCTCAGACCATGAACATTATCTACTCCAGTTGTGCAGCTCCCTAGACATACACTTTATCTCAAATGTGTATGTCAAAATATCTGTATATATGGTAACATGAAGCGCAACAATGACCTATATACATTCAAAATTCATATAGACTACTGTCTATTCAAATGTCCTGCTGTGTCAGATATAAGGTCAGGACCCCTAAATAGTTCTGTTGAATCATAGATAAGTCACAAACTGCTAAGTTGCATTAAAGGACCACTATAGGCACCCAGACCACTTCAGCTTAATGAAGTGGTCTGGGTGCCAGGTCCAGCTAGGATTAGCCCTTTCTTCTATAAACATAGCAGTTTCAGGGAAACTGCTATGTTTATAATAGGGTTAATCCAGCCTCTAGTGGCTGTCTCATTGACAGCCGCTAGAGGTGCTTTCGCGCTAAGACGCCAGCGTCCATAGGAAAGCATTGAGAGACTGGCTGAATGTGCACGAGGCTCATGCCGCGCATGCGCATTCAGCCGATGACGACAAGAAGGAGGAGGAGGAGAGTCCCCCGTCCAGCGCTGGAAAAATAGGTAAATTTAACCCCTTCCTCCCCCTAGAGCCCGACGGAAGGGGGGACCTAGAGACCCTATAGAGCCAGGAAAACGAGTATGTTTTCCTGGCACTATAGTGGTCCTTTAAATCTATTCTACTGATGTAACCATTCAAAGGCAACCAAGTATGTTTACCCTAAAAATGATACCCAAAATGGTAAATACAGACATTAGATTGATTGACTAAGAGTATGCAATTTAAATAGGCCAAAGGTGCCAAGGTTTTTAGACAATGAATACAGTAGCCTTCTATATGTGTTATTTGTCCAAATTGCCTCTTTTTCTACCTCATTTTGAAACACTCTACACCAGTAAAATTAAGTCCATTTGACACACCTCTATGTGGGACCAATGATGTCAAGCTATTGAGGTGTCATTAGGACTAGTTCCATTTACAGAGTATAAGTCATATATGTTGGGTCAACCCTATCTTGGTTGCCTAAAACAACTAACATACCAATGTAGTAGGTATAAGGTTTGAAAATACATTTAAAGAAATTAAAACATTTTCGATAACAGTAACCATTCTTAAGAATTGGAAGTCATATATGTGGGTTCAAGACCTTTTTGTGGTGTATGGCCTGGTTCCGTAATGGCCAGCACCTATCCAAAATGCTTTCAATAGTCCCAGACCCCACATCAAAATTTCCAATACATCTAATAAGGGTCCTGGAGTCCGATGCTCAATCTTGGATTAGATTTCCATCTACTGTCATAAAGGCTTTTTCCCCCTGAAATTGGTAATGTCTCACTGATATTCATCTACTGAGGAGGTAACGATAACTTCCCCAATTTAGAAGGATATTTGTTGTGGTGGACTTCCTAAAAAAGGTAGTCATTATCTTGCTGTCACGTGATTGATCCCACCTCCATAGTAAATCGTATGTTTTGATGTTCTAAATTCAAGAAACTTTTCCGGCATACTAGTCCACACCAAAACCACATTATCTATGTAATATTACATCACTCAGAATTCACTGTTCTCAGTATACTCTTGCACCCTGTTTTTTTGCTCTCAATAAGTTTCAAGGGTAATCCAGATGTGGACCCCTTGCCCACAGTGCCTAGAGAGATCTCAGCTATGCCTCACTGATGATGCCTAACAAGGCTGAAACGATCGTCTGGGGTTGCTGTGTCTCTCGTACAGAGGGAACTTGCTGGATGTTCGGATCTGGACTGCCCATCTGAGCGGGGACCCACCAAAGGGCAGGCTATTTCAGCTGCTGCCCATTCTCAGTATACTCTTTCGCCCTGTTTTTTGGCTCTACATAGTGTCTGAGAAGGCTTTATTGGATAAATGCCAAGTGGATAACTGGTTGTAACCAGTTTTAATAGTTGCTACAAAATAAAATTGCAAGCAAAGAGATTGCATGAGGAGGTGTAAATATTTGATAGCTGAATTTCCCTCAGTACCAACGGAATATAATAAAGTACAGTGAAAAGAGGGTTATAGGGTGTGATATCTGGATAATTACTAATTAAATCCAGCTAATACGAGTGGAAATATAATAACAGGGAGAACAAATCCTCCCCAAAACTAGATATAGAGTCTCAAATAAAGTGGATGATTAATTGGAATAGAATTGCATAGATTACATCTCCCTTATTCAAGCATTAGAGGAATATCAAGCATACATAAGAGATATAAAAATTGACCTCTAGTAGCTGTCTCTGTCACACTCCTCAAAAAGGGATAAGGAAGAACAGATCCTCTCAAAAGAGAGACAAGAAAATAGTGGATTGTAAAATGAACAGAAAAGATGGTTTGAATTATCTCACAAGTGCATCTAAAATGTGATGAGATAAGTAAAGGACACAGAAATTAAATCCAAAAGCTATCCCTATTGCACTCCTCAAAAGTTCTAAAAAGTCACGAAAGTCCCTCAAAAGCTTAAATAGAACAGATACCTAATGCCTCAAAACAGGAGACAGCCTATTACCTCCTATTTAATAATCATCCTCACAATAGTAAAAGAAAATCCACATAAACACCTTGTAAAAAATTAATAAAACAAAAATTAAAGTGCTATATCCTGCTAAAAGTGTTCAATGTGAAAAAAAATCATAAAAATGCTAAAGTTCTGACGTGCATGTTGGTGCACTAGTGCACTTTCTTCAGGGTGCCCTAACTCAAATATATATTTACACCTCTCCATACAATCAGTTTGCTTGCAATTTTATTTAGTAGCAACTATCGTTAAAACTAGTGATCTAATTGGCATGTATCTGAGACACTGGATACATTTGTACCAACTCAATAAGCTGCTACTAATTTGTTATTTACTATCCCCATCTTTCTAAGTAGATTGAATCAACCAGGTGTTATCTCTCCTCCCCTGCTGTCCTACATCTCTGACTGGATGTCTTCCCGCTTTCAGAAACTCAATCTCTCTAAAACTGAGCTCCTTGTCTTCCCTCTTCCTCTTTCGCTCTCCCTTCAAGTTAGTGGCACACACATTAACCCATCCTTGCAAGCACGCTGTCTTGGCTTTATACTTGACTCTGGCCTCACCTTTGAGCCTCACATCCAGTCTGTCACCAAATCCTGTCAATTCAACCTTAAAAATAATGCCACATCCGCCCCTTTAACCTCTAAATCACGTAAAATCTGGTCCAGATATATGCTGGCATTCTCAAGTAAATTACCTTACCTGACAGTATACGTCTTCCAGAAAGTACATTTTGTTACTTGTAGACTTTAGATAAAGAGTAAAACGTAGCAATGAAAGGAGTGCTAGAATATATGAATGGAAATTCACTCTGTACACTGTCCACACTGTAGCCACTTTCCTACCTGCCCCACTCCCCACACTGTAACCCCTTCCCTACCTGCCCCCCTCACCACACTGTAACGCTTTTCTCCCTGCCCCCCTACCCAAACAGTAATCCCTTCTCTCCCTGCCCCACACTGTAACCCCTTCTCTCCCTGCTTTCCTCCCCACACGGTAACTCCTCCTCTCCCTGCCCCCCTTACCACACTGTAACCCATTCTATCCCAGCCCCTCTCCCCCACTGTAACCCCTTCTCTCCCTGCTTTCCTCCCCACACGATAACCCCTTCTGTCCCTGCCCCTCCCTACACTGTAACCCCTTCTGTGATTGCCCCCTCCCCACATTGTATCCTCTTCTCTCCCTGCCCCCTCCCTTCTCTCCCTGCCCCCTACCCACACTGTAACCCACTTTCTTCCTGCCCACCTACCCGCACTGTAACCCCTTCTGTGTTTTCCCCCCTCCACACTGTAACCCCTCTGTGATTGCCCCCCTCCCACACTGTAACCCCTTCTGTGGTGCCCCCAACCTCCTCTCTCCCCCCTCCTACACTGTAAACCCTTCTGTCCCTGTCTCCTCCCACACTGTAACCCCTTCTCTCCCCCCTCCCAACACTGTACCTGCCCCCCCACACTGTAACCCACTTTCTCCCTCCCCCACTGTAACCCCTTCTCTTCCTGCCCCCTCCTCACACTGTGACACCTTCTATCCCTGCCCCCTCCCCACATTGTAACCTCTTCTCTCCCTGCACCCCTCCCCACACTGTAACCCTGTCACCAAAGGTGATGTCTGGTGCATCCAGTAAACTCTCGCACTTAAGGTCACTCAGAGGACAGGCTTTGGATGTGACATCTAAGTCCCCTTTCTTACCTCAGAATCGATTACTTCCCGTGTTACCTTGTCTTTGGAAAGGAAATCGATTGTCATACAAGCTTTAATTGATTCAGTACCAACTGATACATTTATTGACAAAGGTTTTGTTAAGATCCATACACTTCCATTAAGAGGGAAGGACAACCCCTTAGCAGTTAAGCATTTAGAATAGTTGCTAGATATTTTTGAGATTATATTCTCCTATTATTACTCATGTAATAACTTTCCCTGTAATGTAGAATATTAAAATTGCGATCCCAAGTGTAATTTAACGGTATCTACCTGCTCCACGTCAAGCCATTCCCCTCCTCAGGTTGCATGGGCCGAACACTCCTCAGGCCGTGCGGCTTGAGAAATGTGCATATACTTACAGCTTCTGCACCTGGCGAACCTCTCTTCCTTTACAGGCCAAATTCACCAGACAGCCTTTAAATGCTCTGCGGCTTAACAGGTAACAAACTTTTTAAAAACAAAGCTTTTAAACTCCAACAAAATGTATGCCTATTTGTATCTACAATAAAGTAAAAACGGATGTACACGTCTAACCCAAAGCTTAACAAAAGCCTCTACTTTCACCTATATTTATGTGATTGTGGTATAAGAAGAAACAAGCATAATTTTTCAAATACCATGGATCATGACATAGGAATGATGAAGTACAATTTGCAATTGACCTTTGTACTGTTTTTCATTTGGCCTTTGTACTAAAATAAATGTAATTCCATGTCCCAAACCACAGAACTAATTTGCACAAAAATGAAGAGATATTGAAAAGAACTCAATTGTTTCCCTGGATTCCATAAAGTGAGAAGGTCACTTACTTGCTTGTGTAGAACATGGATGAATGAGTATATACAAACATACCTAAATGTTAATTTGCACCAACAAGAATAGGAGGGTAAAATGACTCTAGTTAATTTTCAGCATACAGCCAAAATTATGAGCTTTTAAAACCTCTAACTAAACCTGCAGCTTTGTAAATGTTGAAATCAAATCAAATTGCAAATATCCATACAGTGCCATACAGACACACGACATAGTGGCATACCTTGAACTATAAACAACAGGGTAAATTGATTTATTAGTAGCACCAGGACTAGGCATTAGTATTTATTTGCATATGATCCTGAAGGAATAACGTGCATGGGTATTGTAAACAGATAGCAGTTTTAGTGAATGTTATTAAATTATTGTATGTAGAGATTTAAAATATCCCATGGGAAATACTCTTGTCTACTTTTTAAATGGAAACCAATCAAAATATTACATCCCTATGCACATTTAAATAACTTGAGATTTTTTTGTATCCCTTCAATGGCCATTCACGTGTACACTCACCTGCTGAAACCTGTTTGATGAGTCCTACACTAACAATTCACCTGGCTGATTTCAGCTAAAAGGTAAAATATCTAATAAGACAAAGAGTGGTATTTTTTTTTTATAAACCTCTGCACACTAATTAACCCTTAATAGGCCATTGAATTGATTAAACCTCCAGTTATTCAGACGTGGGATTGGGGATTTTTCTTTGGCTTTTATTGTATCTATTGGGGCTAATGTGTACTATAGTCATTGCTTTCGCCCACTGCCAGTTTGTGCGCAGGGCTTAATTTTTTGTTTGTATTTACTTTTGAAATGGGGTTAATGTTAACAGGCATAAAGCTAAATTTACACAAAATAGGAAAGTAAATCAATACATTAAAATGTTTGAACTGAAGAGGCTATTCCTTTGATTTGGCCCTACATCATTACATCAAAACTATACATGGGAAGGAACACTGTTGTAGCTAAAAACATACTGGAGCTTTAATATCAATAGTTGCACAGATCAGTTTACAGGTAAAATGGTATATATGTGTAAAACATAAAAAAGGTAATATCACAAGCACAGGCCTCCTGATCATCCTGATTTCACTGGCACATTCCATTTTATAGTGCGCTTTCCACCTTAATTGGGATTATACCCTATTGTCCCACTTTTGGAGTCCACAAAAAAAGCATAGTGCAAGCCCAACTTTAGACATAATCGAGCTATGCTAAGGGCACTAGAATCATGTAGAGAACACTGAAACAGTTATCCCTGCATGATCTGCCATTGGTGGGCTGGCCTGTGTGATTGGCAAACAGCCCGTGTACATTTACAGAAAGCTAACCTGCCAGTAATTTAAACAGATTCTGGATGGATCAGCTTCCTTTGGGGTGCCAATGGCACGATTTGAGGCACTGGCCCTCCCCCTTACATTCTGATTCACAGTGTTATGATTTATTTTACAAAAATAAAGTCAAATTGGAGAAGCCGTGTGTGAAAATTTAAGTACACCTTATGAATCAGTAGCTTGTAGAACCACCTTTAGCAGCAATAACAGAGTAATTGTTTTGTGTATCAGCCTCTCACATCATTATGGAGGAATTTTGGCCCGCTCTTCTTTACAATGTAGCTTCAGTTCATTGAGGCTTGCTGGCATATATGTGTATGCAAAGCTCTCTTAAGGTCCCGCCACAGCATTTCAATCGAGTTGAGGTCTGGACTTTGACTGGGCCTTTCCAATACCTTGATGCTTTTCTTTTTCAGCTATTTTGTTGTAGATTTCCTGGTGTGCTTGGTATCTGTTACAGCCCGAGGGAATGCAGGACTGAGGTGCTGAGGGCTGTCTGTGGCTGGAGGGAGCACTGACAGGCTCCCCGGCACAGGCCCCGCCCCCAAACGAAGCCCCGTCTCCCACACATAAGCCCCGCCCCCGCCGTAAAGCAGCAGACCATGCTGCTGCAGAAGATGGCTGCCTGACCCCCAGCAACAGCCTCCAGTGACAGGTAGGCTTGGTGTGTGTGTGTGTGGATGGACATAGCAGTCTGTGTGTGTGTTTGTATGTATGTATGTATGGACTCAATTGCCCCGTTGCCCCCCCCTGAATCCGCCACCGCTGCTGAGTCCATACACACACACACACACACACACACAGACTCTAATGAGTCCGTACACACGGTTTGTCAAACTGTTCTTAAACGGTTTGACTACTTACTCTGGGAGGGGGTCCCGGCACTATTGACACCATAACCACTACACTGAGCTGTATTGGTTATTGTGTCTGGATTATTTCTTTAAATAATCTACAAGTGCCCCTCCCGAGATCCGGCTCTGGATCCGCCACTGCTCAGCAGTCTGTGTGTGTGTATGGACTCAGCAGTCTGTGTGTGTGTGTGTGTGTATGGACTCAGCAGTCTGTGTGTGTGTGTGTGTGTATGGACTCAGCAGTCTGTGTGTGTGTATGGACTCCGCAGTCTATCAATAATTACAATTCCTGTGAGTTGTTGTGTAGGAAGGGCCCCAGTGCATTGCTTTGCCCAGGGGCCCTTAACTCTGTTAAAATGGTACTGCTTGTGTGTGTCAGTGAGCTTGTCTTTAGTGAGCTTGTGTGTGTCCCTGAACTTCTTTGTAATGAGCCTTCTGTTTATACAAGTGAGTTTGTCTGTAGTAAGCTTGTGTGTGAGTCAGAGAGTTTTGTCTGTTAGTAAGCCTATGTGCACATGTCAGTGAGCTTGTGTGCTTACTGTACTATATATATATATATATTTTTATTTTTTTTTGACTTGTAGGAATGGCATACATTTTTTTTTCCAGGGCTGCTTTGGATTCCCAGGGATTCCCAGTTTGGCTCTGCTAGCGAGTGCACTTTACCGCTGAATCATCTGTGTGAGCTGCCGCACACTTTAGCCCTGTTACATGCATCTGGGAGCTGCTGTTGACAGGTACTAGTAGTCTAGAGATTTGGACATGGGGTATATGCTCAGCTATCTGTATAATACAGATCTGTGTGTATATAATATCCCGGGATAGTCAGTGCTTCATGTATAGTGCTACTCTCTGTATAATATCCCGGGACAGTCAGTGCTCCCTGTATAGTGCTGCTCTCTGTATAATACAGGCCTGTGCCTGTATAATATCCCGGGACAGTCAGTGCTCCCTGTATAGTGCTGCTACACATACAGAGAGCAGCACTATACAGGGAGCACTGAGTGTCCCAATTTATTATACACACAACCCTGTATTATACAGAGAGCATTGACTGTCCAGGGATATTATACCCAGACAGTAATTGATAGCTGTGCTGCAAAATGTGCTTGGAATTTTTTTTCAAATGTTGGCAACTATGGCACTGTATCAAGGGTAATGTGTGTGTTTTTTTTAATAATCCCTGGTGGAAAATAATGAATCCTCCACCAGGGATTATTAAAAAAACAGAACACATTGTGTCGGGGGCAGGGCTTAACATGCGACAGGGGCGGGTTCAAACTGTGGCGAGGGCGGGGTTAAATGTACCCCCCTACTTTTGTCCCTGGCCCTCCATGTGCCACCCCTAAAAATGAATCCTAGAGACGCCACTGTCTATACACCAAAATTGCTTTAATAAGCTAAAGTTGTTTTGGTGACTATAGTGTCCCTTGTTTTGGGAAATTGCCTTATAACCCTTTCCAGTTTCATGGGCAGCAACAATTGCTTCTCTAACATCATGCTGATGTCTTTCCTCATTGGCATTGTGTTAACACACACCTGAATGCTCCAGTCCAGGGAAGTGCTAAAACTTTGGCTTTTATAAAGGTGGCCACATTTCAAGGGCGTTTGGTTAGCACCACATGTCTGCTATTTAGCCTCTTATTTCCTATGGAATTAGTGAGGGTGGACTTGTTAAATAAATCATGACACAGTGTAATATGTCATGTGTTGTTGTTCATCTGAAGTTGTACTTACCTAATTTTTTTGACCTCCTAAGGAACAGATGATTTTTATTATGTCCTGGCATGTAAATCCATAGAATTCAAAGAGTGTGTACTTTCCTTTTCCCATTAATATATATATATATCATACAAAAAAATGTAAAATATTGGGTTTAGTAATCCTACACAAAAATGCTAATAATTCTTATGATGATACTTTTCATGTTGATGCTATGCTTTTAAACCAATTCTAATTAGGTTACCTTAGTAACACAAGTACAGCACTTTTGTCTTGGGAGATTGTAATAATAACTTTCAGCACTGCCTGTATTAGCCTAATCCTGCTTTGCCTTTGTCACTTGGAAAGAGAAGTACATTTAATGATGTCAGTTAAGTGTTTGGGGGTATCTGAGCGATCCAGAAAATGATTCTGCTTATTAGCCCTCTAACAAGTTTGCAGATAAAATATGAGAACATTTGCAAAACATTGTCTCTAAAAGGTACAATATAGTCACCAGAACCACGACAGCTTAAAGGGACACTATAATCACCAGAACAACTATAGCTTTATGTAGTTGTTCTGGTGAGTTTAATAATTGCCTTCAGGCATTTTAATTCAAACACTGCCTTTTCAGAGAAAATGCAGTGTTTACATTGCCCTTAGACACCTTCAAGTGGCCACTCCTCAGATGGCCACTGGAGATGCTTCTGGGCCAATGCTGCACAGTAGGCAGCACTGCCATTCAGTGTCTCCACGCACTGCATGGGGACGCTGAATTTTCCTAACAGAGATGCATTGATTCAATGCATCTCTGTGAGGAGATGCTGATTGGCAAAAACTGCGTTTGGCCCCTCTCTTGCATATTTTACCCAATTGGGAAAGCATTCGATTGGCTAAAAATCGGCAATTCTGATATCACCAAGGGGTCGGAGCCAGCACCGGCGGACCTGCTCAGCACTGAAAATAATGTGAGTTTTAATTCCTTTAAGGGGGGGCAAGCCACATAAATGGTGGCTTTAGCACTATAGGGTCAGGAATACATGTTTGTGTTCCTGACCCTATAGCAGGCTTCCCCAAACTCTGGCCCTCTAGATGTTGTTGAACTACAACTCCCATGATTCTATGAATTAAATAGATAGGCTGAGAATCATGGGAGTTGTAGTTCACCATCATCTGAAAGGCCAGAGTTTGGGGAAGCCTGCCCTGTAGTGTTCCGCCTGCCCTATAGTGTTCCTTTCATGTAGTTGTTCAGAGAAAAGGCAGTATTTACATTGCTGCCTAGGAACAGCTCTAGTGGCAGTAACTCAGACATCCACTAGTGGTGCTTCCTAATCCATTGCTTCCCAGTGCTGCATGGAGCACTGGCGGATCCAGAGTCTTATCTTTGGAGGGGCACTCATAGATTATTTAAAGAAACAATCCAGCACAATAACCACTCCTCTCTGTAATGGTTATGGTGCCAGAAGTGCTTGGTATCTGAAGTGCCGTGGCGCCATCCCAGAGTAAATAGTCAAACTGTTTAAGAACAGTTTGACAATTTACCTGGGGTCTGCCAGGATAGGGGCTGTAGTAGGCGATAGGGGCAGTGTGTGTTTGTGTGAGGGGTGTAGTGTGTGCATGGGAGTGCAGTGTGTATGTTGGGTGCTGTGGGAGCACTGTGTGTGTATGGGGCCAGTGTGTGTATGAGGGTGTAGTGGGGGCGGTGTGGGTATATGGGAGGGCAGTTGGGGAAGTGTGTGTATGGCGGTGCAGTATTTGTGTGGGGGAGCACTGTGTGTATGGGGGTGCAGTGTGTGTGTGTGTGGGGAGATGTGTGTGGGGGTACAGTGTTTGTATGGGGGAGCACTGTGTGTATGGGGGAGAAGTGTGTGGGTTTAGTGTGTGTGGGGGGGAGAAGTGTGTGGGGGTGCAGTGTTTGTATGGAGAGCACTGTGTTTATGGGGTAGAAGTGTGTGTGTGGGGTGCAGTGTGTATGGAGGAGAAGTGTTTGTATGGGGGCTTTGGGGGAAGAGTGTGTATGGGGGTACAGTGGGGGATGTGTGTGTATGGAGAAGATTGTGTATATGGGGAGCTGTAGTGGCACTGTGTGTATGGGGGGCTGTGGGGGCAGTGTGCGTGTAGTTGAAGAAGGGGGCAGAGCAAAACAAATGTGTTTTTTTTTTTTATTACAAAAATATTATTTATATCCCCCCCTTCCTTTTTACCTTTGCCTGGGAGGTGGGATATTATTTCCAATCCCTGGTGGTCCGGTGGAATCCCTGGTGGTTCTAGTGGGGAAGTGAACTCTAGCCTGCACCTCCTGGGCTAGAGTTTACTCTTGCGAGAACGGGGCATTGCCATGGTAACCGCGGCAACGTTCCGTGCAACGCTCCTCCCAGGTCTCCTCTCCCTCCTCTCCCTCCTCTCTCCGTGCTGGCTGCCCAGCAATGTGCCTGAGGACAGGGGAGTGAAGGTACTTAGGAGGGCTGGCGCTTGGATAGCACCGGCCCTGCAGAAGAGAGCATCGGCTCTCGGGGGGGCAATTGCCCCGTTGCTCCCCCCTGGATCCGCCACTGGCTTTGAGGCGCAGAACGTTCCCCATAGGGATACATTGATTCATTGTATCTCTATGAGGAGATGCTGATTGTAGCAGAGAGAAGTTTTGCAGCATATGCGCAATAGTCTCTGAATGTTTTCCTATGGGTAGGCATTGTATTGGCTAAGATAATCAAGGTTGATGATTTCTACCATGTAGGTGTGGTCAGCTGTGGCAGACTAGTGTGGCATGGGAAAAACATTATGTCAAAACACCTTCCCCATATGATCACAGGGGGGCTGGCTACTTAAATAGTAAAAACACTATACACCCTGTTCCAAATTAGTATGCAAATTATATTTTTCTCATTTACCTAAATAATTGATGTAAATAACAGTCAACATAATTCTCATGTTATCAACTATTAAGAGTACAATTCCAATTTTATTGAACAAACCTCCTAATGATAACAGTATTTTTTTAAACATAAAAAACTTACAATGCACTGTTCCAAATTATTACGCACAGTAAGTTTCAAAACACTTTATAGGTTGTAAAGAACTGAGAATTGTCATATATTGTGTTTGCAGCATATTTACTGAAATCAAAAGCTATTTCAATCAAACTTATAACAACATTTTAACTTTTTAAACATTTTAACAGGTCACGTTACATTTTAACATAGGACCCCTATTTGATAGCTTCACAAGTCTTGCATCCATTGAACTTGTGAGTTTTTGGACAATTTTTGCTTGAATTTGTTTGCAAGATGTCAGAATAGCCTCCCAGAGCTGCTGTTTGGATGTAAACTGCCTCCCACCCTCATAGATCTTTTGCTTGAGGATGCTCCAAAGGTTCTCAATAGGATTGAGGTCAGGGGAGGATGGAGGCCACACCATGACTTTCTCTCTTTTTATCCCCAGAGCAGCAATTGATGCAGAGGTATTCTTTGCAGCATGATATGGTGCATTGTCATGCATGAAGATGATTTTATTACAGAAAGCATAGTTCTTCCTTCTGTACCATGGAAGAAAGTGGTCAGTCAGAAACTCCACATACTTTGCAGAGGTCATCTTACACCTTCGGGGACCCTAAACGGGCCGACCAGCTCTCTTCCCATGATTCAGGCCCAAAACATGACTCCACCACCGCCTTGCTGACATTGCAGCCTTGTTGGAACAGGGTGGCCATCCACCAACCATCCACTACTTCATCCATCTGGACCATCCGGGGTTGCACGGCACTCATTAGGGAACAGGACTGTTTGAAAATTAGTCTTCATGTATTTTTCTGCCCAATGCAGCCGTTTCTGCTTGTGAGCATTGGTTAGTGGTGGCCGAATAGAAGGTTTATGCACAGTTGCAAGACTCTGGAGGACTCTACACTTTGATGTCCGAGGGACTCCAGAGGCACCAGCAGCTTCAAATATCTGTTTTGCTGCTATGTAATGGTATTTTAGCAGCTGCTCTCTTGATCCGATGCATGGATCTGGCAGAAATCTTCCTCAATGTGCCTTTATCTGCACAAACCCGTCTGTGCTCTGAATCAGCCACAAATCTCTTAATAGTGTGATGATCACGCTTAAGTTTTCGTGAAATATCTAATGTTTTCATACCTCGTCCAAGGCATTGAACTATTTCACTGTTTTCGGCAGCAGAGATCCTTTTTCTTCCCCATATTGCGTGAAAATGGTGCTCTACTTAATATTTGTGGAACACCCTACTTTAGTAGTTTTTCTTTAAATTGGGCTCACCTGGCAATCTAATTATCACAGGTGTCCGAGATTGTTTTCAGTGATCAAAAGAGCTCTAAGACACAATGACATCCATGAGTTAAACTGAAAAACATAATATTTAATCTTTGTGAATGCCATCCATGAGTTAAACTGAAAAACAAAATATTTAATCTTTGTGACACTTAAATAGAACTTGCATAATAATTTGGAACAGGGTGTACAAGTAATGAACTGTTACAATTAAAGGAAAATAAAGCAACAAAAGGGTATGGACAGCCCTTAGTACAAAGAGAGGTACTGTGGCGAAGCCTATTCCGCTACAAGGATTAACTAATTTTACTGCACAGACAATAATGGATTAGTATTTAATGTGCAGAGATCTGAACAAGAATTAAAACGATTTTCACTACTTTAAAGGGATTCTGTAGTGTTAGGAACACAAATCTATATTCCTAACACTATAGAGCCCTCTGTTTCCCCCTCACACAAATCCCCTAAAGGGTAAAAAAAAAACTTTAGTCTCTTACCCAATTCCAGTGCTGATGTCCCTCAGCACTAGTTTGGCACTCTGCCTCCTCTGGCGTTATCTGACAGATTGGGGGGGGGGAGCTAATGCACTTGCACTGATAGTGCCATAAGCGCCTTAGGCCACATAAATGCTTTGCTATGTGAATTATCCGGACACTGGATGTCCTCATGCAGAGCATCATTTAGGTGACCAAAATCATTTCTTCATTAGGTGACCAGATCTCATCCTAGACCCCATGCACTCACAAACCCATTCACACCTCTTGTCACTTTCTCTCCTTCTGCTTCTAGCATCTAGTGATGTCTCTCCCAAACCAGGTCCCTTCACCTTCTCTACAAACACACTAAGAAAACCAGAAACCCACAAACCTCATCACAATACATTGCGTTTTACTCTGAATTACCAACATTCAGTGTTCATTCTGGAACACCCGCTCCGTCTGCAGTAAACTAAAATCAACAGACACAACTTTTTCATCTCAAACTCACTCACACTACTTGCACTTACAGAGATCTGGCTGTACCCCTCTGATAAGGTTACTCCGTCCTCTTTATGTCTTGGTGGGCTACAATTCTCTCACACTCCCAGACTCAACTGTAAAGGAGGTGTTGTAGACATCCTTCTCTCCCCTCAATGTACCTTTCAACCAATCATAACTGCCACTGTCCTATCATTTTCTTATTTGAAGTTCACACTGTCTGCCTATTTAAACCCACTTCTTTAAGAATTGCTAAAATCTACCTTCCCCTCTCCCCCCCCCCAGTCATCCTAGGCTATTCATTGAGCACTTTTCTTCCTGGCTTCCCCACTTCCTCTTATCTAGCACTCCTTCCCTTATGCTTGGGGATTTTAATATCCCAATTAACAACCCCAACTGCACTGATGCCTCGTCTGCTCTCTGTAACCTCCTTTTTTGGCCTCACGCCATGGTTCAACTTAGCAACCCATACAGCGGGAGACACTCTTGATCTCACCATCACGAATCTCTGTACCACCTCTAATCCCTCCAATATTAATTTTCCTCTATCTGACCACCATCTGCTGACTTTTGACATTGGCATACCCAAGACCCAGTTGACACCACTGTCTGAACATCACAGAAACCTCCAATGTTTTGGCCTAGAACATTTCTCCACTAATCTCCAAACTCTCCTTTTACCTATCTCAAACCTAACCTGTCCTAGCTCTGCAACCTCCTCTCAACCTCCTCAAGACATCATGGCACCGCCTACATTTAAACATAGCAAGTGCCCCCAACAACAACTTTGGCACACCAAGCTGACCCCCAAAAATGCTCCAGAACTGCTGAACGCTGTTGGAGAAGGTCTCACTGTGCATCTGACTTTCTCCACTATAAATTCATGCTGTACGCATACAGCTTGGCTCTTTCCTCTGCAAAAGTAAATTACTTCAATACTCTCATAACTGCACTCTCCCACGAACTCAAACGACTATTTCACACATTTAATTCTCCTCTTCGTCCTATTGTTCCTCATCCATCTAGTAACTTGACCGCCTCAGTTTGCAACTCACTTCACTGACAAGATCTCGACAGTCAGGGAAAAGATCTCTCATCTTTCTTCTTCCCCTTACAATACTTCCCCTAACCTCACTTCCTCTGCTGTTCTATGTTTATTTCGCACCCGCTACAGTGAAAGAGGTTTCTGATCTGCTCCAGTCCTCCCGGCCCACCACCTGCTCCCTAGATCCAATTCCCTTGCATCTCATCTGTACTCTGTCTTCTTCTCTTTCTCCACCTCTCACTAAAATTCTCAATCTCTCACTCTCCTCTGGCATATTTCCATTGCCCTTCAAACATGCAACTGTAACCCCAATTCTAAAGAAGCACAACCTTGACCCTAACTCCCCATCCAACTACCGTCCTATCTCACTACTGCCTTTTGCGTCCAAGATCCTTGAGTTGTGTATGCAAGATTGACAGACTTCCTTGTGTCCAACTCTCTGCTAGACTCGCTTCAGTATGGTTTCCGTGCTAAGCACTCTGTGGAAATGTTACGGTGCTACCATCAGCTCCACCATGCAGGTTCGCTGCCTAGGTGTTCTCTTTAACTCCGACCTCTCCTTCATGCCTCATGTTTTGTCTATTGCCAAAGCCTGCTGCTTCCATCTCAAAAACATTGCGTGCATTTGACCCTACTTAACGCCAGATGTGACTAAGCTGCAGGTCCATTCCACTGTCCTTTCTCGCCTTGACTACCGCAATCTGCTCCTCAGTGGTCTTACGTGCTCCCAACTTGCACTGTTACAGTCCATAATGAATGCGGCGGCGGGGCTCATCTTCCTGTCTGCCCACACCTACCACGCCTCACCCTTCTGTCAGTCCCTACATTGGCTTCCTGTAAGATATAGAGCTCAATTTAAAATTCTGGTTCTTGTTTTCAAATCTCTACATAATGCTGCTCCCATCTATCTATCTATCCTCCCTAATACACAAGTATGTCCTGTCTAGGCCCTTACGCTCTGCTGAAGACTTACATCTATCTTCTGTGGCCTCTGATGCTCGCCTTCAAGACTTCTCGAGGGCTGCACCGTTCCTGTGGAACTCACTTCCCTGCTCCGTTAGATGCTCACCCAGTCTCCACTCCTTCAAAAAAATAATTAAAAACCCACTTCTTCATAAAAGCATATGAATTAAACTGTTGTCATTAGTCTGATACTATCCTTACCTTTTGTGTCCCTTTACCCCACTCCCTCTAGCATGTAAGCTCATTGAGCAGGGCCCTCAACCCCCCTGTTCCTGTGTGTCCAACTTGTCTGGTTACAACTACATGTTTGTTCGTCTACCCACTGTAAAGCACTGCGGAATTTGGCGCTATATAAATAGTAATATAATAATAACATAATAATAATTTAGGCGACCAAAAGTCAGTTAGCATCCAGGAAGTGCCTCTTAAATGATTTACATTGTAAGACTAAGTGGGACTGGGACACTGCACCCAGACCACTTCAATGATGTGAAGTGGTCTGGGTGACTATAGTGTCTCTTTAATCATTATTTCAGTCCAAGATGTTGGACTCAATTCCATGCTTATCTCTATTCACAGAGTGTCATTCAGTAGCAGAGAATGCATCCAGCGTCTGCCACTCTTTAGAAACCGGATGAAGCTCAGCCACCGTGGTGGAACCCTCAGCTACCACCAGAACCCAGGAAAAAGGTTGTAAACTAGTTTGAAACATTAGTGGGGAATAGCGCCAGTGTGCACCTACCATTATATGTTGGTTGGAGTAAACCCTTTAAAACAAACAGAAGCATACTACGATATTAAATGACCCACAGCATTGTAATAAAAGTACTTTAACTTAATAAACTTACATAACTGCTACGATTTTGCATATTTTCTCATCTCTTATGTAACTATCAACAACACGTGAAAAGTTATTATTTCTCACCTGCAATACACTGATAATTTATGAGGTGTATAGTGAACATTTTAGCAAACTATCTTCACACAATTTGTGGCCAACGCTTGCAAAGAAAAAGAAAGAATTGTTAATGCTAGCCACTGAATTTTAAAGGATGTTTTGAAAATATACAATGTATATTTAGTATGATGAGCTGGCTTATGTTAATATTTGTTTCCTAAGAAAGATGTACAGCATATTCCCTAATAGAACAAAGGTAACAAATGTGTAATATGCAGAAGATCAATTTTGATGAAGGATCCCTCTTCTTTGTGATGCTATACAGAGGTTAAGTATTAATCTTAAACAAAGTGCTTTACATTCAGATATCTAGAAACATGGGAATAGATTTAATTAATTGCAATGGATGTTTTAATTAACACAGTCTGAACAGCTTCTTACCAACACTGGCCTCAATTCAATAAGCTTTCCAAATGATTTAGCTGGAAACATAAGATTTGCCAATTTCTGTTTTTGTAAATAGCTATTTGCAGATTGCTTATGTTGTCTTTGAGATGGTATGGCAGCCCAGAAATGAAAATTAACCCCACGATGACATACCATTTCAAAAAATAGACAACCCAGGGTATTCAAAATGGGGTATGTCCAGTGTTTTGTAGTAGCCACAAACGCTTGCCAAAGTTAGCGTTCATATTTGTTTTTTGCATTTTATTACACAAAAACTGCACTTTTACTGGTGATTTCATCGTTATGATAGGTTTTACTGTTTTAAACACTCATATTTGTGTTTAGCGAAGTCTCCCAAGTATAACAATGGTTTTATGGTGTTTTGGAAAGTTACAGGGTCAATATAGGGCTTGCCCAATTCAGTTTGCCAGATAGTCCCTTGTGTTGAAAACTTCTCTCAGTGTAGAACCATTCCTCCATTAAGGATCTTAAGGGGGACCAGGAACTGGAAAAGATACTCTACACCCTCTGACATCCGAAAAGAAAGGCTTGAGGTAAAAGGACTCTGGAAATGGTCCATGTGAGCAGATTCTGGAACTACTGAAATAGGCTGAATCTGATGATACCATATCTCTGAATGAATCCATCTCCAAGGATTCTTCAGAGTATTCATTCTGGGAATTGTCCAGAGGATCCAAGCTGTAACGCCTACTATGACGTCTTGAGATACCTCCTGTTTAGTATTACATAATACACGGGACATGGGTAGATGGGCCTGTAGCCACTATCAGACAGTCTGTGCAGAGACTTTACTTTTACAAGGCTCTCTTATCATATGCCTCACAAACAGTTCTTTAGTGTGACTTCCATTGTATGATCCAGATTATTTTCTTCCCGTAGAGCTATCATCATAGGGAATTCCTATTATTAATAGGCATTCTTTTGTTTAGTAATAACAGAACAAATAGAATGGCTTACCTATGTCTCTTAGAGTGTGACCTTTTTACCGGCAGCAGAGGGATCTGAATCCATAACTGCACAAGATTCCTTTTTATCCTTAACAAAGCAAATCTCTGCTAAACAAGTAGAGATTGATAGATACAGAAAAATATGTAATATACCTTCAATAAAGAAAAACTTACCAAGAAGGAGAATTCAAATTAAGATAAAAACTGCACACAAATCTACTTACTTAATATAGTAAAAAAAAATCTATAAGAAAACATTGTGTTTAAAGGGGAAGCCAATATGACCCTGAAATAACTGCAACTGGACTTATATTTTAAAATACACACGAGCGAATCAGATATCCGTGCATGCACGGAAACGGCATGGCGCGACCATTAGACTAACCTGCGTATTCGTGGGGATTAAACGCAGAGAGAGGAAAAATCCTGAATGAGCCCCAAAGTAAGAATGGAACCTTAGAGACTTATAATAAAACAAGTCGAAAAAGGCTGAGATAGAGGAACAGAACAGTGAATGGCCTATTACCAAGTACAAAGACATAGAAATAGGATAATAAAGTTAGTGAATGCCTAAAACCAAACAGAGACATATAATAATGTAACAAAAGTGGCAGATAGCCATGAATGCAAAAGAGAAATAACCAGGTATAAAAATCACAGAGGCCTAGAGAAAGTGAATAAAGCGGCAAATGCATATTAAAATGCACATAGAATAAGTAAACCCGGCAACTGTATTAAAAGGCACTAGAAAATATTATTGCAAAATCTTGAACCAGAAAAGAGGACATTAAGATATTTTCTGGTTTCCAAGTGCATACTTGGGGATGTTACTTTTACCCAATTTAAGAGGATGCGTTTTGTTTACATTAAGGACTGAGTCAGCCCTGCTGGAAATTGAACCTGTAAGCACCAAGACATGAAAATTCTTCTGATGAAGCATTAGCCCACTGAGCTATCTCACCACATTTAGGTGATATAGCAATAAAAGGTTTAACAAGAGGCCTAGGAATAAGTTAATCCAGAGGCAATAATAAAAGGCCAAACAGAGGCCTAGGAAAAAGTTATTCTAGCTGCTATATTAAAAGGCATAAAGGCCTAGGAATAAGACACAGAAGCCTAGGGATAAGTGACTCCAATGCCTATAATAAAAAGGGCCAAACAGAGGCCTAGGAATAAATTAATCCAGCTGCTATTTTAAAAGGCCCAACAGATGCCTAGGAAAAAGTAATCCAGTGGATATATTAAAACACAGATGCCTAGGAATAAGTTTGATTGAAATTCAGATTCGCAGGAATCTCTTACCGTTTAGATGAAACCGATGAAGGGTATAAGGAGTTATCCATATATTTGCTCTGTATGTGCCTGCCCAGCCTGCTACTCCTGGGTCACTGCAGGAAATAGGGTGATGGCAAAAGTTTGCTACCCCGAGGGTCACAGCAAGTAAATCCATGGGTAGTACAAGATAGTGAGTTGTACTTTAACCCGTTCAGTGAAGGAATGCTAGTCCATCTTACATTAACTCCTTCAGGGATGTAATGTTAGTAAATCTCATATAATCCTTGCAATCCCCATGGTCTGTATGTGCATATCCGGCCTGCAACTCGTTGGCCACTGCAGGAAATAGGATGATGGCATAATCTTGCTACCTCTAGGTTCACAGCAAGTAAATCCATGGGAAAGTACAGGATAACAGAGTTGTACTTTAACCCTTTCAGTGATGGAATGCTAGTCTGTCTAACATTAACTCTTTCAGAGATGGAATGTTAGTCAATGTCATATTAATCCTTGCAATCCATGTGCTCTGTATGTGCATGTCCAGCCTGCTACCCCTTGGTTACTGCAGGAGACAGGGTCATGGCATAATCTTGCTACCCCTAGGGTCACCGCAAGTAAATCCATATACTCTGTATGTGCATGCCCAGCCTGCTACCTCTTGGTCACTGCAGGAATCATAGTGATGGCATAATCTTGCTACCTCTAGGGTCAATGCAAGTAAATCCATATGCTCTGTATGTGCATGCAAAACCTGCTACCCCTTGGTCACTGCAGGAATTATGGTGATGGCATGATCATACTACCCCAAGGGTCACAGCAAGTTAGAACCCCCAGTCACTTAGGGGGTTACCTTGCACAGGGCCACATACTGAAGACTTCACAAGGGATAGAGGCTGAACTCCCTCAAGGCAGAAGGTAACAACCCTCAGGTAAGCCAAAAAGAAAAATTCTCTAGTCTTACAATGACTAATTCTGTCCTAGGGAAAGGACAGGAACAAAAAGACTGAGGATGGGAGGGGTAGGAGGGGTTACTTATACCTTCTGTTTAATTAGGTTCCTGTCTGGTTAGGGATAGGGAGGGGCTACCCATTGTTGTGCTGCCATGGATAGGGCCAGGAAATATATTTATATATATATACACACACACACACATATACATATATATGTATACACACACACACACTTTTTTACCTATATACGTATGATATATTATAGAATAATTGAAGCATTTAATAATATATTATACATATATAATGCATATATATTATTTCATTATGCGTGTATATATCTCAAAGTACACTTATAATGCAATCATATATATGCATTATATATGTATAATATATTATAAAATGCGTTAATTATTTTATAATATATTATACATAATACATACATTATTATTTTATTTTTTTTACACATTTTAGGTGTCAGGGGGACTGCATGACAGCTCAGACAGTCCCCCTGCTGGCAGCTCCATAGACTCCTATTGAAGCCATATGATCATGGTGATCACATGGCCCTGGAGTGCCAGAGAGGTTGGAGCTGCAACAGCGGGACTGCTGGGGTCTCCCCAACCGTAATCACTGCGGATGGCTGGTCCAGGTGAGTACATGGCTCTGACTACGTCCGAGGTTATTAACAACCATTTTTTGTCGGACGTACCTGGTACGTCCGCAGTCGGGAAGGGGTTTAAAGATAACACTGGCAAAATCTGTGGGAGTGGAAGAGAACAACTGCCCACAACAAAAATGTACCAGTGTGCAACTTCTGTAACTAGATAAATATGATATAGAACAGAGAGTAATCCCCTGCAAATGAAAAATACAGCCCTCCAAAACATCAAGGGTGTAGTGTTATGGGCAAATGCAAATATTACAAGTTTGAGAATGAAATGTTGTATTTCTTAAACTGTGTACTTTGTCTGTAAGAGATATTGCAAACTGACAAGGTGTTAGAAATGGAACATATTGTTTTTTCACAACTGTTTCTTTAACCCCTTCAGGACGGGTGACGGACGAGGTCCGTCACACAGGGGAGACCCTTAACGACGGGTGACGGACCTCGTCCGTCACGCGGTAAAATTAACCCCGGATCGCCGCTATCGCGGCGATCGCGGGGTTAATGGTGCTCCCGGTATGCCTCTGCATTAGAGGCATACCGGGAGCACCCGGTCAAGCTGCCCAGCACATGTGCTCGCTCTGACCGCAAGTCGGAGCGAGCACATGTGCTCTGTATACTCACCTACCGGCTCCCTGCACTTCCGGGTTCTGTGTGAAGTGCAGGGAGCCGGATCAGTGCTGATCCTGCCCCCTGCTGTTAAAAAAAATAAAGTTTATTTAAAGTGTCCCCCCCCTTACCCATTTTAATAAAAAATTAACCCATTCCCTGCCAATTGATCACTGACTACAGTGATCAATTGGCAGGGATTACATTTTACTATGATCTGATTTTTTTTTTTAACCCCTGAGGGTTAATTCTTTTTTTTTTAACCCTCAGGGGTTAAATTAATTAAATTAATTAATTAAATTATTTTTAAATTATATATTTAGATAGCTGGGGTGGGTGGAAGTTAGTGGGGAATTGGGGGATTTGGCGTTAGGCTAACTAGGGGTTAACGTTAAAAAAAAGTTTTAAAAGAAACTTTAAAAAGTTAAAAATTAAACTTAAAAAATGTTTTAATAACATTTAAGTAAAAAAAACAAAAAAAACACACTTTACCTAGTCCAAATAAAAATTAACCCCTTCCCTGCCAGTCGATCACTGCCTACAGCGATCAAATAGAGATCACAGTATTATACTGTGATCTAATTTTTTTTAACCCCTGAGGATTAACTTTTATTTATTTTTTTAACCCTCAGGGGTTCAATTTATTTAATTAATTAATTTAAATATTTTATAACTATATATTTTGCTAGCTGGGGTGGGTGGGAGTTATGGGAAAATGGGGAATTTACTGTTAGTGCTGCGTACTGCTAGTTAGGGGTTAACGGTAAAAAAAAAAGCTTAGAAAAATGTTAAATCTGTAAAAAAGTTTTAAGAAAGTTTAGGAAAGTTTAAAAATAATTTATAAGCAAAACAAAAGTTTAAAAACTAGTTTTTAAAAGTAAAAAAGTTATAAAAAGTAAAAAAATACATTTTAAAAACGCTCATTACCACTACACCTGGAACAAACTAGAGAAAAAATTATCCCACGCCAAGGTTCAAAATATGCCTTTTGAATTACCCCAGGGTGTATTCTTTAATAAATAGTATGTGTTTGTGGGGAAGTTTCAATAACCAACCGTCTAAACTACTCCAAATTGGAACATGGACACAGCGTAAAACTTCAAAGTTAGAAAAAAACTGAATGGCTGCGTCTCAAATGCGCCCCTTCAACATCCACATATACCTGGCAAAGGTACATACGGGGGTATTGCTGTACTCAGCCGACATAGCTGAGCAACATATGAAGTATTATACAGTCATAGTACACATAAGGTTTGCAAAATATGCTGCGCAAACTCACTTTGTATGTCAAAAAGGCAGAAAAAATGCTTATTACCACTACACTTGGTACAAGCTAGCGGAAAAATGATCCCACGCTAAGGTTCAAAATATGCCTTTTGAAATACCCTGGGATGTCTTCTTTAAGAAATGGTATGGCTTTATGGGGAATTTGGATTATATAGCCTGGTAAAATACTCTAAAATGGGACATAGGCACAGCATAAAAATTCAAAGTTTGAAAAAAACTGGAATGGCTGTGTCCCAAATGTGCCCCTCCGATGTCCACACATACCTGGCAAAGGTACATACGGGGGTATTGCTGTACTCAGCCGACATAGCTGAGCAACATATGAAGTATTATACAGTCATAGTACACATAAGGTTTGCAAAATATGCTGCGCAAACTCACTTTGTATGTCAAAAAGGCAGAAAAAATGCTTATTACCACTACACTTGGTACAAGCTAGCGGAAAAATGATCCCACGCTAAGGTTCAAAATATGCCTTTTGAAATACCCTGGGATGTCTTCTTTAAGAAATGGTATGGCTTTATGGGGAATTTGGATTATATAGCCTGGTAAAATACTCTAAAATGGGACATAGGCACAGCATAAAAATTCAAAGTTTGAAAAAAACTGGAATGGCTGTGTCCCAAATGTGCCCCTCCGATGTCCACACATACCTGGCAAAGGTACATACGGGGGTATTGCTGTACTCAGCCGACATAGCTGAGCAACATATGAAGTATTATACAGTCGTAGCACACATAAGGTTTGCAAAATATACTGTGCAAACTCACTTTGTATGTCAAAAAGGCAGAAAAAACGCTTATTACCACTACATCTGGTACAAGCTAGCGGAAAAATGATCCCACGCTAAGGTTCAAACTATACCTTTTGAAACACCCTGGGGTGTCTACTTTAAGAAATGGTAGGCCTTTGTGGGGTAGTTTGAATTTAAAACCTGCGAAGATGCTTGGAAATTGCACATAGGCCCAGCGTCAAAATTCAAAGTTTGGTAAAAACGGATATGGCTTGGTCTCCTATATGGCACTGTAGCTTCACAAAATAGTGACAAAGACATTCATTGGGGGTGTATTTTTACTCAAAAGACTTAGCTGAGCATAATTTGGGAGGTTTGAACTTAGTGGCACATATGAAATATACAAAACGCCCAGCAAAAATGCAATCCGTATGTAAAAAATGCACAAAATAATTTTTTTACCACATACTTTGGCATATATTGGTGAAAAAATGGGGGTATGTTAAGGCACAATATGCACCTTATGAGATACCCTGGAGTGTCTACTTTTACAAATGGTAGGCCTTTGTGGGGTTTTTTTGAACAGTCAAACTGTTATAATACCCCAAATGGAAGCTAAGGCTCATTAAATCCATCTCTCAAAATTCTACTGTGAATACTGTAAAGGACAGGTCTCCTATATGGGACTGTAGCTTCACGAAATAGTGACAAAGACATTCATATGGGGTGTCATTTTACTCAGAAGACTTAGCTGAGCATAATTTGGGGGTTTGAACTTAGTGGCACATATGAAATATACAAAACGCCCAGCAAAAATGCAATCCGTATGTAAAAAATGCACAAAATTATTTTTTACCACATACTTTGGCATATATTGGTGAAAAAATGGGGGCATGTTAAGGCACAATATGCACCTTATAAGATACCCTGGAGTGTCTACTTTTACAAATGGTAGGCCTTTGTGGGGGTTTTTTGAACAGTCAAACTGTTATAATACCCCAAATGGAAGCTAAGGCTCATTAAATTCATCTCTCAAAATTCTACTGTGAATACTGAAAAGGACAGGTATCCTGTATGGCACTGTAACTTCACGAAATAGTGCAAAAGACATACAATGGGGGTGTCATTTTACTCAGCAGATGTAACTGAACACAAAATAAAACTTTGTACAGGAATAGCACACACCAACTTTACAAAATATACACGAGAATTTCTCTGTTATAAGTTTGTGTGCCAAAAACCAAAAAGAACACAATTTTACTCCAATATTTAGCAGAGGTTGGCGGTGAAATGGCTACGTAGAAAGTGTCAAAACAACCTTAGGTAAATAGCCCGTGATGTCTACTTTATATAAATATATACTTTTGTGTGGCAATTTTGTTTTCTTTTATGGCTATTAAGCTTACAAGACAAACATACCAAATTCTAAAATCGCTCCACATTAAAAGTTTATTTTACTCCTTGTGCTTTGTGACCTGTAACTACCAAAAAAAACTTAAAATCCCAGACACATTATATATTCTGTAAATCAGAACAAATAAATAAATTTATTTTTAATTACTTTCCTTAACCTGCACTAATTATGCACACATTATTATTGCAAAAACTGTAAAAAAAAAAAACAATATTTTTCATTTTTTTTGCATTTTTCTGTATTTTTTTTATAATAAGTAAGCATTTATATATATATATATATCAAATTAAAGCCCTTTCTGTCCTTTAAAAAACAGTATATAATATGTGTCGGTGCAATAAATGAGAGAGATGCAAATTGCAGTTGAACGCAAACAGCAAGAAAATGCAAAAATTGCTTGTGTCATTAAGCGTAAGTCAAGCTTCTGAAGCTGTGTCCTTAAGGGGTTAAGCAATAACCTCTTACCTACCCACAGTGCATATTATGTTTACGCCCTTTTGTCCCAGACAAATTACAATAACAATAATGCATAAACAAGCTTCAAGGCTATCCTATGACTCTTTCAGTACACAATATACTGTGGTAACCCTAAGTAGATAAGGATGTTCAGACTTTAAGATGCCATCTTGAACTAAGTCAGGAAAATTTCCATGACGTATACACCCTTTAGTTATGGACTTGTATTTTTGCCAAGTTAAGGGAGGTCCTAAAAGGAATAAAGTAAAAGAAGTGTTACTTTTTCATATATGAACTACTGTAATCCTAAAATGACGACAACTACGGTATAAATAGGTGTACTTTTAAATGTTAAGGAACAGAGGAGAGACTTGGAGACAGACGCTGCTCCATCTTAAAATGACAGAGAGGCTGACATGATGACATGTTCAGAAGGGTATGTTAACCTATCAATGATATTTGCAAGCATTTAGTTTAATCTTATAAACTCTGCTATAATGGATTTTACATGTCTATATTTATATTTTTATATAATAAATATCTAAAAGACAAAACTTTATTGCTTCCAAGACAATCTGTATTTTATAATGTATTCTCAATTATTTATATATGTTAAATAGAGAATCTCTTACTAACTGTAACGGATCACCTGGCACCCCGACTGGGTACCTCCATTGATGGATGCTCCTAGCACTTCTTGAGGACTCCAAGCACTCTAGCCAACACCACAATCACCACAGACCGAACCTCTCTTCCTTAAGAGAGCGTAACAGGAACAGAACAGCTCTTACAAGAGCTCAGTGATTATAGCAAGGGAATATGCAGGGCATAGCAATCCCTTGTAGCAGATTCCCCCAATAAGAGACAGGACTCATATTGAGGGTGAAGAAGAAGTGAAGCTTTTAATCAAATACTCTGCTTTTATGCACATTTTACACACACAGTACTGCCCACAGGGTTTTGCAGAACAACCAATCAATACGTACAATACACTCAGACACTCCCACACAAAATCCTCCCCTCTGCCTGTGATATAATTACTGAACACAATGGTCTAATGTAATTATCACAGGCAGGAAAATACACAGTTTTATACAATATTCATAACTCTAAAAGTATACATCACATTCTTACATTTTCAGAATCAGCATACTCCAAAAACAAACATACATCAAAATCATACAAATTGTCCAGTGGGTTAAAAGTTAGTTGAAAGTCCCTTTGTGACCGTCTGCAAGCATGGCTTGGGTGTGGGAAGCCAATTACCTCCAACAGCAGTAAAAACACATAAAAATACATAATTCCTATTATACTTAACAGAACCCCCACATTCAACCTATCGCCAGATAGCTTGGATCTGAGCGCTCACTATATCCGAACAGCGCTTAGATTACACAAACACAGTCAAATCGCCATGGGGTTAAACCATAGCAACAAGTTCCAACTGGTCTAGCAGTATCCCTGGGACAACGCCCCGCTGGAGAACAATAGACAGGAAACGGGGGAGGGGCACACCTTCTCATGTATTCAAAGGGGCAGAAAAAGTGTTTCAAAATCCAATAAGCCCAAATAATGACTTTAAAGGGCAATACATCCCAGGGGCCATAGTCACATGGCAGGAGGCTGGCAATTAGTCTTCTTCAATGCCCAGTGGCGAGGTCGGTTTCACCACATTTCTCCCCTTTCCCAAAAAGACTAACAAGGTATCTGACCTTCTGTCGGTCAGTGCCTTGGTTAGTCCAGCAACCCACCCACAAAACATAATCAACAGAGTGGCCCACCCACAAGAATTGGTTACTGCACCTGGGGTAGTGGGTAGCTTGTCCATGTCCAGGGCCTCCACCACGGCTCTGGTATTTACTAGCCTTCCAGATCGGTGGGTTGCCGAGTGGGCAGAGACCAGCGGAACTCTGCCCTGGTGCCAGCGCTACCACGGGAGTAGCCTGGTTGGAGCCCAGCTGAGGAGAAGGGTTAGTAGGCTCCTCCCTCTGGACCTGGTGTTGCTGCTGGAGGGGAAGATAGGCTGTCTCCCCTCTGGATAAACAGCCCTGCTGCAGGGGGACAGGACTGACTGTCCCTACCCCCTGTGGTTTGGGCACAGAGACCACAGTCCCATCTGCACCAGTGTGGGGCTTATCATCTCCCCTTGGTGGGCTAGGCTGCCGCTGGGGAGAGGGGGTAACAAGCTCCTCTCCCTTACACACTTTCAGCCGCTGGGGAGAGGGGGTAACAGGCTCCTCTCCCTTACACACTTTCAGCCGCTGGGGAGAGGGGGTAACAGGCTCCTCTCCCTGACACTCTCTCTGCTGGTGCAGAGGGGGACTGACTGTCTCCCCTTTCAATATATTGTCCCGCTGCTGGGGAGCGAGACCGACTGTCTCTACTCCCTGCAGGACACACTGCCGCTGGGGAGGAAGGATGGCACCTTCAGCTCCCTGTGACTCACTGGACTGCTGGGGAGAGGGACCAACTTTCTCCTCTCCTAAGGACACACTCTGCCGCTGGGGAGGAAGGACGACACCTTCAGCTCCCTGTGACACATACTGCCGCTGGGGAGGAAGGATGGCACCTTCGGCTCCCTGGGACTCACTGGACTGCTGGGGAGAGGGCCTAACTTTCTCCTCTCCTACGGACACACTCTGCCACTGGGGAGGAAGAACGGCACCTCCAGCTCCCTGTGATACATACTGCTGCTGGGGATCTGGGCAGACCGCCCAGCATCCCTGTAGGGCCGGTAGAGACCGCAGTCCTATCTCCACCTGCCATCTGTGGGTCTTCCCAGGACCAGTCTGTGAGGTCCCTCAACATTTGCGAGTAAGGACCACTGCCTTCCGCACCCGGTAACTCCGGCTGCTGCTGGGGATCTGGGCCAGCTGCCCAGCATCCCGTTGGGCCCGGTGGAGAGACCTCGGTCCCATCTTCACCTGCCTGTTGTGGTTCCTTACAGGACCAGTCTATGAGGACCCCTACTTCGGGTTCCTCTGGCCGCCTCAGGGGAAGAAGGCTAACCTCCTCAGATGAAGCCTCTACTCGGCTGCTGTAACACTCCTTCCGCTGAGCATACTCTCTCTCTTTCACCAGCCAGAATTCTCGGTCCATCCTTGTGTTTTGCTTGGCCGTGACCTGTTCCAGATCGCCTGGCATATCTCCATGGGTACATCATCCCCATACTGGGCCACTTGCTGCCTCACCTCGGCCAGCCAATCATCTTCAGAGCCAGAGCCTTCCGTACTTGTCTCCTCCAAGTCACTGGATACCTCTGCTCCCAGGGGTGCTGCACGAGTGCTAGCGTTGCCCTCAATTTGTAAATCCATGAACGGTGTCTCTGAGCTACTTTACCTCGCACTAGGACGCCATCCCACCGCTTGCCACCAATGTAATGGATCACCTGGCACCCCGACTGGGTACCTCCGTTGATGGATGCTCCTAGCGCTTCTTGAGGACTCCAAGCACTCTAGCCGACACCACAACCACCGCAGACCGAACCTCTCTTCCTTCAGAGAGCGTAACAGGAACAGAACAGCTCTTACAAGAGCTCAGTGATTATAGCAAGGGAATATGCAGAGCATAGCAATCCCTTGTAGCAGATTCCCCCAATAAGAGACAGGACTCATATTGAGGGTGAAGAAGAAGTGAAGCTTTTAATCAAATACTCTGCTTTTATGCACATTTTACACACATAGTACTGCCCACAGGGTTTTGCAGAACAACCAATCAATACATACAATACACTCAGACACTCCCACACAAAATCCTCCCCTCTGCCTGTGATATAATTACTGAACACAATGGTCTAATGTAATTATCACAGGCAGGAAAATACACAGTTTTACACAATATTCATAACTCTAAAAGTATACATCACATTCACATAAAACTTAAATTTTTAGAATCAGCATACTCCAAATACAAACATACGTCAAATCACCATGGGGTTAAACCAGGGCAACAAGTTCCAACTGATCTGGCAGTGTCCCTGGGACAACACCCTGCTGGAGAGCAATAGACAGGAAACGGGGGAGGGGCACACCTTCTCATGTATTCAAAGGGGCAGAAAAAGTTTCAAAAATCCAATAAGTCCAAATAATGTCTTTAAAGGGCAATACATCCCAGGGGCCATAGTCACATGGCAGGAGGCTGGCAATTAGTCTTCTCCAATGCCCAGTGGCGAGGTCGGTTTCGCCACACTAACTATATAAAGTATGGTTAGCCCTACTAAGTTCTATGCTTTAAGACGTTATAGTGGTAAATAAGGTAACCAGCCGCGGTTACAGATATAATGTCATTGCTTTTAAAATAAAAATCCTGGTGATTTCATCCTGGTGCTGGACTGATCCTAACCAAAACATGTGTAGTACACCAATATTTTGAGTTAAGTCCGCACATTGTAGTAGCTCCAAAATAATGCCACAGGTACGTAATAAAAAAGTGCACAATTTATTAATAAATGGATAGAGTAAAACATGTAACTAAAATGGCAGCAACTAGTAGCCCACGTAATAAGATATGTGCACCAAAGGTCAGTGAGCAACTGATATGCACATTCCAATAGGTGGAAATAAAACAACCTGCATCCAAAAGGAAAGAAAGGGGAAGCAGGGAGAGGCAAAAGGCAACTGGAAATAGCAAAATCTACTAGGATGGTGTAAAAAAAGAGACACTGGGAGGGTCCCAGCAAGCCTTCAAAGAGGTTCTGGATGCGTTTCGTGCCTGTCTTGAAACTTTCTCAGGATGTTCAGAATTCAGCATATGAAGCTATAATGCACCTAAAATGTGTTGGCCCGCATAGTGTATCTAGAGAAGTGGTTCTTAAACCAGTCCTCATGGTCCACCAATAATCCAGGATTTATGTATTCTCTTTATTATTGTGATGGAGAAACTGACAATACCTGGACTGTTACTGTGTCATGAGAACTTGTTTGGGAACCAGTGGTCTAGAGTGTCCCACTGAAATATCTGTGTGGGGCATGGACATCGGAACCAGGGTGGATGGGAGGTACATATCCCTCCTCTTGAATATCTAACATTCAAAATATGTTTTGCTGTTTAAGAAAGATTAGAAAAGAAAAGCATATGGTAAAGTTTGGTTATCTCATTCTACTAATATGCTCCCTAGTGATTATATAGCTATTGTATGGTTTAATGTATGCTCCTTAAGTAGGGCTGGGAATAATATGAACAGCTGTCCCCACAACCCTACCCCCCAATTATTTTGGATCCTATACAAATGATGTTGGGAGTTTTAAAGTGATCTTCTCTCAAATGAATGAAATTTGATAAATACCTCAACTCAATTAGGATCCTATCACGTTTATCAGCTCCCTATAAGCAGTTCAGATCAATTAAATTACAGCTGGTGTTAAAAAGGCTCATCGGGAACTGATAATTATCGGTTTAACTTCAGAAGTCAATAGCTATACTTTACATTGGAAATATTGGCTGAGACAATTTAATTCCACTTATCAATCAAATTATTCCTAATAAATGGCCTCATCAGATTCTACAGATAAAAGTAGTTGATTAATGATTTTTTTTTTTACTAGTTGCCCAAAGGTAGCACTGGCAATTAGGTAATAAAGCCTTTGGTAGTCAATATCAGCCCCACATTTCTAGCTGCAATTCTCTTGTCTGCTGCCTTTGCATGTCATCACCTTCTTCCCCAAGCCAGACTTTCTATGGCTGTCCAATCATTGACTTCCCAATGCAGCACAATGAGAAGTCTTTGTAAAGCAGGTGGTCAGGGCAATTGCTACTCATGAGTTTATCTCCACTGAGCTAACCAAGCCAGGTAATAACAAGACCTGTTGTCTGCTTAAAATCCAGGGGGTAAAACAAGGTTAATTTATAAAAGTGCCAATTTTTTATTGAAGTCTGCATTTTTCTAAAATGAAAAAAAGAGCACACTCTTTACACATAATGCACTTCAGCAAGCTGAAGTGTTTTAGGGGTCTGGAGTTACCCTTATAGCTGAACTGGAGGCATATTACAGGGGGCAGCAATATCATCCTATACCAGAAGAGTCATAAAAGTGAAGAATGGAAGCATATGTCTTCCTTAATACATCCTAGTAATGTCAAAATGCACCGATTATTTAAAAAATCTAACATTTTTGCCAGCTAGTCCTCCCGGATGGATTAAACAAAGAAATAGAAAGGAAGAGAAAATGCACCAGTTTTGCATTTCACCTGTGTCTCTATGTCAAACATGTCACTAGTGGAAAAACTACCGTACCTTTCTAGCATCTAAACAGAGAAACAAGGAAAGTGTTTGTACTCTCTGTGCAGCCCACAGTAAATCCAGGCAAGTGTATTATATATTGTCAATCTTTGTGGGATGAACAGTACTTTTTTTGGTTGGACAAGTTGTTGGAGACAAGCTAGCTTGTATGTTTTATCTGGTGCTTCTTGTTTACAGCTTTGGTACTCTTGTCATCATAAATATCTCCTCCTTTACTCCCTTTCCTCCAGCTCTAGTTCTCATTTCTAAATTTAATGTGTTCCCTTCTTCATTAATAGATTTATGAGTAGAAGAGGAGAAGGTAACATGGGAGGTAGCTTAATTAAATTCTAATCCTTTCCACCCCTATTCCCCCGTCCCCCCACCTTAACTAGCGTCTTGTTATAGGTTCTTAGTTATTAATTTATCCTTACTGCCTGTCCTTGGCAAGAGAGAGCACACCATTATGTATGATGTAGTATAGTTACTTTTATCGTTCTTTTTATAAGCCTGTTTCCTGAGATCCTCTTTTTAGGGACCCATAGGAGCTTGTATAGCCTCCAGTTTATTTATCCATGTTTCCTCTATCTGAGTGTATCTATTACCTATGTTCGGCAATATACCCCCTTCCATTTTTGCTTGCCATATAACTTGAACTATCAATTCTTGCGTGCTAAAAGATGTTTAGCTGCCATAATGATGTGTACTGTTACCATTTGTACTTTTTTTTGGCATCTTGGGCCATTTAAGATGTAGTAAGGCTACTTCAAGCTTGAATTCTAGTTTCATTTCAGTTATTTGATATATGACTTTCATTACATCCTTCCAATATTGATTTATAGGTGCGCATTGCCACCAACTGTGAATCTGACTGCCTGCATTTCCAACACCTATCTGATACCTCTGGGAACATTTTATTTAAGCATTTAGGTGTCAAATACCATCTATTAGCAAGTTTAAATTGTGTTTCTGTGAGCTTTAAGCAATGTATATGTTTGTATACATTATTTAGGGAGCTTATCCACTTTTCTTCTTCTATGGGTACTTGTGGTTCTTTTTCCCATTTATTGATCAAACCTATTGGTTTGTCATGTATCCATCCATATATAACTTTGGCGCAATTTGCCAATAGGTTTTTATAATTCTTTAGTTCCAGAAGGTTTCTGAGTTTTATATCTTTCTCCTCCTTATTTCTGAGTAGATATTCTGAAATAAAGCCTTGGATTCTTAGATAATTAAAAGTTTAATTCCTGGAAATGTTAAAGTCCTCCATAATTTGCCTTAATGGTTTAATTTTATTCTCCATTACTATGTGATGGAATTCCCTAAGCTCCCCGGTTTTCCAGGTGTTTATTTTTTTTATTTTCAGCATATCTGAAATTGTGGAGAATGGAAATACCTCTACTATTTTATTTCTGAGTTCTATATTGAATGTGAGTTTATCCCACCAGCTCATTAATTCTTTAAGTATCTGTGATTTGCTCAGTGCATGTTCAATAGCTTTTTTATTCAAGTCTAAAACCCAAAATAATGAGGATAAGTTGCCTACCCCTGTTTTCGTTTTCCATATTGTACCAAGTTTCTTTGGTTGCCACATAATTTTGGGAGAGCAATATATGAAAATGTCTGCTAGCCAGGTAACATTGAAAAATTTCTGGACACACCAATCCTCCATCTTACCTTGACCTAGCCAAGTTTTTCATTTTCACCCTCTCCTTTTTGCCACCCCATACAAATTTACAAAATGATTAATGTAATAATGCTAGCCAGTTTTCTGGGAACTTGAGAGGTATCATTCTCCATTGGTATAGCCATTTTGGTAGAATGTATGTTTTTAGAATGTTAATTATACCCGACCAAGAAAAGCCTAGTCCTTTTCAGTCCTTTAGTTTTTTATTGGTTTGTTTTTATAAGGGTAAGAAGTTAGCTTTGATTAGGTCTTTTAAATCTGGAGTTATGGTTATACCTAAATAGCTTAGTCTATCCTTATTGTCAGGGAGCCCTATATTTTGTACAAGAAAATTGGTTAGTCTTTTATCCATATTTTTAACAATGTATATTGATTTCTCTAAGTTTATTTTGTATCCTGAGACTTTAGAATAGTTGTCTATTTCCTTCAATACCTCTGGGACCAAGATTTCTGGATCTTCTAGTGTTAATAAAATATCATCTGTGTATATATTTAGCTTTGTTTATCCAAACATGTTGGTAAAGCCTTTAATTTTTTAATTTTGTCTTATTGAATTCGCTAGAGCTTCTAAAACCATTATGTACAATAAAGGGGAAAGTGGGCATCCCTGTCTTGTTCCATTTTTTATGTTGACAGTTTGTGATGTAAATCCTGACCCTGTGACATTGCTGATGGGTCAGTGTAGAGGGCTGATATCGCTTGTACTATTGAACCAGTGATTCCAAGTTGTTTTTATGTCATCAGATACGTATTTTAAACTTACCAATCAGAAATCTTCACACTGAACTAATGAGAGGATTTTTCCTCCTATTTCAATTCAGTGCTCTGTACCGGCCGATTCCCTTCTGACAAGCCAGATAGGGCAAAACGCGCACGTAAAGGGGTCCTATTCATGCTATTTTCATGATTTCGAAATAGCACACGGACTTGCTACCATGCTATTGATTTTATCTACCTATTATTTTTTATTTTTTTTCTGTATCACGTTCGTTATTTTAGTATATGCTTGGAAGAATTAGGTTGTCATAGCCTAGCAGGTATGGCGGTAGGTGCCCTTGAAGGCACGGGAGGGAAGCAGCTTAGCACTAGCAAGCTCTCGTGGGATATCCTTCTTAGTATTATATGTGAGCAGTGTTCCGTCTACCTGTCACTTCGCTAAGTTTATCCTGTTATCTCAACACAGTTGATTTTCAGACCAATAGCTATAGGTCTATCAGAATCTAGTATGTATTACATTCGAATCACACAATTATCAGGTTAGCTCCACAGAATACTACTATCCTGTTATTTGTTAGGCTTTATTTAAACATCACTGTCCTTACATCAAGTTTCCAGCGATATTTATTCCATATACTGTAGCGGAGATGCAATATTACCCAGGTTATCTCCGCTTATAATCCAAGTGGGACTCAGGAACAAGTAAATAGTAAATCCACAGGCAAGGCTTCCAGCAGGTAAAATACAGCAATATCCCAACAGCAATCCCAATAACTGGACGACACACAGTTTCAGGAGCAAACTGAAAGCCTTTAATCACAGTCTCCTTATAAAGCATGCTCCCATGCAAGGGAGGGATTTACAGTAATTATTACAGTAGCCAATCCTGTCCTGGTAACCTCCCACACATCTCCTCCCCTCAGCCAGCATCATAATCCCCTTAGCCAGCACACCAATTCCCCCCGTTTCTGGATGTACCTCTTTAAATCCTACATCCCCGGATACCCCTGATCTGGGTGACCAACATATCCAAAAATCACCCAGATCAGACCAGGGGTTCGGGAAAAGTATGGAGGGAATAAAATGACCGACCGCACGAACTGAGATAGCCGAATCCGGTTCCATGTGAATGGGCCCTGCGGTCGGTCCTGGCATAAGGGAATAAAATACACGAAAACCTCTAGCTATAGAGGCTAGGGAGGGTTCGCCTGAATCCCCTCGTTCGGTATTTTCTATCTACCGAACGAGGGGCCGTTCGGTAGTTTGGAACCGAACGGACCAGGGCTGTGGAGGTCTCAGCGGTGTTCGCCTACTCGAGTGTCCGATTTTAGTTCCAGACACTCGACGGCAAAACACCGCTGTTCGGGAGTTTTAAAATGGCCGCCGCCACGTGTTCGTTTGTCGAATGGCGGCCACCCCCGAGAACAAAGGACGGCTACTTACTGTTCAATTACCCGTTCGCAACAATGTTGCAACAGGTAATTGAGGACACACTTCACACAGGGAAGGTCTGGTTGTTCGGTAGTTTCATTCGAATAAACTAAGGGAATGAAACTACCGAACAATCAGAGGAATACAATTCTCTTTAATACATAGAAAACACAGCAGATACACAAATGCAGGTATATACAGTATATTTGTAGGGTCGCCTGGTGCTATCCGCTACACTGCTCCCCCTTGCCCACAAGCCAGCATACACAGTCTGATCCAACACGGATCGGCTTGGGGATGTCCGGGGAGGCTCACGGATCATTTCTCTAGGTCAGTTTGTCGAGACAACCCATCAGCATTTCCATTCTGTTTACCCGGGCGGTACTGGATATTAAAGTCAAAGGGCTGCAGCGCCAGACTCCAGCGCAGCAGCCGGGCATTGTCCCCAGCCACCCGGTTTAGCCATACTAACGGGTTGTGATCCGTGAGCAGGGAAAAAGCTTGTCCGTACAAATATGGCTGTAATTTCTTCAGGGCCCACACCACAGCCAGGCATTCTTTCTCGATGGCGGCGTAGCTTACTTCTCGAGGTAACAGTTTCCGGCTGATGTAAGCCACGGGATGTTCTCCGCCATCGGCCCCGACTTGGCTTAATACTGCTCCCAATCCAAACATAGAAGCGTCTGTGTGGACAAGAAAACGTTTAGTTGGATTGGGAGCTGCCAAGACAGGGGCATTTGTCAATGCATCTTTCAACAACTGAAATGCCTGTTCACACTCCGGGGTCCAGGTTACTTGGCGGGGTAGGTTTTTACGGGTCAAGTCGGTGAGAGGTTTGGCCAGGGCACTGTAATTCGGGACAAATTTCCGGTAGTATCCGGCCGTTCCTAGGAACGCTAATACCTGAGTCTTAGTCCTAGGGGTAGGCCATTGAGCTACAGCCTCTACTTTGGCTGGTTCCGGCTTTTGCTTGCCGCATCCTACTCGATGACCTAGGTATTGTACTTCAGCCATGCCTATGCTGCATTTGGCTGGTTTCAGTGTTAAACCAGCGGCCCTAATCCTGTCTAGGACCGCTCCTATATGGGTCAGGTGTTCCTGCCAGGTATTGCTGAAAATGGCAATATCATCGAGGTATGCGCAGGTATAATCTTGGAACCCATCCAGGAGGCGGTCCACCATCCGCTGAAAAGTAGCCGGGGCGTTTTTCATCCCAAACGGCATGACCTTAAATTGGTACAAGCCGAATGGGGTGACAAAGGCCGACTTAGGGATGGCGTCTTGTGCCAAGGGTATTTGCCAATACCCTTTACACAAGTCAATCGTGGTGAGATAGTGCCCCCTCGCCATCCGATCCAGGAGTTCGTCTATCCTGGGCATGGGGTAGGCGTCAGATACCGTCTTCTCATTCAATCTCCGGTAGTCTACACAAAACCGGGTCGTGCCGTCCCGCTTTGGTACTAGTACTACCGGAGATGCCCAGGGGCTGTCGGAGGGCTCAATCACCCCCAGCTGGAGCATCTCATCGATCTCCTTGCGCATGTTCGCCCGTACCGCTTCTGGGATGCGGTACGGGGTCTGACGCATGGGAAGTTGCCCTGGGGTGTCTACTCTGTGAGTGGCCAGAGGAGTGTAACCAGGTACATTAGAGAAGATATCCTGCTTCTCCCTCAACAGCTGTTGTACCTCGCTCCGCTCCTGTGGGCTCAACCGATCCCCCAGGGTGACTTCCCCTAAGTCCCCGGATAACTGACCCTCTCCCAGCAGATCCGGGAGAGGCAAACTGTCAAACTCCTCGGAGTTAGGCGCACATATAGCGGTCACTTCCTCAGAGCGCTCCTGGTAGGGCTTCATCATGTTTACATGGAGCATGCGTCACCCCCCAGTACCAACGCACGAGCCGATTATATAAGTGGTGTCACACCGTTGTTCTACCACCTTATAAGGGCCCTGCCAGACAGGTTTTAAGATCAACACCTTCTGCCCGACCTGAAAGCTACGGTCCCTGGCGCCCCGATCATACCATGTGCGCTGGCGTGTCTGAGCCGCCTGCAAATTCTCGCGTACCGTCTGAGTTAAGGCCTCAAGGCGGTCTCGGAATGCCAACACATATGGTATGATGGGGGTACCGTCAGTGCTCCGTTCTCCCTCCCAATGCTCTCTGATCAAATCTAAAGGCCCTCGTACCCTGCGGCCAAACAATAGTTCAAATGGGGAAAACCCAGTGGATTCCTGCGGCACCTCCCTATAAGCAAAGAGGAGGTGGGGCAGGAACTTCTCCCAGTCCTTGTGGGTCTCTGCGAAGGTTCGGAGCATTTGTTTCAATGTACCGTTGAAACGTTCGCAGAGCCCATTCGTCTGGGGGTGGTAAGGGGAACTAATGACCGGCTTAATGTCACAAAACTTCCAGAGGCGCTGCGTGACTTCGGCGGTGAATTGGGTGCCCTGATCGGAGACAATCTCCCTGGGGAGTCCCACCCGGGAGAATATCTTCATCAGGGCTTCTGCTACTGTCTCAGCCTGTATATTCGTCAGGGCCACCGCCTCTGGATATCTAGTGGCATAGTCTACTACTGTCAGGATAAATCTTTTACCTGACGGGCTCGCTTTGTTGAGGGGTCCTATTAGGTCAACTGCTACCCTGCTAAAGGGTTCCTCGATTATGGGAAGGGGATGTAACTTGGCCTTGCGCCGGTCCCCCCTTTTCCCCACCCTTTGACAGGTATCGCACGTGTTGCAATACCTGCGCACCTCCTGGCTAATTCCCGGCCAAAAGAAACTTTGGGTTAACCTGTATCGGGTCCTGCTGACCCCTAAATGTCCAGATAGCGGAATGTCATGTGCTATCCGTAGTAACTCCGCCCGGTACCGCTGAGGTACCACTAACTGCCTCATCACAATCGGGTCTGACCCGGATACCTTCTTATCCGTCTCCCGATATAACAGCTGTTTGTCCCAAATAAACCTTTCGCCCTCCCCCCCAGGCGTGTCTGCTGTCACCTTGTCCCTATACACCTGCAAGGTGGGGTCAGTCACTACCTCAGCTGCAAATTCGTTAGGAGGGGCCCAGGGAACACAGTCAAGGGAAGGGGAAGGATCTCTTACCTGAACCTCCGGGAGTATGTTGTAGTCCTGGGTGCGGGCCTGTTGTCAAGTAACCACAGGGTGAGCTTCTCCTGTGGTGGGTGTCTGGGGCTCAAAAGCAGATGTGAGCCTCCCCAGATCGTTCCCCAATAAAACCTCCGCCGGTAACTGCGGCATCAACCCCACCTCCACATGCCCTGCCCCCGCTCCCCAATGCAAATGTACCCTTGCTGTAGGTAGCCGGTATACTGCTCCCCCGGCTACCCTGACGGCCACAGTCTTACTTAGTTTAGCTTGGTCTGAGACCAGGTGACTTTTTACCAGGGTGATGGTGGCTCCTGAGTCACGTAGCCCCTGAACCGCTTTACCCTCCAGATACACGGTCTGCCTGTGATGCTGGCGGTTGTCAGCATTAGCCTGGATGGGATCTGCCTCGTGCAGTACCTCCCACTGTTCTAACGTTGTGATGGGAACTGCTGAACCATACGGTGTGGCCACGATGTCCTGGAAGTGGTGGGCTGCGGCTGCTCTCGGTGGTGGTGGTGGGCCGGGGCGAATCCAGGTGGAACGGACCCGCAGCTGGGGGCATTCCCTTTTATAATGTCCCCATTTCTGGCAGTGGTGGCAAGGGCCCGACGTGGGCTGGCGGAAACGTGGCTGTGCAGCGGGCGGTGGGGGTGGTGGCAGTGGTCTTGGTAGAGCTGGCGTGTAGTTGTTCCCCCCAAAGGTTTTAAAAGGTACTTTTGGAGCTGCAGGTTTTTGCTGCCTGCGTGCATCCAGGTACTCGTCTGCCTTCCTGGCTGCTTCGGTAAGGGAGGTAGGGTTTCTGTCTCTTACCCACTCCTGTACCTCGCTGGTTACTCCTTCATAAAATTGCTCCAGCAGTACCATTTGCAATACATCTTCCATAGACCGTGCCTTGCTCGCTTGCACCCACCCCAAGACTGCTCGTTGTAGTCTGCATGCCCACTCTGCGTGTGAGTCTTTCTCCACCTTCTTTAAATCCCTGAATCTCCGCCGGTATGCTTCTGGTGTTATAGCATACCTGGCCAATATAATTTCTTTCACTTTGTTGTAATTCCGTATTTCTTCATTAGGTACAGTACGGTATGCCTCAGCTGCCCTCCCAGTTAACCTCCCTGCCAAAATAGGTACCCAGTCCTCTGCGCTGATTCTATGCAGTGCACACAGTCTCTCAAAATCTTGCAGGAAAGCGTCTATATCTTCCTCTGCCTCCACATAGGTTTTAAAAGCCTGGTATGGTATTTTAGGCTTACCTTCTTGTGGCATATTTACTGCAGAGCTGCGTTCTGGGGCCGCTGTTTGACTCCTCAGTATAAATTCCTGGACCTCCGTCATCGTTTTTGAAACAATCTCTGTTGGAGGGTGTTCCCCATAGAAAGACAGCCGAAATTGTACCTGCCTCTGGAACTCCCTTTGTTCCGGTGTTTCTCCCGAATTCCCCTGTTCGGGAACCGAATCGCCGTCCATTCGGTACTCCGCCATCAGTTCAGTAATGAGTACCGCTTTTGTCTTATTGCTGGCTTGTATACCCCTTGCCTCCAGAAGGTCTTTTAGCGTGGAGCGTTTTAGTGTGGCAAAATCAATCTCCATCCGTACTCCATTTAGGCTTGTTCCTCTGTGAGTCTGGATCCCAGCGCTGCCAACCAATGTAGCGGAGATGCAATATTACCCAGGTTATCTCCGCTTATAATCCAAGTGGGACTCAGGAACAAGTAAATAGTAAATCCACAGGCAAGGCTTCCAGCAGGTAAAATACAGCAATATCCCAACAGCAATCCCAATAACTGGACGACACACAGTTTCAGGAGCAAACTGAAAGCCTTTAATCACAGTCTCCTTATAAAGCATGCTCCCATGCAAGGGAGGGATTTACAGTAATTATTACAGTAGCCAATCCTGTCCTGGTAACCTCCCACACATCTCCTCCCCTCAGCCAGCATCATAATCCCCTTATCCAGCACACCAATTCCCCCCGTTTCTGGATGTACCCCTAAACGTAGGGGTACCTCTTTAAATCCTACATCCCCGGATACCCCTGATCTGGGTGACCAACATATCCAAAAATCACCCAGATCAGACCAGGGGTTCGGGAAAAGTATGGAGGGAATAAAATGACCGACCGCACGAACTGAGATAGCCGAATCCGGTTCCATGTGAATGGGCCCTGCGGTCGGTCCTGGCATAAGGGAATAAAATACACGAAAACCTCTAGCTATAGAGGCTAGGGAGGGTTCGCCTGAATCCCCTCGTTCGGTATTTTCTATCTACCGAACGAGGGGCCGTTCGGTAGTTTGGAACCGAACGGACCAGGGCTGTGGAGGTCTCAGCGGTGTTCGCCTACTCGAGTGTCCGATTTTAGTTCCAGACACTCGACGGCAAAACACCGCTGTTCGGGAGTTTTAAAATGGCCGCCGCCACGTGTTCGTTTGTCGAATGGCGGCCACCCCCGAGAACAAAGGACGGCTACTTACTGTTCAATTACCCGTTCGCAACAATGTTGCAACAGGTAATTGAGGACACACTTCACACAGGGGAGGTCTGGTTGTTCGGTAGTTTCATTCGAATAAACTAAGGGAATGAAACTACCGAACAATCAGAGGAATACAATTCTCTTTAATACATAGAAAACACAGCAGATACACGAATGCAGGTATATACAGTATATTTGTAGGGTCGCCTGGTGCTATCCGCTACATATACTATTTGAGGCAGTAGCTCAGGCAGTGTTCCGTCTACCTGCCACTGAGTGTGCTAAGTTTAACCTGTTATCTTAACACAGTTGATTTTCAGGCTAATAGCTATATCCTCATGGACATTATAGGATCATAGTGTGAACTACATTTGGATAAATACAGCCATCAGGTTAGCTTCACAGAATACCACTTCTTCCATTATTCGTTAGGCTTATATTTTCACACTCACTGTCCTAACATTTAGTATCCATTGATATTAACTCTATATACTATTTGAGGCAGTTGCTCAGAGTCATTTATATTAGTTACACTCCGAGGTCCATTTCAGTATTAATGGTGACATCCAAATTTATGTCCCTGGTCTTATTCCTTGCTTGCTATATAGCTATACCTATACCAGTACATTACAATAATTTTTTTTACACTATTTCTATATATACCACTAGAGTTATCATATCAGAGCTACATAGACCTGTGGTATATCTTTAGTATTCTTAGTGTCAATAGTGACATTTCTAGTTATCATTACTGGTATAACACCTATTACTTTGTTCACCTTTCTGTACACAAGCACCTATTTTTATATTTTTGTACTTTAGAATCAATAAAATTAATTTTTATTTTTTTGCTTTTACTAACATCAAGTTCCTAGTCTGGCAGCCATCCTGCGGTTATCCAATATTCACACCTAGTATCTTATCCACCCAGTCCCTTAACGGTATACTTTCCTTGCTTTTCAAATTGTTTTAGGGTCACAAACATGAAACCCCAACCCACCCTATCAAACGCTTTCTACGTCTATTGATAGTAAAAGTAAAGGAGTTTTAATGTTATCTGTTTCTTCTAATATGTTTTTTATTTTTCTGAGATCATTGATAGAGGACCTCTTTGGTATAAATCCCACTTGATCTTTGTTAATTGGTTGTGGTATAAATATTTTTAACCTTTCCGCCAGGACAGAAGAGAGGATTTTAATATCGGTATTAATTAACTAAATCGGTCTATAGTTACCGATCAATTCTGGGTCTTTGTCTATTTTTGGGATGGGGACTATGTTTGCTCTCAGCAACTCTCCAGGACATTGTCCTGTTCTCATTATATAATTAAAAAATGTTAGAGAGTTCTCCTTTTAGTTGTTCTTTCATTAGTTTATAAAATGTATTAGTAAAACCATCTGGACCTGGGGCCGTCTTTAATTTAATATCTATTGATTTGCTGGCCCCTATTTCTGTTATAGGTTGGTTTATCTTTTTTAATTGGTCAGGTAGGATTTTTGGCATATGTATATTTTGGAAGAATTTATCAATCTCCTCTTCCTTGCTGTATTTTTCTTCTGGTAGATTGTATAAATCCTGATAGAATTTTCCAAATGCTTTTCCTATTTTTTCTGGGGCCAATTGATAGGTTTCTTTGTCTTTTATTTGTATATTGCTCTTTTGTGTTTTTCTTTTTTAAGTTTATTGGTCATTAGTGCGTCTGGTTTATTGCCCTTTAGATACCATTTTGATTGTAGAGATTCTAACTGCTTGGCTGCCTTGTTCATTAACTGATTATTTATCTGTTTTTCTATTTCTACAATCTTCCTTGCTATTTGTATGGAGGGTGTTGTTTTATTTTGTTTTTTTTTATAATCGCTTAGTGTTATATATAACTTATGCTTTCACAAATCTCTCCCCTACTTATAAATTTAAGTGTCCCTTGTGCTCTTTCTTTTCTCCATTTCTTCTTCTTTCCTTCAGATAGCTGGAGCCTCACTGTGTGCTGATGGGTGCTTGGGGCTTCTTCCAATATTATTTGAAGTTAGCCAATTTTTTAGATCCTCTGCTCGGTCAATAGTATTTGATGTTATTGTCTCTCATCATTGATGTACTGTCAGAGAAGGTTTTCCTCTTTTGTCTGGTTGGCCATGACAAATCCTGAACTATTTTCAGTTTCATATTCTTCTGCATATTTACTTCTTATAGCTCTCATTATTTGAGTCTTGAATTTAAAAGAAGCGCAGCATATCAACACATCTCTTGGAAAATGGCCTGGGACACCTCTCGGTTTATTTACGCTATGGCATCTATCGATTATAGGTATTCTGGCATTCTATTCCACATCTAGATGTTTGAAAAAATCTTCTATGTATGGCTCAAGGTTTTTTGCAACTACTTGCTCTGATATACCTCTGGGTCTTAAATTCCATCTTGATCTATCTTCCAAGTCTATCAGTTTGTTCTCCATTTCTGTTATTTTTCTTTCTAGTGCCAGATGGTTTTCTTTATGGACTTTTTCCTTGTGTTCCATCTCATTTAGTATTTCTTCTGTTCATGTATTCCTACATTAAGAGTTAACCATTCTTTCTTAATGTCCATGGTGTTGGCTTGTATTTCCTCTCTTAGTTTCTCAAATTGGGCATCCAGGTGTCTGAGTAGTTGGTCATATTCCTTCCTTCCCTCTCTTGTCTCTTGGTTGTCCTCCGTCTGTCTCTTATTGATATCTCCCTCTGTTGGGATATTTGACAGGAGAGATCCTTCCATATTTGTCTTAATACCTGGCTGCTGTGGTGAGAAAAAGGAGTGGAGTTTTTCTGTTTTATTTTCTGGTTTTCTTTCTTTTTTCAGATGTTTGCCCTCTTGGGTCTTTTTGTGGCCATTTTATTTACTTTCTCTTCCCCACACCTTCTTGTGTTCACTTGTGCCCAATTATATTTTTGCCCATCTTATTTTTTTTTTTTTTATATATATTTTTTTCCTTTTCCTACTTTTTTTACATCCCTTTATTTCCTTTTTTCCTCTTTGTTTCTTTTGTTTTTTTCCTATCTTCCCTTCCTTTTTCTCCCCTTTTTTTGCTTTTACTTTTTGCTTATCAAGCATACACTAACTTCCACTATTGATGTAGTAGTGGATTTAGTGCAGGAAGAGCAGGAAGTAAAAGTTAAAAACAAAATAGGGCCAGGGTACATGGCAAATAAACAAGGACAATGTGCAGGGCGGCTGGAAGGAACAGAATGGCAGAAATTGCAAGGGGTTTTACCCCAACCTGATTGGAACTATCAAGTAAACAAATCAACACTGTGAGCAAAATTACATAGATTTTAGATCCTTTCTCTCCATGGACCTTTGCTGTATAACTGACTAAACCTTTTAGTATTGCTATTTATGTGTTCCCCTGCTTGTTGTCAGCATATATTTGGTGTATTAAACATTTAGATGTCTTCCCGGGCTGTCACACTTGCCATTTCCTCCGGTCGTGGCTAGCTGTGTTGTATCACTCTATCCGGTAAGATTTTAGGTAGTTCCCCCTTTTTTTGACCCGACATCAGGTCCTGTTCAGTCTTGAGTGGGGATCCGTGGCATACTGTGGAGCTCAACCGTCCCATCGACTCTTGGTCGGCTCTTTGTCAACCCCTCAGCCACATTCCACGAGGACGTACGAACTCACGTTACATCATCACTCCACCCCCCCCGTGTCCCTCCAAGGTGATTATTAAGCTAGTAATTTAGTAAAAATTTTATATTCTATATTTAGCAATGCCAGGGGTGGACTGAGAACCCTCAGGGCCCCCGGGCAAAATAAATCAAGGGCCCCCTTACAGGCCCCACCCATACTCTGCAGCAAGTGCCACCCTTGTCCCGCCTCCATGCACTGCCTCCAGACACACCCTACACAATCTTTAGACACAAGGAACAAAAGTGCAATAATCCCTTAGAGGCCCCAGTAGAGACTACAATTGAGGGGTAATGGGCCATGGAGGGGGGTCTTTCTAACAGAGGCCATCTCAGCGTCCATTAGATAGCCCCTGCTGGAAACGGTTGCCTCCAGGCCCCAGTAGAGACTACAATTGAGAGCTAATGGGCCATGGAGGGGGGGTCATTCTAGCAGAGGCTATCTCAGTGTCCTTTAGAGAGTGTGTTAGAAAGAATCTCCTCCAGGCCCCATTAGAGACTACAATGGAGTCTAATGGGGCCTGGAAGGTGGTCTCTCCAACACTCTGGTTCCTATTCACAATATAGCAACACAACATAGCTCGCTGATACCTAGGCCAAGTTGGCTCCTCTTACCTTAATTACTGTTGCTGGCTGGCAGTCTGTGGGCTTGCTGGCTGCGGCTGGCAGGCTGCGGGCTTGCTGGCTACTGCCGGCAGGCTGACTGCGGCTGGCAGGCTGCGGCTTGCTGGCTGCTGTTGGCAGGCTGTGGCTTGCTGGCTGCGACTGGCAGGCTGTGGGCTTGCTGGCTGTAAGCCTGTGGCTTGCTGTAGGCCTGTGGGCTGGCTACTGGCCTGGCTGGCCTGTGGGCTGGCTAACTGGTGGCTTGTGGGCTGGCTGGCTACTGGCCAGCCAGTGGGTTGGCTGGCTGGCTGGCCGGCCTGTGGGCTGGCTGGCTACTGGGGCACTTGTAGATTATTTAAAGAAATAATCCATGCACAATAACCACTACTGCTCTGTGTAGTGGTTATGGTGCCAGGCCCCCTCCCGGAGTAAGTAGTCAAACCATTTAAGAACAGTTTGACAACTTACCTGGGGTCTGCTGGGATATGGGGCTGTAGTAGGGTATAGGAGCAGTGGTGCAATGTGTGTGAAAGGTTCAGTGTGTGTGTGGGGGTGTAGTGTGTGAATGTGTAGGGTGTGTGGGGCAATGTGTGTATGAGGGGGCTGTGTATGTGTGTGGCAATGTTAGCATGGGGGGCTGTGTATGGGGGCTGTGTGTATATGGGTGGGCAGTGTATGTGTGTGTGTGAGGCAATGTGTGTAAATGTGTATGGTGTATGTGGGGGCAGTGTGTGTGTATGGGGGGCAGTGTGTGAAGGCAGTGTGTTTATGGGGCTAGAGTTCACTCTCACCACTGCGACCACCAGGAATTCCTGGTGGTCACAGTGTTGAGAGTGAACTCTAGCCCGTAGCTCCAGGGCTAGAGTTGACTCTCGCAAGAGAGGTAACGTTGCCATGGTAACCGCGGCAACGCTCTGTGCTCACGCAAGAAGAACCCAGAGGAGCTGCAGGCTGAGCTCCCGGGTCCTCTCTTCCTCCCTCCCCTGCCGGCTGCCCGCACGGTGCCTGCGGACAGGGGCAATTGCCCCGTTGCCCCTCTGGATGCACCAGTGATATATACAGCCCTTCTGTGTGCCTTTTTGTCTCCCCCCGTCCCTCTGTATGTTTCTTTCTCCCCCTCACTGATCCTGTGTCTATGTCTCCCCTCTCCTTCCCAGTCTCTCTTACCCCTCTGCCTCTTTCTCCCCCTCCCCTTGTGTGTGTCTCTCCTTTCTCCCTGTCTCTCTCTCTTCCACTGTTTCTTTCTCCCCCTTTCCCTGTGTCTTTCTCTCCCCCACATCTCTCTTCCTCTCTGTCTCTTTCTCCCCCCTCCCCCATCTCTTTCTCCCCCTGTGTCTCATTCTTCCCTCTCTTTCTCCCCCCTCCCCCAACTCTCTATTCCCCTCTTTCTCCCCCTGTGTCTCATTGTTCCCTCTCAGTCTCTTTCTCCCCCTGTGTCTCATTCTTCCCTCTCTGTCTCTTTCTCCCCCTCCCCATCTCTCTATTCCCCCTCTCTCTCCCCCTGTGTCTCAAGTCAGAGGGGGCCGGCCGCGTTTCATGCTGGAGCTGCCGGGCCGGGTGGCAGCCTCGCCGGTCTGGCGGTACTCCTCTCACTAACGCTGAGGACTGAAGGAGGAGGAGCATGTCTCTCCCTCATGTTCTGTTGCGGTTCCCACATCCTGTGCTGGGAATTGTGATAACCACAGGGAGCATGATAGAGAGACATGCTCCTCCTCCTTCAGCCCTCAGCGTTAGTGAGAGGAGTGCTGCTGGACCGGCGAGGCTGCCACCCGGCCCGGCGGCTCCAGCATGAAATGTGGCCGGCCCCCTCAGAGTGTGCCACCCGGTGGCACCTTCTTCTGCAGTCCCCAGATGCCGCCCCCAATCCAGCCCTGCCGCCGGGCACCCTGAAGGCGGCCCAGGCGGCGAGCCCCCCTCACGGCCGGGCCCTCGGACCATGTCTGAAGTGCCCGACAAGTCAGTCCGCCCCTGAGCAATGCTATGGGCTTGAAATTAGGTGGGAAATATGTTTTCCATGTCATCAGTAAATGTGCAGCCACTTTTTCAGTTGATCCCCGTCAGCCAATGAATTTTCTTCTGAAGTGTGGATGAATTGATATTGCTAATGCCGAAGTGGAACTTCTTCTTCCATATTTTTTTTGCATATTAATAAATGCAAAGCATGGTGCTGGGCCACAAATTTCTGGGGAACCCTCAGCTTTTGATCAAGAACAGGATGATGTCAACCACAGCCTGACAGCATGCAGGGATTAAAGTGCCTAGACTGCTTATTTAAGCCTAAGGAGTTGTTATAATTCAAAAGAAAACATGTTGTTTCTTTTTTTTTTTTTTTTTGCACATTTGTTTGAGCTATGGTTTTTGGATAACTGATAATTTTTTGAGATTATCTCTGTGGAACTGATTTCTCATATTTTGAATGTTATGCCATCATCAATATATCAGCTCTGCTGGAATTTTTATAGTATTGTTATTTTATTAATTTCATGGCAGTGTCATCAATTGTCATTGATTGTATCATATTTTATTACTTAAGGAAAGTATAACCTTACCACACACCTTAATGTGTTGCATTTCCACCTTTAGAAGGCCTGGGCCACGCATCTCCAGCCACCCAGTCTGTGTCTTTGCAGTGTTTGCCAAGCTGTCTGTGTTCTAACTCTGCAGCGTCTGCTTAGACTCAACACATGAATCCCACATGACTCACAGCAGTATACTGATTCATTTTCTTTATGAACGAGAAGCTACTAATTGGCATAGACCATCAGCTGACAGCTCTAGCCATTCAGCGGTGCTCCTGTTTGGTGGCACTCCGTGCTTCCTGTAACTCAGATTCAGAATCCGGATGTCACCAAGGGGATCTGGAGATCAGAGCTGAAGGTAATCTTTGGGGTTAAACTGTTAAAGCTTACAGTTTAACCCCTTAAGGTAAGAGAGTGCTCAGTGACCTCTTGGCACAATGTCAATTAGATGGAGTTGTTATGGTAATCAGAGTGTTCCATTAAACTCAAAAAGGCACATTACGAGTGCTGAAACAGGCACCCCCTAGAGGTTAGGCGTCTGTAGGCAGGTGTCTTCTCTGACTAATAGGAAATCCTGTCTACAGAGGAATCTGTATAAACGTAGCGGCTGCATCAAATGTCTTATGACCAAGATACAGAGGGAAATAATCAACCCGGCGTTTGTGCAAATGGTGAGGTAAATTATACTTTATGGGTAAACTGTAATTTGGCATTACTCTGCAACACAAAATGAAATACACTGATCTCATATATGCATGGCATTGGGATGTAATTATTTAATTATTGCTTTGCAATATATGTTTTCAATGTTTTAGGAGATCTACTATATAGGACACAAAATATATATGAAATAAACCAGAGTAAAACATTTGTATAGTATAGTGTAGATAGACAGATAGGATGCAAGGACAAAAAAATAGGTAAACATTTCAACAAATAGTCAGTGCCCTTCATTATCTTTTGTTCATATCTGCCCAGCTTATTTCACAAGCATTACAATTAGTATGATGCAAAGTTTTGGCATTGCTTTAGCTATAAAATAGCTACATATTAGTATTATATAATAAAATATTATTAGAGGCTTGTATGTTTTGTTGAAAGCGTTGATGCTCCACTGCATGCCGCACTTAGTATGCAAAAGTCACCAAATGCACACATATAACAGAACATGACAATCTGCACCACTACCTGCACCACTATCTGCAAAACATGAAAGAAACATGCTGAATCGCCCACAGTCTTCTATTTTGCATCTAAATGGAAGGCACTACATTCCTACTGCATTATCTTCTTTTTACAGTGAAAGCATCCATTTATTAGTAACATGTTTAGCAGCTGTGATCTACAATGTTTTTATATGAAGTTTAAAGGAACACTCAGGCACCAAAATAACTACATCTAAATGATTCCAAGAGGCCCCTGGAGGCACTCTTACCTCAAAGGGTTAAACCGTTAGAGAACGGTTTACCCCCAAAGTTTTCTTCAGCTGCGATGTCCACTCCTCCCCAGGCAGCAGATTCTGAATTTTCAGTTTCAGGAAGCACGGAATGCCACCTGGCAGAGGTGATGCTGATTGGCTGGGGGTTTCCTGGCACCATAACAACTTAATTTAGTGTCCCTTTAAGAAATATCCATCTGTTGGACATGAATATATTTAACACTTTTATTACAGTGCACATAGTGTTGCGTACCATGATTGTCTAAAACATGTGGATAATAAATGTTTGTCACACGTAAAAAGAATTAATATAACTGATTATGCAGACAATATATAGTAATATTCTCTGTGCTAACCCTTCAGCCACCATAACAGACATAAGATGCATTTGTTATCTTTAACCATAGATCAGCTGCCTACCAAAGCACAAACTAGTAAAGAATCCATGGCATATTTCTGGGTATTAGAATGTTTAGACTTAACGTTCAGCAACAAAAGGAAAATAACACAGTGCAAATAACACAATTGGCATAACTAACAACATTGCCTGCTCACAATCTAAGAAAGAGGTGGGCGGGAAAAGGAGCCCATGAAACAGTGGGACCATGTGATTGATTAAACTGCTGGGCCGATTTGAGAATTCAGGAACAGTTTCCCGGGGACCCATTTTTCCAACAGCTGGGCCCCTAAATGTGAGACTGTCTCAACAACATTGAACTGTTGGCAAATATGACAAGATACAACTGAGAACTAGCAAGATCAGGATACTAGATATCAGAATATTCAAAAGTCAATGCAGGGGTCAAATACCAGAGACATCATAGACTTAGTCAGTAAGGAGTTAAAGAGCACCTATATACAAATGCTAGATATAGCCATAAAAGAGGTTCAAATCGGTACCATAAGTTGCATCATTCTTGCACCATTGACAGTTGAGGGTGTTGAAAAGGGATGCATGTCGGTGTTTCTAGAATGATGCAAGTCAGGGATGCTATAAGATAACATCCAGTGTCAATATTCACACAATGAATGCAGGTGGCGTCCAAGGACCAATGAGCAGAGACACATGCAAGCATAAAATAGCAGAGTTCTCCCTGATTATTATTATAATTATTATTATTGGTATTTATATATTCCGCAGCGCTTTACAATAAAAGGGGAATTTATCAAATGAGATAATAACAAAATGTAACAGGAACAATAGGTAGTTGAGGACCCTGCTCAAACAAGCTTACAGTCTAGAGGAGGTGGGGCATAAAAACACAATAGGAAGGGTATTGAGAGAGACAGCAAACAGACATGAAGGGAAAGTAGCAGAAGGTGAGAGTGGAGTGTAGTCCTATAGGGGAGAGCGAGAGGAAGGCTTGAGAGATAGAAGTTACTCTTGGAGGTCATAAGCATTCCTGAAAAAATGGGTTTTGAGGGACTTCTTAAAGCATTGAAGACTAGGGGACAGTCTGACAGAGGTAGGCAGGCTGTCCAAAGGCACTTGCAGGCGTGAATTTGCAGTAAGGGTGTGAGCAGCAGAAAGAAGAAGGCCACTAGTAGAGTGGAGAGACTGAGAGGGGGCATACCTATGAATCAGTGAAGAAATGTAAGAGGGGCTAGAGTTGGTTTGAGCTTTATAGGTAAGGGTTAGCATTACACCTGTAGGGGACAGGAAGCCACTGTAAGGATTGAAAGAGGGGTGAGGTGTGAGAGGAGCGACAGGAGACAAAGATCAGCCTGGCAGCAACATTCACCACAGATTGTAGGGGGCAGTACGGCTTCTGAGGAGACCAATGAGAAGATAATTACAGTAATCGATACAAGAGATTACTAGAGCATGAACAAGCTCTTTGGTAGCATCTTGCGTAAGAAAGGGGTGTATGCGGGCAATGGTTTTAAGTTGGAATCGACAGGTTTTAGCAACAGACTGGACATGAGGAGCAAAGGTGAGGCCAGGATCAAAAGTGACACCAAGACAGCAAGCTTGAAAGGATGGGCTGAGGCAGGTACTGTCAATCTGCAGGGAGAGTGAAGGAGGAGGATAAGTGTTATAAAAAGGAAAAATAAGGAAGTTGAGATTGAGTTTCAGAAAGCGGGAGAACATCCAGTCAGAGATGATGCAGACTCTGCAGTTACAGGGAGTAATGTTAAAATAAGAAGGTAATTACCTTGCCAATGCATTATATTCAATACATATTATATAGTGCTTTATCTGTATACCTGTAAAAAGCAAGTTATACTTTACAAATTTGAATCAATTTTGGAAAACAGAATCTAAGAAAAACATTTACCATGGGAGTGGCTTCTGTGAAATCCATAAGGAGATCGCCGGGTCCAAGAGAAAATGGACTGCTGGGTTTACTAGGACTCTGAAAAATACATATTACTATTTGTTACAAGTCATGTAATAATGTGCTTTGTTTTGTTTTTTTGAGGGGATGGCCTAAATTTGACCACCAATTGTTTCATGAATATATTACTTTTTTTTTGTTAATACCTTAAATGCATATGATATAAAAAAAAAGTTCTACCAACTTGTCAGACAGTATTGCAATTTGGTTGCCCTAATGCATATGCCCTCACACCAATCATGAAGTGGAATGGATATCAATTTCCTTCCATTAATATCAAAAGTGAAATCACAACCTACCAAAGTGCACATGGAATGTATCCTAAGATGCTAATGTGTATTTCAAGCATTAACAAGGTTACAGTGTAACATTAACACACTGAATTGAAAAATCAATGGTAAATTACTCCAGCTGTGACTATAGTCAGAGTATATTTTTAAATCAACTATTTAAAGGAAACTGACACTATTGACATTGAAAATCACCAATAACTTGTGTTACCCTTATTCACGTGATGCTCAATTTTTTTTTAAATTTATATGAGGATTTTGAAAAATTAAATCCAGTGCATTCCTTACAACCAGGGGACACAATGCAAATGAGGAGATAAAGACATAATGGGGGTTATGTGTTCTGTTCTAAAATGTAATCTTAAGTACTAAATGTGGGGCAATTACCCTGGAAACTAGTGGAACCAAAATGCACATTGCATTGGTGACTGTCTCTTTTCCATGCTTGCACCACTTTTTAGAACATGCATTTTTAACATAACCTCCATTTTTTAATTTCTCTTCTTCACTGTATGTGTTCTCTTTGCTGTCTGCCAGGGGCAAGTAACGGAGCTCTAAACATTTCCCTAGGAGGATTCTGGACTGTGGTGGGTCATGAATCTGCCTATTGGATATTACTGTATGTGCCCACATTTTCAGTGTTCATTTGTATTGCTGGGAACTTGCTTCTCCCTAGTTTGGTGCACCGTAGTGCTAAATATCACTGAGCGTGTGCAACCCCAGTTTGGTCTACTGAAACGAAGGTGTATCAGGCTGCAAACTGAGAGCTTCCCTGACATGCCCCTCATGGCAGACTGATGCACAGAAAGCTGTTGAAGTTGCCTGTGAATGGTTCTCGTGCCCTACAACTATTCAGCACAGTGTGCTCGTGTCTAATGATGTGCTTGCATTGCACTTATGGGGACCAATGCTGGATGTTCCCTGATATATTTACACGCACATATATGTATAACTACAGTCATGGGAAAAAAAGTACACACTTTGAATTCTATGGTTTTACACATTAGGACATAATAACAATCATCTGTTCCTTGGCAGGTCTTAAGATTAGGTAAATACAACCTCAGATGAACAAAAACTCAAGGCATATTAAACCGTGTCATTATTTATTTAACAAAAATAAAGCCAAAATGGAGAAACCATGTGTGAAAAACGAAGTACACCTTATGATTCAATAGCTTGTAGAACCAACTTTAGCAGCTATACCTAGAAGTAATTGTTTTGTGTATGACTTTAATAAGTCTCTCGTATTGTTGTGGAGGAATTTTGGCCCACTCTTCTTTACAATGTTGCTTCAGTTCATTGAGGTTTGATGACATTTTGTTTATGCACAGCTCCCACCACAGCATTTCAATCGGGTTGAGATCTGGACTTTGACTTGGCCATTTTCCTGTTGCATGACCGAATTTTGCCCAAGCTTTAGCTGCCAGTCAAATGGCCTCACAGTTCATGGTCTATTCAATAACTGCAATGTTCCCAGTTTCTGTGGCTACAAAACAAGCCTGAACCATCACACCTCCACCACTGTGCTTGACAGATTTTATGAGGTGTTTATGCTGATATGCTCTGTTTGGTTTTCACCAAACTAATTGTGTCACTGTACATGTGTCGCTGTACATTATGGCCAAATATCTCCACTTTGGTCTTGTCTGTCCATAGGACATTTTTCCAGAAGTCTTGTGGTTTCTTCAGATGTACTTTTGCAAACCTAAGCAGTGCTGCTACTTAGATAGACTAGGCTTTCTCATGGCAACCTTTCTAAACACACCATACTTGTTCAGTATTTTTCTAATTGTACTGTCATGGACATTAATATTTAATATGATAACTGAGGTCTGCAGATTCTGAGATTTTTTTTGTAGTATCTCTGAGTATTGTACAGTAGGGCCTTGGCGTAAATTTGCTGGGACGTCCACTCCTGGGAAGTTTTCTTCTTTTGAATAATCTTTCTCACAGTAATATGATGGACTTTAAATTGCTTGGAAATTGCTTTCTAACCCATCCCAGTTTAATGGGCAGCAACAAGGGCTTCTTTAACCCCTTAACGACCGAGGACGGTTCAGGACCGTCATCTGCATTTTTGCGTTGCCGACCGATGACGGTCCTGAACCGTCCTAACGGTCTGAGTTACTTACCTGATCGCCGTCGTTCCCCCGGCGGCGATCAGCGTGGCTCCCGGTGTGGGGAGACTGCCTGCAGCCCAGACAGTCTCCCCACACTGAATTAGGACCCCTGTGGCCATGTGATCGCTCAACACAGCGATCACATGGTCACAATAGGTGTCCATGTGTCTGCTTGCAGGGGGACTGCCTGTGCTGACAGGCAGTCTCCCTGCTTGTGTAAAATAAAATAAAAAAATAAAGTTAATGTTAATTAAAAATAAAAAAATTATATATGTGTATATATGATATATAGACATATATTATACCTATATAATATATGTCTATATATCATATATATATAATGCCATACTAAGTGTATTTTTATATTAATGTGTACTTATATTAATATAAAAATACACTTATAATTAAATTACACACGTATATATATAATATATATAATAACTATATATATTGTATATATATATTATTATAAAATATAAATAATAAGTAATTTAAATTAAATAAAAATGTTTTTAAATAATACTAAAAATTTTAAAAAATTATATATCTATATGAAATTTTATTCTAACTGTATTTTAAAATTAATATATATATATTTATATCAAAATACACTTAGAATGAATTTGTATATATATCTATGTATATATAAATAAATAAAAATAATACAAATATACATATGTCCATATACAAAATTACATAAATAATTATATAAATATACACGTAGACTTCAAATATATAAATATGCATATATATTTAAATTCTACGTGCGTATTTATGTAATATTTTTACATAATTCAGTAATTTTATTGATTGCAATTTGAGGGACCTGCCTGCCAACCCAGGCCGAAATTCCAGAGAATTTAATTTGCTAGCACTGTATTTTACCCTGTAACGTTCTACGACACCCTAAAACCTGTACATGGGGGGTACTGTTTTACTCGGGAGACTTCGCTGAACACAAATATTAGTGATTCAAAACAGTAAAACATATCACAGCGATGATATTGTCAGTGAAAGTTACTTTTTTTGCATTTTTCACACACAAACAGCACTTTTACTGATGATATAATTGTTGTGATACGTTTTCCAGTTTTTAAACACTAATATTTGTGTTCAGCGATGTCTCCCGAGTAAAACAGTACCCCCCATGTACAGGTTTTATAGCATTTTTGAAAGTTACAAGGTCAAATATATGGGTCAAATATTTTTACATTGAAAATGGCCAGGTTGGTTACGTTGCCTTTGAGAGCGTATGGTAGCCCAGGAATGAGAATTACTCCCATGATGGCATACCATTTGCAAAAGAAGACAACCCAAGGTATTGCAAATGGGGTATGTCCAGTCTTTTTTAGTAACCACTTGGTCACAAACACTGGCCAAAATTAGCGTTCAATTTAGTTTTTTTACTTTTTTCACACACAAACAAATATGAATGCTTACTTTGGCCAGTGTTTTCGACTAAGTGGCTACTAAAAAAGACTGGACATACCCCATATTGAATACCCTGGGTTGTCTACTTTAAAAAAAATATGTACATGTGGGGTGTTATTCAGAGATTTATGACAGATAATAGTGTTACAATGTCACTATTGATAAATTTTAAAAAATGTATGTTTTGAAACCGCAATATCCTACTTGTACCTATAGCCCTATAACATGCAAAAAAAAGCACGTAAACACTGGGTATTTTTAAACTCAGGACAAAATTTTGAATCTATTTAGCAGTTTTTTTCATTCGCTTTTGTAGATGAGTAAAAGATTTTTCAAGTAAAAGTCAAAAAACATGTATTTTTTTCAATTTTTCATCATATTTTTTTATTTTTTTTAAATTAAAATACATGAGATTATATAAATAATGGTATGTAAAGAAAGCCCCTTTTGTCCTGAAATAAACAATATATAATTTGTATGGGAACAGTAAATGAGAGAGCGGAAAATTCCAGCCAAACACAAACACCACAAAAGTGTAAAAATATGCCTGGTCGCAAATGTATAACATCGCAAAAACAGTCCAGTCCTTAAGGGGTTAATCAAGCTATGTGATCACCAGCACCTGCCTGCTAATTAGCCTCTTAATTCCTATGGGGTGCACTTAGTTTTTCACATGTGGTGTCTCCATTTTGGCTTTATTTTTGTTTAAAAAAAAAAAATGAAGTGGTGTAATAAGTCATGTGTTGTTCATCTGAGGTTGTACTGATATCTAAAACCATATAATTCAAAGAGGGTGCCCTTTCTTTTTCCCATGACTGTATATGCACACATTTATCATGTACAAATCGTAATTCAAACAAAAAAGAACAAAACAATTATGCAGCATTATAAAAAATTTGTCTTATAAGAAGGATCATAATTTAATGAAAAAGTAAAATAACACGTCTACACTGTTAAGAAATTTCTGTTTCATCTCAATAAAGTTTGTCAGTATCCCAGTCAAACTTGTTATAGGCAAAATGTGCTTTAGATGGTTTGCCAGAATACAACCCCTACCAGATAATAGGCCAACCAAACAGATGGAAAATGGAGGCAGGTACCTAAATTTAGGACAATCTATACCTGTTTTAAGGTGTATCTGGACACTCCCCTATAGCATGCCTAAATCCCATCTAATCTTATTCTCTTGTCCCTTATCCATCTTTCCTTGTCATGTCCCTGCACCTCATTTCCTTTATTTTTCCATCTCATCTTCCCTCAATCTCATTTGCCTTTATCCCCCTCCTTTTATTGTTCCCATATCACCTCTAATCTCATCTTCCTTTTCCCTCAATCTAATTTGCTTTCATCTGTTGTCCCCAGATAATCTCTCATCTCATTGTTCTTTCCACATTCTGCTTTTCCTTGCTTCCTTTTCCTATTTCCTCCTCTTTAAACTCTCTTCTAACAGACCTTACTGTAATGCTGAAATATTGACATTTCTCCTTCGACATACTTTTGTCAGTGCTTCCTACTTACTCAGCTGCCAGTGTGAAATGAACATTAAAATGGACATGATGCCATATTCCCATGCACTACCAAATTAGGCCTTTTCACAAAGTCAGTAGGCAGTTCAACTCGCTGTGTATGTATCTTCAAACAAAATTACTATTTTTATGACTGATGAGGCACATTTTGCATAAACAACAAAAATTATTGCTAGATTTGAGACAAATGATCTCACATTTACATTGGAACTGACACTGTGAATTGTCCTTTTGTGTCTGATTAAAATCCTCTCATATTTTAAGATAAACCAACTATTCTCTCATAGGTGCATTTCTGTCTCCTAGGCGCTATTGCTATAGTCAGAAAATGCCAGTGAATTATGTAATATACCTTCTCTACCGACGATGACTGAGAATGTCCATTTAAAGCTTGCATTAGTGCAGCTCTATGTTCAGCAGCAGATTCAGCAGCTACTGCAGCAAGGGCAGGAGGAAGGTCATCTTCATCACTGTGGTTACTTGAAAAACACAACATACAATCATAAAAGCATATGTGTAGGACATGACTACAGAAATACAGGTATTCACTGAAACTTGCAATTAAACATACCAAAAACAGAAATGTATACCAACAGGCAATGTGGGCAAATGGTGTTAATTAAGGTGCAGCCAATAGCAGTTAACTCTAAAAACGTAGTTAAAAAAAAAAAAAAAAATTCAATGATTTGTCATGACCTTGTTCACAAAACTAAAAGCTGCAACTTTACATTAATACATTAGAATTTTTAGAACTGTTCATTAAATGACAAATACTCACTGATTTCACTATGCACTATACATTTTTAAGTTCTGATGATGTTTCCCAAGCAATTTTACAACTAACTTCAATTCTCAAAACCCTTAAATTAAAGGGACACTATAGTCACCAGAACAGCTTAATGTAGTTGTTCTGGTGAGTACAATAGCTCCCTTCATGCATTTACATGTAAACACTTCCTTTTCAGAGAAAAGGAAGTGTTTACATTGCCTCTAGGGACACCTTCAGTGGCCACTCCTCAGATGGCCACTGGGGGGCTTCCTGGCTCAGGGCTGCACAGTAAGCAGCCCTGCCGTTCAGCGTCTCCACGCTCTGCATGAAGACGCTGAATTTTCCTTATAGAGATGCATTAATTCAATGCATCTCTATGAGGAGGTCCTGATTGGCCAAAACGGCATTTGGACTTCTTGCGAATGTTTCATCTAGCAGCATAACATTTCGCTACACCCCTATTTGTACATATGGCATGATGTAACCGGTACCCTCTGTTTTGAGAAATATAAACTCTAGCCCCTTCATCTTGTACAATGTTGTTTGAAAATGTTCCCTAAACAAAAGCTGCCGGGTACAGGAGCATCTGTCTCCTGTACCCGGCCGGACTAACAGGAAGTGCACACTCAGTGTGCACTTCCTTTTAGTCCGGCCGGGTACAGGAAACAAAAGCTCCCTGTACCCGCGGACCATAGAGTGCTCGGCCACACTACAACAGTGGTAGGGGGCGGGGGAGAAAGAAATTAGGAGGAGGAGGGGGGGAGAAAGAAATTGGGAGGAGGAGGGAAGGAGAAAGAAATTGGGAGGAGGAGGGGGGGATTGACATTCATCACACACACATACACACAATGCACCCCTTGCACACAGAAAAACACACAATGCATTACACACAGAGACACACATACACAAGCAATGCAACCGTTACACACAATGCATTCATTACACACACTCAATGCACCCCTTACACACATTCAATGCATCCCGTACATACACAGAAACACACCTTGCAGCCCTTACACATACAAACACAAATTCACACAATGCATTCCTTACACACATATCAAGACATCCCCTACATACTCCACCCCCTGTGAACAAACTCATTGGTGGAACATGAAGGTGGACCCTGGGACCCAGACCTTGAGCTGTGTAAAGGGCCCCCAAAAAATGGAGCTGCTTCCCGTTCTCCCAGAACATTGATTTTTGTGACCACAGTTACAAACCGCCTCAAGAGAGCCTGTTCTGCACCAGACCAGTGGAGCCAGACTGCAGCTAGAGCCCATCATCATCCTCATCTGGTTGTAAGTAGGCAATCTAGTATATTATTCGTAGCACTAAGCTCTAATTTACCTCACATTAAAGAAACACTATAGTCCCCAGAACCACTGCAGCTTAATGTAGTGGTTCTGGTGTCTATAGCCTGTCCCTGCGGCGGCACTGCAGCAATGGCGTTAGTTAACATGGCAAATCGTATGGGTGGGGCATTGTGATGTCACATGGGGGGGGCGGTAAACTTTACTTTTGCCTAGGGCGGCAAAAATCCTTGCACCGGCCCTGGGTGGAGGGGGCTGTGTGAGCTGTGGCCGCACAGTGCCCCATGGTAGTTAGGGTGCCGTGCGGCCAGTACAGCTCACACAAGCAAACAGCTGATAAACTGGCCACACGGAGGAAAAGTGGGGCGGAGCTAAGCAAAATTGGGGCAGAGCCAAACTGGCACTGGGGGCGTGGCTTAATATGGCCCTTACCTACTGCTGTTAGGAGGTGCAGCAAAATGGAATCTTGTATTGGGACAGGAGTCTTTATAAGGGGGATAAGCAGGGGATTTGTGGAAGGGGGTTGCGGGGGTTTTGTAGACAGGGCAGTACAGGATTAGTAGAAGGGGCAGGACAGAGGTTTTGTAGGAGGGGCAGGGCAGGACAAGGGTTTTGTAGGAGGGGCTGACAGCGGTTTTGCAAAGTTTACAAATTGTAAAAAAAAACCTTTAACCTTTTTTTGGGGGTGAGTGCCAAGCACAGGATCCGCCCCGGGTGCCAAATGCTCTAGGTACGCCCCTGCTCTAAGATATAATAGTAAGGATGACGCAATAATCATGAACTGAAATGGTGGCAGTGAAAATGTTAACAATTTAGCTAGTGGTAGTAGAAAACAATTTGGACCCGTTTGGCAGATCCAAACTGATTAACATGTAGGGCTGCTTCCCATGTTTATGGTGAATCCATCCTGAAAATGGCAGACAGAAGTGACAGTGGCTACGTGTTTTTCAAAGAGTAATGGGGAGTCAAAGATGACCCGAAGGTTGCGAGCTGTGGGCAAAGGGGAGATGTAGAGTAGAAAAGTAGAGAATGGAGTTTGAAATGGAAGTTGAAAGGGATGGCGCAGGGAAGAAGAGTATTTCAGTTTTGGCAGGACAAGTTTCAAGAATAAGCGGTGTCATCCACCAGGTGTAAAGAACATACTCGTTTTCCTGGCACTATAGTGCCCTGAGGGTGCCCCCACCCTCAGGGACCCCCTCCCGCCCGGCTCTGGAAGGGGGAAAGGGGTAAAAACTTACCTTTTTCCAGCGCTGGGCGGAGAGCTCTCTGCCTCCTCTCCTCCTCCGTTACGCCCCGCCGGCTGAATGCGCACGTGCGGCAAGAGCTGCGCGCGCATTCAGCCGGTCTAATAGGAAAGCATTTACAATGCTTTCCTATGGACGCTGGCGTGCTCTCACTGTGAAAATCACAGTGAGAAGCACGCAAGCGCCTCTAGTGGCTGTCAATGAGACAGCCACTAGAGGATTAGGGGGAAGGCTTAACCCATTAATAAGCATAGCAGTTTCTCTGAAACTGCTATGTTTATTAAAAAATGGGTTAACCCTAGCTGGACCAGGCACCCAGACCACTTCATTAAGCTGAAGTGGTCTGGGTGCCTAGAGTGGTCCTTTAAACCATGCAACATGCAAATAGTAAAGGTTGGACAGAGGGGCCATACAGATGGAGAATAGCAGGATCTGAGAACTTATCCCTTCCGGACACCAACTAGAAGAGGAATTGGCAGAATAGAGGCATTGTCGAAGAAAACGTTCATGCACACACATCATGGACTAAGATCCCTCCTCCCTGGACAGAGCCGAACTGCATTAAATTATTCTTATTTTTATATATATCATTATAAAAAAAGGGTAACTTTTGAGTGAAAGCATTCCCTTTAAGTCAAGGTTCATTAACTCTTTCCTTTTAGTTCTTTTTCACCATACACAACTTACTCATGGCACCTAAACCTTCAACCTAAACATACAGTTATCTACATTAGGATAGAGGCAGCTTGGGGAATAATGCCTGTTGAAAATCAGGAACACATTCTTCCATCCCTCATCATCTTCCATCCTCATCATTTATGTAGTGATTTTAGTGCTTAGGCTGTTACTTATTTAAGCCAACAGGATCTTTAATTCTGCTAAAAAGATGCTTAGAGCAATGAACATTCATTTTTACATTTTAATATAATTACAAATGTATGTAACATACAAACTGAATTGCCTTGTCAATTTCTTTAATCTCTGAGGCCTGCCTTCTTGCTTGCTTGAAGATGATCCTGTGGATTGTGTACTCTCAGCTCTCACAGAAGCAGGGCTCCTAATTACAGAAACAATTCAACAAGCAAATGTACTGAACACGGTTTAAAAAGATCATTAATCAAATTTTAATATGAAATATATTTAGGTATTTAAAACATAGCCTCAGAGAGAAACTATAAATAAAAAAGTATAGCAAATACAATCAACAAACAATTATTGTTAGAAAAAGTAATCAAATATATATGCTTAAAAGGAAAAGGTAATACAAATTAAAAAAGTAAAACTAAAATATGTGAATATTCAAAATATCCTAAGAGAGTAACTAAAATAAAAGGTATTGTGTATCATTTCATATACTAATTGTAAGCATTTACATTCCTTATTATTAAAATGCATAAAAAATTATGCTTCCCAAAAGAGAAATAAAAACAAAACAAGAAAAAACATAAATGGTTACAATCTCACTAAAAGAAACATAATACTTCAAAAAATATAAACATATTGTCAGATATATAGCCATTTTTGGACAAATGTTGGTCCCTAATCCTTGAAGTCATGTTTCGAAGTCTTCAAATAGCTCAAGTATTATATTTAGGGGGCATTTCAGGGGTGAACAACAGTAGGTACCATAACAACTTCAATTACATTAAGTTGTTATGTTGAATACAGTGCTCCTTTGCATTGACCTTGAAAATTCATATCACAATACAGGCCTGGACTGGCCATTGGGCAAACATGGTGGGCCACGATTGCAATGACCCGTGGCCAACAGGAAAGATCAAAGCATCTCCCGTGCCAGCCCATGCAGGGCCAACGCTATCTGTGTGCATTCCAGGTTCTGAAGGTTTCTTTTGCATCACAGCAATGCTCCAACATAGCACAATGCTGGAGCTCACAAGAGGAGTGATCTCTAGCCAAAGAACTGCAGGCTTAAGTCACTTACTACCACTGGACCAACAGAGTTTGCAATGTTTCCCCTCCCTGGCCAAAAGGTAAGAAGGGATAGGATACACACACACACACACCATCCCTTTAACACACTTTTGATCCCCCTACACACACAAGTTCCCTTACAAAAAACACACATACACACACAGACTAGATCCCCTACACACACACACTGCACCACCTACACATACACTATATTGGTGACTTAAACACAACATCCCCTATACTAACTCTGGATCCACTATGGACATACTAGATTCCCTGTACACTTACTACCACTGGACCAACAGAGTTTGCAATGTTTCCCCTCCCTGGCCAAAGGTAAGAAGGGGTAGGATACACACACACACATACACCATCCCTTTAACACACTTTTGATCCCCTACACACACAAGTTCCCTTACACAAACACACACACTCACACAGACTAGATCCCCTACACACATACACTGCACCACCTACACATACACTATATTGGTGACTTAAACACAACATCCCCAATACAAACTCTGGATCCATTATGGACATACTAGATTCCCTGTACACAAACATACTACATTCCCTAAACATACACTCTCTGCAGCCCATAAACACACCACATCACCTATACACACATATATACTACAGCCCCTATGCGCGCAAACGCTGCATCCCCTGCAGGCCTCACACTCTACAGGCCCTAGCCACAAACAAATCACAACTGAAACCAACCTATTTACACAAAACAACACACCACAATCAGCTCACTTTACACACTAACAATCCCACAATAATCCTCCAAACACATGAACAATACACTTTCCTGGCTCTTTTGTCCTCTGGTATTCAACTTATGGAGGCACCAGAGACAAGTCACAAGCAAACATAGCACAAGCACATAATGCAATTTGCTGGCTCTTCCCAGATCAAATACAGGACCCTTTTGTTGTGCAAGAGCTTTTCAGCGGGTCTCTGTGCATGGGCTGCATGAACCAACATGCTCATTTTGAGGGGGTCGTGCTTGCCATTGGTGATGGCAAAACAACCCCTCACTGGCCCCGCTGTGATTAAAAAATGCCTGGGCAGACTTTTTTACACTGTTAGGCCCAGTCACAATCTGAAAGGAGAATATGAAAAATATAGAAACAACGACACACATATTATATACAGTGCAGTGCAAAATTTAAAATTAAAAAAGGGGGCAAATAGCTCTTTTCAACTTGGTGATACAACAATAAACATCACAACTGAAACTGACCTATTAACACAAAACACCACAACACAATCAGCTCATTTTACACACTCGCAATCCCACAATCAGCCTCCAAAAACATGCACAATACACTTTCCTGGTTCTGTTGTCCACTGGTATCAGACTTTTGGAGGCCCCAGAGACAAGTCACAAGTAAACATAGCGCAAGCATATAATGAAATTTGCTTGCTTCTTCCAGATCAAATATAGGACTTTTTTCTTGTGCAGGTCTCCTTAGCAGGTCTCTGTGTATGGGTTGCATGCACCAACATGCTCATTTTGGGAGGTTGTGCTACCCATTGTTTTGTGGGTGTGTGCATGCAACTCCACCGGGTGTGTGCATGCAACTCCACCAGTCGGTGTAGTTGCGTAGGGTGGAAGTATGTCACGATAGAAGAAAAAAATCTCACACTAAATACCCATCACCAAAATAAGCCCAAAATAACCAAATAGAAGAAAATAAGTGCTTACAATGCCTGATGCGCGTTTCGGCGCTATAGTATTGCACCTTCGTCTGGGGCTAATGGAAATCGTCTCCCTAGTTTCCATTTTTAAAGGTTTGCGCCAGAACCTTAGACACACCCCCTGTAGGTAAAATACCCAATCTTTGTGAATGGGGCGTGTCAGAGATAATTACCTCTTTAGACCACTAGTAGCAAATGTATTACATATATCAAAATTTATTCATCTGGTATAACTTATGATAAATCCTTGCCCGCCCTGCAATTAGGCTCATTAAGCCATTCAATGCTCTGACAGGTAAACGAAGAGACTGACAGGTAAATCTCTACATTTACCTGTCACAGCACTCTGATTGGTTGGCTTGAAATCCACCAATCAGAGTGCTCTGTGTCATTTTGCTCAGCGTGGGAAAGTTCTTTGGAATTTTCCCACGCTGTTTAATTTGACTCATAACACTCTGGCTTTATAAGCCTTCCCCCGCCCTGCAGAGATCAGTCTGCGCGGAGCCCTTCATGGGTGAAAATGGATTTTTGTTTTTTTGCGCTCTTTTTTTTTTTAATTGCGTTGGTTATTATGGATTTTTATTTGGCCTTTTTAGGGGCTGAAAAAAGAAGAGTTTAGAAGAAAAAAGACATCAAATGGTAAGTCTATTTTTTTTTTTTACAGCTATTTAGATAAGGGTCCCCCCTCATTATTTTTAGGATGAGAGGGGTAGGGGTTATTTTTTGGGGGGGATGGTGGTGACTAGGGGTTTGGGGACCCCTAGTCACCTGGGGGGGGTTACATTTTTATTTAGGGCCCCCACCCACCGATCAGGGGTGGGGCCAGGGGGAGGACATTAGATACCCCCCCCCCCCGTTTTTATTTATGGCCCCCAACTACCGCTCACGGGTGGGGGCCAGGGGGAGGACATTATGTCCCGTCCCCCCAATTTTTATTTATGGCCCCCACCCTCTGCTCAGGGGTGGGGGCCAGGGGGGAGGACATTAGGTCCCCCCAATTTTTATTTAGGGCTCCCACCCACCGCTCACGGGTGGGGGTCCACCCCCAATTTTTATTTATGGCCTAACCCACCGCTCAGGGGTGGGGGCCAGGGGGGAGGACATTAGGTCCCCCCAATTTTTATTTAGGGCTCCCACCCACCGCTCACGGGTGGGGGTCAGGGGGGAGGACATTAGATCCCCCCCAATTTTTATTTATGGCCCCCACCCACTGCTCAGGGGTGGGGGCTGGGGGGAGGACAGTAGGTCCCCCCCCCTTATTGTTATTTAGGGCCCCCACCCGCCGCTCAGGGGTGGGGGATGGACAATAGGTCCCCCCCTTATTGTTATTTAGGGCCCCCACCCACCGCTCAGGGGTGAGGGCCAGGGGGGAGGACAATAGGTCCCCCCCTTATTGGTATTTAGGGCCCCCACCCGCCGCTCAGGGGTGGGGGACGGGGGGGCAATAGGTCCCCCCTTTAGTCTAAAAGCCCCCACTCGCGCGTCGGGTGTGGGGGCTCGGGGGGGGGGGTTTAACAGTGAGCAGCCACAGGCTTCTTGCTGTTTAATAGACATGCCCCTACTTGCGGTATAGCGAGTAGGGGCATAATTTAATAATACTAAGTAACCAGCTTATATAGAGGCTGGCTCACATGCTGCACTGGCCAATCACAGCCATGCTATTAGTAGGCATGGCTGTGATGGCTTCTCAGGGCACACAAGTCAAACGCTTGCTGATTGGCTGCCCTGCAGCCTTTCAAAACGCGTCATTAAATCGCCGAACACCGAACTCCAACCCGAACATACACTGATATGTCTGTGTTCGGGTCCGAGATCCAAAAAACATAATGTTCGGTACGAACCCGAACTTTACAGTCCGGGTTCGCTCAACTCTATTCATAACCCATGCTTTGGTTTAACAAAAACAAACAAAAACAAAACACAAAGCTGTGTTTAAAACAGTTTCCTTTGCTAAAGGTACCTGTAAACGGAGGTGTACCTGGGTTACATAGCACTCGGGTAGGAAATGTATTTTCCCTCTGACCGTACTATAAAAAACACTTTGGGTTCTCCTTTTGTTAGGGCAATTAAACGCACATACTGACATTCATATACGCATACTGTTGGTCATGTTGACCATATCAGGCGATAACCTTTACATTCATGTATGCACATACATTCATATACATAAACTGAGACACACACATTGATATACATACACACATACTCATATTTACACATTCATGTACACAAATACACATACACACACACTCATATATGCACTTATAACAACATCTGTACATTATACATATTTAGGTTTAGGATTAGACATAGAGTGTGCTTTAGGACAATATTTTGGTAGGGACTTAAGTCAATAAATGTAGGAGGGGACCATACAATTTACTCTTGGGATGAAGCTCCTGGTCTTATACCTGGTTTAAGCTTCTGGCTCTCAGGCTGATGTAGTGGAGGCACGGATAGACACCCATAGGACCCCAGGTAAGAAAGGAGTTCTACAACTACTTACATTGGGGGATTTAAATTTCTGAAAAAACTTATAAATGTATATTTGTTTTTATTTTGACTGCCTTGTTCAATAACATGATACAATAAGCATTATTTCAACCTAGACATTTCTTACAAAATATTGTCATTAGATAGAATTACTGATTTTAATTATTTCATGTGTTTATTGCAATAAGCTAGTGGCAAAAATAATACTTTCACTCACCTCAAAATATATATACAATCATAGAAGATAAATCACTTGAAAGTCTTAAATGGAAAAATGCTGCTGCTGAGAGCAGGGATCAGCTGCAGCATTGAAAGTGTCATGTACAATAGCTAGGGATTTTTGTTCTTTAGCAAATTGATTTATATTTTATGTTTACTCTAAGTATTACTATTTGATTCCTTGTACAATACGCCATCAGAAAAAAAATATATATATAGTCTTAAGCTGTAACAGCCGAGTTGGAAAAATAATGGAATGGAATACTGTTGCAATATTTTGACATAAAATATGATATTTATCTGTCAAATTGCCACAATTCCATTTTAAAGAATAACCCCAATCTGCAAAAATATGTATTTATAGATTTATTACCCGATATTCTGGTGCTAAAGTTTGTACCCCAAGCAGGATTTTAAATCAAACTGTGATTTTTTAACTCTGTATCATTTGAGGCACACGTTTCTGACAAATGTCTCTGGTCTCTCATGACCTAATACCAGACTACATAGACGAGAGATATGGGATTTGCAGGTTCTTGCATAGCTAAAATTGTAATTAAGTAAATTTGCCATTTAACAGCAATTTAATGAAAAAAACAAGTTTCAAGTATCAAGATTGCAAAGTAGAATAGCATAAATTAAGCTACAGTAATTTTCAGGTGACTCTTAGGCAGCGAGTAAGTAGTGCTTAATGTGAACCCATCTCTTCCAGGTACCTCCAACCCAGTGCCCCCAACAGATCATTTAGGCCTAGTGTGAGGGCTACTCTACCATGTCCCCCAAAGATCACAATCACCCCGTCATCTGACCACTTGGGACGTCTGACCTATCATTTCCTAAGATATGACCCTCTCCAGTAGGGACCCTGTGCTGATCACCTGTACATTAATAGGTGCTGGAAATCTTCCTTACGTGCTGAAATTAGCCACTGTGCTCAGGTTTTGGTGTATGTCAGTGACCAGCCCTGAGCTGTGAGGTTTAGTTCCTCCAGCTGTCTCAGGTCCTCCATTTTACTATACTAGAGGCCATTAAACTGTGAAGTATCCCTTCATCAGTAAAGAGGGACAGCTTTTTTGGTCACATTGAGAATGAGTATGGCGAGGGAATTCTTGTAACATAGAAACATAGAATGTGATGGCAGATAAGAACCATTTGGCCTATCTAGTCTGCCCAATTTTCTAAACACTTTCATTAGTCTCTGGCCTTACCTTATAGTTATGATAGCCTTATGCCTATCACATGCATGCTTAAACTCCTTTACTGTGTTAACCTCTACCACTTCACTATCACTACCCTCTCAGTAAAGTAATATTTCCTGGTATTATTTTTAAACATTTGCCCCTCTAATTTAAGACTATGTCATCTTGTTGTGGTAGTTTTTCTTCTTTTAAATATAATCTCCTCCTTTACTGTGTTGATTCCCTTTATGTATTTAAATGTTTCTATCACAGTGATGGCGAACCTTTTTGAGCCCGAGTGCCCAAACCGCAATACATGCCAACATTTTTTCTCCTTAAAGTGCCAACACGGCAATTAAACCCAAATACTGAGGTTTAAGTTTAGAAAAAAACAACTCGTACTGTTGTCCGAACTAATAACTTTTGTTTTAAAAGAACACAGAGAGTTCAATGATACAAATTTTAAATAATGATATAAATAGATAAAATTAAGCTTATATTTATTAGTATCTCCAACAAATGCAATACATACACACAGACTGCTGAATACATACACACAGTCTGCTGAATACACACACACAAGACTGCTGAATACAGAGACTGATGAATACACACACACAGACAGACTGCTGAGTACACACACACACACAGACTGCTGAGTACACACACACAGACTGCTGAGTACACACACACACACACACACAGACTGCTGACTGTACACACACACAGACTGCTGAGTACACACACACACAGACTGCTGAGTGAGTACACACACACAGACTGCTGAGTACACACAGACTGCTGAGTACACACACACAGTCCGCTGAATACACGCAAACACACACAGACTGCTGAATACACGCACACACACACAGACTGCAGAATACACGCACACACAGACTGTTGAATACACACATACTGCATTGAGGTGGGGGGTGCGTGTGTGTGTGAGTGTTGTATGTGTGTGCTGTGTGTGGGGGGTGCTGTGTGTGTGGGGGGTGCTGTGTGTGTGTGGGGGGGGGTGCTGTGTGTGTGCTATATGTGTAAGGGTGTGTATGGGGGAGTAGGTGTACTGTGTGTAAGGTGGTAGGAGTACTACTGGGGAGGGTAGGTGCACTGTGTGTGGGGGTAGGGGTATATGTGTGGGGGGTAGGGGTTACTGCTGGGGATGGTAGGGGTTGCTGCTGGGGGGTAGGGGTACTGCTGTCCCCTAGTGGGGTTACTGCTGGGGGGGGTAAGGGTACTGCTGGGGGAGGGTAGGGGTTACTGCTGGGGATGGTAGGGGTTACTGCTGGGGGTGGGGGTTGCACACTGCAGGGGTAGGGGTTGCTGGGGATGGTAGGGTACTGCTGGGGGGGAGAGTGGGGTTACTGCTGGGGGTAGGGGTTACTGCTGGAGGGTAGGGGCTACTGCTGGGGAGGGTAGGGGTTACTGCTGCTGGGGTTGGGGGTTCTGCTGGGGAGATGGGGTGCTGTGTGGTATAGCCCCCTCCTTCTACAACACAATGAGTAGGGGAACACAGCGATCCCTGGTGGTCCGGTGGTGGTAAGCACTGCAGGGGGAGGGCTCCAGGAAGCAGCTCCCCTGTCCTCCCGCGCAATGCTGTGTGGAGCGTTGCCATGGTAACGCGCGGCAACGCTCCACACTGCATCGCGCGGGAGGACAGGGGAGCAGCTTCCTAGAGCCCTCCCCCTGCCTCCCGACCCGGAAGAAGAATAGGCGCCCGCCGTTTCGGGCAGGCAGGCGCCTACTCTGCAGTGATGGCGAACCTGTGGCCGCGTGCCCACAGAAAGGGCCCGGCGTGCCACCTGTGGCACGCGTGCCATAGGTTCGCCATCACTGTTCTATCATATCCCACCTGTCTCGTCTTTCCTCCAAGCTATACATGTTAAGTTCTTTTAACCTTTCCTTTTAAGTTTTATCCTGCAATCCATGAACCAGTTTAGTAGCCCTTCTCTGAACTCTCTCTAAAGTATCAATATCCTTCTGGAGATACGGTCTCCAGTACTGCGTACTATACAACAAGTGAGGTCTCACCAGTGTTTTGTACAATGGCATGAGCACTTCCCTCTTTCTACTGCTAATACCTCTCCCTATACAACCAAGCATTCTGCTTGCATTTCCTGCTGCTCTATTACATTGTCTGCCTACCTTCTAAGTCATTAGAAATAATCACTCCTAAATCCCTTTACTCAGATGTTGAGGTTAGGACTCTATCAAATATTCTGTACTCTGCCCTTGGGTTTTTACGTCCAAGATGCATTATCTTGCACTTATCCATATTAAATGTCAGTTGCCACAACTCTGACCATTTTTCTAGTTTACCTAAATCATTTGCCATTTGGCTTATCCCTCTGGGAACATCAACCCTGCTGCATATCTTAGTATCATCAGCAAAAAGACATACCTTACCATCAAGACCTTCTGCAATGTCACTAATAAAAATATTAAAGAGAATAGGTCCAAGTACAGATCCCTGAGGTACCTCTCTGGTGACATCCAATGCTTCGAACATACTCCATTGACTACAACCCTCTGTTGCCTGTCACTCAGCCACTGCCTTACCCAATCAACAATATTGGAATCCAAGGATGTCTCAAAATTTCTTGAGTATGGTAAAGATTGCACATGCCATCAAAGCTGGGGTTAATAGCCTGTAGGAGTTGTAAGGATTATACCACTGGGATAACACTTTGTTTGCCATTTCATGTGTCTTAATCGCCAATGCACAGTGGTGTACAAAATCACAAATCTTACACCACTGGTTAAGTATCCCCTGAGACGGTTTCCCGTTTGCAAATATAAAGAGGTGGTGGGAGAATTCTGTTGTATTGGAGTGTAATGTAAAGATAGGAAATGGTATGTGTTTTTTGTCAAGCTCATCACATAAGAGATCAAGAGGGGTTAGTGCCCTATGTAAACTTGGTTGTTGGGGTATATGGGTTATGAACAGTTACAGTTGTTTGTATCTGAGCTTTTGCATGGATGTGCTAGGAGCACAATCTAGTATGTTTAATGGTTTAATAGTTATATCTAACTTGCAGGCTGGTTTGGGTGAGGAGGTCAGCAAATGCCTGTGTCTCAAATTCTGGGTTGCAAGTCAGGGGGTAGAGTAGGGGAAGGACATGACATTTCTTGGTGGGCCGCAGCATCTGGATCCAGGACAGCCCTGATCATTACTTTAGTGCCCTTTTAATTATTTTTTCCCTTGGACTCTGACAGCCTGTGTCAGTCTGAGGGAAATAAGGAGGGAGGTGCTAGAGGCTGGTGCAGCCACATTTAGGTGGTCAAAAGTCGGAGGGAGCACTGTCAGTCTTCCTTCATAATTTCTGGCACTATTATGGCCCACCCACAAGCTCCATCCAAAAAGCTCCAAAAGCTGCTGACCTCACCTGCTGGAAGAGACCAAAAAATTGCTCCAATAGTGTTCAGTGCCAGGGAGGCTTTAGCCCATGATAGTAATTTTGTGTGCATATGTACCTGCTAGTGAGTGAGCTTGTATGTGTGTGTGTGTGTCACTGAGCTTTTCTTCAGTGAGCTTGTCTGTAGTAAGCAAGTGTGTGTCAGTGAGCTTTTCTAGTTAACTTGTGTGTGTGTGTCAGTAAGCTTGTCTGTAGTGAGCATGTGTGTAAGTGAACTTGTCTGTTGTGAGCATGTGTATGTCAATGAATTTGTCTGTAGGCAACATGTATGTGTCAGTGAGCTTGTCTGTAGTGAGCATGTGTGTGAGACAGTGATACATTTTTTTTCCAGGGCTGCTTTGTATCCCCACTCCGGCCCTGAGTGGACGGAGGGTTGCTGAGGCGCCATTCCCTGCTTTCCAAGCAAGGCCCCAAGTGATCTATTCACCCATTCATCTGGTTTTGTTCAATGCCTTTCCACAATTTTATATATGCCTTTTTGGGCCCACTCCACCACTCGAACTGGGAGGATTGATAGTATAGTTGGGTACAACCAGTCCCCCTCCACCTTAGGCATGGTCAGGATGTGGTAACTTAGTCTCAGTTTCCTGGAGCACAATATGTACAGGTTTGTGGAAAAAAAAATTCCTTGTCCAAGGAACTTGTTAACGTGGTAGTGTAATCTACTTTTGCCATGACAGTCTACTGGTCCTGACACAAAAAAAATGTGGGTCATTGCACATTGAGAGAACCATTTGCTAAACTCATTTTTACAAATTAAATCCGAATGGAAAAAAGGTGGCAAAAATAGCTAATCTAGAAATAGTCTCTAACTTTGCTATAGTTAGAACATGTGCATTTTTGCTTCATTTTTCCATTTGGATTTATTTTGCAAAAATTCCAAGTTTAATGACTTGTGTTGGCTGTATGTACGGTGTGTGTTTGTGGGTTGTCATTTTAGAGTAATGTATTTCAGGTTTTTGGAGAAACCTTTAGTTTGGAGAAACCTCTTCTGCTGTAGTGGTTGCAAGTGAGCATAGAACAGCGGAGGGAGTGTGGTTGGGGCAAGTATTGGTAGGGGAAGGAGAGAGAGTAAAGAAATATTTTCGATGAAGTGAGTTGCAAAGTTTGTAGTGGTCAAGTTAGTGGAAGGAGGAGCAGCAACAGGGCAAAGAAGAGTGGTAAAAGTGTGAAAGAAGCATTTGGGTTCGCTGGTTGGTTGGGAGAAACATCACCATCTGCTAGAAGCAGGAGGAGAGATAGTGAGAGGGTGTGTGAGTAGGTTTTGCATGGATGAGATCAAATA